>JASDDO010000016.1:348790533-349990533 GCA_030015575.1 Agapanthus africanus | reverse complement strand
CGTCAAGGTATGTACGGATGGGTTCAAATTAACCTGAACAATGACGGGTAGAACTTGACATGTGACTTATGATATGTTGGCCTTCGTCAAGGTTATAAGAGCATAGGGCAAAAATCCACATCGGGAGTTTCTAAAGAAACTGAAACTTGTTAGTATTGCATACCATTTGGAGTGTGATAATTTTGGTAGGATTCCTTTGACTTTATCACACGATGATATTTGGATCCCGGTCCTACTATGAGTATATGCTACTCCTCGGGAGATTTTTTTCACTTAACAATCAATGCTATAAACCAAGTAGGTGTCTAGAAATGTATTAGCAGGGATACGCCTCCAGGGAAAAGAGATTATTTAATTAAGGAACTTCGCGAAAGCGTTGGAAAACCTCCCTCGAAGTACCGACACTGGCCTGGCTGAACGGTTAAGCAAGTATTGTACGGTGAGATTGATCCTGACTAATTCTTCCTTTATGGTTTGAGGAGGGATTCGAGAGACAGTGGGAGCCATCCTGTTTAGATAAACTAAAAATCAATCTAAACTTGCAAGAGCATCATGCTAAAGTGTTTCTTCTCTCTCTCCTAATTGCAACGACCAAGATGACGGCCTTAAGTTACTATTAGATAAAAACATATTGACGAGGCCAAACTATAAAGATTGGCTCAGGAATGTCAAGATGGCAATCATATATGACAAATTGGGCTATATTCTTACTGCTAAAGCCCCGCCGCCTTCCCAGGTCCAAATTCCAGCGTCGCGGATAAGGAAATCCGTAAGACCTGGGAAATTGACAGCGCGAAAGCCAAGTGCCTCATGCTGGTCTCTATGGACAATGAACACCAGAGGCGGCATGAGAATATGGATCTTGAATCTATATTCCTCCATACCAGAAATTATATGGAGAGCAATCTCGTATCGCAAGATACGAGATCTCGAAGAAGCTATTTCAGGCGAGTTGGCTATCGGGTCATCTATAGGGGAACATGTCCTTAAGATGATCGACTACATTGAGGAGCTCGCGGACCTAGGGACCATGTTGGAGAACGAGTTGTATAAAAACTTGATTCTACAATCCCTCCTTTCCACCAACGTCCAGTTTATCTTGAATTTTAATATTCAAGGTAAAGAAGTTGAACTTCCGGAACTCCTCAACATGTTGAGGAGTACTGAGGACACCCTGCAGAAATCCAGGGAAACACCCCGCTCCGCTTGTTGGTGGAGCTTCCTCTTCTAGATCCAAGGCGAAAGCCAAGGGAAAGAAGAAGAAGGCCCTCACTAAGCCGAAAGGCGGTGTTGGTAAGGTGGAAGCGAAGGGCAAGGCAAAAGTGGCGGGGCCGACAGTAGGGAAGGAGGAATACTTCTACTGTCATAAGAAGGGCCATTGGAAGAAGTATTGCAGGGCCTGGAGAGCCAAGAACCAGGACTTGAAGCAAGTAGTAGCTTCGGCTTCAGGTGTGTTTGTAATTGAAAACTGTCTGTCAATCAACTCTATTTCCTGGGTATTGGATACCGGATCAGGATCTCATATCTGTAATTCTTTGCAAGCACTAAGAAGCCGTAGAGTTCTGAAGACCGGTGATATGACCCTCAGGGTTGCTAACGGAGCGAGCGTTGATGCTGTGTCCGTAGGAGAATATCACTTAAGGTTGACAAGTGGACATATTTTGGTTTTGCGCAACTGTTTTTATGTATCTAGTTTGACTTATAATATCATTTCTGTATCTTTGTTATCTAAAGAAGGTTATTATTTACATTTGTAAGCGATGTCGTAAACATCCATCTTAATTATGGTCTGATTGGGTCAGGTACACTAAAAATGGTATATACGTATTAAACCAACTACAAGTTTTCAATGTCCAGAACACATATAAAAGAAAGACTCCAGAATTAAATCAATTTTTCTTATGCATTATAGAGCTGGGGTCACATCAACGAAACAAGGTTGACCAAGTTACATAAAGAAGGATATTTGGATCCGTTCGAATATCAATCTTATGCAACTTGTTAATCATGTTTCAAGGGAAAGATAACAAAGACTCCGTTCACTGGACACAGAGTAAGAGCGAGCGAGCTCTTGGGACTCATACACAGTGATGTGTGTGGTCCAATGTCTACACATGAAAGAAGTGGTTATTCCTATTTCATTACTTTTACGGATGATTTCTCTAGGTATGGACATGTCTTCTTGATGAAACATAAATCCGAGGCTTTGAGAAATTCCGAGAATATAAGAATGAAGTGGAAAAACAAACCGGCAAAAGTATCAAGACACTGAGATCTGATCGAGGTGGTGAATACTTGAGTGCCGAGTTCCTGGATTACCTAAAAGAGAATGGAATTCTCTCTCATCTTACTCCTCCATACACGCCACAACACAACGGTGTATCGGAGAGACGAAACCGAACCTTATTGGATATGGTATGTCCATGATGAGTAACGCTGAGTTACCGCGATCATTCTGGGCTATGCACTAGAATCAGCTGCATATCTTTTGAACAAGTTCCTACCAAGATTGTGCCTACCACACCATATCAGATGTGGAGTGGGAAGAAACCCTATCTTCAGTATCTCAAGATATACGGATATCTAGCTTTTGTCAAAAAGCAGCATGCGGACAAGCTCGATGCACGCTCAGTATTGTGTAACTTTGTGGGATACCCAAAGAACTCTAGAGGGCATCTTTTCTATTACGCAGAGGAACAAAAGGTTTTTGTTTCTCGTCATGCCCACTTTTTGGAAAATCAATTTTTAGAAAAAGAAACTAGTGGGAGCGCAATAGAACTGGAAGAAATTCCAGAACCACAATCTATTACTGAAAGCATGGTGGAACCAGAAGTTTCAAAAGAACAGGACATTCCCGCGTCACTCCGTAGGAGTAGTAGGCTGTCTCATCCACCCGAGAGATACTACAGTCTTCTCATAGACAGGGATAGAGAGGATTGCATCATTGATAATGATGAGCCAACTAATTTCTAGCAAGCCATTCAGAGCACAGACTTGATAAAATGGCTGGATGCAATGCGGACCGAGATGGAGTCTATGCACACCAACAAAATATGGACTTTGGACATTGCTCCAGAAGGGGTAAAACCCGTAGGCTGCAAATGGATCTTCAGAAAGAAGATTGGTGTAGATGGATAGGTTGAAACCTATAAAGCTAGACTTGTTGCAAAAGGATTTCATCAAAGACCTGGTTTGGACTATGCTGAAATCTTTTTTCCAGTGGCTATGCTCAAATCCATCCGGATCCTTCTTGCCATTGCTGCCTTCTATGATTATGAGATTTGGCAGATGGACGTAAAGACCGCTTTTCTAAATGGAAATTTGGAAGAATGCGTCTATATGGACCAGCCAGAATGTTTCATTCAGAGTGGGAGCAGCGGGAAAGTGTGCAAGTTGCTTAAGTCCATTTATGGACTAAAGCAGGCATCGCGGAGTTGGAACATCTGTTTTGATGAGACGGTCAAAGAATTTGACTTTATCAAAAATCCAGATGAACCAAGCATCTATAGTAAGATTGTAGCAAGAACTATTATATTCCTCGTCTTGTTTGTGGATGACATACTCTTGATAGGAAATGACATTCCTATGCTACAATCTTTCAAAGGATTCTTGTCACAAAGGTTCTCCATGAAAGACCTTGGTGATGCCTCTTACATTCTGGGGATCCAGATCTATCATGATAGATCTAAGAGGATGTTGGGACTTTCACAGTCTAGATACATCGACACCATACTGAAGAGATTCATTATGGAAGATTCAAAGCACTGTAATTTACTGGCTTTTCACGGAATCACCCTCTCCAAAGAGATGTCTCCCAAGATTGATTTGGAAAAGGATCGCATGTCTATTATACCCTACGGTTCTGTGGTAAGCTCTATAATATATGCAATGTTGTGTACCAGACCAGATGTTGCTTACGCACTAAGTGTAGTAAGCCGGTATCAGTAAAACCTTAGGGAGAAGCACTGGATAGCAGTAAAGAATATTCTCAAGTACCTGAGAAGGACTAAGGAGATGTTTTTGGTGCACGGTGGAAAAGACCTGCAGATCGAGGCCTTTGCTGACTCCAGCTTTCAGAGTGACAAGGATGACTCCAAGCCCATGTCGGGTTATGTCTTGACCCTCAATGGAGGGGCGGTCTATTGGAAGAGTTCCAAGCAGAACACCGTTGTTGACTCGACAATGGAAGCGGAGTATATCGCAGCTTGTGACAATGCTAAAGAAGCAGTCTGGATGAGGAAGTTCTTAACAGAACTTCAGGTGGTTCCGTCCATTGTTGATCCAATACCTCTGTATTGTGACAACAACGGGGCTATAGCTTTAGCAAAGGAACCCAGGTCCCATCAGAAGTCCAAACACATATTGAGGCGGTATCACCTGATCTGGGAGATCGTGGATCGCCGGGAGATTGAGGTGCGGAGAGTTGCTATGGAGGACAGCACTGCAGATCCATTCACAAAGGCCATCTCTCAGACGCAGTTCGAGAGCCTATTTGAGATGATGGTTCTGCGATAAGCCAGCACATGGCCTTAGTGCAAGTGGGAGATTGTTAGTGTAATATGCCCTAGAGACCATTATTGTATAGTACTAGTTTGTATATTATATTTTGGAAGCTTGGGATATATACATGGATTTATAACAGTCTTGCTCAATATAGTAGTATGCTACTTGGTTTGTATCTATCTTATTATGTGTATATGTTTCTTTTAACGTATCGCAAATACATATTGGTAGAGCCCTTAGGATCTTTGCTTGACTACTTGCGTTGTGATGGCAGTCACACCAGTGGGGGCTGGGTAGTCTACAAGCACATCCTTATATAGGTCCCTAGTCGTAGGATTATCGAGACAGGGCATCGATACTCCAGAGTAGACTAGTGTACACGCTTCTCATCCCAGCAGGGGAGATGGTCTGTCCCACAGCCATCAGTACGTCATACTGGAGATAGTATGCAGGTGCTCATTGGGTTTTGAGTTACACTGGACGGACTCGATGGGTACTGCTGGTTGGTACTATACTTATCGTCAGGTAGCAATTTCCAGGTGACATGAGTACAGCTTAGTCCGTCGACTTAACACTGCTATTTCGCCTCAAGTGTGTTCCCACTGTTCTTAGATTACTACCCTACCATGGCTCTATTGAGTCATGCAAATAGGTAGTAGTTGGGTGCAGTCCCGAAGCACTTGGAGGCAGTGGTGGTTAGATAGGATTCGTTTCTCCCAGTATTGGGGGTTGATGTCGCGCTGTGTTCGGAAAGCCATTACACAAAGTTCCTGGCCAGGGCAAGCGAGATTTACTGGTAGGTACTCCAGTAGTTTTTCAGGGTGTTTTGGGATGTACTCCAACATGACTTATTACGCTATTAGGGGTCTGACGTTTGCCATCCCCCTAGACCCGATATGCGATACTCTTAGATGAACAGACCGGACTGTACGGAGATTGCCACAGACAGACTCAGTAGGAGTTCGGCTGAGTTTGCTTGTCGGCCTTCTGATCGACAGATACATGGATAGCCATTACGTGCAGCAAGTACCGCTGACGTGCTTGTGGTTAAACCCACTACCAGCGTAATGTTGAGTCTTTAGAGTCCCACACAGAGGGTTTCCCTGCTTCGGGCGAAATGATGTAGAGGTCATATGATTTTACGACAGGGTTCGATCACATACGTGTACTTGAGCGCGTATGATGTTCGGGCGAACAATATCAGTGGGCTTTGGTTTAAGCCGGATCCTAGCATTCGATTATTGGATTAGTTTTGTCTCATTGTATTCATGTTTCTCGAAATACGAATACAGGTATGTATATACGGATGCGAAGGGCATTCTTGTAATTACTCAAGTTTTCATCTAGATGATACACCTCATTATTTAGTTTAGCATTTAAGTTAAATGATTAATGAGGTGGAGAACTTTAAGGTATTTTAGTGAAATTGAACAAGGCTTCTTGTTGGCTTTCTTTGACTCATTTGTGGCAAATGAAGACTTAGATATTTTGAGATATTTGTGTGAGATATTTTCATCTTCCATTTAGTCTTCACATGAGCCATATTCTTTATTCATTATCACAAATAGATTCTTTCTCCTCTAAAGCTCTCTTCATCTCCCTCCAGAACCCTAATTGTCTCACGAGTTGAGAATCTTAGGGTTTGTGAGACAACTAAATCCTTTATCACTCTCTACTCTCTCTAGGCTACTTAGTTTAGCATACCAAGTATCTTAGTTACCTCATTATGGAGGTTAAAACTCAAGGTCGGTACTCTCGGGTGGATCTTCTTCGACTTCGAGAAGCTAACGAGGAGGCGCGATCCATTTTCACTCCAAGGAGCTCACGTAGAGGAAGAGGACAATAAGTATACTAGAAGGACATGATACTATGAGGTATAACATTCATCCGAGTAGTTAAACCTCAAGTAGTATGCTATCTAGGGTTTATGATCGATCCTTGGTTCAAGTCGGAGTTGCGAAGCCCGAAAAAATTATTTTTTGCTATTTCCGCCTCCCCGCGAACACGCGGGGTACGCTACATCGACTTACATCGAATTGGTCCTACAATCCCTTCCCTCCACCTATGCCCAGTTCATATTGAATTTCAATATGAATAGTATGGAATTTTCACTTCCTGAGCTCCTCAACATGTTGAGGATGGTAGAGGGCGCCTTGAAGAAATCTAAGGAAACACCCGCTCTTTTTGTTGGGGAATCTTCTTCTGCTACATCTAAGGCTAAGGACAAGGGAAAGAAGAAGAAAGCCCCCACCAAACCGAGAGGAGGTGTACAAAAGTTGCATGGAAAGGGAAAGGAAAAGATCGGTGCGACAACCACAAAGGATGAATGCTTCTATTGTCAAAAAAGGTGACATTGGAAGAAAGACTGTCGGGCCCTAAAGGCCAAGAATCAGGATACGAAGCAAGTTGTGGTTTCGGCTTCAGGTGTGTTCGTGATTGAAAATTGTTTCTCTATAAACTTTACTTCCTGGGTATTGGATACCGGATCAGGATCTCACATCTGTAATTCATTGCATACGCTGAGAAGCCGTAGGGTTTTGAGGAAATGTGATATGACCGTCAGGGTTGGCAACGGAGCCAGTGTGGACGCTGTTGCAGTAGGGGAATATCACCTTGGATTGGCGAGTGGACATATTTTGATATTGTGTAACTGCTTTTGTGTACCCAGTATGGTGTGTAATATTATTTCTGTGTCTTTGTTATCTAATGAAGAATATAATTTTGCACTTATAAGCAATGTTATCAACATTCACCTGAATCATGAAATGGTCGGGTCGGGTACACTTAGTAGAGGAATATACATTTTCAATCAACATCAAGTTTTCAATGTCCAAAACACACTAAAAAGCTTCAGAATCAAACCAATTTTTCTTATGGCATTGTAGATTTAGTAATATCTATGAAACACGACTGACTAAGTTACATAAAGAAGGATACTTAGATCCATTTGAGTATCAATCATATGCAACTTGTCAATCATGTATCAGAGGATAGATGAAAAAAAACGCCGTTTACTGGACACGGAGAAAGAGCTACTGAGCTCCCGGGACTCATACACAGCGACGTGTGTGGGCCATGTCTACGCATGCAAGAAGTTGCTATTCCTACTTCATTACTTTCACAGATGATTTCTCAAGGTATTCTTAATGAAACATAAATCCGAGGCCTTTGAGAAATTCCAGGGTTATAAGAATGTAGTGGAAAAGCAAACCGGCAAAAGTATCAAGATGCTACAATCCGATTGTGGCGGTGAATACTTAAGTGCCGAGTTCCTAGAATATTTAAATGTGTTAGTTATATGTATGCCCTAGAGGCCATTACTATACATAGAATGTATATTATAGTGGATGCTTGGACATATATAGGGATGACTTTCTTGCTCGATATGATAGTATGCTATCTGGTTACTCTTTACCTTAACGTGTACACTGATTGTCTCTCTGTTACATGTTGGTAAAGCCCTTAGGATGTGTACTTGACTACCTGGACTATGATGCGGATCATACTAGTGGGGACATGGTATTCTATAAGTACATCCTTCAAAGTCCCTAGTCGTGGGTGTATCGAGACGGGGCATCGATATACCAGAGTAGACTAGCGTGTACCTTCTCGACCCATATAGATGGGCGATGGATGATCCCATATCCATTGGTGTTTGACATCAGAGATGATATACGGGTGCTCAGTGGAGACTGGGTACACTGGACGGACTCGCCGAGAACTCCCAGATGGTATTATACCTTACGTCAGATGGCAGTTCTCTGGTGACACTGGTACAGGTTAGTCTGTAGACCCGAGATCGTCATAGAGTCTTGTGTGATTCCCTCTGTGCTTTGATTTCCATCATACCACGTCCAAGAGGGCGTGCAAAAAGGTGGCTTTTGGGTACAGTCCCAAGTCGCATGGAGGCAATGAGCGATAGGAGGGGTTTCGTCTCTCCCGGTATAGGGAGTTGATGTTGCGCAGTGTTCAATTGGCTATAACAGGAAGTCCTTGGCCAAGGCTGCTTTAGGGATTTACTGGTAAGTGTTACCAGTAGTTTCTCGACCCGTTATGAGCCTCATATCGACACGACTTATCGAGTTATTGGGGTCTGACGTTTACCACCCCTAGACGAGATATGCGACATATCAGACGAACAGACCGGACTGTATGGTAGTGTTACTCGTTGGATTCACAGGAGTGTGAGCGGGCTTGCTCGTTGATCATCTGATCTCTCAATACCCGGGTGGCCGTTACATTTAGCAGACCGCTTGCGGCTTGTGGGTGTTTGATATGATCATCACCTGCTGCCGGCGTATTGACGAGTCTTTAGAGTCCTACACAGGGGTTTCCTGGCTCAAGCGAAACGAAATAGGAGCGCATATGAGATATGTGCGGGACCGAGAATAATACCAGTATGTGATACTGTATTCTATTCTAGCAATTTATGACATTGATCGGTTATATGCGATATAGCCGGGTTATCGGATCAAGTGTTGATTCGATAAGTTGTTACTATTGATATTAGTCGGTTATATGTGATATGACCGGATCGTTAAATTAAGTGTTGATTTAATGATTTAATGTATAATTATATATTTGATATATTACTTTACATTAACTAGTATTGGTTCACTTAAGATTGATTTTCTCACTTAAATGTGCACATTGTTTATATGTGATATATGCAAGTGTACATGTTTGTATCATGCTTGATGATACAAACAAGTTGTGTGTATGAGACTTGAACCATATCAAGGTTAGATTAGGGTTTACTATTTTCCTTAGCATATAACAAAAGAGTGTGACTTTGGTCAAAGTTATCAAGCTTCATGAAGCTTGATGAACATTGACAAAGTCAACTCTTTTGTCATTTGCTTAAGATATTAGCTAACCCAACCCTTAACCTTATGCTATGGTTAATTCTCTACATGAGTTAAGCATGAGAGCTTAACTCAACCATGGTGCCATGATTAAAAGGATAAGTACTCATATTATTCTTTTAATTGAAAGACTTCTTTCTTCTTCTTCATCTTCATCAAGCTCATAAAAGCTTGAGAGCTTCAATGGTGCCATGAGAAAAAGAGTGAGAAATCCAATTCTAAAGTGAACCCATTTCCTATTTCTTCATCCTCTACCACTTTCCATGTAGTATAGAGTGTTCTCTTCACAAAGTTTTTGACCAAGTGAACGAATAGCTTGAGTTTGAGTCTCCCCGACGTAGATCATCTTCGGGCTCGAAGTCAATGACCTAGCCCGATCATTTCTCCGAAGAAACCATCGCTAGAGTCTGAGACCCGATGATCGCAGCAGAGGAACGTCAACACGGAGCTAAAGAAGTGGAGGAATGGATCTACAAAGATTGTAATCCCTTTCACTTATTAGCAAAGTTGTTTGCTAGCTTTTCTTTTCGCCTATTCTCTAGTTAACGATCTTCATTAGGTTTTCTCGGCACCGGAAAATTTTAATTTGGCATGGTTGATGCCTTGTGGAACCTCTTGAGTATGCCTAGTAACCCTACAGTGGTATCAGAGACTATCTAGAGCTTTAAGCGATGTGTTAACAAAGTTAAAACTCCGAACGAACCCGATACGTCCAAGTTTACCCCCTCTATGTACATTTTTTCAAAACCGTGTATTTTCTGAATTAAAAATACCTGAAAAATTAAGCAGGGAAATATAAGAATTGTGGTGAAAAACGAACTCCTAATTCTTCCAAACCGCCGCGGAACCGCGGCCGTACTATGCTTAGGCCGCGGATCCGCGGCCGTACGGAAGGATTGGGTAATTTTGTTTGCACAGTAATTCTTATATATTAAAGTTCTATTTTATGGGTATTTTTAAACTGACTCAAGTGTTGAGTTGTCTGGGGGTTTATTTTGTAATCGTCGATTCGATCGGAGAATTTAATTTTGTTATGATTTCCGGATACTTTTAGAATATGTTAAAAAGTTCGACCGGATATAAATACCCAATTTTTCCCCTGCCGGGAAATTTCCAAGTGTTGGATTTTTCCGTAGTTTAATAACGTTCTAAGTAGTGCAAGTAACGCGATGGACCCTCTAGAAGACAACAAACCTTAACTCGATTATGTGACCGTCTTGAACTGCCCTTTGAACCTTAGGGTTTGGGGCAGTATGGCGTGCCACATGTGAGGCGTTGGCTTGACCCTTCTACGGCTGGGCCGTTGGTACTGTGGCATGAACTGAATGTTTTTAAACTTATTTCATGAGTTGAGCTATTTCGGGAAAACATGGGTGTTTGATTGTTCGATCGGAAAGTTTAACATTTTCTATTTATCTGGAATTTGATACAATATTTGGAATCCACAAGTAGTTATGAGATAACTGATTTGGATGTTATAAACATAGCACTTTAGTCTCACTTGATCGGTTGCCACGGAATTTTGATGTGATCAAAAGTCCGTCGCAATCACGTAGTGTACGCGGATACTCGCCGGGTAAACTTAATAGACAGCCATACCCCATAGCCCCGACCAAGTGACTGTAGGAGAACCCCGTCGCCGAAAGCATCCGTTCGGGTGCTCGCGGCAGCGGTGTTCCGCCTTAGTGCACTTCGTCTACGGTATTGGGGGTGCGGCCGTCTACTAAAGTTTGCGACGAGCATTCGATCAGTATATCGGGAATCTTGTTGAATTGCCCGACTAGATATTGAAAAGTGTTTTCGATATAGAGACTAAAATGCGGGGTTTATAATTGTTAGGCATGTGATGTCTAAGGAATTCATTTGATTAGGCATGTGATGTCTAATGAGTTTGCGAATTCCAACTGTTGTAGTTTTACACTTTCTTTTCTGCAACCGTAAGTGTAATATGTGATATCGCCGGTTTCGTTGCTATATGTTAACGACAATTGAGATGAGCATATTTACTTACGTTGATGACATGCGATGTTATGTGTTGCTGGATATGTTATATTGGATCGTCACCTTTTGAATAGCCGGGGGTTTTATGTGAGATGAGAGTTTTTATTTTCATTCATGTAAAAATAAATTGTATGTAATATTCTTTTATTAGGGCACTTCCAGGTTGCGGAAGATGTCACCATTGTATATTATTTACTTTTCCGCACTAGGATAGACCCAAGGAGGAGGGCACAAGTAACCGGGTTCTGGAGTCCAGTGGGAAACCAACTCGAGGAGTCGAGTCCGGGTCTCCTAACTCTAGAATTGGTGGGGTTGCTTGCCGCTCTCGTAGGGGTCTAGGGGTGTGGGTTTGGCTATTCATCGCGACCATGGAATCCGTGTTTTATACTGGCTCGTATTGAAAACACGGACGTCCTAGTATATCCAATATTTTATATGATTCTTCTGCCGCGACATCTGTGATGTGATCATTTGATGTTCTGTGATAGATACTGTATATAGTATATATGATATATTATATAGATGTTACTTATGTTTTACACCCGCGCTAGCCCTGCCCCGCTCTGCCGTTAGTTACCTAACCTAACGGTGCACGAGGGGACATCGAGGCGAATGCGGATGGCATAAGTGTACGTCGTATTTATCTGTGATGTTTATGTGATTTAAATGATGGAACTTCATTAATGTGATTAATGAAAGAAAATAAACCTAAGATGTTGTGGAATCGAAGTTTCAAAAACAGGTAGCTACAGTTCTTGCTTTGCATCGTGGTGTTCCTTGTAGAACATCCTGCATCTTATTCGATAAGGAAAGGACCGAGATCCCTTCACCGGGAGTGACTCCTTTAGCAATAACTGGCAGATGCTACAACCCTCGGTTTGTATTTTGATTGCTTCTCTAGTTCTTGCTTTGCACAGTGATGCATATGATATATCCTGCACCTCATTCGACGAGGAAAGGGCCGACGATCCCTTCACCGGGAGTGACCCCTTTAGCAAAACTAGAAAAGCCTAAAAAACACTCCATTTTAAAATCATTTGATTCTACAACGATATCAAGTTCATTACGCAAAAGGTTTTTAGAAAAACCTGTCGTAGCCCTCCGTCATTTCAGATATATACTGGTTAGTATTCGTGCTGTGTTTGTTGACCTCTGTCAAGGCGTAGTGTGCGGTAGCTGATTAGTGCTTATCTGTATAAGCTTATGATGTGATTGATTTAGGGTAGTCGTGCGACCTTGTTGACCTCTGTCAAGGGTCGTGCGAGTGGGTTTACTTCAATCAGGAAATGACGGGTTGAACTTGACTAGCAGCCTATGGTTTGTTGACCTCTGTCAAGGTCATAGGACGCTAGGGGCAAAATACTATCGGGAATTTCAAGTGTTGAAATTTGCAATGAGATTGCATACCTTCTATGAGATAGTTGGATCCCGATACCCACTGCGAGTAATTATTACTTCTGGGAGAGTTTTACACATTACAATTAGCCGATCAAGTAGGTGTCTAGAAAGGTGTCAACGGGGTTACGCCTCTGGGAAAACGAGGTTTACATTAATTAGGTTCGTGCGAAAGCACGGGGGACCTCCCTCAAAGTACCGACACTAGCCTGGCTGAAAGATTGGCGAACTTGTAGCGTGTAATTAATCCCGTCTAGTCTTTCCTTTTAGGGTTTGAAGGAAGATTTGATAAAAACAGTGGGAGCCATCCTGATTAGATAAAATAATAACCAATCTGATCTTGCAAGAGAGCACGCAGAGTGTTTTCTTCTCTCTCTCTCCAGGTAGCGACCATGTCATGCCTTAATCAAGATAATAAAACAGGTATTTTGACCGAACCCGCTTGTTATACTGTGCTGGGGAACGTTGGTCCTGCTCCAACTTATAATTGTTATAAGACAGAGCAGGAAATTGGGGAATACCAGATTTCCCGTGCCGCCCAAACGAAGAAATTGCATGTTGATGCATCATCTTCGGGTGTGTTCATTACAAAGAACTGTTTCTCAGTATCCTTTGTGTCCTGGGTATGTGATACCAGATCAGGATCCCGCATATGTAATCTGTTACATGGGCTACAAATAGGTAAAGAACTGAGAACGGGTGATAAGTTTCATGAGGCAGAAAACGGTGCAAGTGTTGCAGCCAAGTCTGTTGGTTACTGTCACCCTGTATTACCAGAATACATTGATTCTGAACAAATGCTATTAGATACCGAACCTGATATACAAAATCATATCAGTCTCTTTATTTAGATAAAGAAGGATATAATTTTGTATTGTTGGATAATGTTTTGAACATTTCCTATATCAATAGTTTATCGGTTCAGGCACGTTATCTAAAAGCATTGACGTTCTAAATCAAACTACAGTTCTTAGTATACAGAACACACACAAGAGGAAGAGTTCAGAAATGAATGATTCCTTCTTGAGGTATTGTAGACTAGGTCATATCAATGCGACCCGACTGGCTGAAGTTACATATAGATGCGTATTTAAATTAGTTTGAATTTACATCTTGTGAAACTTGCCAGTCATGTCACAGAGATAAGATGACCATAGCTCTGTTTATTGGAAACAGAGAAAGAGTTAGTGAACTCTTGGGATGATACATATTGATGTATGAAGGTCCCCTGTCTACACATGCCAATACCGGTTCTTTGTACTTCATTAAATTCTCTGATAATCTCTCAAGATTCAGACATATGTTCCTGTTGAAATACAAGTCCGAACCTTTTAAGATATTCATAGAATATTAGTTAGAAGTAGAGAACCAAAATACGGGTAAAAGTATTATGTCCTTTGATGTGATCAAAAAGGAGAATACTTGAGCACGGAATTCCTGGATTATTCTAAAGGAGAATGAGATTCTCTCTCAGCATTACTCCTCCGTATACACCATAGCACGATGGTATATCGGGGCGGAGCAATAGCACCCTATGTGATATGGTGTGCTCTATGATGAGTACTACTGATTTTCCTATTTCCTTTTAGGGAGTTATGCACTTATGAAGTTGCATACCTATTGAATAGGGTTCTGATCAAATCAAATGCCTACCATTTCATATGAGATATGGAAAGGGAAGAGCCCATCTCTTAAGTCAGTTAAGATTTAGGGTTGTCCAGCCTATGTCTAAAAGCATAATCCGGACAAACTCGAGGCAAAGTTAGATCTGTGGAAGTTTGTTGGATATCCCAAGCATACGCAAGGGAATATCTTCTATCTAACCGAGGAACAAAAATGTTTTGTTTCTCAGCATGCCACCTTTGTGAAAGGGAATTTCTTGTGAAGAAATTATTGGTCATGAGGTAGAACTAGAAACAGTTCCAGCTATACAAACTACAGCTGCTGATTTGGTAGAACCGAAGGATTCAATAGTTTCCAACGAACCTCAGCCTCTCCGCCGATCTAGTAGGGTTCCTCACCCACCTGAGAGATAA
Source organism: Agapanthus africanus (assembly GCA_030015575.1). Classification (NCBI taxonomy): domain Eukaryota; kingdom Viridiplantae; phylum Streptophyta; class Magnoliopsida; order Asparagales; family Amaryllidaceae; genus Agapanthus; species Agapanthus africanus. The sequence continues at coordinate 349,975,733 of JASDDO010000016.1, read as the reverse complement.
TTCTGTTTCTCTATGACAGTGGGAGCGAGGATTGTATCATGGGATGATGACCTAACCAGTTTCAAGCTGGCCATCAGGAGTGTGACTCTATAAGAATGGCTGGATGCTTAGCGATCTGAGATGGAATCCTTATACACCAACAAAGTATGGACTTTGGTTGCTTTATCTGAAGGGTTAAATCCCCATCAGGAGCAAGTATATCTTGAGAAGATTACTTGGTGTACATGGAAAAGTTGAGACTTTCAAAGATAGACTCGTTAAAGGTTTGCATCATAGACCAGTTGTGGCTAATGATGAAACCTTTTCTGGGGCCTATGCTTAAGTCCATCCAGATCCTACTTGCTACGGCTACATACCATGACTACGATATCTGGCGGTTTGGTGTCATGACTGCTTTTCTAAATGATATTTTGGACGAAAGCGTCTATAAGTACACAGCCAGAGGGCTTCGTAGACAGTGGGAGCAGTGGAAACGTGTGCAAGATATTTTATGTGATAAAGCAGACATCACGGAGTTGGAACATCTATTTTGATGAGTTAGTCAAAGAGTTTGACATCATCAAAATGGTAGATGAACCTTGTATATACAAAAAAGGTAGTAGAGAGTATGGTAGTGATCCTCGTATAGTACGTGGATGACATACTCTTGATAGGGAAGTAGTTTCCTATGCTACGCTCGGTCAATCTCCGCTTATCACAAGGATTCTCCATATAGGATCAAAATGATACTTACTAAATCTGGGTTTTTGGATCTATGAGATAGATCTAATTGGATGTTAGGATACTCACTAGTTGTAGTGAGATGGTATCAATCGATCTTAGGGAGAATCACTGGAAAGGTTCCACAGTGATAAGGACGACTGAATGTCAGTCGCAGGCATTGTCTTTACCCTCAGTGGAGGGACGGTATGTTGGAAGAGTTCCAAGCTAGATACCGTGACATACTAGACGATTAAAGGCAAGATACATCGTTACCAAAGATGCTACCAAAGAGGCAGTCTGGGTGTATATTTGTTCATGAGATGAACTTCGTTCCTCCCATTGTATGACAATGGAGTTGTGGCTTATGCCTAGGAACGCCCGTCCCATCAGTGATCCAGACATATTCTTAGGCAGTATCACCTGATCGTGGAGATGGTTGATCTCCAGGGGATCGAGGTTAGGAGAGTAGATTCAGAGGACGACACGGCGGATCAACTCACGAAAGGCCTTTTCCCACAGAGAGACTTTTATGGGATGGTTGAGTATGAGATACTACAACCACTGCTATCAGATGGCCATAGTGCAAGTGGGAGATTGTTAGTTATATGTATGCCCTAGAGGCCATTACTATACATAGGATGTATATTGTAGTGGATGCTTGGACATATATAGGGATGACTTTCTTGCTCGATATGATAGTATGCTATCTGGTTACTCTTTACCTTAACGTGTACACTGATTGTCTCTCTGTTACATGTTGGTAAAGCCCTTAAGATGTGTACTTGACTACCTGGACTATGATGCGGATCATACTAGTGGGGACATGGTAGTCCATAAGTACATCCTTCAAAGTCCCTAGTCGTGGGTGTATCGAGACGGGGCATCGATATACCAGAGTAGACTAGCGTGTACCTTCTCGACCCATATTGATGGGTGATGGATGATCCCATATCCATTGGTGTTTTACATCAGAGATGATATACGGGTGCTCAGTGGAGACTGGGTACACTGGACGGACTCGCCGAGAACTCCGAGATGGTATTATACCTTACGTCAGATGGCAGTTCTCTGGTGACACCGGTACAGGTTAGTCTGTAGACCCGAGATCGTCATAGAGTCTTGTGTGATTCCTACTGTGCTTTGATTTCCATCATACCACGTCCAAGAGGGCGTGCAAAAAGGTGTCTTTTGGGTACAGTCCCGAGTCGCATGGAGGCAATGAGTGATAGGAGGGGTTTCGTCTCTCCCGGTATAGGGAGTTGATGTTGCGCAGTGTTCGATTGGCTATAACAGGAAGTCCTTGGCCAAGGCTGCTTTAGGGATTTACTGGTAAGTGTTACCAGTAGTTTCTCGACCCGTTATGAGCCTCATATCGACACGACTTATCTAGTTATTGGGGTCTGACGTTTACCACCCCTAGACGAGATATGCGACATATCAGACGAACAGACCGGACTGTACGGTAGTGTTACTCGTTGGATTCACAGGAGTGTGAGCGGGCTTGCTCGTTGATCTTCTGATCGCTCAATACCCGGGTGGCCGTTACATTTAGCAGACCGTTTGCAGCTTGTGGGTGTTTGATATGATCATCACCTGCTGCCGGCGTATTGACGAGTCTTTAGAGTCCTACACAGGGGTTTCCTGGCTCAAGCGAAACGAAATAGGAGCGCATATGAGATATGTGCGGGACCGAGAATAATACCAGTATGTGATACTGTATTCTATTCTCGCAATTTGTGACATTGATCGGTTATATGCGATATAGCCGGGTTATCGGATCAAGTGTTGATTCGATAAGTTGTTACTATTGATATTAGTCGGTTATATGCGATATGACCGGATCGTTAAATCAAGTGTTGATTTAATGATTTAATGTATAATTATATATTTGATATATTACTTTACATTAACTAGTATTGGTTCACTTAAGATTGATTTTCTCACTTAAATGTGCACATTGTTTATATGTGATATATGCAAGTGTACATGTTTGTATCATGCTTGATGATACAAACAAGTTGTGTGTATGAGACTTGAACCATATCAAGGTTAGATTAGGGTTTACTATTTTCCTTAGCATATAACAAAAGAGTGTGACTTTGGTCAAAGTTATCAAGCTTCATGAAGCTTGATGAACATTGACAAAGTCAACTCTTTTGTCATTTGCTTAAGATATTAGCTAACCCAACCCTTAACCTTATGCTATGGTTAATTCTCTACATGAGTTAAGCATGAGAGCTTAACTCAACCATGGTGCCATGATTAAAAGGATAAGTACTCATATTATTCTTTTAATTGAAAGACTTCTTTCTTCTTCTTCATCTTCATCAAGCTCATAAAAGCTTGAGAGCTTCAATGGTGCCATGAGAAAAAGAGTGAGAAATCCAATTCTAAAGTGAACCCATTTCCTATTCTTCATCCTCTACCACTTGCCATGTAGTATAGGGTGTTCTCTTCACAAAGTTTTTGACCAAGTGAACGAATAGCTTGAGTTTGAGTCTTCCCGACGTAGATCATCTTCGGCCTCGAAGTCAATGACCTAGCCCGATCATTTCTCTGAAGAAACCATCGCTAGAGTCCGAGACCCGATGATCGCAGCGGAGGAACGTCAACATGGAGCTAAAGAAGTGGAGGACCGGATCTACAAAGGTTGTAATCCCTTTCACTTAGTAGCAAAGTTGTTTGCTAGCTTTTCTTTTCGCCTATTCTCTAGTTAACGATCTTCATTAGGTTTTCTCGGCACCGGAAAATTTTAATTTGGCATGGTTGATGCCTTGTGGAACCTCTTGAGTGTGCCTAGTAACCCTACAAAATGAGAATGGAATTCTCTCTCATTTTACTCCTCCATACACACCACAACACAACGATGTATCAGAAAGACGGAATCACACCCTGCTTGATATGGCGTGTTCCATGATGAGTAATACTGAGTTGCCGCCCTCCTTCTGGGGTTATGCACTGGAATCTGCTGCATGAATAAGGTTCCAACTAAGTTGTGCCTACCACTCCATATGAAATGTGGAATGGGAAGAAACCTTGTCTTAAGTATCTGAAGATATGAGGATGTCCTACCTTTGTTAAAAAGGTTCATCCGGACAAGCTCGAGGCACGTTCGGTACAGTGTAAGTTTGTGGGATACCCCCGGAATTCAAGGGGGTATTATTTCTATTACGCTAAGGAACAAAAGATCATTGTTTCTCATCATGCCCGCTTCATGGAAACTCTATTTCTCGAAAAAGAGATAAGTGGGAGCACAGTAGAGCTGAAAGAAATTCCAGAACCATAAACTATTACTGAAAAATTAGTAGAACCTGAGATTTCAATGGAACCTGACGTACCTACGCCACTCCGCGGATCTACTAGGCAGTCTCATCCGCCGGAGAGATACTACGGTTTTCTCATAGACGGGGATCGAGAAGATTGCATCATCGACGATGATGAACCAACTAGTTTGCAGCAAGCCATCATAAGTAGAGACTCGGTGATGTAGCTGGATGCTATGCGATCCGAGATGGAATCTATGTACACAAACTAAGTGTGGACTTTGGATTTTGCTCCTGCTGGGATAAAACCCATAGGATGCAAATTGATCTTAAAAAAGAAGATTGGTGTAGATGGTCAGGTAGAAACCTATAATACAAGACTTGTTGCTAAAGGTTTTCGTTAAAGACCAGGATTAGACTATGACGAAACTCACCATCGGCTATGCTTAAATCCATTCGGATCTTACTTGCCATTACTTCCTTCCATGACTATGACATCTGGCAGATGGGTGTTAAAACCGCTTTTCTAAATGGAAGTTTAGAAGAGTGTGTTTTCATGGATCAACCAGAGAGTTTCATAGACAGTGGGAGCAGCGGAAAGGTGTGCAAGTTGCTTAAATCTATTTATGGATTAAAGCAGGCATCGCAGAGTTAGAACATCTGCATTGATGAGACGGTCAAGGAATTCGACTTTGTCAAAAATGTAGATAAACCTTGTATTTATAAGAAGATTGTAGGGAGAACTATAGTATTCCTCGTATTATATGTAGATGACATTGTCCTGATAGGAAATGATATTCCTATGCTACAATCGGCCAAGCTGTTCTTGTCATAGAAGTTCTCTATGAAAGACCTGGGTGATGCCTCGTACATTCTGTGGATTAAGATCTATCGTGATGTTGGGAATTCACCCGCACGCGCAAACGCGTATGTTGTGGAAATAGATATGAAATGAAGGAAACGGAATGCGCACGCGAGATCGTTCTCATTTTAATATTTATAACCGCAAGTGCACGACGCATTGTAGAGAGTCGGCAAGCACGGGTCAATCCGTAGGGAATTGTGATTAGGTATTGTTGTTTAAGGTTCAAAAAATTAATGAATGGTGGGTTTTGTCACAAAAATATAAAAAGAATACGGAAAACAATGAAAGAAGGAAAAGCAAGTAAGAAAGCATGGTTGCGGCTTTGGCTTGGAAGATCGAATCACAACGTTTACCTCTATACTCTCTTGATCATGAGTTGTCTGGCCTTACCTTGATCCCGGCATGAAGCACGACTTGTCAACACGGTTGTGGAGCACAAACCGTCAAATTCTGATATTCGGCGTAAGGAACGAAACGAGTCCGTTTTAATCACTTACCGTTTGTATGTCCACGCTTGTGGTATCAACACTAAACACAAGAGTTAGCAAGTATACCACAAAAAAAAACACAAAGTAGTTAGTGAGAGCAAATGGTTTTAGTGTTGAGTTTGCTAAGAGTTTATGATGGTGTATAGTATATGAAACAAGGAGTTTGTCAAGTACCTTATCACAAAACACCATATCCAAACTTAGCAAACTTAACACTAAATTGATTTTAACTTAAATATTGAAATGGGGAAAGGGAATGAATATGGTATATGAGGAGGTTACAAAGTAACCATGTTCAAAATACCATATCATATCAATACATAAGCAATATTTAAGTTAGAATCATAAATTAAGCACAATAAACATAAAAAAGAGGTGGAGGAGGCAAAGCCTTTCATCTCACTTCCTCACCATTAACACAACCAAAGAATTAGTCAAGCATAATGAAAGCAAGTAAAGAAAAGAAGCAAGAATAAAAGAAACAACAATATATTAAACACTTGAAGAAACGAGAGACAAGATTTTGGTAGCTTGTTCAACCTCCTTAATGAAGCTCTCCAAAGAAAGCTTCAAGAGGGAAGGAAAAGAAGAAACCAATGATGAAGCCCACTCACCCTTAAGCTAAACATAAGAACTAAGAAACGAAAATATACCTGAATGAGAGAGTGCTATCCCTTGCTCACTGGTTCTTCTTTTATAGGTACCAAAGAAAAATAAACAAACAATAAAAATAAGGTGACTAGGCAGCAAGGGAGGCTCTGTGAAAAGATAGGGACAGATGGGGACAAGGGGCCCGGCCTGCTCGGATTTTATGGGCATATGGCCGGTCCCAAACCGAGGAGAGGAGCTCGTATTGGATGTGTGGGTTTGTGTGCTTCCTAATATCTCTCTGGTGTTGCTAGATTTCTCTGTATAGGCCTTTGATGCACTTAGGGATAGGAGGGAAACATGGAGCAATACATCACATCAATACTTTTAGCATTCAATACTCATTTAATGCACATCACACCCATGCCCACTTGTGCCTTGTATCATGGCAGCCCTATCATGGTCTTAGTGCCAAAAAGCATGTGTACAGTTGCTATATGTTGGACCATTTTAGACAAAAAGTGTGTACACATTTTATCTGCAAAAACTCTTTGGATATCGGTCTGTTTCCAGTTCCGGTTGTAGTGTCGGCTCACAGACGATATATCTGTGATTTTGAATGTGTTTCCGGTATTTTATCACGAACACCTGTAAACTGTAATTATAGAGCAGACACTGATTAATAGCACCGATATATACAAAAATAGATAACGAATGAGTGGTATTAAATTGCAGTTTCCTATGGTGAACAAATACCCCCAAACTTATCTTTTGCTCGTCCCGAGCAAAACAAAAAATCCTAGCCTCACTTTTGCAGGGAACACGATTCCACCGAGCATGTACAACAAGCCGTTAAACCTCTAGGTGTCCCTAGTAGGGGGAGTGTTGTCTCCTGAGGGTTTTCAGCGAATTACACCCACAAAATCTAGTCATGTTAGCATTGCTGAAAAACTGTTGTTTCTAATCTTAAGGTTAGAGATCAAAGTTAGAAGTTCTATTACCCAAGTCAGAAACGTTAAACCCTATTTTTCACTCCTCGCAATTTGTTTAACATGAGCTGATACGCGTCTTTATGTGATTGTGGGAATAGTGTCAATAAATTTTTAAGAACTAGATCAGGGTCATCATGTCGTAAATTACGGACCAGGATAAATTTATAAAGGATCACACGAGTTTGAAAGGAGTTAAGATTTTCTCAGGTTTCATTCTCCTGTTAGGTTTCAAATCAAAATTTTAAATTCTTTTTAACAGAGAACCTAAGTCTGAAGCTTCACTCTTACCTTTCACCTGTTGTTGGTGCTATAGCAAGGGATAAGAAACAAGAGCCCACCACATACATACCTTCATGATTACACATAACTCCTTTATAAAATATAAACCTTCATATCTCCACAAAAAAAAACTGTTTTATAATTGAAAACTTGTATGCGCCAAGATTATTCTCCCACGAATAACCGTGAGGACTTTTAACTCGGAGTGAACACTAGCTTAGCTTGTTTTATTTGACATTTGAAAACTTAGCGAGTTTTGGGTCAATGACTCCCAAACCATATGGTTTTAGGGCATTAGGTGTGGAGACACCCCAAGGACTTAATTACCTAAGTTACCAATGCCACAAAACAAAAGACTCATTTTGCGTTTAAAGTATTCTAAAAGCAGTGAAAATGGAATATAGGCAGCTTTTTCTTTTTGAAACCAAAAGACGTGATTTATGAATAAGGTATGTAATTACTCCAACAGAGTTCCAGATGAGTTATTTTTCAGACTTATAACTTCTATTAAAATCTTAATAATGTCCTTCATATTCACCTTACTTTATGAACTATTCTTGATATTACTTAACTCAGAATAAAGTTGTTTGATCCTAAAGATGTGTATCAATTTAAAAGTTTACAGACATGTCAGACTTTCATCAAATTCTCAAAAACATACGACACGTATAAAGTGATATAAAAGACGTATATTAGCTATAGTTAAACATAAACGAGGGTTATCTTTTGGATCATCAATCTCACAAAAAGGATTCAGTTATTTCTATCTTTTCAACCGAACCGTCAAACTTTGAATCTAGGTCCCTCGCTAGCTAACTTGACGAAAATGTTTTTATGTTTTTTGTAGAAATTTTTTCAATTTTTATGGGTTTTTTTAATATGTATGCAATGCAGAATATACATATGATGCAGTGCTCATCCCCAAACCTGAGTTTTACGATGTCCTCATCATTGCCCCTGTCTCCAGTAGCTAGACTTAGACATCATGGTGAGAATTTTATTTAAAGAAAAAGAAAAAAGCCTAAGACTAATAACAACATATACAAGTTAAAAGATTTGGTTAGTGCGGAAATTAATACCAGCCACATAAAGATTTTGTCTATATAGTGCAATGGCCGGTAGAAAAATATGTATAAAAAGAATAAAAAGAAAAAGAAAATGTATATGTTAGGTGTTAGTGAAGGGCATGGGTGAAGAAATGTGGGGATCAGAAGACGCTGAAGATGAAGATGAAATTTTGAGGAGGTCAAAGAATTGTTTTCTGAATGAATTGAATGTTCAAAAAGCGCGTGTTGAGTTTCGAAGCCAGGTTCGTTTATAAACTGGAGTTCATCCGCAAAAAGTTCAGCAAAAGAAAGGTTTCTCGGATGTTCTCAAGTTGTTCCCGACTCAAACTCATCAAGAATATCAAGTTCATCAGCAAAAATTTCCTCAAAACTCGACATGAAAGAATATTTTTCAAGACTGTCCTCCTCCCTGAGATTTTCCACAATCTTACTCTCATTATTCACAAACTCTCGCAAACAATTTCCTCCTCATCACATTCACAAATAGGTAGGTATACGTCATCTAGGTTCCCACCCTAATATTTCTTCCGAAACAATATCACTAGGTGATACAAAAATTGTGGGTTCCTGATCATTGATTTCTTCTAATCTATCTAAACCATACCCGTCAAAATCACAAGATTTCTCCTCTAAAATTGGAAATAAAAATAAAAAATCAGTTGGAGGTTTTTCTTGTGTGTCCTAATAACACTCAGTCAATTCAATTGCATCGTCATCTATGAAATTATCAAAATTTGGTTGATCATTTATCTCACTCAGGTGATTTCCTAGATGATAGATGTTAACACTATCGGGTTCTGATTGACTGTGTTCACTCCCTAGAATCCTCACAACTAAATGTTTCACTTGTTCCTCAATTCTAGCCAATGATTGAGCGTGAGAAACAAATAATTGCTCAGATTGCTGTATAAATAGGACTAGCGTCGCAGCTGTTTGATTCTCAACCGCAGTCATCACTTCAATACCCTTCTCTAAAGCGGTCAACCTAGAATCCATCTCACTGTCATTCCCTAATGATGGTTCAATTATTTCGGGTTGAAGGGGTTGTGATGGCGGTGATGCTAAAGCAGTCAGTCTGTCGACCCTTTTCTCTAAATTTTTAATCAGTTGGTATATGGTTGAAGTGAGACTGGATTTAAGAGTGTTAGGTAGGTGATCGTTATTAAAAATCTGGGACGGTTGGTCACCCCCTATGAAAGGACAGTTATCATGAATGTGGGAAGAATCTTGGCAATTTAAACAAATTAATTAGGACCGAGTATAAACAAATGAATACGAATCGTGAAAAATCGAGTTAAATCATATGTCACCCATATTAACAAGAATTCACAAATGTCACAAAAATAAAGAATATCATACCCCTAGCAGTCTATGTTATTCTAAGTCAACTAGACCTGCTTAAGAACCTGATTGACGAAATAAAATTGTGTCGAGAAATAGGCTCAAGATATACTGATCACGAACCCAGGTAAGTGCAAGAGATAAGGGGAGGTTTTTCAACGCTTTTGCAAAGTTCCTTAACTAAATAACCCTTTCTCTTTTGGCGGTTGCGCCGTGAACACTTGCCTAGACACCCCGTGAATGATATACCGTTAAGCAAAGTTCTAAACACAGTTAACTTCTCTTAATGAGCGCGATGTCCTTAGAGTCAAAGTTCTAATTGATTTTAAAATTACCGGGGTATGCAAGAATACAGTTTTGTGATTTGTATGCTACGGAGAGAAGGTGATGAAATCCTTTACCGTATCTTGTTTGGTTACTTTTTCCCTTAATTCCGTATTAAGATACAATGCGCAATCAAATAAAAGAATTCAAGAAATCAAGCAATTTAAGCAATTCTTTTTTATTTAAGTATTAGCGCTGCAAAAAAATACGGTTAGTTCTCTGTACAATTGGCGGAAAAATTGTGTGAAGAATCCTGCAAAAGTAAGAATTATTGGACTGCGTCGGATTCGAGAAGAGTGTGTTAGGAAATACGTACCAAAGTGTGATTTGGTTAAAAAAAACCCTTTAAAAGTGAGCCGAGTCTTTGATTGTTTGCTTGCGCGGGTCAAAGTACCCGGTCATTGGCACTATATTTCACTAACGTCTTGCAATTGCATTTGAGCATCGCTCCGCATGATCGCGGGTCGTAATTCCTTAAAAACCTGAAATGTCGGAAAATACGATATTTAGTGTCAAAAAGCGATATATGTGCCCCAATTCCTGCACACTGAAAATTAGAAAAATCAAAAAATACCACTAGAATGACAACACTGCACTGGAGATGACACAAAAAGAAAAAATCACAAAAACCCACAAAGGGCCGGCGAGCTCAGATTTCCATATGATGTCGCCGGCCAACTCAAGGTGTTTTGTGCTAGAATTTTGTGTGAGATCTTTATGCAATATTAGTATGCCAATGGTCTAACTTGATTTTTTTAATTGAATCACAGAGTGCTAGCAGATTATAAGGACAGAGAACAAATTTGAAAAGAATCGTGTTTTGTTAGTTTTGAAAAATTTAGAGTTAGCAGTTAATGAGTTAGTAAGAATCAGAAATAACAATTCCTAATACTACTAAGTCCCCGGCAACGGCACCAAAAACTTGTTGGGAATTCACCCGCGCGTGCAAATGAATATGTTATGGAAACAGATATGAAATGAAGGAAACGGAATGCGCACGCTAGATCGTTCTCGTTTTAATATTTATAACCGCAAGTGAACGGTGCGTTGTAGCGAGCCGGCAAGCACGGGTCGATCCGCAGGGAATTGTGATTAGGTAATGTTGTTTAAGGTTCAACAAATTAATGAATGGTGGGTTTTGTCACAAAAATATAAAAAGAATACGGAAATACGGAAAACAAAGAAAGAAGGAAAAGCAAGTAAGAAAGCATAGTTGCGGCTTTGGCTTGGAAGATCGAATCACGACGTTTGCCTCTGCACTCCCTTGATCATGAGTTGTCCGGCCTTACCTTGATCTCGGCATGAAGAAAGACTTGTCAACATGGTTACGGAGCACAAACCGTCGATATACCGTTTTGAAAATCGTTTCGGTGAAATTTCGGAAAATTGGCAAAATAAGGGGGTTTTCTGTAAAAAGTCAAAATACAAATATCTTTATTATAAAATTAAATATACATATTCTAGCTATGTAATAGCTAGTATTTGGTGTTTATTGAGCCACTGGTGAAATTTCAAATTTTCTGAAAATTTTTCCGAAATTAATTATTTTAATATTATTTTAAGCCGCCACTAATATATTTAATTAGGGAAAAATACAAATTGGAATGAGTTGAAACAAATTTTGTGCATCATAACACATTAAAAAAAATTTAACATGTGGGTTTTGAATTGAAATGAAGTTGTTAATCGGTTTTAGAAAATATTGAAGAAAAAGGCTTATTTTGTGAAAATAAAAGGGTTTTGGTGCATATTGAATTGGTGTTTGGTGTTCATTGCTTCACACACACACCCTCTCTCCTCCCCACCATGTGGCAGGCCCCCCTTTTTTTGACAGCCCTCTCTCTCTCTCTCTCCAATCACCTCATTTTTCACTACTTTTAAAATGAAATAAAAAGAAAATGAGAAGAAGAAAGATATATGGGCTTTAGTTGACTTTGACACACACCTACCTTTTCTCTCTCTCCTCTCCCTCAATTCCAGCCGACCCCATTTCAGCAGCCTCCCCCATCTTTCCCCACCTCTTTCTCTTCAAGAAAAGTTCTCCAATTTCATCAAAAAAAATCATCCAAATTGCTTCAAAAATCCAACAAAATCAAAATCTAATCCCTACCCATTTTTACTTGACCATTCTAGCATGGATTTTGGTGAAAAGTTTTCAAATTGGAGGTCAAGATTTTCATGCTAGATCTCAAATCTTGTGAGGTATAAATCTTGACTTTTTGTTAAATTGTTGTTTAACTATGATAATCTATCTTATTCAAGTGTTAATTTTGGTGTAATTGCTAGTTTAGGATATTCTAGAAAAGTGTTTGATTTTGGGATTAGGGTTTGTAAAATTCAAGTGAGGGTTTCTAGCATTAGATTATGGTTCTAATGAGTGATTAACATGTTAATTCTATGTAAAACTAAACCTTGTTGCTTATTGCTAGATTGTTAAATTTAAATTGTCCTAATTATGATTGTTTTGCAAACTAGATTTTTGTAATTTATATAAAGTAGTGAGATTAAATTCTAGTTAATGGTTATGTGGCTTAGTTAATATGTTTTAATGAGAATTATGGCCACTAGAATTGTTAAAATATTTAAAGTTGATTAAAACACAAAGTTTTGAGCTAAAATGGAAAATTGTGCTAATTTTGTTAACTAGGTTTTGTAAATATATATATTTTGATGAGATTAAATTATTGGAATGGTTTATATGACTTGGTTATGATATTGAGTGGATATTGCGGCCGCTAGATTTGTTTAAACGTCGAGTTTTATACTAAAACGGGTAATTTTGCTTGCTAGATTTTCGGAAAAATAGCTTTTAAAGTTAGTTTGTGGTTTTTTTGTGAATTTTAACCTATTTTATATTATAATTAGTGCTTGTGATTGTGTAAATGAGTGTGTTTGGGTTTTTCTCGATGGTTTGGCGTTTGTACGCCGACATCGAGGGTTTTTGGGTTGATTTGTGAAAGCAAACCATAGGTTTTGACCTATGTGGGATTCGTGTGTCGTTTTGGTCACGAGTCGGATTTTAATGCGATACGGTGCGTTATGATATGTAGGTACCCCATGTGGACTTGGAGACGACAAGCAAGCACGTGGTGACGTCGGCACCGGCGAGCGAGGACCAGGTGAGTAGATTTATATCTACGGGGAGAAGTCGGGTGGATGGCGTATAGCACCCCTGCAGTTCGTAGTGATGTATACGAATACGTATACACTTAAATATATATTATATTAATATGAGGCTTTGAGGATAAAGGTAGATGTTAGGTGTTCATGGATTAGCTTTGTGTTAGTCGCGAAACCCTAGATTATTTGTTACACCCACACACGCACACACACACATGCATACATCTATGTTATTACCTATGCGTATATCGGGATATGTGTTTATGTGTTCACATAGGTATGGGACTATGTGTTCACATACTAGATTTGAGGATAATGTTTGGGATTTGAGGTGAGTCGATGAACTTGATTTTAGACTGTGAGATTGGTGATATAGCAGGATTCGTATTTGAGATACGTCCTGATGTTATAGCGGATCTTGGGACGACGATACATGTGAATAGCGTTATACATTGAATGGTTGACATGTGATCGTGATATGAGATAAGATATGTTAAGATATTCATAATAGGTCGCATTAGGCGTTGTATACCTCTTTATGACGATATATGATGATGATATCGGTTTGTATGAGGCTGTAGATCAGCAGTCAGATCATGATTAGATTGATGATATTAGTATCGTACTAGACATAGATCAGTACCCGAATTATGATCTTGGATAAAGAGGATACCAGATGAATAATGTAATGAATGTGATATTGACCCGTACCCAGATTTGGGATGCCGTACGACGGATTTACGTACGAGCTATATATTGATGTTTGATCCGCACTCTTGACTTGGGAATATTTGATTATCGATATGTATCGGATGTGATATTATTGAGGCGGGATCACCGACTATATATATATATATATGTATCGACTCAGATGTTAGGCGGTTTCCTTACCTTTAGTTTAGCTTGTTAGCTCGGCCGTATAGGTTAGGGTAGTTGTTAGACTAGATTTATATTAAATGTAGATTTGTTATCATTGTGTCTAGTATTTAGCTCCCGTTCATTATTGTTGTTCACTCCGCACCGCATACTTATATTGTGATTCCTATTTGCATTGTTGATATCATGCTGTTAGGACACCAGCACCATTACCGATGATGCATATGTACCACGTACACTTACTTGCCGGCTCACACACATCTTCATCGGTAATTGCCATGCCACGTACACTTTAGAAATACTATTGCATTGACATAGGATGTTAGCTAATAATTTAGACATGATATTAGTGTACTTGCCTTATATGTTAGATTAGACATTGTAGTTATTACTTGTTACTTCATGCATATTATTATTCATTGATATGCCGCGTTCATGGATTTTTATGTCTATATTCACTGTTTACATGCTATTGAGGATTTGGATTCGGATTTTCATGAGATTTCCTGGATTTGGGGGAAAACCGCAAAAACACTTATAAAATTCTTTCTCTTTTTTTAAAAGAAAAGTGCGGTTTTCCCATGATGTATGAGTCTTCCACCATGAGTTTACTGATGGATTTCGAGACCCGAGTTCGAGAAGTGGAGGAACCGTTTCGGGTACATGGTGGACCCGGTGCGGTACCCCGGGGCAAGAGGATCGCAGATGATGGCGTTGAGCCTGGCAGGGGAGCACTACCGACCGGTGATTTTATCCGACGCGTCGGATATCCAGAGGATACCGTCGTGGTCTTGGGATTGATGGTAGGGGCCGGTCTGGATTGACGGCGCCCTAGATAGTGAGATTGAGACATTGAGATCCTGAGATATTGAGACATAGGGATTTATGTTTTGTGTCGATGCTAGACACTGTTTATACTGATTTCATTTATGATACCTCTTTTAAAAGTACAGAAATCTCACTAAATTATGAAAGCAGTTTTATTCAGTACATGCATTCTGTTTCATGCATTCATACATCATCCATATGATATATTGCTACCTGAGGTACTGACACGGGCACACGGGATTACACTTGGGTTAGATATTTACCCTAGCCATGGTTATAGGCTGCTGGTTATATATTTGAGGACATATTATGATCGTATGACCTAGGATTGCGTTGTTCATGTGATTTCTGTTCGTAGGTGTTTTTCTACTCACAATTTGGCAACTCACCCCTGTTGTGCCACAGTTCTTGCAGGTTTTGCCGTACAGGTTTCATTACGGCTTTGCTGACACTGCTTCTTTCGGGTGACTTGCTAGTAGGTGGGTTTATTGGTATCGTACCCATCGTATTACTTTGTATAATATTATTCAGTTGTATCTAGTAAATTCCATCAACCAAACATGTATTTATTTTTGAGATAGAGACCAGTGATGTTATTCTTTCGACCTTAGAGTCGCGCGCTATATTTCTGTGGTTTTCTTGTTGTTTTGAGTTTCCTTTTGAGTTTGATCCTCGCCCTTGGCGTTGTATATTATATTGTTTGTGTGGTTGTGACTGTCGATTGACGAAGAGCTAGCTCCCTCTTGGAGATGCCTTTTATTGATTTGGTATACTATTCATGTTGTATCCCGTTTGTGGGCCAGTATTTACAAAGGAGACTCTACCGAAATTTTCAGAAAATACTTGATGTTTTTTTTAAAACGTATAATTCGGCTTATGTTATTAAAATTACTTGTTTTAAGTTGGTTTTTCCTTCACTCTACTACTTTTCTTAGTTTGGATTTCTGGGTTTTCGGCTTACTTAAATTACTTACGCCTCGAGACGTTTCGTAGTTTAAGTGCCGGTCATGTTCCGTACTTTCGGGACGTGACAGTCAAATTCCGATATTCGCTGTAAGGAACGAAACGAGTCCGTTTTGATCACTTACCGTTTGTATGTCCGCGCTTGTGTTATCAACACTAAACACAAGGATTAGCAAGCATACCATAACAACAAAAACACAAAGTAGTTAGTGAGAGCAAATAGTTTTAGTGTTGAGTTTGCTAAGGGTTTGTGATGGTATATAGTATGTGAAACAAGGAGTTTGTCAAGCACCTTATCACAACATACCATATCCAAACTTAGCAAACTTAATACTAAATTTATTTTAACTTAAACATTGAAATGGGGAAAGGGAATGAATATGGTATATGAGGAGGTTACAAAGTAACCATGTTCAAAATACCATATCATATCAATACATAAGCAATATTTAAGTTAGAATCATAAATTAAGCACAATAAACATAAACAAGAGGTGGAGGAGGCAAAACCTTTCATCTCACTTCCTCACCATTAACACAACCAAAGAATTAGTCAAGCATAATGAAAGCAAGTAAAGAAAAGAAGCAAGAATAAAAGAAACAACAATATATTAAACACTTGAAGAAATGAGATACAAGATTTTGGTAGCTTGTTCAACCTCCTTAATGAAGCTCTCCAAAAAGAGCTTCAAAAGGGAAGAAGAAGAAGAAACCAATGATGAAGCCCACTCACCCTCAAGCTAAACACAATAACAAAATGAAAATATACCTGAATGAGAGAGTGTTATCCCTTACTCACTGGTTCTGCTTTTATAGGCAGCAAAGAAAAATAAACAAACAATAAAAATAAGGTGACTAGGAAGCAAGGGAGGCTCTGTGAAAAGATGGGGACAGATGGGGACAGGGAGCCGGCCTGCTCGGATTTTATGGGCATGCGGCCGGTCCCAAACCGAGGAGAGGGGCTCGTATTGGATGTGTGGGTTTGTGTGCTTCCCAATATCCCTATGGTGTTGCTAGATTTCTCTGTATATGCCTTTGATGCACTCAGGGATAGGAGGGAAATATGGAGCAATGCAACACATCAATACTTTTAGATTCAATGCTCATTTAATGCACATCACACCCATGCCCACTTGTACCTTATATCATGGCAGTCCCATCATGGTCCTAGTGCCAAAGAGCATGTGTACACTTGCTATGTGTTGGACCATTTTAGACAAAAAGTGTGTACACATTTTATCTATAAAAACTCTTTGGATATCGGTCTGTTTCCAGTTCCGGTTGCAGTGTCGGCTCACAGACGATATGTCCGTGATTTTGAATGTGTTTCCGGTATTTTATCATAAATACCTATAAATTGTAATTACAGAGCAGACACTGATTAATAGCACCGATATATACAAAAATAGATAACGAATGAGTGGTATTAAAATGCAGTTTCCTGTGGTGAACACGTGACAGATCTAAAAGAATTTTGGGACTTTCACAGTCGAGATACATGGACACCGTACTAAAGAGGTTTAGTTTGGAAGATTCTAAACGTAGTAATTTACCCGCTTGTTACGGAATCACCCTCTCCAAAGAGATGTCTCCCAAGACTGATGAGGAGAGGGCTCGCATGAGCATAGTACCCTACACTTCGGCGGTAAGGTCGATAATATATGCGATGATATGTACCAGACCGGATGTTGCTTAAGCACTTAGCGTGGTAAGCTTGTATCAGTCTAACTAAGGTGAGAAATATTGGATAGCAGTAAAGAACATTCTTAAGTACCTGAGAAGGACTAAAGAGATGTTCTTAGTATATGGTAATGGGGACCTCCAGATCGAGGCTTTTACTGACTCTGGCTTCCAAAGTGACAAGGATGACCCTAAATCCATCTCGGGTTATGTGTTTACCCTCAATGGAGGGGTGGTCTATTGGAAGTGCTCCAAAGAGGACACCGTAGCAGACTCGACGATGGAGGCTAAGTACATCGATGTTTGCGATGCCGCAAAAGAGGCAGTTTGGATAAGGAAGTTCATTTTTTAACTTCAGGTGGTTCAATCCATTGCTAATCCAATACCTTTGTATTACGATAACAATAGAGCCATGGCTTTGGCAAAGGAACCACGGTCCCATCAGAGATCCAGACATATCTTAAGGCGGTATCACCTGATCAGGGAGATCGTGGATTGCCAGGAGATCAAGCTGTGGAGAGAAGATACAAAGGACAACATGGCAGATCCATTCACCAAAGACATCCCTTAAGTCTAGTTCGAGAGACTGTTTGAGATGTTGGGTATGCAGTACGCCAGCAACTGGCTCTAGTTCAGACGTTGGGTACTCAATACGCCAATAAAAGGCCTTAGTGCAAGTGGGAGATTGTTAGTGTTATATGCCCTAGAGGCCAATATTGTATATTATTGGATTATACATTACATTTTGGAAGCTTTGGATATACACAGATATTATAACAGTCTTGGTCTTCATGATAGTATGCTATCTGGTTTGTTTCTACCTCAACTGTGTATATATTTCTTTTAATGTATCGCTAATACATGTTTGGTAGAGCCCTTAGGATCTTTGCTTGACTACCAGCGTTGTGATGGCAGTCACACTTGTGGGAGCTGGGTAGTCGATAAGCACATCCTTAAATGTCCCTAGTCATGGGAGTATCAAGACTGACTATAGATCTCCCAACCAACTTCGGTTCAAGGATACATCTCTTCACACCTCTGATACACGTCGCTGTAATTCTTCAGCGTCTTCAGAGAGGTGGCAGGTCCCAACAACCAGACATTCTATGGACTATGATATCCTTAAACTTATGGACCGCAACATCCCTAAACTAAAATCTATGGACTATGATGTCCTTAAACTTATGGACCGCAACGTCCCTAAACTAAACCCTATGGACTATGATGTCCTTAAACTTATGGACCGCAACATCCCTAAACTAAACCCCACAGACTATGATGTCTTTAAACTCCATGGACTATGACGTCCTTAAACTTATGGACCGCAATGTCCCTAAACTAAGACGACAGAATCCAAATACTCTTTCGTTGGATCTAAATGATCGCGCATTTTTGGCGATAAAAGAGTTGAATCTATCTCTCGGAGATGCGGGCAGCCATAGAAAGCTGCAGTTAAATGAATTAAACGAGCTTCGGGATGAAACTTAGTAGACTGGTGTATACATATCTAGATTCTGACGAGGGGTGATGGATTGGTCCCGCAGCCATTGGTGAGGTGCACCTAAGATTGTATACATGTGCTCACTGCGGGTGAGTACACTGGACGGACTCACCGAGGGCTGGCTAGATGCTATTATACCTAGCGTCAGATAACAGTTCTCTAGTGACATGAGTGCAGATAGTCTGTCGACCTAAGGTCTTCATTCGTCTCATATGAGTTCCTACTGTGCTTTGATTACTACCCTACTGCGGCTCTACCGAGTCGTGCAAATAGGTTTTAGTTGGGTACAGTCCCAAGCCATATGGAGGTAGTGAGCGACTGTTGGGGATTCATCTCTCCCGGTATAGGGAGTCGATGTCGCACTGTGATCGGTTGGTCAGCATCATAAGTCCCTGGCCAGGGCGGATTGAGAATTACTGGTGGTTGGACCAGTAGTTTCTCGGATAGTCTTGAGCCACATCGACACGACTTTTCTAGTTATTAGGGGTCTGACGTTGTCCACCACCCTAAACCATGCATGCGATACTCTCAGAAGAACAGACCGGAATGCACGGAGATTGTCACAGACAGGCTCAGTAGGAGTTTAGGCGAGTTTTCTCGTCGGCTTTCTTTTCGACATGCACCTGGGTAGCCGTTACATATAGCTAATGCCACTGACGTGCTTATAGTTATACCCACTGCCAGCGTACTGTCGAGTCTTTAGAGTCCCACACAGAGGGTTTTCATGGTTCAGGCGAAACGATGTAGATGCCGTATGGTTTTACGTGCAGGATTTCGATCATATACGTGTACATGTTACACGTATTTTTGATCGGACGGATAATACTAGCGGGCTTAGGATTAAGCCGCGTTCTAGTATTATAGTATTGGATTATTATCGTCTCATGGTATTCGTGGTATGAATATGGGTATGTATATACGGTGAGGGGCATTCTTGTAATTTTCACAAGAGAACTTCTAGAAGAAGACACCTTATTTGTGATTTAATCCATTTGTTCAAATGGATAATGAGGTGAAGGTATGAGGTGTTATGGATCATAAATGAAGCATAGCTACTTAGGTGACTCACCTTGAAGACTATGAAGCATGGATTAATATTATTATTATATGCTTGATAATTATCTAAAGCTATCCATCTTCATATCATTATCTTTGCAACACTCTGTCTCCTCTTGAGCTTTCTTTTTCTCCCTCAACCCTAAACACTCTCATGAGTTGAGAAACCTAGGATTTTTGAGACATATTAATCTATAATCATTCTCTACATCACCTAAGCTACCTAGATTAGCATACTAGGTACTTTAGTTACCTCATATTAGAGGTAAGAGCTTGAACTACAAACTCTCGGGTGGATCTTCTTTGACACAAAGGAGGCCGATTTGCAATCTAGATCCGTACACTCAAGGAGCTTAGGAAGAGGCTAAGAAGACCTGAAGGACTTTGACACGGAGGTATAAATCTCTTCATAGTAGATTAGAACCTTCATTAGTCTTGCTAGTTAGGGCTTATGATAAGATCCAGGTTTTAGGTCGATGTTGCTTGCTATTAAAATCGTTGTTTACAAATTCCACCTCCTCATAAACCTTGTGAGGTGTGCAACATCGAATTACAAAACTTATATTAGATAAAAACAAACTGACATGGCCAAACTATAAAAACTGGCTAAGAAACGTCCACATAGCCCTTACTTATGATAAGGTTGCATACGTCCTCACGGCTAAAGCTCCCCTGGTCCAGGTTCGAAATCCTCAGTCACGGACATTGAGGTCCGTAAGACTTAAGATCTGGATTGCGCGAAAGCCAAGTGTCTCGTGCTGGCCTCCATGGATAATGGACATTAGAGGCAGCACGAGAAGATGGACCTTACTTCCATCTTCCTCCATACCAAAGATTTATATGGACAGAAATCTCGTATCGCAAGATACGAGATCTCGAAGAAATTGTTTCAAGCGAAATTGGCTATCGGATCATCTGTTGGGGACCACGTCCTGATGATGATTACTCTCATTGAAGTGCTCGCGGGTCTGGAAACTACGTTGGAGAATGAGTTGTGTACCGACTTAATTCTACAGTCCCTTCCCTCCATCTATGCCCAATTCATATTGAATTTCAATATGAAAAAGCTGGAAGTCACACTTCCTAAGTTCCTCAACATGTTGAGGGTGGCGGAGGGCACCTTGAAGAAATCCAAGGAAACACCCGCTCTGTTTGTCGGGAAATCTTCTTCCACTAAATCCAAGGCTAAGGCCATGAGAAAGAAGAAGAAGGCCCCCACCAAACCGAGCGGAGGTGTGAAGAAGGTGCAGGGCAAGGGAAAGGAAAAGATTGGGGGAGCAGCTACAAAGGAAGAATGCTTTTACTGTCACAAGAAAGGACATTGGAAGAAGAATTCCCGGGCTTTAAAAGCCAAGAATTAAGACACGAAGTAAGTTGTAGTTTCGGCCTCAGGTGTGTTTGTGATTGAAATTTGTTTCTTTATTAACTCTACTTCCTGGGTATTGGATATCGGATTAGGATCTCACATCTGTAATTCTTTGTAGGCGCTGAGAAGCCGTAGGATTTTGAGGAAAGGTGATATGACCCTCGGGATTGGCAACAGAACCGGTATGGATGTTGTTGCAGTGGGAGAATATCACCTAGGATTGGCGAGTGGAAATATTTTGTTATTGCATAACTGCTTTTCTGTACCTAGTATGATGTGTAATATTATATTTGTATTTTTGTTATCTAATGAAGGATATAGTTTTACACTTGAAAGCAATGTCATAAATATTCACTTGAATCATGACATGATTGGGTCGGATACACTTAATAGCGGAATATACATTCTTAATCAACATTAAGTTTTCAACGTTCAAAACACGCTAAAAAGAAAGACTCCAGAATCAAATCAAGTTTTCTTATGGCATTGTAGACTTGGTCATATTAATGAAACACGATTGACTAAGTTATATAAAGATGGATATTTAGATCCGTTTGAATATCAATCATATGCAACTTGTCAATCATGTTTCAAAGGAAAGATGACCAAAACACCGTTCACTAGACACGGAGAAAGAGCCACTGAGCTCTTGGGACTCATACACAGCGACGTGTGTGGGCCAATATCTACACATGCAAGAAGTGGTTATTCCTACTTCATCACTTTTACCAATGATTTCTAAAGGTATGGACATGTATTCTTGGTGAAACATAAATTCGAAGCCTTTAAGAAATTTCATGAGTATAAGAATGAAGTGGAAAAGAAAATCGGTAAAAGTATCAAGATGCTCTGATCTGATCGGGATGGTGAATATTTAAGTGCCGAGTGTTAGTGTATATGCCCTAGAGGCCATTACTGTATCATACTAGTTTGTATATTACTTAATGAAAGCTTGGGATATTCACAGTTGTATAGGCAGTCTTGCTCAAAATAGTAGTATGCTACTTGGTTTGTTTCTACTTCAGTATGTTCATGTGTTTCTTTTAGGATATCGCTTATACATATTAGTGGAGCCCTTAGGATCTTTTCTTGATTACCAGCGTTGTGATGGCAGTCACACTAGTGGGGGCTGGGTAATCTATAAGCACATCCTTATACAGGTCCCTAGTCATAGGATTATCGAGACGGGGCATCGATACTCCGGAATAGATCAGCGTATACACTTCTCATCCCAGCAGGGGAGATGGTATGTCCCACAGCCATTAGTACGTCATACTGGAGATAGTATGCGGGTGCTCGTTAGGTTACGAGTACACTGGACATGACTCATCGGGAACTATTGGTTGGTACTATACCTATCTTCAGATAACAGTTCCCAGGTGATAGGAGTACAGCTTAGTCCGTCGACCTGACACTGCTACTTCTCTTCGAGTGTGTTCCCACTATACTTTGATTACTACCCTACCACGGCTCAAAGGAGTCGTGCAAACAGGTAGTAGTTGGGTGCAGTCCCGAAGTACTTGGAGGTAGTATAGGTTAGATAGGATTCGTCTCTCCCGGTATTGGGGGTTGATATCGCACTGTGTCTAGAAGAGCCATTACAAAAAGTCCCTGGCCAGGGTAAGCGAGATTTACTGGTAGTGTTTCTAGTAGTTTCTCAGAGTGTTCTGGGCTACACTCCGTCATGACCTGTACCGCTATTAGGGGTCTGACGTTTACCGCCCCTAGGCCCGGCATGCGATACTTATAGATGAACAGACCGGACTGTACGGAGATTGTCACATTCAGGCTCAGTAGGAGTTCGGATGGGGTTTACCTCATCGGCCTTCTTATTGACATCTACCTGGGGACCGTTACGTACAGCTAATGCCGCTTGCAGTCGGTGGTTAAACCCATTGCCAGCGTAGTGTCGAGTCTTTAGAGTCCCACACAGAAAGTTTCCCTGCACTGGGCAAAAGGTGTAGAGGCCGTATTGTTTTACGGCAGGGCTACGATCGCTTACGTGCACTTGTGTGCGTATGATGTTCGGGCAGACAATACTCGTGGGTTTTGGTTTAAGCCGGATCCTAGTATTGTATAGATGGATTAGTTTTGTCTTCTGTGTATTCGTATTCTACGGAATGCGGATGCTGGTGTGTATGCATGGTTGTGAGGAGCGAAGAAGGAGATGCCTCATTAGGGTTTTGACCATTGACTTTGTCAAAACCATTATGAGGTGGAGGAAAATATTTACTAATCCTTTTAATGATAATTGTGATGGCTAATTGCTTTGACCATTTGACCATGTTGACCATTTGACCTAGTTGACCATTGTTGACTTGGATATTTTTTGTAAGCTCTAGACTCTTCTTATGGCTTGGATTTAACTTGACATGATAATGGTCAAATCAATTTTAACCATCACAATTTATCATGACAAAAGAATGGTAATTATTTTTCTTATGGATCATTATCTTCTTCTCATTCTCTCTCATCAAATGAGAGCTCCCATGGTTTGCTTCTTGTTCCTCCTCACTACAAATTCCTAATAGTCTCATGTGTTGAGCAAATTAGGTTCTAAATAGACAAAAAAACATCTTTTTCATCTACATCACCTTGGGCATCAAGAGTAGCAAACTTGTTGCCCTAGTTACCTCGGCTTGAGGTGGAGCTCGGACTATAGACTCTCGGGTGAATTGTCTTCGACTCTAGGAGGCCGCGGAGGTGACCAAGATCCGGATCGATCCTCGGAGCTTGCATGGACGAGGAGGACAGCGGAGGGAAGAACCGAAGGACCGTTTTCGTGAGGTATAATCTTTGTATCACAGTAGATTAAACCTCTTGTAGATCGTTAGTAATGGTTTGGCAAAGATCCTCTAGCTTTAGTCTATGTTGCTATGTAAGAAAGTTTCGATTTTTACTTGTTCCGCCTCCTCGCTAGCTTGCGGGGTGAGCGGCATAGACTTACAGTGGTATCAGAGCCTAGCTAAACCATTACTAAACTGTTAGCAAAGTGTTAGAAATTCGATCGCCGGAGAAATCACAAAAACACATCAAAAATGCACGTTTTCTATCGATTTTAAAACTGGTCCAAAAATTATTTCAGGGGCCTTAAAAATACGTGCAGGCTTTTTGAAGGACACGCAAGAAAAACGAGCTCGTGAATCGGTCAGACCGCCGCGGAAGCGCCGCGAAACCAAGCGTTTAGCCGCGGTTCCGCGGCCGAGTCGACGCCGAGTCAACTCGTTTTTCCTGCAGTCTGTCCAGATTTGTATTTTGTGATTTTTCCGATAGTTTGTTTCTACCCAGATTTTGTTGAGTACTGTGTTGTGCTTGGGGTAGTTTCAAATCAAGTTATCGATCAAAATTCTAAGTAGTTTAGATAATCGGATCTTCTGTGATGCGATATATGTACTGAACGTTTACTAATCGCTATACGTCGATTAGTGGGGGTTGTACATATCTGTGATCTGTGATGTTGGATTGTGTATATGAACTTGTTGGATTGTCGTGGATGAATAGCCGGGGATGTGAGATGAGTGTTTATTTATCTTTCTTTTGATGTAAATTGTAAATTGATGTAATATTATTTTTGGGTCGCACATCCGGGTTGAGGATGTAACCGCCTTTGTATATTTCTTTTACTGTTTTCTGCTCCTAGGATAGACCTAAGGTGGGGTGCACAGACTACCGAGTACTTTGAAGTGCCGAGTGGCCTACTCACTTTGTTGAGAGAGGCTGCTCCACTTCGGGTATTTGGCGGGTAGTTTGCCGCACCCGTAGGGGTCTAGGGTGGGGTTTTGGCTATTCATCACGACCGTGTAATCCGTTTGTCATTGCAGGCTCGAACGAAACGCGGATTCCTAGCATATCCAATGTGTTCATCTTTGATCTGTAATGGCTATCATTGCACATGATGAATGTTTATATCTATATATGATATCTAGTAGGGGTCTAGGGTGGGGTTTTGGCTATTCATCACGACCGTGTAATCCGTTTGTCGTTGCAGGCTCGAACGAAACGCGGATTCCTAGCATATCCAATGTGTTCATCTGTGATCTGTAATGGCTATCATTGCACATGAAGAATATTTATATCTATATATGATATCTAGTAGGCGTTGCTTATGTTTTGCATCCGCGCTAGTCCAGCCCCCGCTCTGTCGTTAGTTAAGTAACCTAACGGGTGATGACGGGGCCCCGTGGCGAATGCGGATTGCATAAGCATACGTTATATTTTCGTTGTTTTCTGCAATGGTAGGATTAATTAATGGGACGCATTATATTAATGCAAAGAAAATAAACCAAAGCTGAATCGTTGGAACAATTTCAAAACCACTCGGTTTTTTCTAAAACAGAAAACTTTTAAAAACGCGGAGCTTAAACCACTCCTTTTAAAATCTATCAGGTTCCTTCGATTATATCAAGTTCATTACGTTCACGGTTTCGCCAAAACCATTCGTAGCCCTCCGTTATTTCCTTTGAATATTCAATAGTATTCAAGCTGTGTTTGTTGACCTTCGTCAAGGCATAGTGATTGTTAGCTGTTGGGTGTTCATATGTAGCATAGATAGGTGCGTTGGTTTGGGACAGTCGTATTACCTTGTTGACCTTCGTCAAGGGTATATACGGGTGGGTTCAAATTAACCTGGACAATGATGGGTAGAACTTGACATGTGACTTATGATTTGTTGACCTTCGTCAAGGTCATAAGAGTATGGGGCAAAAATCCACACCGGGAGTTTCTAAAGAAACTGAAACTTGCTAGTGCTGCATACCATTTGGAGTTTGATAATGTTGGTAGGATTCCTTCAGCATTATCTCACAATGATATTTGGATCCCGATCCTACTGTGAGTATCCACTACTCCTCGGGAAACTCTTTATTTAACGATCAATGCTATAAACCAAGTAGGTGTCTAGAACAGTGTTAGCAGGGCTACGCCTCCAGAGAAAAGAGGTTATTTAATTAAGGAACTTCGCGAAAGCATCGTAAAACCTCCCTCGAAGTACGGACACTAGCCTGGCTGAACGGTTAAGCAAGTATTGTACGGTGAGATCAGTCCTGACTAATTCTTCTTTTATGGTTTGAGAAAGGATTCGAGAAACAGTGGGAGCCATCCTGTTTGGATAATTTAAAAACCAATCTAAACATGCAAGAGCATCATGCTAAGTGTTTTCTTCTCTCTCTCTTAATTGCAGCGACCCAATGACCAGACATAGGTTACATCTAGATAATAAAATGACTGAATCTGACTGTAATGACTGGCAAAGGTCTGTCCAGATGTCCATTATCCATGACAAACTAGGACACCTCTTCACTAATCCAACCCCTGCCGTCTCAGGACCAGTTTCCATCATCACCGATACTGATATCCGTAAGACATCGGAAAAAGACTGTGTGAATGCCAAGTGCCTCATGTTGGCCTCAGTTGATGGTACATACCAGAGGCAGCACGAGAAGATGGACTTAGTTTCTGTCTTCCTCCATAATAAAGATTTATATGGAGAGCAATCTCTTATCGCAAGATATGAGACCTCGAACGAATTGCTTCAAGCGAGGTTGGTGTTAGTGTATATGCCCTAGAGGCCATTACTGTATCATACTAGTTCGTATATTACTTAATGGAAGCTTGGGATATTCACAGTTGTATAGACAATCTTTCTCAAAATAGTAGTATGCTACTTGGTTTGTTTCGACTTTAATGTGTACATGTGTTTCTTTTAGTATATCACCTATACACATTAGTGGGGCCCTTAGGATCTTTGCTTGATTACCAGCGTTGTGATGGCAGTCACACTCGTGGGGGCTGGGTAATCCACAAGCACATCCTTATGCAGGTCCCTAGTCATAGGACTATCGAAACAGGGCATCGATACTCCGGAGTAGACTAGCGTATGCGCTTCTCATCCCAGCATGGGAGACGGTCTGTCCCACAGCCGTCAGTACGTCATACTTGAGATAGTATGCGGGTGCTCGTTAGGTTACGAATACACTGGACAGGACTCGTCGGGAACTGTTGGTTGGTACTATACCTATCGTCTGTTATCAGTTCCCAGGTGACATGAGTACAGCTTAGTCCGCTGACTTGACACTGTCACTTTGCCTCGAGTGTGTTCCCACTGTACTTTGATTACTATCCTACCACGGCTCAAAGGAGTCGTGCAAACAGGTAGTAGTTGGGTGTAGTCCCGAAGCACTTGGAGCCAGTGACGGTTAGACAGGATTCGTCTCTCCCGGTATTGGGGGTTGATATCACGCTGTGTCTAGGAGAGCCATTACGCAAAGTCCCTGGCCAGGGCAAGCGAGATATACTGGTAAGTTTCCAGTGTTATCTCAGGGTGTTCTGGGATACACTCCGACACGATTTGTACCGTTATTAGGGGATTGACGTTTACCGCCCCCAGGCCCGCCATGCGATATTCTAAGATGAACAGACCGGACTGTACGCAGATTGTCACATTCAGGCTCAGTAGGAGTTCAGATGGGTTTCACCTCGTCCGTCTTCTTATCGGCATCTACCTGGGGGCCATTACGCATAGCTAGTGCCACTTGCGGTCTGTGGTTAAACCCACTGCCAGCGTAGTGTCGAGTCTTTAGAGTCCCACACAGATAGCTATTCGCCTTTAGGCAAAAGAGTAGAGGCCGCATGGTTTTGCGACAGGGTTCGGTCACATCCATGCACTTGTGCACGTTTAGTGTCCGGGCAGTTATCACTAGCGGGCTTTGGTTTAAGCCAGATCCTAGTGTACGTGTTGGGATTGGTTTTATCTCGTTTGTATTCGTGTTCCTCGGAACGCGGATGCGGGTGTGTATGTACGGTTGACAGAGAGACAGAGGCAGAGGATTCTCATTAGGGTTGTTGACTGTTGACTTTTGCTAAACCCTAATGAGAATAAGAAATATGATTAATGATAATATTAATTAAGTATTATTGTGCCATGGTTGGGTTGAAAGGTTGACTTTGTTGACTTGTTGACTTAGTTGACCGGTTGACTAGGTTGGACTTGTTGACCATCATCATTACAATGGCTATCATTTCATGGCAAAGACTTTTGCTTGCTTGTTATACTTTACAAAATGAGTGCATGAAATGATATTGCCATTTGATATGATATGAACCATCACATAATACTCAATTATTATTATTTGTTATGATTATTTTGGATTATGAGAGCAAGGGTGAGAAAAGTCTTGCTCATTCTATCATTCTCATTCTCTCTCATCCTCAAGCTCTCCCTCTTCCTCTTCCTCTCTCTCTAGTTCATGGTTCTATTGTCTCATGTGTTGAGAAGAAAGTACCATAGAGATAAAATCCAAAACACTTCTCTACTCATCCTAGTATACAAGGTCTAGCAAACCAAGTGTTCTAGTTTCCTCAAGATTGAGGTTGGAGCCAAAGGTAGAAGCTTTCAGGTGGATCCATCATCGTCACAAGGAGACGACGAGGAGAGAACCATCCGACCACCATAAGGAGTCGAAGAGAAGGAGTTCAAGTTAAGGTATTACCCCCTAACCGAGTAGGTAAAACTCCTAGTTAGGTTGTTAGATAGTTGTTTAACAAAGATCCGTATTTTGAGTCCATGTTACCCCCAAAGAAAAATCGTTTTTCATCATTTCCACAACCCCAAAGAACCGGGGATGGGTAACGTGGACCTACAGTGGTATCAGAGCCTAGTTAAACACTATCTAACATGTTAGCAAAGTAACTAGAAGTTCGATCGAAAAGAAAATCACAAAACACGCCCGGGGCATGAACTTTCTGTCGATTTTTAAACTGCTGTAAAAAATAATAAATCATGTACTAAAAATCGGCTCAGGGTTTTTAAAGAACAAGCAAGAAAAATGGTCCACTAAATCGGTCAAGGCGCCGCAGAACCGCGGCAGGAGCATGCTCCCGCCGCGGATCCGCGGCCGAGTTGACTCGGTCGTGGCACAATTTTCCTGCAGTGTTTTTCTGGGGGTGTTTTGGGATTTTTACAATATGTTTTTTCTGCCCAGATTTTACAGAAAGCAAAATTTGTTTTTGGGGTTTAAAAATCCGTATTTTGATCGAACTTCTAAAGACTTAAGCTAACGGGTTATATCTGTGATGTGATATATGTATTGAATGTCTGCTAATCGCTATACGTCGATTAGTGGGGGTTATACATATCTGTGATATGTAATATTGATGGTATGTGTATATGAATTCATTGGATTGTCACGGATGAATAGCCGGGGGGTTGTGAGATGAGAGTTTTCTTTTTCTTTCAATTCATGTAATTTGTAATTGATGTAATATTATTTATATGGCCGCACAACCGGGATGGGGTTGTAGCCGTCTTTGTATAATTTCTTTTACTGTTTTTGCTCCTAGGATAGACCCAAGGTGGGGTGCACAAACTACCGGGTATCTCGAAATGCCGAGTGGCCTACTCACGGTGTTGAGGGAGGTTGCTTAGCTTCGGGTACTTGGCGGGTAGTTTGCCGCACCTGTAGGGGTCTAGGGTGGGGTCTTGGCTATTCATCGCGACCGTGTAATCCGCTCTTCGTTACAGGCTCGTACGGAATGCGGATTCCTAGTATATCCAATGTGTTCATCTATGATCTGGAATGGCTATCATTGCATGTGACGAATGTGTATATTTATATATGATATCTATTTAGGCGTTGCTTATGTTTTGCATCCGCGCTAGTCCAGCCCCCGCTCTGTCGTTAGTTAAGTAACCTAACGGGTAATGACGGGGCCCCGTGGCGAATGCGGATGGCATAAGCGTACGTCATATTTTCGTTGTTTTCTGGAATGGTAGGATTAAATGATGGAACGCATTAAATTAATGCAAGAAAATAAACCAAAGTAGAGTCGTTGGAACACTTTCAAAACCACTCGGTTTCTTTTCAAAAACAACTTTTAAACGCGGAGCTTAAGCCACTCCTTTTAAAAGCTATCTCGTTCCATCGATTATATCAAGTTCACTACATTCACGGTTTCGCCAAAACTATACGTAGCCCTCCATCATTTCAGTTAAATATTCGGTAGTATTCAAGCTATGCATTTTGACCTCACGCCAAGGCATAGTGATTGGTAGCTGCCGGATATTTATCTATTGCATAGATAGAATGCGTTGGTTTGAGACGGTCGTACTGCCATTTTGGCCTACGTCAAGGGTAGCTACGGGTCGGTTCAAATTAACCTGGATAATGATGGGTAGAACTTGACATGTGACTTATGACATTTTGACCTCACGCCAAGGTCATAAGAGCATGGGGCAAAAATCCACAACGGGAGTTTCTAAAGAAACTGAAACTTGCTAGCGCTGCATAACATTTGGAGTGTGATGATTCTGGTAGGATTCCTTCAGTTTTGTCACACGATGATATTTGGATCCCGATCCTACTGTGAGTATATGCTACTTCTTCGGAACTTTCTCACTTAACGATCAATGCTATAAACCAAGTAGGTGTCTAGAAAGGTGTTAGCGGGGCTACACCCACAGGGAAAAGAGGTTATTTAATTAAGTAACTTCGCGAAAGCGTTGGAAAACCTCCCTCGAAGTACCAACACTGGCCTGGCTGAACGGTTAAGCAAGTATTGTACGGTGAGATTGATCTCGACTAATTCTTCCTTTTTGGTTTGAGGAGGGATTCGAGAGACAGTGGGAGCCATCCTGTTTAGACAAACTAAAAACCACTCTAAACTTGCAAGAGCATCATGCTAAAGTGTTTCTTCTCTCTCTCTTAATTGCAGCGACCAAACATCATGACTGGACTTAAGTTACTACTAGATAAAAACATACTGACAGGGCCAAACTATAAAGATTGGCTCAGGAATGTCAAAATGGCAATCAATTATGACAAGTTGGGGTATCTCCTTACCACCAAAGCTCCCCCTGTCCCAGGTCCCAAAACCAGCGTCACGGATAAGAAAATCCGTAAGACGTGGGAAATCGACTGCGCGCAGGCCAAGTGCCTCATGCTTGCCTCTATGAACAATGAACATCAGAGGAGGCACGAGAATATGGACCTTGAATCCATATTTCTCCATACAAAAGAACTGTATGGAGAGCACTCCCGTATCGCTAGATACGAAGTCTCGAAAAAGCTGTTTTCGGCGAGATTGGCCGTCGGATCATCGGTAGCGGAACACGTGCTTAAGATGATTGGCTTCATTGAGGAGCTCGCGGAATTTGGGACCACGTTAGAGAACGAGCTTTACACGGACTTGATTCTCCAGTCCCTTCCTTCCACTTACCCCCAGTTTATCCTGAACTTCAACTTGCAAGAAAAAGAAGTTGAACTTTCAGAACTCCTCAACATGCTGAGGAGTGCGGAGGGCACTCTACAGAAAGGTAGGGAAACATCCACTTTGTTTGTAGGAGGATCTTCCTCTTCTAGGTCCAAGGCAAAAGCCAAGGGAAAGAAGAAGAAAGCCCCCGCCAAACCAAGGGGCGGTGTTAGTAAAGTGGATACAAAGGGAAAGATAAAGGCAACAAAGGTAGCGGGAAAGCTTGTGGGAAAGGAAGAATGATTTTACTATCACAAGAGTGGACACTGGAAAAAGGATTGCAGGGCTTGGAAGGCTAGAAACCAGGATCTGAAGCAAGTTGCGGCTTCAGCTTCAGGTGTGTATGTTATTGAAAACTGTCTATCAATAAACTCTACATCCTGGGTATTGGATACCGGATCAGGATCTCATATCTGTAATTCTTTACAGGCACTGAGAAGGCGTAGGGTTTTGAAGGCGGTGATATGACCCTCAGAGTTGCAAACGGAGCTGGCATGGATGCTGAGTCCGTGGGGGACTATCACCTGGGATTGTCAGAAGGACACGTTTTGGTTTTGCGTGATTGTTAATTTGTACCCAATCCAACCTATAATATCATATCTGTATCTTTATTATCTAAAGAAGGTTATGAATTTGCATTTGTAAGTAATGTTGTGAACATTCACCTTAATCAAGTTTTGATTGGGTCGGGTACATTAAACAATGGTATATACGTATTAAACCAACCACAGATTTTCAATGTCCAGAATACACACAAAAGAAAGTCTCCAGAAACAAATCAGGCTTTCTTATGGCAATGTAGACTGGGTCACATCAATGAGAGAAGGTTGACGAAGTTACATACAGAAGTATATTTGGATCCGTTCAAATATCAATCATATGCAACTTGTCAATTCTGTCTCAAAGGAAAGATGACAAAGTCTCCGTTCACTGGACACGGAGTAAGAGCGAGCGAGCTCTTGGGACTCGTGCACAGCGACGTGTGCGGTCCAATGTCTACGCATGCGCGAAGCGGTTATTCTTACTTCATTACTTTTACGGATGACTTTTCAAGGTACGGATATGTCTTCTTAATGAAACATAAATCCGAAGTCTTTGGAAAATTCCAGGAATATAAGAATGAAGTAGAAAAACAAACAGGCAAAAGTATCAAGACACTGAGATCTGATCGAGGTGGTGAATACTTAAGTGCCGAGTTCCTGGATTACTTAAAAGAGAATGGAATTCTCTCTCAGCTTACTCCTCTGTACACTCCGCAACATAACGGTGTATCGGAGAGACGGAACCGAACCCTATTGGATATGGTACGGTCCATGATGAGTAACGCTGAGTTGCCGCGATCATTCTGGGGATATGCGCTAGAATAAGCTGCATACCTTTTGAACCGAGTTCCAACTAAGACTGTGCCTACCACACCATATGAGATATGGAGTGGGAAGAAACCCTATTTTCAATATCTGAAGATCTGGGGATGTCCAGCTTTTGTCAAAAAGCAGCATGCGGACAAACTCGAGG
Source organism: Agapanthus africanus (assembly GCA_030015575.1). Classification (NCBI taxonomy): domain Eukaryota; kingdom Viridiplantae; phylum Streptophyta; class Magnoliopsida; order Asparagales; family Amaryllidaceae; genus Agapanthus; species Agapanthus africanus. Next base: position 349,942,675 of record JASDDO010000016.1, on the reverse strand, counting down.
CACGCTCAGTACTGTGCAAGTTTGTGGGATACCCAAAGAACTCCAGGGGGTATCTCTTCTATTACGCAGAGGAACAAAAGATCTTTGTTTCTCGTAATGCCCACTTTCTGGAACACCCGTTCTTAGAAAAGGAAATAAGTGGGAGCGCAATAGAACTGGAAGAAATTCCAGAACCACGGACTATTACTGAAAGCTTAGTAGAACCACAGGGTTCAAAAGAACAGGACATTCCTACGTCGCTCCGCAGAGTAGTAGGCAGTCTCATCCTCCCGAGAGATACTACGGTTTTCTCATAGACGGGGATAGAGAGGATTGCATCATTGATTATGATGAGCCGACTAGCTTCCAGCAGGCCATTCAGAGCGTTGACTCGGTATAATGGCTGGATGCAATGCGGACCAAAATGGAGTCCATGTACACCAACAAAGTATGGACGCTGGACGTTGCTCCAGATGGGGTAAAACCCGTAGGATGCAAATGGATCTTCAAAAGGAAGATTGGTGTAGATGGACAGGTTGAGACCTATAAGGCTAGACTTGTTGCAAAGGGTTTTCGTCAAAGACCTGGTTTGGACTATGATGAAACCTTTTCTCCAGTGGCTATGCTGAAATCCATTCGGATCCTTCTTGCCATTGCTGCCTTCCACGATTATGAGATTTGGCAGATGGACGTAAAGACTGCTTTTTTAAATGGAAATTTAGAGGAGTGTGTCTATATGGACCAGCCAGAGGGTTTCATTCAGAGTGGGAGCAGCGGAAAGGTGTGCAAGTTGCTTAAGTCCATCTATGGACTAAAGCAGGCATCGCGGAGTTGGAACATCTGCTTTGATGAGACAATCAAAGAATTTGGCTTTATCAAAAATCCAGATAAACCATGCATCTATAGTAGATTTGTAGCAAGAACTGTCGTATTCCTCGTATTATACGTGGATGGCATTCTTTTGATAGGAAATGACATTCCTATGCTACAATCTGTCAAGGGGTTCTTGTCACACAGGTTCTCCATGAAAGACCTGGGTGATGCCTCTTACATTCTGAAGATCCGGATCTATCGTGACAGATCCAAGAGGATATTAGGACTTTCACAGTCCAGGTACATCGACACCATACTGAGAAGATTCAGTATGGAAGATTCCAAGCGCGGTAATCTACCGGCTTGTCACGGGATCACCCTCTCCAAGGAGATGTCTCCCAAGACTGATTTGGAAAGGGATCACATGTCTATTATACCCTACGCTTCTGCGGTAGGCTCTATAATGTATGCGATGTTGTGTACCAGACCAGATGTAGCTTATGCACTGAGTGTGGTAAGCCGGTATCAGTCAAACCCTGGGGAGAAGCACTGGATAGCGGTAAAGAACATTCTCAAGTACCTGAGAAGGACTAAGGAGATGTTCTTGGTGTATGGCGGAAAAGACCTCCAGATCGAGGCCTTTGCTGACTCCAGCTTCCAGAGTGACAAGGATGATTCCAAGTCCATGTCGGGTTATGTCTTTACCCTCAATGGAGGGGCGGTGTGTTGGAAGAGTTCCAAACAGGAAACCGTTGCTGACTCGACGATGGAAGCGGAATATATCGCTGCTGCAGATGCCGCAAAAGAAGCCGTCTGGATAAGGAAGTTCTTGACAGAACTTCAGGTGGTTCCGTCCATTGTTGATCCAATACCTCTGTATTGCGACAACAATGGGGCTATAGCTTTAGCGAAGGAACCCAGGTCCCATCAGAAGTCCAGACACATCTTAAGGCGGTATCACCTGATCAGGGAGATCGTGGGTCGCCAGGAAATCGAGGTTCGAAGAGTTGCTACGGAAGATAACACTGTTGATCCATTCACGAAGGCCTTACCCCAGACTCAGTTCGAGCGGTTGATCGAGATGATAGGTCTTCGATAACACAGTACATGACCTTAGTGCAAGTGGGAGATTGTTAGTGTATATGCCCTAGAGGCCATTACTGTATCATACTAGTTGGTATATTACTTAATGGAAGCTTGGGATATTCACAGTTGTATAGACAATCTTGCTCAAAATAGTAGTATGCTACTTGGTTTGTTTCTACTTTAATGTGTACATGTGTTTCTTTTAGTATATCACCTATACACATTAGTGGAGCCCTTAGGATCTTTGCTTGATTACCAGCGTTGTGATGCCAGTCACACTCGTGGGGGCTGGGTAATCCACAAGCACATCCTTATGCAGGTCCCTAGTTTTAGGACTATCGAGACAGGGCATCGATACTCCGGAGTAGACTAGCATATGCACTTCTCATCCCAGCATGGGGACGGTCTGTCCCACAGCCGTTAGTACGTTGTACTTGAGATAGTATGCGGGTGCTCATTAGGTTACGAGTACACTGGATAGGACTCGTCGGGAACTGTTGGTTGGTACTATACGTATCGTCAGTTATCAGTTCCCAGGTGACATGAGTACAGCTTAGTCCGCTGACTTGACACTGTCACTTCGCCTCGAGTGTGTTTCCACTGTACTTTGATTACTACCCTACCACGGCTCAAAGGAGTCGTGCAAACAGGTAGTAGTTGGGTGCAGTCCCGAAGCACTTGGAGGCAGTGACGGTTAGACAGGATTCGTCTCTCCCGGTATTGGGGGTTGATATCGCGCTGTGTCTAGGAGAGCCATTACACAAAGTCCCTGGCCAGGGCAAGTGAGATATACCGGTAGGTTTCCAGTGTTATCTCAGGGTGTTCTGGGCTACACTCCGACACGACTTGTACCGCTATTAGAGGACTGACGTTTACCGCCCCCCTAGGCCCGCCATGCGATATTCTCATACGAACAGACCGGACTGTACGCAGATTGTCACATTCAGGCTCAGTAGGAGTTCAGATGGGTTTCACCTCGTCCGTCTTCTTATCGGCATCTACCTGGGGGCCGTTACGCACAGCTAGTGCCGCTTGCGGTCTGTGGTTAAACCCACTGCCAGTGTAGTGTCGAGTCTTTAGAGTCCCACATAGAGAGCTATTCGCCTTTAGGCAAAAGAGTAGAGGTCGTATGGTTTTGCGACAGGGTTCGGTCACATCCGTGCACTTGTGCACGTTTAGTGTCCGGGCAGTTATCACTAGCAGGCTTTGGTTTAAGCCAGATCCTAGTGTACGATTTGGGATTGATTTTATCTCGTTTGTATTCATGTTCCTCGGAACACGGATGCGGGTGTGTATACACGGTTGACAGAGAGACAGAGGCAGAGGATTCTCATTAAGGTTATTGACTGTTGACTTTTGCTATACCCTAATGAGAATAAGAAATATGATTAATGATAATATTCATTAAGTATTATTGTGCCATGGTTGGGTTGAAAGGTTGACTTTGTTGACTTAGTTGACCGGTTGACTAGGTTGGACTTGTTGACCATCATCATTACAATGGCTATCATTTCATGGCAAAGACTTTTGCTTGCTTGTTATACTTTACAAAATGAGTGCATGAAATGATATTGCCAATTGATATGATATGACCATCACATAATACTCAATTATTATTATTTGTTATGATTATTTTGGATTATGAGAGCAAGGGTGAGAAAAGTCTTGCTCATTCTATCATTCTCATTCTCTCTCATCCTCAAGCTCTCCCTCTTCCTCTTGCTCTCTCTCTTGTTCATGGTTCTATTGTCTCATGTGTTGAGAAGAAAGAACCATAGAGATAAAACCCAAAACACTTCTCTACTCATCCTAGTATACAAGGTCTAGCAAACCAAGTGTTCTAGTTTCCTCAAGATTGAGGTTGGAGCCAAAGGTAGAAGCTTTCAGGTGGATCCATCTTCGGCACAAGGAGACGACGGGGAGAGAACCATCCAACCACCACAAGGAGTCGAAGAGAAGGAGTTCAAGTTAAGGTATAACCCCCTAACCGAGTAGGTAAAACTCCTAAATAGGTTGTTAGATAGTTGTTTAAAAAAGATCCGTATTTTGAGTCCATGTTACCCCCAAAGAAAAATCGTTTTTCATCATTTCCGCAACCCCAAAGAACCGGGGACGGGTAACGTGGACTTACAGTTGGATGTCGGGTTATCTGTAGGGGACAACGTCCTTACAGAGACTAGCTATTTTGATGAGCTCACGGACCTGAAAACCACGTTGAAGAACGGGCCAAATACCGACTTGATTATACAGTCTCTACCCTCTACTTACACCCTGAAGGAAACCAGGGAAGTAGAAGGAAAGGGAAGGGCAAAAGTTTCGGGACTAGATGTGGTGAAGGAGGGACGTTCCTATTGTTATGGGAAAGGACATTGGTAGAGGGATTGCAGGGCTAGCAAAACCAGTAGCCAGGATTCGAAGCATGTTGTGGCTTCGGCTTCGGCTTCGGCTTCGGGTGTGTTTGTAATAGAAAACCGTATGTCAATTAACTCTACTTCCTGGGTACTAGATACCGGATCAGGATCTCATATCTGTAATTCATTACAGGCTTTGAGAAATCGTAGAGTTGTCGGGATAGGTGATATGACTCTCAGAGTTGCAAACGGAATGAGCGTGAACGCTGAATCCGTAGGGGAATATCACCTAGGATTGACAAGTGGGCAGATATTGATTCTACGTAACTGTTTATATGTACCTAGTCTAGCCTGTAATATCATATCTGTATCCTTACTTTCTAAGAAAGGATATGATTTTACTTTTGTAAGTGATGTGGTACACATCCACCTAAATCAAGTTCTGATTGGGTCAGGTACATTAGAAAACAGAATATACGTATTAAATCAAGCTCAGGTTTTCAGTGTCCAGAACACACTTAAAAGAAAGTCTCCGGAAACAAATCAGGCTTTCTTATGGCATTGTAGACTGGGTCACATCAATGAGACACGGTTAACGAAGTTACATAAAGAGAGATATTTGAATCCGTTCGAGTATCAGTCTTATGCTACTTGTGAATCTTGTCTCATGGAAAAGATGACAAAGACTACGTTCACTGGACACGGAATAAGAGCGAGCGAGCTCTTGGGACTCATGCACAGTGACATGTGTGGTCCAATGTCTACACATGCGCGAAGTGGTTATTCATACTTCATTACTTTTACGGATGATTTCTCTAGGTATGGACATGTCTTCCTGATGAAGCATAAATCCGAGGCCTTTGAGAAATTCCGGGAATACAAGAATGAAGTGGAAAAACAAACAGGCAAAAGTATCAAGACACTAAGATCTGATCGAGGTAGTGAATACTTGAGTGCCAAGTTCCTGGGCTACTTAAAAGAGAATGGAATTATCTCTCATCTTACTCCTCCATACACACCACAACACAACAGTGTATCGGAAAGGCGGAATTGAACACTTGGATATGGTTCGTTCCATGATGAGTAAGACTGAGTTACCGCGATCCTTTTGGGGTTATGCACTAGAAACAACTGCATATACTTTGAAGAAGGTTCCAACCAAGACTGTGCCTACCACACTATATCAGATGTGGAGTGGGAAGAAACCCTGTCTTAAGTATCTTAAGACATGGGGATGTCCAGCTTTTGTAAAAAGGCAGCATGCTGACAAGCTCGAGGCACGCTCAGTACTGTGTAAGTTTGTGGGATACCCCAAGAACTCCAGGGGGTATCATTTCTATTCCGCAGAGGAACAAAAGATTTTTGTTTCTTAGCATCCCCACTTCTTGGAAACTGAATTTTTAGAAAATCAGATAAGTGGGAGCGCAATAGAACTGGAAGAAATTCCAGAACCACAAGCTATTACTGAAAGCATGGTAGAACCAGAAGTTTCGGGAGAACCGGACATCCCAGCGCCACTCCGCAGGAGTAGTAGGCAGTCTCATCCACCCGAGAGATACTACGGTTTTCTTATAGACGGGGATCGAGAGGATTGCATCATTGAAAATGATGAGCCTACTAGCTTCCAGCAAGCCATTCAGAGCGGTGGCTCAGTAAGATGGCTGGATGCAATGCGGACCGAGATGGAGTCTATGTACACCAACAAAGTTTGGACTTTGGACATTGCTCCAGAAGGGGTAAAACCCGTAGGCTGCAAATGGATCTTTAGAAAGAAGATTGGTGTAGATGGGCGGGTTGAAACCTATAAAGCTAGACTTGTTGCGAAGGGTTTTCGTCAAAGACTTGGTTTGGACTATGACGAAACCTTTTCTCCAATGGCTATGCTCAAATCCATTCGGATCCTTCTTGCCATTGCTGTCTTCCACGATTATGAGATCTGGCAGATGGACGTAAAGACGACATTTCTAAATGGTAATTTGGAAGAGTGCGTCTATATGGATCAGCCGTAGGGTTTCATTCGGAATGGGAGCAGCGGTAAAGTGTGCAAGTTGCTTAAGTCCATTTATGGACTAAAGCAGGCATCGCGGAGTTGGAACATCTGCTTTGATGATACTGTCAAAGAATTCGACTTTATCAAAAATCCAGATGAATCATGCATTTACAGTAAGATTGTAGGGAGAACTGTGGTATTCCTCGTCTTGTACGTGGATGAAATTCTCTTAATAGGAAATGACATTCCTGTGCTACAGTCAGTCAAAGGATTCTTGTCACAGAGGTTCTCCATGAAGGACCTGGGTGATGCCAACTACATTCTGGGGATCCAGATCTATCGTGATAGATCTAAGAGGATGTTGGGACTTTCGCAGTCCAGGTACATCGACACCATACTGAAACGATTCAGTATGGAAGATTCAAAGCGCGGTAACCTACCGGCTTGTCACGGAATCACCCTATATAAAGAGATGTCTCCAAAGACTGATTTGGAAAGGGCTTGCATGTCATCTATACCCTACGCATTTGCGGTAGGCTCTATAATGTATGCGATGTTGTGTACCAGACCAGATGTAGTATACGCACTGAGCGTTGTAAGCAGGTATCAGTCTGACCCAGGGGAGAAACACTGGATAGCAGTAAAGAACATTCTCAAGTACCTGAGAAGGACTAAGGAGATGTTCTTGGTGTATGGCGGAAAAGACCTCCAGATCGAGGCCTTTGCTGACTCCAGCTTCCAAAGTGACAAGGATGACTCCAAGTCCATGTCGGGTTATGTCTTTACCCTCAATGGAGAGGCGGTTTGTTGGAAGAGCTTCAAGCAGGAAACCGTTGCTGACTCGATGATGGAAGCGGAGTACATAGCTGCTTGCGATGCCGCAAAGGAAGCTGTCTGGATGAAGAAGTTCCTCACGGAGTTCAGGTGGTTCATACCATTGTTGATCAAATATCGCTGTATTGCAACAACAACAGCGCTATAGCTTTAGCGAAGGAACCCAGGTCCCATCAAAAGTCCAGGCACATTTTGAGGCGGTACCACCTGATCAGGGAGATCGTAGATCGCCGGGAGATCGAGGTGAGGAGAGTAGATTCGGAGAATAACACTGCAGATCCACTCACGAAGGCCATACCCCAGACTCAGTTCGAGCGGCTGATCGGGATGATAGGTCTTCGATACGCCAGTACATGGCCCTAGTGCAAGTGGGAGATTGTTAGTGTATATGCCCTAGAGACCATTATTGTATCATACTAGTTTGTATATTACTTAATGGAAGCTTGGGATATTCACAGTTGTATAGACAATCTTGCTTAAAATAGTAGTATGCTACTTGGTTTGTTTCTACTTCAATATATGCATGTGTTTCTTTTAGCATATCACTTATACATATTAGTGGATCCCTTAGGATCTTTGCTTGATTACCAGCGTTGTGATGGCAGTCACACTAGTGGCGGCTGGGTAATCTACAAGCACATCCTTATACAGGTCCCTAGTCATAGGATTATCGAGACGGGGCATCGATACTCCAGAATAGGCTAGCGTTTACGCTTCTCATCCCAGTAGGGGAGATGGTCTATCCCACAGCCATTAGTACGTCGTACTGGAGATAGTATGCGGGTGCTCGTTAGGTTACGAGTACACTGGACAAGACTCGTCGGGAACTGTTGGTTGGTACTATACCTATCGTCAGATAACAATTCCCAGGTGACAGGAGTACAGCTTAGTCCATCGACTTGACACTGCTACTTCGCCTCGAGTGTGTTCCCACTGTACCTTGATTACGACCCTACCACGGCTCAAAGGAGTCGTGCAAACAGGTAGTAGTTGGGTGCAGTACCGAAGCACTTGGAGGCAGTAGCGGTTAAATAGGATTCGTCTCTCCCAGTATTGGGGGCTGATATCGCGTTGTGTCTAGGAAGCCATTACACAAAGTCCCTGGCCAGGGCAAGCGAGATTTACTGGTAGTTTTTCCAGTAGTTTCTCAGGGTGTTCTGGGCTACACTCCGTCACGACTTGTACCGCTATTAGGGGTCTGACGTTTACCGCCCCTAGGCCCGACATGCGATACTCATAGACGAATAGACCAGACTGTACGGAGATTGTCACATTCAGGCTCAGTAGGAGTTCGGATGGGGTTTACCTCGTCGGCCTTCTTATCGACATCTACCTGGGGACCGTTACGTACAGCGTGCCGCTTGTGGTCTGTGGTTAAACCCACTGCCAGCATAGTGTCGAGTTTTTAGAGTCCCACACAGAGAGTTTCCCTGCACTTGGCAAAAGGTGTAGAGGCCGTATGGTTTTACGGCAGGGCTACGATCACCAACGTGCACTTGTGTGCGTATGATGTTCGGGCAGACAATACTAGTGGGCTTTGGTTTAAGCCGGATCCTAGTATTGTATAGATGGACTAGTTTTGTCTTCTGTGTATTCGTATTCTACAGAATGCGGATGCGGGTGTGTATGCACGGTTGTGAGGAGTTAAGAAGGAGATGCCTCATTAGGGTTTTGACCATTGACTTGGTCAAAACTATTATGAGGTGGAGGAAAATATTTACTAATCCTTTTAATGATAATTGTGATGGCTAATTGCTTTGACCATTTGACCTAGTTGACCATTGTTGACTTGGATAATTTTTGTGAGCTCTAGACTCTTCTTATGGCTTGGATTTAACTTGACATGATAATGGTCAAATCAATTGTAACCATCACAATTTATCATGACAAAAGAATGGTAATTATTTTTCTTATGGATCATTATCTCCTTCTCATTCTCTCTCATCAAATGAGAGCTCCCATGGTTTGCTTCTTCTTCCTCCTCACTACAAATTCCTAATAGTCTCATGTGTTGAGCAAATTAGGTTCTAAATAGACAAACAAAACCTATCTTCTTCCTCTACATCACCCAGGGCATCAAGAGTAGCAAACTTGTTGCCCTAGTTACCCCGGCTTGAGGTGGAGCTCGGACTATAGACTCTCGGGTAGATCGTCTTCGAATCTAGGAGGCCGCGGAGGTGACCAAGATCCGGATCGATCCTCGGAGCTTGCATGGACGAGGAGGACAGTGGAGGGAAGAACCGATGGACCGTTTTCGTGAGGTATAATCTTCGTATCACAGTAGATTAAACCTCTTGTAGATCGTTAGTAATGGTTTGGCAAAGATCCTCTAGCTTTAGTCTATGTTGCTATGTAAGAAAGTTTCGATTTTTACTTGTTCCGCCTCCTCGCTAGCTTGCGTGGTGAGCGACATAGACTTACACCAAGTTCTTGGAATATTTAAAAGTGAATGGAATTCTCTCTCAACATACTCCTCCATACACACCAGAACACAACGGTGTATCAGAAAGACGGAATCGCACCTTGCTGGATATGGTGTGTTCTATGATGAGTAATGCAAAGTTGCCAACATCCTTCTATGCACTAGAATCTGCTGCATACCTATTGAATAAAGTTCCAACTATGTCTGTGCCTACCACTCCACATTTCACTCCATATGAAATGTGGAGTGGGAAGAAACTCTGTCTTAAGTATATTAAGATATGGGGGTGTCCTTCTTTTGTCAAAAAAATTCATCTGGAAAAGCTCGAGGCACGCTCGGTATTGTGTAAGTTTGTAGGATACCCCAAGTATTCTAGAGGATATTTTTTCTATTACGCTGTGGAACGAAAGGTCTTTGTTTCTCATCATGCCCGCTTTATGGAAACTAAATTTCTTGAAAAATAAATTAGTGGGAGCGCAATAGAGCTAGAAGAAATTCCACAACCACAAACTATTACTGAAGACTTAGTAGAACCTAAAGTTTCAATGGAACCGAATATACCTACGCTACTTCGCAGATCTAGTAGGCAGTCTCATCCGCTTGAGAGATACTACGATTTTCTTATAGACGGGGATCGAGAGGATTACATCATCGATGATAATGAGCCTACTAGTTTTCAATAAGCCATCACGAGTAGAGACTCGGTGCAGTGGTTGGATGCTATGCGATCCGAGATGGAATCCATATGCACCAATAAAGTATGGATTTGGATGTTTCTCCTCCTGGGATAAAAACCCGTTGGATGCAAATGGATCTTCAAAAAGAATATTGGTGTAGATGGACAGGTAGAAACCTATAAAGGTTGACTTGTTGCTAATGGTTTTCATCAAAGACCAGGATTGGACTATGACGAAACTTTTTTACCAGAGACTATGCTTAAATCCATTCGGATCCTACTTGTCATTGTTGCCTTCCATGACTATGAAATCTGGTAGAAGGATGTTAAAACCGATTTTCTAAATGGAAATTTAGAAGAGTGTGTTTATATGGATCAACCAGAGGGTTCTTAGACAGTGGGAGCAGCGGAAAGGTGTGCAAATTGCTTAAATCCATTTATGGATTAAAGTAGGTATCGCGGAGTTAGAACATTTGCTTTAATGAGATGGTCAAAGAATTTGATTTTATCAAAAATGTAGATGAACCTTGTATTTATAAGAAGATTTAGGGAGAACTATGGTATTCCTCGTTTTATACGTAGATAACATTCTCCTGATAGGAAATGATATTCATATGCTACAATCGGCCAAGCTGTTCTTGTCACAGAAGTTCTCTATGAAAGATCTGGGTAATTCCTCGTACATTCTGAGGATTAAGATCTATCGTGACATATCTAAAAGAATGTTGGGACTTTCACAGTATAGGAACATAGACACCGTACTGAAGAGCTTTGGTATAGAAGATTCCAAGCGCTATAATTTACCCGCTTGTCATGGAATCACCCTCTCCAAAGAGATGTCTCTCAAGAATAATGAGGAAAGGGATCGCCTGAGCATTGTACCTTATGCTTCGGTGGTAGGGTCGATAATGTATGCGATATTATGTACTAGATCAGATGTAGCTTACACACTTAGCGTCGTAAGCAGGTGTCAGTCTAACCCAGGTGAGAAGCATTGGATAGCAGTAAAGAACATTCTTAAGTTCCTGAGATGGACTAAGGAGATGTTATTGGTGTACGGTAATGGAGACCTCCAGATCGCGGTTTTTTCCGACTCTGGCTTCCAAAGTGACAAGGATGACTCTAAATCCGTCTCGGGTTATGTGTTTAACCTCAATGGAGAGGAGGTCTGTTGGAAGAGCACCAAACATGAGACCGTAGAAGACTCGATGTTAAAGGCTGAGTACATCGCTGCTAACGATACCGCAAAAGAGGCAGTCTGGATGGGGAATTTTATTTCTAAACTTCAAGTGGTTCCTTCTATTGCTAGTCCAATACCTTTGTATTGTGATAACAATAGAGCTATGGCTTTGGCAAAGGAACCATGGTCCTATCAGAAATTGTAACATTTCAAAAAAAATAAAATATTATTTTTGGGAATTTTTATAATTTAATCTTATTTTATTGAATATTTTAATATTTCGGTATAATTAAAATACAGATAAATGGGGAAAATCTTGGAAAAATTATGGAAAATTCTAAAATAGGGTATTTTGTGGAATTATGCCATTCTTAAGTTTTTATGGTTAATTATATGCTAATTTGGTGCTAATCGCGATTAAAAATCGCTAATCGGGTTTTTAGCATTTTTGGGGAAAAAATGAGTACATATCTTTTTTTTCTCCACACTTGTTACATTTTCTTACATATTGTGGGTGTATGGTTGCTTAGGATTTACCATTGGGTGAGGTGGAAAATAAGGAAAAGAAAAGAAAAAGGGAAAAAGGAAAAGTCAAAGGAGACATAATCATGAGGCAAAGCATGCTTGGAGAGAGAAAGAGAGAGTGAGTATTAGTGAGAGAGGGGGGCTGCCCAAAAAGAAATCCCCCATTATTTCCATCACCCTCTTCATCTTTCTCAACTCCACCACCCTCCACTTAAACCCTAGATCTACCTCCAACCATTCCCCAAAACCATACACCCCCTTCACAAAAATTAGTCCCCATCTCTTCCTCTACAAGATGAACCGAGCAAAGTAGGATTTTGACGACTTTAGGAAGTTAGTGCTGCCTAGAGAGGAACAAGTGAGGTATAACTTTTTCCTTGTAGTTTAGTTTTGGCTCGATATCGTATTTTTGTGTCGTTTTGAGACATGGACAACCTGCTGTGACCCCGAGACTTCTTGGTGAAAACAAACAGAATGGTAGTGTTATACTCGAGACCCTAGGTGACCACCCAAAACCCTACCCCTTCCCACCGGTTTCGGCCGGCGACCTAGGAGGAAAATCCGGCGACCTCGGCTCAATAGAGGAGTTAGGGTGTGGGTTTTGTGGGGTAGTTACCTGAAGCTGTTTAGGGGTGTTTGGTCCTACTGGATTTTTATGTAATGACTACAGGTGGAATCTGGGAGCAGTTAGGAGTGTTTATATGACCTTGGTGACATGATCCCTGACCGGAACCATAGACACGAACCAGATGCACAAGCTCAGGAATTGATCCATATCGGTTTTGTGACTTTTAAAGTGCCTACTGAGAATCTGGGATGACCTGGAGAAGATATAAGACAACTAAACGATACCAGAGGCCCATTTTTAGCCCTAGGAACGCCCTGTAGCAAGACGAACCCCACTGGAACCCTCAGGGCCGGCGAGACCGGAATTTTATGGATAGGGGCCGGCCACCTGGTGAGGTTGGGAGCCTAGGTTGGTTCAGTAGATCACCTATACTATATACATTACCCTAAACTTGTTTGCTTGGCTATATTTGGCCTGAGTCAAAATCTGGAAACACTTCTGTGGGACTTTGAGTGGTGTTAGTGCAATTGGACCTTAGAGATGACCTTAAACCCCCTATGAGGTTAGAAACCCAGATCTATTTGAAACAAACCCGGTTTACTGAAAACAGAAACTGTAATGTCGGTTTTGTGAGGGTTTGGAGCGTGCAGGGAAATCTGGAGTGAACCGAGACCAAAACGAGATAAATAAACAACTCCAGGGACCAATTTGAGACCATGTGAGACCACCCTGACCAGAAGACACCCCATATCCCCAGGAAAACCGAGGAGGCCGGTTTTGGCAAGGGAGTGGCCGGCCATTTATTGGTAGGATGTGTCCAGATTGCTTCAGAAGGTCATATGTACCCTATATATCACCCTAGTGTTGTTTTGGAACTTTGTTTTCACTTTAAGCAAAATCTGGAACATGTTTTCAATGTTGCTGCCTTATGTTTTCCGTATTTGAAATGATGAGTTTTGATATCTGGATTCGTTTTTGGTTGTCGCATGTTTGTACATCGACAACAAGGGTTGTTTGATTGATTTTCGTACGCATAAGCTATAAGTTCTAACCTATGAGCAATGCGCGTGTCGTTTTGGTTTCTGGACTTGATGTTAATAGAAATTGCGATTGTTTATTATATGTAGGTACCCTCATGAAGACTTAGAGGCGGTAAGAAAGCGCATGGCGACATCGGCATCGACAAGCAAAGGTGAGTAGATTTATATCTAAGGGGAGAAGTCGGGTGGATGGTGTATAGCACCCCCGCAGTTCGTGGTGATGTATAAGAATACGTATACACACATATATATTGATTATATATATATTGTTTGGGATTATTGATGTTAAAGATGGATATTTTGTGTGATTGGATTGGTTTAGTGTTGCGAAACCCTAGAGTAGTGGTTGCACAACATACACACACACCCATACTTGCATGCATCCTTTCTTTCGCATGTGAGTATATGGGAATATATATTTATGTGTTCACATGGGTATGGGACTATGTGTTCATATACTGGATTTGAGGATAATACTTAGGATTTGAGAGGAGTCGATGATGATTTGATTTGAGGCCGTGAGATCGGTGATATGGCAGGGTTCGTATTTGAGATACGATATGATGTTTTAGCGGGTCCTTGGGCATAGTGTTTCATACACGTGCATGCATACCTAGGTGGTATCAGTATTGTACTAGACATAGATCAGTACCCGGATTATGATCTTGATAAAGAGGATACCAGATGAATAGGGTGATGAATGTGATATTGACCCGTACTCAGATTTGGGATGCCGTACGACGGATTTACGTACGAGCTATATATTGATGATAGATCCGCACTCTTGACTTGGGAATGTTTGATTATAGATATGGTATCGAATGTGATATTATTGAGGCAGGATCACCGACTATATATGTATGTATCGACTCAGATGTTAGGCGGTTTCCTTACCCTTCATTCAGCTTGTTAGTTCAGCCGTATAGTTTAGTGTATTTGTTAGACTAGATTAGAGTCCTACCTATTTCAAAAACTAACGGGTCGTGGGTATTTTAAAATACGGGTCAAGGGATTCTACGGATATTTCAAAGAACGTATCTTTTCTTAAAAACACCGTATCCCTTATTTTCAAAACACCGCGATTCGTATTATTTCAAAAGGCACCACTGTATGATTTATATTTATATTAAATGCAGATTAGTTATCGTTGTGTCTAGTGTTCAGCTCTCGCACATTATTATTGTTTGCTCCACATCGCATGCTTATATTGTGATTTCATATTCCATTACTGATATCATGCTGTTAGGACACCAGCACCATTACCGATAATGCGTATGTTCCACGTACACTTACTTGCCGGCTCACACACATCTTCATCGGTAATTGCCATGTCAGGTACACTTTATAAAATACTATTACATTGACATAGCTTGTTAGCTAATAACTTCGACATGATATTAGTGTACTTTCCTTATATCCAGTTTAGACATTGCAGTTATTACTTGCTACTTCATGCATATTGTTATTCACTGTTATGCCTATATTCATGGTTTTACGTGCTATTGATGATTTGGATTCGGATTTCCATGAGATTTCTGGGATTTGGGGGAAAGCCGCAAAAACATTAATAAACTTCTTTTCTCTCTCTTTAAATGAAAAGTGCGGTTTTCCCATGATGTATGAGTCGTCCACCATGAGTTTGCTGATGGATTTCGAGACCCGATTCGAGGAGTTGGATGAACCGTTTCGGGTATATGGTGGACCCAGTGCGGTGTTGGAGATAGTGCCCTCAGAGTCAATTATTGGATCACAGGCACGTGATTGCAATGATTGAGGGAGGACCTATCCCGGTAGGACAGTTTTACTCGAGATGATAGTATGCTATCTGGTTTATCTTTATCATCGTGTACTGCTTTAGGTGACCTGACATGTCGCTATTACACGTTGATAGAACCCCTAGGATTCTTGCTTGACTACCAGCAGTATGATGGCGATCATATACGTGGGAGCTGGTAGTCTATAAGCACATCCTTAAAAGGTCCCTAGTCGTAGGAGTTTCGAGACAGGGCATCGATACTCCATTAGTAGACTAGTGTATACAGTCGAGACCCCGACGAGGGGCGGTGGCCGGTCTCACAAGCCACTGGTGTCAGTTGGTTCACCAAAGATGTATACAGGTGCTCATTGGGTTATGAGTACACCGGACAGGACTCTCCGGGAACCTGCTAGTTGGTCTTATACCAGATGTCAGATAGCAGTTCCCTGGTGACATGTGTACAGGTTAGTTCATCGACCTGAGATCGTCATTTGTCTCGTGTGAGTTCCCACTGTGCTTTGATTACTACCCTACCACGGCTCAAAGGAGTCGTGCAAATAGGTTTTAGTTGGGTACAGTCCCGAGCCACATGGAGGCAGTGAGCGGATCTGCTGGGGTTCGTCTCTCCCGGTATTGGGGGTGAGGTCGCGCTGTGTCTAGGAGAGCCATTACACAAAGCCCTCGGCCGAGGCAGGAGATTTACTGGTAGGTATTCCAGTAGTATCTCAGGGTGTTCTGGGCTACGCTCCGACACAACTTGTACCGCTTTTGGGGGTCTGACTTTTACCAACCCCCTAGGCCCGACATGCGATGCTCATAGACGAACGGACCGGACTGTATGGATATTGTCACTGACAGGCTCAGTAGGGTGTCAATATGAGTTCGCTCATCGACGTCCCTTTTGGTCAATAGCTGGTGGCCCGTCACGTATTGGCTTATACCTCTGACGTGCTAGTGGTTAAATCCACAGCCATAGTATTGACGAGTCTTTAGAGTCCACCACACTTTCAGTTACTCAAGCTTTCGGGCGAAACGCTGTAGAGGCCGTATGGAGATATGGCGGGGTCCGATCAGATACGTGCGGTATTGCACGGATCAGGATCGGACGGTTTGTACTAGTGGCCGTATGGATATATGGCAAGGTTCGATCAGATACGTGCGGTATTGCACGGATCAGGATCGAACGGATATTACTAGCCGGTTTTGGTTTAAGCCGGATCCTAGTTTAGTACAGTGTAGATTTTGTCTCATTGCATTTGTATCCGGTCGGAATACAGATGCGGGTGTGTATGCACAGTATCGGGGTTTTCCTGTAATTTATTACGGGACCAGTTTTCTGAGGTTGCCAGTTTGCATTCCATTCCGGCCGGTTTTCCTTTGTTCTTTCCCGGCCGGACTTTCCGATGGAGGGGGGTTATTTGCAAGTTTGCAAATAACATTTGTGGAGGGGGTTTCTTGCATATGTGAGATTATGATATGACCATCATCATTTTATTCTCTTTACATCACTTGCTTTATTCATGATGGTTAATATGAAGAGATTAATTTGTTTGATGATGTGAGCTTTGCTTTATGATGTGGTTACCACTTGCTTTTACTACACTCACCTCCCTTATACATGTTGTTTTTCCCTCCACCATTTCCTAGCAAGCATGGCCGGCCACAACATTTAGAAGAGGGGTTTTCATTTTGTGAAGTGGGAAATTTATCATCTCATTTGGATACACAAAAGTTCATCTCCATTTTGTTCATTACTTCCCTCCATCCAATGGCAACTTCATTACCCCAAATGAGACAAGCATCATCTACACTACATTCTACAGCAAACCTTGGGCATGTCGACTAGCCAGCTTCGTGCCCGAGTTGCCTCGGTATTGAGGTGGGAGCCCGTAAAAGACGCAGGCGATGTGGTGCCCTTCCGGCGAGAAGGTGACGATATGGAGACAGGACTTTCCGCGTGAGATTGGGACGATGACGAGAAGACCGGAGGACTTGGATCTCTCGGTATATCTCTCACCCCCTCTCTTGTTAGCTAGTATCGGTTAATGGTTAACGATCCGGGTTTTATTGTCCGCGGTAGCGCCAGTTTCCGAGTAAGGAAAATTTTTGATTCCGCATTTTAGCCTCGGTAAGACGGCCGGGACGCTACCGTGGCGCAACATGCGGTACCCCGGGGCGAGAATTTCGCAGAGAATGGCGTTGAGCCTGGCAGGGGAGCACTACCTACCGGTGATTTTACCCGACACGTCGGATATCCGGAGGATACCGTCGTAGTCTTGTGATGGATGTTAGGGGCCGGTCTGGACTGACAACGCCCTAGACAGTGAGATTGAGACATTGATATTTTGAGATATTGAGGTACCGAGCCTGAGATATTGAGATTGATATTTATGTTTTGTGTCGATACTAGACACTTTTTATGCTGATTTCATTTTGATGCCTCGTTTTAATATACAAAAGAAATCTCACTAAGTTATGAAAGCAGTTTCTTCGTTCTCATGTATTCTGATTTCATGCATTCATATCTCATCCATATGATATATTGCTACCTGAGGCACTGACACGAGCAATTGGTAGTACAGTTGTTTAGATGTATACCCTAACCATTGCTATAGGCTGCAGGTTATATATTTGAGGATATATTATGATCGTATGACCTAGGATTACGTTGTTCATGCGATTTCTGATCGTAGATGTTTTCTACTCACGAGTTGGCAACTCACCCTCGTTGTGCCACAGTTTCTTGCAGGTTTGCCGTACAGGTTTCGTTACGGCTTTGCTGGCACTACTTCCTTTTCCGGGTGATTTGCTTAGTAGGTGGGTTCACTTGCATCGTGACCATCATTATACTTGTATGTTATTATTCTGTTGTATCTAGAAGCTCCATCAACCAAACATGTATTTATTTCAGATAGAGACCAGTGATGTTTATTCTTTCGACCTTAGAGTCACGTGTTGTATTTCTACGGATTTTATGCTGTTTTGAGTTCCCTTTTCTGTTGTGATCCTCGCCTTTCGGCGTTGTATATTATATTGCTTGCGTGGTTGTGATCGTCGATTGACGAAGAGCTGGCTCCCGCTTGGGGATGTCTTTATTCATTATATATGCTTTATCAGGTTTTGTACCCGTTTGGGGTCTATTTTTACAAAGGAAACTCTGCCGAAATTTTTAGAAAAGACTTGTGTTTTCTAAAAATGCATATTTCGGCGTATATTGCAACTACTTGATTTAAATTGGTTTTTCTTTCACTCTACTACTTTTCTTCGTTTGGATTTCTGGGCTTTCGGCTTACTTAGATTATGTACGCCTCGAGACGTTTCGTAGTTTAAGTGCCGGTCATGTTCCGTACTTTCGGGTCGTGACAGAAATCCAGACATATCTTAAGGTGGTATCACCTGATCAGGGAGATCGTGGATCGCCGAAAGATCGAGGTGTTGAGTAGATATAAAGGACAATCGGCAGATCTATTCACCAAGGCTATCTCTCAAGTCCGATTCGAGAGGCTGTTCGAGATGTTGGGTATGTGGTACGCCAGTAACTGGCCCTAGTGCAGACAGTGGGTACTCAATACACCAATAACAGGTTTTAGTGCAAGTGAGAGATTATTGGATATGTATGCCCTAGAGGCCTTCATTCTATAGGATGCTAGGGATATGTATGTACATAACATTCTTACTCAATATGATAGTATGCTATTTGGTTTGCCTTTATCTTAACATGTGTATATGTTTTACTTGTTATTTCATATCGTTTATACATGTTAATAAAACCCGGACGATCATTGCTTGACTACAAGCGTTATGATGGCAATCATACTTGTAGGAGCTAGGTAGTCAATAAGTATATCTTTAAATGTCCCTAGTCGTGGGAGTATCAAGACTGGGCATCGATAAACTAGAGTAGACTAGTGTATACATTTCTAGACTCTGACGAGGGGCGATAGTTGGTCCCGCGGCCATTGGTGTGATTCACCTAAGATTGTATACAGGTGCTCACTGGGGGTGAGTACAATGGACGGAATTGCCGAGAACTGGCTTGATGGTATTATACATATCGTCAGATAGCAGTTCTCTGGTGAAATGAGTACAGATAGTCTGTCGACCTAAGATCATCATTTGTCTCGTATGAGTTCCCACTGTGCTTTGATTACTACCCTACCATGGCTCTACTAAGTCGTGCAAACAGGTTTTAGTTGGGTACGGTCCCGAGCCACATGGAGGCAGTGAGCGAATGCTGGGGATTCATCTCTCTCAGTATAGGGAGTCTATGTCGTGCTGTATTCGCTTGGCCAACACCATAATTCCCTAGCCATGGCGAATTGAGAATTACTGATAGTTAGATCAGTAGATTCTCGGATGGTCTTGAGCCACATCGACACGACTTGTAAAGTTATTAGGGGTCTGACATTTTCCACTCCCTAGACCCTGCATGCTATACTTTTAGAAGAATAGACCGGACTGTACGGAGATTGTCACGGACAGGCTCAGTAGGAGTTCGGATGAGTTTGCTCGTCTGCCTTCTTTTCGACAAGTACCTGGGTAGCCGTTACGTACAGCTAGTTTCACTAACGTGCTTGTGGTTAAACCCACTGCCAGCATACTGTCAAGTCTTTAGAGTCCCACACAGAGGGTTTCCCTGGTTCAAGCGAAATGATATAGAAGCCGTATGGTTTTACAAGCAGGGTTTCGATCATATACGTGTTCTAGCTACACGGATTTTTTTTCAGACGGATAATACTAGCGGGTTTAGGATTAAGCCGAATTCTAGTATTATATTATTGGATTATTTTTATCTCTTGGTATTCGTAGTACAAATACGGGTATGTATATACGGTGAGAGGTATTCTTGTATTTTCACTTGAGTGCTTCTAGAAGAAGCCACCTCATTTGTATTAAATCTATTTTGTTTAAATAGATAATAAGATGGAGGGATGAGGCGTTATCAAAGCATGGTTTGAAGCATGGCTTCTTGTTTTATTCATTCATTTGTGATAACTATTGATGCATGGTTGCAATATTTTTATTGTAAACACAATACTTGATAGTTTCACACTTAGCCATTCTCCACATCATTCTTCAATTGCCTTTCTCTATCCTCCTTTGCTCTCCTTTTCTTCCTCAAACCCTAACCTTCTCATGAGTTGAGAAGCCTATGGTTAATGAGATAAACTAATTCGATAAACATTCTCTACATTGACTAAACCACTTTGATTAGCAAACTAGGCGCTTTAGTTACCTCACTTTTGAGATTAAAGCTTGAACTATAGACTCTCGGGTGATCGTCTTCGACACAAGGAAGTCGACGACCAAGCTCGATCCTGACAAACGAGGAGCTTAAGAAGAGGATAAGAAGACCCGAAAGACTTGAGCACAAAGGTAAAAATTACTTTCAAGTAGATTAGAATCTTTGTAAGTTTTGTTATCTAGGGCTTATGATAGTTCTTGGGTGATTAATCGATGTTGCTTGCTTAAAATTGTTTTTTGAAAATTCCGCCTCTCTACAAACCTTATGGAGTGTGCGACATCTACTTACAATATGTGTGTGTGTGTGTGTGTGTGTGTTATATGAAAACCAAGATGAAGAACACATGTATATATATAACTATTTATGATGTCTGACAATATATGTAAGATTAGGAATACGACATCATAAATAACTATTCATACTTTGAACATCAAAACTATGAATGGAAATAATATGTCAATATCAAATTATATAACAAATGTAAAGCATGAGGTATGGACATATTACTCGATATATACATGTTATATGATACCAAGCTAAAGAACAAGTGTATATCAGTTTTATTGGATTACCCTAACTCCCTAGCCATCATCCGTAGCGATTTGCGGAACAAAATTTTTCTATGAGTTTAAAAACGGCGCTAGAATAACCCATTAAACCGGATCTAACAATAAACCTAACTAGCTAAACTAAGAGAGCTAACTACTATGAAGAGAAGTCTCACCAAAATATCCAAGTCCTTCGGTCTTCTTTCCTCATCGTTTTCTCCAAATGGCCACCATGATCGTGCTTGATCTTCTTTTCCCGCTCCATTGGTTCTCTAGGATCGAGCTTGTTCTTCGATCTTCCTTTGTCGTAGACAATCCACCCGAGAGAAATAATTGGAGCAACTAGAGAACATGGATTGCTAATTGTAACATTTCAGAAATATAAAATATTATTTTTGGAATTTAATATTAAAATAATATATTTCGCGAAAACTACCCGATTTGCGAATTTGGGGTTTTCGTAAAATGGTAAATATATATATACCAATATTTGGGAAATAATTGGAGATTAAAATGATTTATTCATTTAAATATATATTTATTGGATTTGGCATTTTTATAATTAATTATATGCAGTTTAAATAACAATTGATTAGTGCACTACTAATCGCGATTAGGCCAAATCCGTCTTTTTAATTAATCATGGTTAGTGCACCATGACATGTTGACTTTTGGTTGCATGTTGTTTCATTTGTGTTGTTTTATTGGTTTTATGTGTATTATTGTGAGAAAAGAAAAAGAAAAGAGAATTATTGGAGAGAGAGAGAGTGAGGCATGGGCTTGTAAGGGGGTGAGAATAAGAAAGAGAGTGAGGATAAGAGAGAGAGAGAGAGAGAGAGGAGGGGCTTCCCCTTCATTCCCCTACATTTGTTTTCTACAACCTCATCATCCTCTTGCTCTCTCCACCTTCACTTCCATGTATCATCTCAATTCCTTCACTAAAACCCTATACTCTCTTCATTAAAAATGATCCCTACCTCTCAACAAACCCATTGGACCTTTCAATGTTGGATTTTTAAGACTTTGAGCAACTCAAGAAAATTCTTGAGTTGCCAAATAAGATATAATTCTAGACTTTAGTTAAGTTATTGTATTTAGCTTATCTTATTGTTAGTTTACAGTTAAAACGATTTAGATTAGTGATGTTTGGAAATTCCAAGAGAAGGTTTGGGTGATTGTGTGGATTTGTGATATGTAGGGGCTGTTTACAAGACCTTAGTATTGATTTTATGGCCTAGAACACTGAATAGAAACCAAAATACGAACTTCGAAATTTACCCCTGTCCGTTTTGTGGTGGTTATGTAGCCTACAGGGTATCTGGAGCTATCTGGGGTAGTTTCAGGAAAATCAAACAAGTCCATAGACCTAGACAAATGACCAGAAGACCACTATCCAAATACGAGCCCATTTCCCCCTAGTATGGCCGGCGAGCTCGGGTTCTAAGGTGATGTCGCCGGATTTCTGTTGGAGCCTGGGGTTGGGTTTTTTCCTGTAGCTCCTAATCCCTGTAACCTATCCCCTCTATATTCTTGTTTAGTCCCAATTGACCTGAGAAAAAATCTGGGAGTGATTTCCTATGTTGCTGAAATTGATATTTATGATTTATAAACTTGGGTTTTGGTATTTGATATTGTATTGGGTCGTTGGATGTTTGTACGTTAACGACGAGGGTTGTTTGGTTGTTTTTACATGCGTAGGCTATAGGTTTTAACCTATGAGCGCACCGTGTGCTGTATCGGTTTTCCGGACATTGATTTTAATAGCATTGCGACTGTGTATTGATTGTAGGTACCTTCACATGGATTCCGAGACGACGAAGCACATCGACTACGGCTGAACAATAAGATCCGCAGGTGAGTAGATTTATATCTACGGGGGAAGTCGGGTGGATGGCGTATAGCACCCCTGCAAATTATAAATGGAAACCGATATATAGAATATGGTTAGAGAAACCATGTTAGAAACTTATGGATATGGTTAAGGAATTAGTAGGAGACGATATGATCAATACGCGATGATGAGAATTGAGGTATCAATATGATGAGATAATATGATACGAGTGGATACGGGCGATATAAGATTTATAGTGACATGTTATGAGGTCGATAAATACGACATGAGATTTATAAGATGACTTGATGTGAGATATTGATGTGATAAAAAGAGTATACGATGAGATATGATGACTTGATTTGATATGTCGTTATACGGATGCGAGTCGATATGAGATAATTGATACCTTTGTCGGTCCCATGATATGAGATTGATACGGATGTGACCTGAGAGAAAGGTGTGTGTGTGTGTGTGTATATATATATATATATAATGATGTGAATAATGAGTGATATGCCGTACGAGACGTTAGGTCCGTACCCTCATTGTCATATAGGTTGATAGAATCCCTATTTTTTAATGCCGCTGTATGATGAATTACCGTGCGTGATGAGTTTTATCTGATGATTGATCCATACCCTTAACTAGAAGATGCTGTACGATGTATTATACCGTACGTGACGTTGTGAGGCTGGATGCCGATTGATAGATTCACCGATTCGATTATATTATAGATACGTATACCTTATAACATTTCGCTTACGATGTACTTTATTCCACGTTCATGACATTCTCATTGCATTACAAATACCTGTGCTAGTACACCTACACAATTATCGATGATGCGTATGTTACACATACACGGATTGTCGGCTCATACACTTTCATCATCAATAATTGCTATGTCACTTATATAGTAGAATTACCACATCATTATACTATGTTTCATCATATACTTGCTATGCTCACATCACTATACCACGTCGCATGATATACTTGATATACTCACATTTCTGTTCTATGGTTTCATACATCATGCTTTATGATTTTACGCACTGAGATGCTGTTTTCAGGAGATTTTGGATTTGAGAATCGTGGTTATATTTCAAAGGAAATCATGTATTGTTTTAAAAATCCGATTTCTCTTGATATGATATTTCGAGACGTCCAACATGTGTTTTCTCGGTTCTGAGATTGGTATGTGAAACTCGATTCGAGGAGCGGTAGGCACCATCTGCGGGTATATGGTGGACCCGGTAAGCTACCCCGGGGCAAGAAATGATTGTCGTTGAGTAGCCGATGAGCCTGGAAGAGGGAACACTACCTGCCGGTGATAGTATTTGGGCTCGGCGGTTATCCGGAGGATACTGACGGGGTCGTGAGATGATGTAGGCCGATCCAGACTGACGGAGCCCGTGGGTCGATCCGGACTGACGGAACCCGAGATATGAGGATTTACGTGTCGATGCTGGACACGAGTTTCATGATGTTTCGATTGTCGATGCTGGACACTCAGGTTCCATGATTTTGATGTGTCGTTGATGAACACACGTTAGTTGATATCCTTATATTTACATGCATATGCTTTCATGATATTTCAAGTGTCGATATTGGACACTCAGGTTCCATGATTTTGTTGTGTCATTGATGGACACGTAGATGATATCCACATGCATACAGGCATTGATTATTAGATGATATCCACATGCATACATGCACTGATTATATTGTTGGCATATATGCAGACACGGCCACCTTAGATATCATAGTATTACCTTTATGATATAGTTGACTTAGGAAATCGTTGTTTTATTCGATTTCTACCTGCTGATGTTTTCTACTCACGAGTTAGCAACTCACCCCGTTGTGCCTCAGTTCTTGCAGGTTGGCCCCATGGATCAGTAGCGGTATCGCTGGCACATAGCTTACTTCGGGTGTTTTTCTTTTGTAGGTGGGACATATTGGATCATGCCCACTCTTGCATTATTATTCATGTTGTATCTAGTCAACTCCATCAATCAGAAACTAGTATTTGTATAAGTAAAGGCTTAGAAAGACTTGTGGTTGCGAGGCTTAGAGCGATTAGTTTTATGTTCGCTATTGGGGGATTGATGTCTTGCTTTATTTACATTATTCCTTTGTGTTGATCTTCACCGTTGGGCGTCGTATACATATATTTCTGTCTTGCGTGGTTGTGATTCTGCCAATTGGCGAAGAGCTAGCTCCCACTTGGGGATGCCTTTTATATTATCATGTATATGTGGTTTTAGATTAAAATATACAAGGGAGGTGATGCCCAAATTTTTAAAAGACGAAACATGTTTTTCAACTAGTAAAATCCACTTGCATTTTTCATGTTCCATTATCTATGCATTTAAGAAAACATCTGATTTCATCATACCTTTATTTCAAAACTTCACCTCTTTTATTTTCTTAAAAAGGTTTAGATTTCTGGGGTTCGGCTTACTTGAATTATGTTATGCCTTTAGATGTTGTGTGATTTAAGTGTCGGTCACGAACTAAAATTTTGGGTCGTGACAAAGTTGGTATCAGAGCGCTAGGTTTAACCTTGGTTCGAGTCTAGGTTTGACTATGTGGAGTCTGGGGCGTAATCTATTTCGGAACCTAGGCTTGACCTTACGGAACTTAGACTTGAACTGGGAGGTATTAGACCCGAACTTTCGTTACATAGGCTGACCCTGATTGATGGAGTATGTAACTCAAGTAGAGTGACGTATTGTGTGTATGTTCCGCGGTATATTTACGATACGATACTCCACTTAAGTGACCTTAGGATATACATATCTTGAGACTTGTGATTCTCTTCGTTCCCTTGATCATACATCCATTTGAGATCTTCGATTCTATTCGTTTCTATGATCATACTCTCATTGATTCCGTTCCTCCTTATGATCATGTATCCATTTTGGGATCTGTTGATTCTTTTCATCCCTTTGATCTACCTTCATCGATACGTGTTTGAGGTTCCTGTCACCATGGGTTGAGCGTAGATTGAGCTGCTGCTAGTGTTGCGGTCAGGGCGAGCTCGTCATGGACGAGGACTGACCATCGTGTTTTCGGGTGACATGGGAACGTATCGATTTAGTGTTTGTTGTTTACCCCAATCAGAGCAAAGCTCTGTTCAAATTCCGAGGCAGGAGATGAAGCAACGCTTCATCTTCCCCCAATCAGAGCAAAGCTCTGCTTTGAAAATTTAAACTTTAATAAATGAAGCAACGCTTCAGATTATTTGCGCTGCGCGCAACACGCCACGTGTCAGGCGCAGACACATCAGCGCAGCGCCCAAAACAGCGCACCCAATCAGAGCAAAGCTCTATTTAAAGAAAAATTAAAGGAAGCAATGCTTCAGTTGCGCAAGCGTTGCGCTGCGCAACACGTGTCAGCGCAGATGCGCTAGCGCAGTTGCGCTGCGCGACGCGTGTCAGCGCAGATGCGCTAGCGCAGTTGCGTTGCGCTGTGCGCTGCTTGACACGTGTCACGCTGTGGAGCATTTGCGCCAAACAGAATTAAAATTCTAAGAAATCTTTCTGTTCTTGTTAAAACAAGAAGATTTTCTTCTGTAAAACAGAAGCCCTTAGATCAAAAATCCAACGGTGGGGAAAATTCCCCAAATCACTCAGAGAAAGATCTCTTTAACAAATTTAACTAATTTATGGCCACTATAAAAAGGACCCTAGACCTCAATTCAAAGGCATAAACATTTTGTGAGAAATTAAACAGAGAGAACTCTGAAGAATTGGAGAGAAATCCTCAAGAACAAAAAAAGGTAAAAAGCCTTTAGAAAAAGAGAAAATCCTCTTATGAACAGATCATTGATCTAAAAACAAGATCAATGATCTTTAATAAAAAACAAAGTAAAAATAGTGCTTTGCACTTTTTATGAACCTCTGGTTCCTGAAATAAGAAAAAGTTTGTTTTTCTTTGATCTAAATTAGATCAAGAAATCAAATAGTGCTCTGCACTTCCTTTATGAACCTTTGGTTCTTGAATCTAAAAGATTCTCAAATTAATAGTGCCTTGCATTTATAAATCTGCACTGTTGCGCTCTTGGGCTGGCGCAAGCCACCAGAGAGCGCCACGTACCAGTTGCGCTATGCGCTTTTGAAATAGAGCTTTGCTCTCTGAAATTGGCGCAACTCATCAGAGCGCGTCACGTGTCAGCAGCGCAAGTGTAGCGCACTAGCGCAGCGCACTGCGCTGCATGACACGTGTCATCATCACATGCGCTTGCGCTCTTTGATTGGCGCAAAGCGCCTGAAAATGCAATGCATTTCCTCTGCTGAAGGGCCAGGCCCAAGTCAAAAAGACCTAGCAGGCCAAAATAAATTGCAAAGCAATAAAAAGGGGTAGAGCCCAAGTGAAATTGATGCTCTGCATCATTTATAAATGGGCAAAGCCCCAAAACAAATTGATGCTCTGCATCTTTTATGGGCAGAGCCCAAACAAAAAAATAGAAGTAATGCAGTGCATTATTTAAGTATGGGCAAAGCCCTAGCACAGGTCTAATAGACCAAAAATAAATAAAGGTGTTGAACATTTTCAACTGGACTTAGCCCAATTTTGGCCGTAAGTCCTCAAATTAAATTGACTAAGCACAGCTGCTCTCTTAAATCAATTTATATCTGGTTCGAGGGTACATCTCCGAACTCCTCTGACGCCTATCGTTGTAATCCCTCAACGACGTCAGAGAGGTGACGGGTCCCGACGACCACACATCAATATGGACTGCGGGGTCCTTAAACTCGTGGACCGAAACATCCTTAAACTAATGTCGGACCGAAACGTCCTTAAACTAATGATGGACCACCACGTCCCTAAACTGGCGATGGACCACCACGTCCTTAAACAGGAACATGGACCACCACGTCCCTAAACTGGAATATGGATCACCACGTCCCTAAACTGGAATATAGACCGCCACGTCCTTAAACTGAAACATGGACCGCTACGTCCCTAAACTGGAACAATAGAGCTTCCAAATGCTCTTTTGCCGGATCTAAACGGTCCCGTTTAAGTTGATCTTAGCCCTAAACACGGCTAACGTATCCTTAAACACTCGAATAGACTATAAAATTCCAAATCAACTCTGGTTTGAAGGTACATCTCTGAACTCCTCTGACACCTATCGTCGTAATCCTTCAACGACGTCAGAGAGGTGACGAGTCCTGATGGCCATATAATAAACGGATCACCACGTTAAGTTGATCTTAGTCTCAAACAGGACTAACGTATCCTTAACGAACGTTTAAGTTGATCTTAGCCCCAAGCACGGCTAACGTATCCTTAAACTAAAAAAAAAACACCAAACACAAATCTAAGTAAATACGGATTTGGACTAATCCACGTCCTACGGGCGACGACATTACTCAGTCTCCGTATACAATCCACGGGCAACCACAAAACAAACATACACGACACGAAGTGAAATTCTGGAGAAGGAGAAAGTGGTTACCGCGATGCGGTAGCGTAATTAACTGCAGAGGCTTGCGCCTGCAGGGAAGAGCGTCCCCACAATCAAAAACCCCTCGATTGAGGGGGAATCCGACGAAGTCTGCTACATCGGCCGCATCCGTCTAAACCTCCGATACACGGTGCCATAAATCAACTTGGCATCTTCGGAGAGGTGGACGGATAAAACCAAATAGCATCTGCCCTGAATCTCAGGCAAGACGTTCACCGCGTCTCCGCCGCGTCTTTCGGAGGGGAACAGATTCTGGCACTCCCGGTGGGACCTTTTCCCCTTTCCACTCCACACTCTGTGTGTCGTGTTCGCAAACAAATCGCGGTTTGTTGTGGTTGCCTGTGGATTCGAGGTACTAAGATTTGGTGTCTTGCTCCGTGCAGAGAACTGAAGATCGATGGCTTCAAACTGCAATACCCGCAACTGCAACTCTCGCTCCGTCCTCGCTGGAGGGGTGACTTATGGGCCCCAAGCGGCCTCCCTTTTCAAGATGCCAGTGGAGCAGGTAACTCAGGCCACCGCTGGATTGTTCTTCGGGACTATGCTCCTACTGATGAGCTTCAATGCCCCAATGACATCGCAAGAAGCTCCAAAGAAGCCGGTCTTTGATCGACTTACCACTGCCGCGACCCCTCTCAACGGGTCGCCCAGTTTCAACACCTCAGTTTTCAACAGACTGGGCCAGAACGTCCGCAAACCTGCGATACCCGAAGCTGCCATCCCAAAGCGGATAGCCATCCCGACTCAAACGGACGAAATCATTGGAAAGGCTTCTACTTCCAAGAAGTCAGTTTTTACAAGGCTGGCCATTCCGGTTGCTACTCCAGGCGAGGTCCTCAAAGCTGCTTCCCCTACCCAGAGTAGGGGGCATGAAGAAGCTTATCTAACAATGGAGGTGACTCCATCCGCAAGACACACTCGACGTCGCCACTGGCGCCGAGTGAGGAAGGCTGGGGGCAATTCCCCCTCTGGGATAACTCCGCCAGCTCCAACGGTGGGGACCAATGCTGCTGTTCCAACAGGGAACAGCTTTGAATTGCTAAACACGGTGCGCAGAAACTCTCCTACTGCGTTGCTGAAGCGAACTCCTTCACCTATGGAGAATACTCCAGAGAAGAAGCTAGAGCAGCCCCCTCACCGGTTGTCCTCTAAAATTTACAAGGTTTGGCGACGGGTCCAAGAGTCTGTGATTGATGAAAACTATCTCCGCCGACAGAAAAAGACGAAGGATCGGCAGGAGGAAGACTGCTATGTCAGGTCGAAAGAAGCAACGGTTACTCGGGTGTCCACTGCAACGATACCCTCAACGTCAATCACTCAAAAGAAAAGGAGGCCGCAAAAAGCCCCTGTGAACAAGGCGAACCGTAAAAGCGATGGGCACAAACTCCCTAAGTCTGGGGGCATGGTGGTGCACACTGTTTATATGGCTTCTGGAAAAGAAGAAAGCCGTGCTTTGACGGGTCACCGACCACTCACCCGATCCGTGACCAAAGCTCAAGAGCGGCAGCAAAAGCTTCAGGAGATGATGACTGCAATGGCCGCACTTACAGAGCCAAAAGAAAGCTCAGAGGCATCATCGGAGCAGCGTCATGAACAAGAAACTGACGTTGATTACTTACGCAGAGTCCTCGAAAAGCCGCAGAACAAGCGGCTAATATAAAACAAATGGCGCTTCTCTTCCAAGATATGGTAGGGATGATGATTCAGCAGAACCCTCCTGCTGAAGATCCTCCGATCGTCCTTGAAGACGACAGGGGAGAAACGTCAAATCCTCCACTGGTTTTGTCAACAGCCAAGGAGGAGGCAATCTCCAAAGCTGACCTTGACGAATATATAGCCCAGCAGATACGGGTTCATCATGCGACTGAGGCAGCCGGTTAGATCGTCAAAACAGGACGACCATATCCGGGCTAGTATGATCAGATACAGTACTCGCCGGGCTATACAATACCTAAGTTCCACATATATAAAGGGACAGGGAATCCGCATCAGCATGTCGCTCAATTCAGGGCCTTATGTGGCAATACTGGAGGCGATGACAAATTGATGCTTCATCAATTCGTCGGCAGCTTGTCAGAAACAGCGTTCGAATGGTATTCCGAACTCCCGAACGATTCTGTCAAGACGTTCGCTGAAATGGAGTTTCTATTCACTCAGCGATTCGCGAGCGCCAGCAAACGGGCCCCGATAACAGCGTTGATTAATGCCAGGGTAAGGCCGAGCGAGACGTGGGTCCAGTACGCTATACGCTGGCGAAACTTGTGGTCGAAATGCGAACAACGCATTGAAGAAGCGCCTGCGGTGGGCATGTTTGTGGGTACCCTGGACCCTCATGCCACTATCTCACAGTTCATGATGTTCTTTAAGACGGCCACATTCTAGGCTTTGATCGAAAAGCTGGCCCAGATGGATCAAATGGGTCACAGACCTTCTCCCCCAAAGCCAGAACCGCGGAACGACAAGGGTAAAGGGAAGGCAACCTTTGTTACGAATGCTCATCAGCAACCCAGCACCCCAAAGCTAGCGGATCAGTTGGGAGAGAGACGGCGGTTCTATATTGAGAAAATGAGGCGCCCCTACTCATTCCCGCGGGATAAGACGAAGAGGCTGTTCGAGCTGGCTATGCGCAACAGGCTTATCAACCTGCCAAATCCAAGGCAACCGCCACAACCCAACGAGGCGAATAACCCCAATTATTGCCCTTATCATCAAACGGCAAGCCATCCGATTGAGGATTGCTTCGTCTTCAAGGGATGGATTGAAGATCAATACCTACAAGGCAAGTTTGCCCTATCTGAAAAGTGGAAGGTAAATCCACCCCAGCCGCACACTCCAAAGAAGACGGACACGATGGGGGCAGCTTGTTCTTTTGTCAAGGACGAAAACGATGGGGAAAACTCATCAGACGAATCCGAAGACTACGTAGCGACTTGTCATGTGATCTCTCATTCACTGGCGGATGATGAAGAGGCTCCTTGCGCCGAGAAACCAAGGGCGAACCCTGAACCAGAAATTCTACGGCCGTCAGACGAGTTGATCGATATCTTCCTAAATGAAATTCGTCTGAAAGCAAAAGCCAATCAAGAGCGTGAGATGGCCATACTGGAAAGAGCCAAGACACTCCCGTCAAATCAAAATCCATCCACTGTAGATAAAAACAAATTCAAGACGAGGAAAAGGTTCGCCAAAGCCCTATCAGCGGGAATGAAGCTACCGCCCTTTGAAGAAAATACTTTCGGTGGAATAGAGATGCATCCTAACTTCTGCTTATATCATCAGAAGATCATACATCCTACTGAAGAATGTGAATCCTTTAACTGTTGGTGGCAAGGGTATGTCACTCAAAAGAAACACTTCGACATGACAAAATGTGAAGCTCGTAGACGTCGAAAAAGTGCGATAGATGAGTGCAAAAGAGCCGCCGACGACTATCATATAGCCGACTCCAAAGGATCGCAAATTATCACCTTTGGAAGCGACTCTGACAAAGAGGCTACCCTCAACCCTCTCCTCAAGGAATTCATTTCAAAGATGAAAGAATTGAGAAGTTGTGAGGACGTTCAGCCATGCAATCACACGCTACTCGAAAAAAATCTCGGCTCCGCAAACAAAGGATCGAGTAAAAAGAATAAAGGGAAGGGAAAAACAGCCTTCGTAGCCAATGCTCGACAGCAATCGAGTGGCCCTAGACCGGTTGTTTGCCGAAACAACAAGCAGCAACCCCTCCAAGAAAAGTTGAAACGTCCTTACTCGTTTCCGCAAGATAAAACAAGGGGACTGTTCGAGCTGGCGTTGCGCAACCGACTCATAAATCTGCCGGAGCCAAAACGTCCGTCACAACCAAATGACGTCAATGAGCCCAACTACTGTCCCTATCACCGAGTACTGGGTCACCTGATCGAGGATTGCTATGTCTTCAAAAACTGGGTTGAAGATCAATACCAACAAGGCAAGTTCGTCATCCCCGAAAACTGGAAGGTAAGCCCGCCACAACCACACGCATCGGGAAAGATGGAGACGCCGGGGGCATCATGCTCATTAATAGGGAAGGCCCCAGTGACCGAAAAGTCAATAAACTAGATGTTCGCCTCAAATACGGCGACGAGGGACCGAAACGTCCTTAAACTAACGGCGGACCGAAACGTTCTAAAACTTGCAAGCGGACCGAAACGTCCTTAAAACTACTACCGCAGCATCCTCAGGCTGACGCGATAAAAAAAAAAGGTATGTCCATAAGCAAAATGGGCACGGATGAAAACCCGAAAGGGCTCCATGAGTAAAAACAGCAGGACTACCGGCGAGTGTTTGTGAAAACCCGAAAGGGCGCAACCTCGTTAAAAAAAACACTTATAGGGTCCTCTCGACCTTGTGAGGAGAAACCACCCGCGTGAGATTCTTACGACTCACAAGGGAGCAACACACTTAGGGATCCCCATGATTCCTAAGAGAAAATACACTTGCGAGATCCTCACGACTCGTAAGGAGAACTCTCTTATGGGACCCTCACGGCTCATAGGATTTGAAAGTCTTAAGTTACAGAGACCTAAACCTGTGCTTAAGCAAACCCCACAACTTTCGATATTGCCCTACAAGCGGCTCAATACTGACCCTTGTATACAATCCACG
The DNA here is from genome assembly GCA_030015575.1 of Agapanthus africanus. NCBI lineage: Eukaryota > Viridiplantae > Streptophyta > Magnoliopsida > Asparagales > Amaryllidaceae > Agapanthus > Agapanthus africanus. Next base: position 349,909,720 of record JASDDO010000016.1, on the reverse strand, counting down.
GGCGCGAATAAACATTTCCCTAACCAAGTCCCATCCATGACTGGGGATATGTACGCTTAACGAACAACCCTTGTAGGTCCTCTCGACTTACAAGGGGAAAACCCTCTTGTAGGATCCTTACGACTTACAGAGGAATATACACTTAGAAATCCTCGCGACTCCTAAGGAGAAAATACACCTACAAGATCCTCACGACTTGTAAGGAGAAATACCGTTGTGAAACCCTTACGGCTCATGAAGTCGAAAGCCTTAGTCGACAGGACCTTAACCCTGATCGCTAAGCCACCTTTGTTTGACATCGACAGTGGCAGATGATGATTCGCTCCTGGCAACATCCCAGTTGTAGCGGTGCTGATGCCGAAATCGGTGTCTAATTCCAGGTTTACGGTGGAAAGCCGGTAGGCCGCATACGCATACAAAAATAGCCGAAATGATAGGGCAACTTGCAATAAAAAGCAGCAAGTAGAAACGTATGCATACAAAATAGCCGAAATGATTGGGCAACTCGCAATAGAAAGCAGCGAGTAAAAATAAAATAAATAGCCGAAATGATGGGGCACCGCGAAAAATAGCTGAAATGATAGGGAAATCGCGACCTTCGCGATATAAAAGCTGAAATGATAGAGCATCGCGGAAAAAGAAACAAGATGAAAAATGAAATTTATGCCCTACAGGTGATGTTACATCAAACCCTGTGTACAATCCAAGGGCGTAAACAAAGAAGAGATCATACTCCTCTCCCAGGTTTCATCATAAGAAGAAGCCAAATCTCGACGGGTCGCAAATGACCTAGAGGTCATCTCAACACTCGTCTCGTAACAACGGATACAACTTCAAGCGAAGCGGAACAGCGGCAACTCCCAGTTCCATGGCTCGGTGATATACAAATCACCCAGAGTCAAACCCTCATTCCATGAAATACGGATACAATAAAAAAAATTCCTGGCTACGTGGAAAGCGGCTTATGTCAATCCTGACCCCGTGGAAAACGTCCAGAGCGGATCCTGGTCCTCGCAGAGCACGGCAGTGAACCCGTGCGAAGCATCCAGAGCGGAACCTAGTCCTCGCCGAACACGGCAGTGAACCCGTGGAAAGCATCTAGAGCAAAAATTCCTGGCTACGTGGGACACGGCTTATGTCAATCCTGACCCCGTGGAAAACATCCAGAGCAAAAATTCCTGGCTGCGTGGAAAGCGGCTTATGTCAATCCTGACCTCGTGGAAAACGTCCAGAGCGGATCCTGGTCCTCGCAGAGCACGGCAGTGAACCCGTGCGAAGCGTCCAGAGCGGAACCTAGTCCTCGCCGAACACGGCAGTGAACCCGTGGGAAGCATCTAGAGCAAAAATTCCTGGCTACGTGGAACGCGGCTTATGTCAATCCTGACCCCGTGTGAAACATCCAGAGCAAAAATTCCTGGCTACGTGGAAAGCGGCTTATGTCAATCCTGACCCCGTGGAAAATGTCCAGAGCGGATCCTGGTCCTCGCAGAGCACGGCAGTGAACCCGTGCGAAGCATCCAGAGCGGAGCCTAGTCCTCGCCGAACACGGCAGTGAACCCGTGGGAAGCATCCAGAGCAACTCCTGACTCCGTGAAATGCGGATAAAGACAACTTCACCCATCACTTACGGGCCCTCTCGACTCGTAAGAGGGAAAAATTCTCTTATAGGATCCTTACGACTTATAAGAGAAAACCACACTTAGGAATCCTCACGATTCCTAAGGAGAAAAATCCACCTACGAGATCCTCTCGATCCATAGGGAGAAAGTCTCTATGAGACCCTCACGATTCATAGAGCTGAAAAGTCTTAGGCAGCAGATCTGAACCTGCGGCCTAAGCCATCGCTGTTTCTTGAGGGGGTCGGGATACTCGCCCTAATCATCCGTCAACCATGGTTACTAAGGTGGCATACTGATAATAAAAGAAAGAAAAGACGGAGAAAATGACAGAAAGAACATCCGATTTACATTTGATCGAGCATTCGAGACACACTCATTCATGCATGGGCAGAAGACTCAGGACGAGAAATAAGACAAGCTGAAATAAAAAGTTTCCATTCATATTGCCAAAAATTCTTACAATCATAAAAAGCAATGAACGAAAAATATTATTACAATGGAATAACTTCAGATCCAGGGCACGGATTGAGAAAATCAAAAATAAGGCCATCCAGAGTTCTTCTGGCCTTTCTGATTATTCTTATGCGCAGCCTCTCGCGCTCCTGTGTGTCAAGATCCTCGGCAAGCCCTCCCGGCCTTCGATAAGCAGCAACTATCGTCGTCTGTTGGAAGATTTGATGTAGGATATCAATGAGGTTGTCCCGCCGTTTCTTCGAGATCAGCCCCGTCAGGTACACTGAATGCACCTTATCTTCGGCATCATCCAGCGCATTGAGCGGTAGGGCCTCGTGAAGACCCGGAAGTGCTCTCCATATTGCTCCCAACACGACCTTCAAGAGAGCTGAACGACGAGGAAGTAGCCAACCACCGCTTGCGTTGAGGCGATCCATGACCTCCGCGCACTGGGCGTCCGTAAACTCCTGGTTTTGATGACGGCCCTGTGCGCGGATATCGTCATAGGTGATGAACTCGTGCAAACTGTAAAGACGCACCGCCATTATGCCTGGAGAAAATACCACAGGAAGATTAGCGATAAAAGAAAAATAAAATACACAGAAGGCTAAATTCTTCGAGAGCAAAGCTCTGTTCATGGGTTAGAACCCATGAACAAGATCTCTGCAGATCTATAAGTGTTTGAGAGCAAAGCTCTGTTTATGAAACCCCAATGGGGATCTCTTTAGATCAAAAGATCTGTGAGAGCAAAGCTCTTTGACTGAGATTAATTTAAATTAATTTGATTTACATTAATTTTACATAAAGTTTCTAACTTTGAAAATGAGCAAAGCTCTGCTGGTGAAACCCCGAAGGGATTTTCTTTAGATCAGAAGATCTACGATAGCAAAGCTCTGCTGGTTAAGATTAATTAAAATTAATTTAATCTGAGAATCGATTTTACCTAAAGTTTTTCTAAAAAACTTTGGAAAGGAGAGCAAAGCTCTGGAGTTCTTGAAGGCAAGAGCAAAGCTCTGAAGTTTTTTTTTTTTTTTTTGAAAATAAAAATCTGAAAGATGATAAGCATCTGTGGGGGACCAAAGGTCCTTGTTTACCCCAATCAGAGCAAAGCTCTGTTCAAATTCCAAGGCGGGAGATGAAGCAACGCTTCATCTTCCCCCAATCAGAAATAAAACTTTGCTTTGAAAAATTAAAACTTTAATGAATGAAGCAACGCTTCAGATTCTTTGCGCTGCGCGCAACGCGCCACGTGTCAGAAGTTGACACGGCAGCACAACGCCCAAGGCGGTACGTTCGATCAGAGCAAGGCTCTTTAAAAACATAAGTAACACTTAACTGCGCAAGCGCACCGCAGCGCGACACGTGTCTGCGCAGTTGCGCAAGCACAACTGCGCAAGCGCATGGCAACGCGACACGTGTCTGCGCAAGCGCACGGCAGCGCGACACGTGTCTGCGCAGTTGCGCAAGCACAACTGCGCAGGCGTACGGCTGCGCGACACGTGTCTGCGCAGTTGCGCAAGCGCCTTACTGCGCGACACGTGTCTGCGCAGTTGCGCAATCGCTGTTGCGCAAGCGCCTTACTGCGCGACACGTGTCACGCGCTGGTGAGTTGTGCAACAACAGAATAAAGATTTAAGGAAATCTTTTCTATTCTTGTTAAAACAAGAAGATTTCTTCTGTAAAACAGGGGCCTTTGGATCAAATATCCAACGGTGGGGAAAATTCCCCAAATCACTCAGAGAATGATCTCTTTAACAAACTTTAACTAATTTATGGGCACTATAAAAAGGACCTTAGACCTCATTTCAAAAGGGGAGGAACATCTGGTTTTAAAAAAAAAAAAGAAGAAGAAAGAAGAGAACTCTTGAGAATTTCTGGAGAACACAAAAAAGAAGGTAAAAACCTTTGAGATAAGAGAAAATTCTCTCAAAGAATAGATCATTGATCTAAAGAACAAGATCAGTGATCTTCAATAAATAAATAAATTAATTAATTAATTAATTAAAAATAAATAAATAAAAAAAATAGTGCCTTGCACTTGCTATGAACCTCTGGTTCTATGAGACAGAAAGAAAGAAAAAGATTTCTTTCTTTTCTTTGATCTAAATTTAGATCAAGGAATTAAAAAGTGCTCTGCACTTCTTTTCTTGAATCTAAAAGATTCTTGGTGCTTTGCACAAATGCAATGCATTACTTGAAGGGCCAGGCCCAAATCAAAAAGACCCAGCAGGCCAAAATAAATTGCAAAGCAATAAAAGGGCTGGGCCCAAATAAAATTGATGCTCTGCATCAGAGCCCAAAACAATTGATGCTCTGCATTCTTTCTGGGCAAAGCCCAAATAAAAGTAAAAAGAAATGCAAAAGTAATGTTGAACATTTCCAACTGGACTTAGCCCAATCGTAGCCATAAGTCCTTAAATTAAATTGACTGAGCAAAATGGCTCTCCTAAATCAATTTACGTTCGGTTCGAGGGTACATCTCCGAACTCCTTTGACATCCATCGCTGTAATTCCTCAACGACGTCAAAGAGGTGACGGGTCCCAACGACCACACACCCATATGGACTGCGGGGTCCTTAAACTCGTGGACCGAAATGTCCATAAACTAATATCGGACCGAAACGTCCTTAAACTAATATTGGACCACCACGTCCCTAAACTGGCATCGGACCACCACGTCCCTAAACTGGCACAAAAGAGCCCAAATGCTCTTTTGTCGGATCTAAACGGTCCCGTTAAGTTGATCTTAGTCTCAAACTGGACTAGCGTATCCTTAACAAACGTTTGAGTCGATCTTAGCCTCAAAAATGGCTAACGTGTCCTCCAAACAGACTTTAGTCCCAAATTGGACTATGAATCTCCCAAACTGGAACAATAGAGCCCAAACGCTCTTTTATCGGATCTAAACGATCACGTTAAGTTGATCTTAGTCTCAAACAGGACTATTGTATCCTTAACGAACGTTTAAGTTGATCTTAGCCGCAACGCGACTAATGCATCTTTAAACTAAAAACGCCAAACCCAAATCTAAGTAAATACGGATTTGGACTAATCCACATCCTACGGGCGACGGCATTACTCAGTCTCCGTATACAATCCACGGGCAACCACAAACAAAACAAACACACACGACAAGAAGTGAAATTCTGGAGAAGGAGAAAGTTGTTACCGCGATGCGGTAGCGTAATTAACTGCAGGGGCTTGCGCCTGCAGGGAAGAGCGTCCTCACAATCAAAAACCCCTCAAGTGAGGGGGAATCTGAAAAAGTCCGCTACATCGGCCGCATCCGTCTAAACCTCCAATACACGGTGCCATAAATCAACTTGGCATTTTCGGAGAGGTAGACGGATAAAACCAATTAGCATCTGCCCCGAATCTCAGCGTCAGGACTTCGCGGTCCTGTGCGCCGCCTTTCGGAGGGGAACAGATTCTGGCACGCCCGGTGGGACCTCTTCCTCTTTCCACTCCACACTTCGTATGTCGTGTTCGTGAACAAATCACGGTTTGCTGTGATTGCCTGTGGATTCAAGGTACTAAGATTTGGTGTCTTGCTCCGTGCAGAAAACAGAAGATCAATGGCTTCGAACTGCATCGCCTGCAACAACAACTCTCGCTCCGTCATTACTGGAGGAGTGACTTATGGGCCCCAAGCGGCCTCCCTTTTCAAAATGCCGATGGAGCAGGTGGCTCAAGCCACCACTGGACTATTTTTTGGGACCATGCTCCCATCACTGAGCTTCAACGCCCCAATGACATTGCAAGAAGCTCCAAAGAAGTCGGTCTTCGATCGACTCACCACTGCCGCGACCCCTCTCAACGGGTCGTCCAACTCCACTGCTTCAGTTTTTAACGGACTAGGCCAGAGCTCTAACAGGCTCATGAAGAAGCCTGCCATACCAGAAGGCGTCATCCCGAAACGGATAGCCATTCCAACTCCCGTTCCTGGTAAAATCACCAAGGTTGCTTCCCATGTTCAGAAGTCCGCTTCTAACAAGTTGGCCGTCTCCGTTCAATGGACGTCGATCTTTAAAAGGCTGGTACCAGCATATTCTGACCAACACAGGGGGCATGAGGAGGTCACCCCTATAGCTGAAACAACTCCATCAGCATGACATGCCCGACGTCGCTACTGGCGCCGAGTGAAGAAGGCTGGGGGCAACTCCCCCTCTGGACTTACTCCTCCAACTCTAATGGTGGAGATCGATACTGCTGTTCCAACCAGGAACAGCTTTGAGTTGCTGAACTCGGTGCGCAGAAACTCTCCTACTGCGGTGCTAAAGCGAACTCATTCATCTGTGAAGAATATTCAAGAGAAGAAGTTAGAGCAGCCCCTTCAACGGCTGTCCTCTAAAATTTACAAAGTCTGGCGACAGGTCCAAGAGTCAGTGATCGATCAAGACTGCCTCCGACGACAGAAAAAGATGAAGGTTCGGCAGGGGAAGGATTACTCTGTAAAACCACAAAAAGCAAAAGCTACTTGGGTGCCCACTACAACGGATCCCTTAACTCCAATCACTCAAAAAAGGAGGCCACAAAAAGCCCCTGTGAACGTGGCAAAGCATAAAAGCGCTGAACACAAACGCCCCAAATCTGGGGGCATGGTGGTGCACACTGTTTATATGGCTTCTGGAAAGGAGGAAAGTCGCACTTCTACGGGCCACCGACCGCTCACCCGATCTGTGACGAAAGCCCAGGAGCAACAACAAAAGCTTCACGAAATGATGACTACAATGGCTGCACTCACTGAGCCAAAAGAAAGCTCTGAAACGTCTTCGGATGAGCGTCAAGAACAAGAAACCGACGCTGACTTTTTACGCAGAGTTCTCGAAAAGAGGGACAAAGAAGCTGCAGAGCAAGCGGCTAACATAAAACAGATGGCGCTCCTCTTCCAAGATATGGTAGGGATGATGTTATAGCCGGACCCTCCTGCTGAAGATCCTCCGATCGTCCTTGAAGACGACAGGGGAGAAACGTCAAATCCTCCGCCGGCTCTATCAACAGCCAAGGAGGAGGCAATCTCCAAAGTCGACCTAGACGAATATATAGCTCAGCAGATCCGGGTTCATCAGGCGAATGAAGCGGCTGGGCAAATTGTTAGAACCGGAAGACCGTATCCGAGCTGGTATGACCAAATCAATTACCCGCCAGGATATACGATCCCTAAATTCCACGTATATAAAGGGACAGGGAATCCGCATCAGCATGTCGCTCAATTCAGGGCCTTATGCGGCAATACTGGAGGCGATGATAAATTGTTGCTACATCAATTCGTCGGCAGCTTAGCAGAAACAGCCTTTGAATGGTATTCAGAGCTACCTAACGACTCTGTCAAAACATTTGCAGAGATGGAACTGCTGTTTACATAAAGATTCGCAAGTGCTAGTGAACGCACCCCGATTACAGCACTGATAAATGCCAGGATAAGGCCCGGCGAAACGTGGGTCCAATACGCAACACGATGGCGAAACCTATGGTCGAAATGCAAACAACGCATAGAAGAGGCACCTGCGGTAGGCATGTTTGTGGGCACTCTCGATCCGCAGGCGACCATCTCGCAATTCATGATGTTCTTCAGGCCGACCACCTTCCAGGCCTTGATCGACAAATTAGCCCAAATGGACCAGATGGGCCATAGACTGTCTCCTCCAAGACCCGATCCCCGAAATGAGAAAGGAAAAACGATCATCGTCGCCAACGCTCAGCTACAGTCGAGCAACTCAAAGCCGGTCGCTCGCCAAAACAACATGCGTCCACGCCCATCCCTCGAAGAGAGGCTAGGACGTCCTTACTCGTTTCCTCAGAATAAAACGAGAAGACTGTTTGAGCTGGCAGTGCGTAACAGACTCATCAATCTGCCGAGTCCAAAGCGTTTGTCACAGCCAGGCGATCTTAATAATCCCAATTATTGCCCTTACCACCAAACGGTAAGTCACCCGATTGAGGATTGTTTCGTCTTTAAGGGATGGATTGAGGATCAATACCTGCAAGGCAAGTTCACGCTGTCTGAAAGCTGGAAGGTAAACCCCCCACAGCCGCACTCTCCAAAGAAGACGGACATGCCGGGGGCAACTTGTTCTTTCGTCGAGGATGAAAACGATGGAGAAAACTTATCAGATGAATCCGAAGACTACGTAGCGACTTGTCATATGATTTCTCATTCACTGACGGATGATGAGGAGGATCCTTGCGCTGAGAAATTAATGGCGGACCCTGAAACAGAAATTCCGTGGCCGTCAGACAAGTTGATCGATGCCTTCCTAAATGAAATTCGTCTGAAAGCAAAAGCCAATCAAGAGCATGAAATGGCCATACTGGAAAGAACCAAGGTATTCCCGTCAAATCAAAAGCCATACACTGCGGGTAAAAACAAATTCAAGATGAGGAAACGGTTCGCCAAAGCTTTATCAGTAGGAATGAAGCTACCGCCCTCCGAAGAAAATTCTTTCTCTGAGGTAGAGATGCACCCTAACTTCTGTTTATATCATCAGAAGATCATACATCCTACCGAAGACTGCGAATCCTTTAACTGTTGGTGGCAAGGGTATGTCGCTCAAAAGCGACACTTCGACAGGACAAAGTGTGAAGCTTGTGGACATCGGAAAAATGCGATAGATGAGCGCAAAAGAGCCACCGCCGACTGTCATATAGCCGACTTCAAGGGATCACAAATTATCACCTTTGGAAGCGACTCTGACGAAGAAGCTACCCCCAACTCTTCCCTCGGGGAATCTATTTCAAAAATAAAGGAATTGAGAAGCTGCGAGAACGTTCAGCCGTGCAATCACATGCTACTCGAAAAAAATCTCGGCCCCGTAAACAAAGGATCGAACAAAAAGGATAAAAGAAAAGGAAAAAAGGCCCTCGTCGCCAGCGCTCACCAACAATCAGGTGACCCTAGACCGGTTGCTCGCCAAAGCAACAAGCGGCAATCCCTCCAAGAAAAGTTGAAACGTCCTTACTCGTTTCTGCAAGATAAAACAAAGGGACTGTTCGAGCTGGCAGTGTGCAACAGACTCATCAATCTGCCGAGTCCAAAACGTCCGTTGTGGCCAGGCGATATTAATAATCCTAATTATTGCCCTTACCACCAAACGGTAGGTCATCTGATCGAGGATTGCTACGTCTTCAAGAACTGGGTTGAAGACCAATACCAACAGGGTAAGTTCGCGTTGTCCGAAATTTGGAAGGTGAACCCGCCACAACCGCATGCTCCGAAAAATATGGACACGCCGGGGGCATCATGCTCATTCATAGAGAAAGCCTAACGGACCACTACATCCTAAAACTGGATAACGGACCGAAACGTCCTTAAACTAATAACGGACCGAAACGTCCTTAAACTAACAACGGACCGAGATGTCCTTAAACTAACGACGGACCGCAATGTCCTAAAACTTGCAAATGACCGAAACGTCGTTAAACTACTCCTAACCCGCAGCATCTTCAGGCTGACGTGTTTAAAAAAAAAACGGTACGTCCACAAGCAAAATGGGCACGGATGAAAACCCGAAGTAGCTCCGTGAGTAAAAACAGCAGGGCTACCGGCGAGTGTTCGTGAAAACCCGAAAGGGCGCGACCTCGTTTAAAAAAAAAAGAAGAGAAGAAAAAGAAAAGAAAAGAAAAAAAAAGAGAATAAAAAAAACGGTATGTCCATAAGCAAAATGGGCACGGATGAAAACCCGAAAGGGCTTCGTGAGTAAAAACAGCAGGACTACCAGCGAGTGTTTGTGAAAACCCGAAAGGGCGCAACCTCGTTGAGAAACATTTATAGGGTCCTCTCAACCCTGTAAGGAGAAACCACCTGCGTGAGATCCTTACGACTCACAAAGGAACAACACACTTAGGGATCCCCACGATTCCTAAGGAGAAAATACACTTGCAAGATCCTCACGACTCGTAAGGAGAACTCTCTTGTGGGACCCTTACGGCTCATAAGATTTGAAAGTCTTAAGTTACAGAGGCCTAAACCTGTGCTTAAGCAACCCCCACAACTTTCGACATTGCCCTACAAGTAGTCCAATATTGACCCTTGTATACAATCCACGGGCACGAATAAACATTTCCCTAACTAAGTCCCATCCGAGACTAGGGATATGTTTGCATGGTAAACAACCCTTGTAAATCCTCTCGGCTTATAAGGAGAAAACCCTTTTGTAAGATCCTTACGACTTACAAGAGAACATGCACTTAGGAATCCTCACGATTCCCAAGAAGAAAACACACCTACAAGATCCCCACGACTTGTAGGGAGAAATACCTTTGTGAGACCCTTACGGCTCATGAAGTCAAAAGCCTTAGCCGACAGGACCCTTAATCCTGTTTACTAAGCCACCTTTGTTCGGGATCGACAGAGGCAAATGATGATTCGCTCCTGGCAATATCCCAGTTGTAGCGATGCTGATGCCTAAATCTGTATCAAATTCCAAGTCCTTTCATGGCAAATGATGATTCGCTCCTGGCAATATCCCAGTTGCAGCGATGCTGATGCCTAAATCGGTATCAAATTCCAAGTTCTTTCATGGCAAATGATGATTCGCTCCTGGCAATATCCCAGTTGTGGCGATGCTGATGCCTAAACCGGTATCAAATTCCAAGTCCTTTCACGGCAAATGATGATTCGCTCCTGGCAATATTCCAGTCGCAGCGATGCTGATGCCAAGATTGGTATCAGATCACAAATCCCCTACTCATAAAAAAAATGCATACGAAATAGCCGAAATGATGGGGTAACTTGCAAACAAAATCAGCAAGTAAAAATGTATGCACGAGTAAAAAGAAAAATAGCCGAAATGATTGGGCAACTCGCAATAAAAAAACAGCGAGTAAAAATAAAATAAACAGTCGAAATGATTGGGCAACTCGCAATAAAAAGTAGCGAGTAAAAATAAAGTAAATAGCCGAAATGATTGGGCACCGCGAAAAATAGCCGAAATGATTGGGCAATCGCGACCTTCGCGATATAAAAGCTGAAATGATAGAGCATCGCGGAAAGAATAAAAAAAATGAATGAATGAAACTTTTTGCCCTACAGGTGAAATCACATCGATCCCTGTATATAATCCAGGGGCACAGATAAAAAGGGAACAATACCTTCCCAACAGGCACCACCAGAAAGCGAAGCCAAATCTCGACGGTTCATAGATAACCTAGAGACCATCTCGACATTTGTCGCAATATTACAGACACAATGTCAACAAATGAAGCAAAGGAAGGTCCCTAACTTCAGGGTCTCGACGTCAATATCGACAACTTAAAGATCACCAACAGCGTTTCTCCTCACTCCAACTAGATGCAGACATGACGTCAACAACTGACCTCAGAATCGCGACGAAACGGAACCATAACAAAGTCCCTAGTTCCAAATCTCAATGGCCACGTCTACAGCATGGAGACCAACAACGGTGTGCCTCCTCATTCCAACAGGACACAGATGTTACACCATCAAGCGGAGCGATGGCAAAATCCCAGCTTCACCTCAGCATTCGTCTCGATACAGTAGGCGCAATGTCAACAACAGCGTTCCTCCGCAGTCCAGCTGGAGGCAGATGCAACATCAACAAAAGACCTCACGATCGAAACAAAGCGGAGTAACGGCAAAATCCCAACTCCGCCTTAGCATTCTTCTCGTTACAACAGACGCAATGTCAACAACGGCGCTCCTTCACAGCCCAGCGGGGTGTACATGCAAAGTTAACAAAAGACCCCATGGTCGAAACAAAGCGGAGTGATGGCAAAATCCCAGCTCCACCTCAGCATTCGTCTCAATACACCAGATGCAGTGTAAGCAAACGAAGCGAAGGCCACATTCCTAGCTTCAACGTCTTTACGGTAACTCACATAAAACCGGAAAGACAATCGGAGACCATCTCACATGAAGTGGTCACCTCCTGACGTTCGTCTCGATACAGTAGACGAAATGTCAACCTCAGCGTTTTTCTTCCAGCAAGGATTCAGACATGATAAAGCAAACGAAGCAAAGGCCACATTCCTAGCTTCGACATCTTGACGGTAACTCATATAAAACCGGAAAGACAATCGTAGATCATCTCGCACCAGCACAGAGTGGTCGCCACCTCGATGTCCGTCTCGATACAGCAGACGAGATGTCACCCTAACGTTCGTCTCGATACAGCAGACGCAACATCACCAAAAGGAGCCACGGCAAAATTCCTAGTTCCAAACCTCGATGGTTCACCAGCAACCTAGAGACAACCATGACATTCGTCTCGATACAGAGGGCGCGATGCCAGCAAACGAAGCGAAGGCCAAATTCCTAGCTTCAGGGTCTTAACGGCAAGTCATATAAAGCCTGAAAGACCACCGGAGATCATCCCACATGGAGTGGTCACCACCTCGACGTTCGTCTCGATACAGCAGACGCAACATCACCAAAAGGAGCCACGGCAAAATCCCTAGTTCCAAACCTCGACGGTTCACCCGCAACCTAAAGACAACCACGACATTCGTCTCGATACAGAGGACGCAATGCCAGCAAACGAAGCAAAGGCCAAATTCCTAGCTTCAGGGTCTTAACGGCAAGTCATATAAAGCCTGAAAGACTATCGGAGATCATCCCAAACCAGCGCGGAGTGGTTATGACTCATCGGGGCTCTCCAAAATGAGCCTAACCTCAAGTAAAAAGCGGCATGGCAAATTCCTAGCGCTTGCTCTTCCGACGGTCAAACTGCCAAGGAGGATTGCTTGAAGACGTCTTGTCCAGCCCCCGAAGGGATCAGAGACACGGCAGTCGCAGGGCTACTCGAACAGCACGATTGCCTATCGAGGACTATATCAGCTTATGCGACGGTACGATGGCCAAAACCCTAAGTACCACCAACCTTAACGGGCTTCTGTCGTAAAGAGCAGAGGTTAAATGCGACGTTAAGATGTTCTTGCGAGAAACGTTCTATTCGTCTCGACTTGTGAAAAATTGTCGAGGCGGCTCGACTCGTGAGACAAAGCCTTAGGCAGTGGGCATAAAAGAAGCCTGTTTCCTAAGCACTGGGACCCTGCAAGTTGGCCCAAAACGGTCTCTTGCATTCCATCCACGGGTCTCACCCTCCAACATCGAACTTCGACAAGGAGGGAAACAATCGCTTACAAGTCCTCTCGACTCGTAAGAGGGAAAAATTCTCTTGTAGGATCCTTATGACTTACAAGAGAAAACCATACTTAGGAATCCTCACGATTCTTAAGGAGAAAAACCCACCTACGAGATCCTCTCGATCCGTAGGGAGAAAAGTCTCTGTGAGACCCTCACGGCTCATAGAGTTAAAAAGTCTTAGGCAGCAGATCTGAACCTGCGGCCTAAGCCCTCGCTATCTCGTGAAGAAATCAAGAAGCTTACTCTATTATCTGCTAATTGTGACGACATGCTGAGAAAGAAGAAAAGCAACAGAAAGGGCATCCGATTTACATTTGATCAAGCATTCAAAACACATTCATTCATGCATGGGCAAAAGACTCAGAACAAAAGATAAGACAGGCTAGGAAAAACAAAAAATTTCATTAATATTGCCCGGAGTTCTTACAGTCATAAAAGCAATAAGGACCAGTTACAATGGAATAACCTCAGACCCAGGGCATGGATTGAGGAATTCAAAAGCGACTCTATCTATGATTTTCCAGGCCTCGCGGACCATCCTAGTATGCTTTCTTTCGCGAGCACAAGCGTCAGGGTCCCCCCTGATGTCTTCCACCCTCCGATAAGCAGCGAGTTTGGCGGACTGTTGAAAGACCTCGTGCAAGAGATCGATAAGACTGTCTCGCCGTCTCTTCGAGATAAAGTTCAACAGGTACACCGAGTGCACCTTGTCCTCAGCAGCATCCAACGCCCTAAGTGGCACGCCGGAGCAGAAGAGGGGAAGCGCTTCCCAGATGGCTCCCACGATAAGCTTAAGGAGGGAGGAACGTCGGGGAAGCAGTGGATCATTGTACGCGTCGAAGCGACTCATTATTTCAGCACACTCCTCGTTTGTGAACTCTCGATTTTGAGAGCGGCCAAGTCGGCGGATGTCCCCGTAAGAGATGATCTCGTTAAGAGCATACGTGCGGGCGTCCATTGTTCCTGTGAAAGAGGATCAACAGAATTATCAGAAAGACTGATTAAGCAAAACGATATAATGCACTGAGGAATAAAATGTCATCTTCAAACTCTAAGATCAATGAAACACTCTTAAGAGTTCTTTTAGATCAAAGGGATCTATGTTTTGCCAAAAATGCAAGTTTTTGTTCATGGGTTGAGAAACCCTGAAACAGATTCATAAGAGCAAAGCTCCATTAATGAAATGAGAAAATACATGGAAAATCTTTTAGAGAGCAAAGCTCTATTAATGGAACTCTAATAGGGCTTTCCTTAGTCTTCTATAGACCCCCTTAGAGCAAAGCTCTACTAAGTGAAACCCTAAATGGATTTTCTTTAGATCAGGGATCTATGGAGAGCAAGGCTCTATTAAACAGCTTTAATTTAATTTAATTTAATTTTTACCTATGATGGTTATGAACTCTGGAGTTCTTGGAAAAAAATCAAGAGCAAGGCTCTGAAAATTCTTAAGCAAGAGCAAGGCTCTGAGTCAAAATTCTTGAAGTGGTAAAGAATTTTTTGAGGACCAAAGGTCCTATTTATAGGCATCAATCGCCTCTTCAACTGCCAAAAGGTGCCACGACGGTTCGGATTCTGCCACCGTTGCGCTTGCGTTTGGAGGACACGTAAGCGCAGCGGTGGGGGGGCATTTGTTTACCCCAATCAGAGCAAAGCTCTGTTCAAATTCCAAGGCGGGAGATGAAGCAACGCTTCATCTTCCCCCAATCAGAAATAAAGCTTTGCTTTGAAAAATTAAAACTTTAATGAATGAAGCAACGCTTCAGATTCTTTGCGCTGCGCGCAACGCGCCACGTGTCAGAAGTTGACACGGCAGCACAACGCCCAAGGCGGTACGTCCGATCAGATCAAGGCTCTTTAAAAACATAAGTAACACTTAACTACGCAAGCGCACCGCAGCGCGACACGTGTCTGCGCAGTTGCGCAAGCACAACTGCGCAAGCGCATGGCAATACGACACGTGTCTGCGCAAGCGCACGGCAGCGCGACACGTGTCTGCGCAGTTGCGCAAGCACAACTGCGTAAGCGCACGGCAGCGCGACACGTGTCTGCGCAGTTGCGCAAGCACAACTGCGCAAGCGCACGGCAGCGCGACACGTGTCTGCGCGGTTGCGCAATCGCTGTTGCACAAGCGCCTTACTGCGCGACACGTGTCACGCGCTGGTGAGTTGCGCAACAACAGAATAAAGATTTAAGGAAATCTTTTCTATTCTAGTTAAAACAAGAAGATTTCTTCTGTAAAACAGTGGCCTTTGGATCAAAGATCCAACGGTGGGGAAAATTCTCCAAATCACTCAGAGAATGATCTCTTTAACAAACTTTAACTAATTTATGGGCACTATAAAAAGGACCCTAGACCTCATTTCAAAAGGGGAGGAACATCTGGTTTTTAAAAAAAAAAAGAAGAAGAAAGAAGAGAACTCTTGAGAATTTCTGGAGAACACAAAAAAGAAGGTAAAAACCTTTGAGATAAGAGAAAATTCTCTCAAAGAATAGATCATTGATCTAAAGAACAAGATCAGTGATCTTCAATAAATAAATAAATAAATAAATAAATAAATTAAAAATAAATAAAAAAAAAAATAGTGCCTTGCACTTGCTATGAACCTCTGGTTCTATGAGACAGAAAGAAAGAAAAAGATTTCTTTCTTTTCTTTGATCTAAATTTAGATCAAGGAATTAAAAAGTGCTCTGCACTTCTTTTCTTGAATCTAAAAGATTCTTGGTGCTTTGCACAAATGCAATGCATTACTTGAAGGGCCAGGCCCAAATCAAAAAGACCCAGCAGGCCAAAATAAATTGCAAAGCAATAAAAGGGCTGGGCCCAAATAAAATTGATGCTCTGCATCAGAGCCCAAAACAATTGATGCTCTGCATTCTTTCTGGGCAAAGCCCAAATAAAAGTAAAAAGAAATGCAAAAGTAATGTTGAACATTTCCAACTGGACTTAGCCCAATCGTGGCCATAAGTCCTTAAATTAAATTGACTGAGCAAAATGGCTCTCCTAAATCAATTTACGTCCGGTTCGAGGGTACATCTCCGAACTCCTTTGACATCCATCGCTGTAATTCCTCAACGACGTCAAAGAGGTGACGGGTCCCAACGACCACACACCCATATGGACTGCGGGGTCCTTAAACTCGTGGACCGAAATGTCCATAAACTAATATCGGACCGAAACGTCCTTAAACTAATATTGGACCACCACGTCCCTAAACTGGCATCGGACCACCACGTCCCTAAACTGGCACAATAAAGCCCAAATGCTCTTTTGTCGGATCTAAACGGTCCCGTTAAGTTGATCTTAGTCTCAAACTGGACTAACGTATCCTTAACAAACGTTTGAGTCGATCTTAGCCTCAAAAATGGCTAACGTGTCCTCCAAACAGACTTTAGTCCCAAATTGGACTATGAATCTCCCAAACGGGAACAATAGAGCCCAAATGCTCTTTTATCGGATCTAAACGATCATGTTAAGTTGATCTTAGTCTCAAACAGGACTATTGTATCCTTAACGAACGTTTAAGTTGATCTTAGCCGCAACGCGACTAATGCATCTTTAAACTAAAAACGCCAAACACAAATCTAAGTAAATACGGATTTGGACTAATCCACGTCCTACGGGCGACGGCATTACTCAGTCTCCGTATACAATCCACGGGCAACCACAAACAAAACAAACACACACGACACGAAGTGAAATTCTGGAGAAGGAGAAAGTTGTTACCGCGATGCGGTAGCGTAATTAACTGCAGGGGCTTGCGCCTGCAGGGAAGAGCGTCCTCACAATCAAAAACCCCTCAAGCGAGGGGGAATCTGAAAAAGTCCGCTACATCGGCCGCATCCGTCTAAACCACCAATACACGGTGCCATAAATCAACTTGGCATTTTCGGAGAGGTAGACGGATAAAACCAATTAGCATCTGCCCCGAATCTCAGCGTCAGGACTTCGCGGTCCTGTGCGCCGCCTTTCGGAGGGGAACAGTCCTATTTATAGGCATCAAGTGCATCTTCAACTTCCAAAAGTTGCCACGGCGGTTGGAATTCCGCCACCGTTGCGCTCACGTTTGGGGCCATGTAAGCGCAACGGTGTGGGGGCATTTGTTTACCCCAATCAGAGCAAAGCTCTGTTCAAATTCCGAGGCGGGAGATGAAGCAACGCTTCATCTTCCCCCAATCAGAGCAAAGCTCTGCTTTGAAAATTTAAACTTTAATAAATGAAGCAACGCTTCAGATTCTTGGCGCTGCGCGCAATGCGCCACGTATCAGGCGCAGACACTTCAGCGCAGCGCCCAAAACAGCGCACCCAATCAGAGCAAAGCTCTATTTAAAGAAAAATTAAAGGAAGCAACGCTTCAGTTGTGCAAGCGTAGCGCAGTTGCGCTGCGCGACGCGTGTCAGCGCAGATGCGCTAGCGCAGTTGCGCTGCGCTGTGCGCTGCTTGACACGTGTCATGCTCTGGAGCATTTGCGCCAAACAGAATTAAAATTCTAAGAAATCTTTCTGTTCTTATTAAAACAAGAAGATTTTCTTCTGTAAAACAGAAGCCCTTGGATCAAAAATCCAACGGTAGGGAAAATTCCCCAAATCACTCAGAGAAAGATCTCTTTAACAAATTTAACTAATTTATGGCCACTATAAAAAGGACCCTAGACCTCAATTCAAAGGCATAAACATTTTGTAAGAAATTAAACAGAGAGAACTCTGAAGAATTGGAGAGAAATCCTCAAGAACAAAAAAAGGTAAAAAGCCTTTAGAAAAAGAGAAAATCCTCTTATGAACAGATCATTGATCTAAAAACAAGATCAATGATCTTTAATAAAAAAACAAAGTAAAAATAGTGCTTTGCACTTTTTATGAACCTCTGGTTCCTGAAATAAGAAAGTTTGTTTTTCTTTGATCTAAATTAGATCAAGAAATCAAATAGTGCTCTGCACTTCCTTTATGAACCTTTGGTTCTTGAATCTAAAAGATTCTCAAATTAATAGTGCCTTGCACTTATAAATCTGCACTGTTGCGCTCTTGGGCTGGCGCAAGCCACCAGAGAGCGCCACGTACCAGTTGCGCTATGCGCTTTTGAAATAGAGCTTTGCTCTCTGAAATTGGCGCAACTCACCAGAGCGCGCCGCGTGTCAGCAGGCAAGCGTAGCGCACTAGCGCAGCGCACTGTGCTGCATGACACGTGTCATCATCACAAGCGCTTGCGCTCTTTGATTGGCGCAAAGCGCCTGAAAATGCAATGCATTTCCTCTGCTGAAGGGCCAGGCCCAAGTCAAAAAGACATAGCAGGCCAAAATAATATGCAAAGCAATAAAAAGGGGCAGAGCCCAAGTGAAATTGATGCTCTGCATCATTTATAAATGGGCAAAGCCCCAAAACAAATTGATGCTCTGCATCTTTTATGGGCAGAGCCCAAACAAAAAAATAGAAGTAATGCAATGCATTGTTTAAGTGTGGGCAAAGCCCTAGCACAGGTGTAATAGACCAAAAATAAATAAAGATGTTGAACATTTTCAACTGGAGTTAGCCCAATTTTGGCCGTAAGTCCTCAAATTAAATTGACTGAGCACAGCTGCTCTCTTAAATCAATTTATATCCGGTTCGAGGGTACATCTCCGAACTCCTCTGACGCCTATCGTTGTAATCCCTCAACGACGTCAGAGAGGTGACGGGTCCCGACGACCACACATCAATATGGACTGTGGGGTCCTTAAACTCGTGGACCGAAACGTCTTTAAACTAATGTTGGACTGAAACATCCTTAAACTAATGTCGGACCGAAACGTCCTTAAACTAATGATGGACCACCACGTCCCTAAACTGGAATATATACCGCCACGTCCTTAAACTGGAACATGGACCACTACGTCCCTAAACTGGAACAATAGAGCCTCCAAATGCTCTTTTGCCGGATCTAAACGATCCTGTTTAAGTTGATCTTAGCCCCAAACACGGCTAACGTATCCTTAAACACTCAAATAGACTATAAAATTCCAAATCAACTCTGGTTCGAAGGTACATCTCTGAACTCCTCTGACACCTATCGTTGTAATCCTTCAACGACGTCAGAGAGGTGACGAGTCCTGACGGCCATATAATAAACGGATCACCACGTTAAGTTGATCTTAGTCTCAAACAGGACTAACGTATCCTTAACGAACGTTTAAGTTGATCTTAGCCCCAAGCACGGCTAACGTATCCTTAAACTAAAAAAAAACACCAAACCCAAATCTAAGTAAATACAGATTTGGACTAATCCACGTCCTACGGGCGACGGCATTACTCAGTCTCCGTATACAATCCACGGGCAACCACAAACAAAACAAACATACACGACACGAAGTGAAATTCTGGAGAAGGAGAAAGTGGTTACCGCGATGCGGTTGCGTAATTAACTGCAGGGGCTTGCGCCTACAGGGAAGAGCGTCCCCACAATCAAAAACCCCTCGATTGAGGGGGAATCTGACGAAGTCTGCTACATCGGCCGCATCCGTCTAAACCTCCGATACATGGTGCCATAAATCAACTTGGCACCTTCGGAGAGGTGGACGGATAAAACCAAATAGCATCTGCCCCGAATCTCAGGCAAGACGTTCACCGCGTCTCCGCCGCGTCTTTCGGAGGGGAACATTTATGTTGTGACCTCTCGTTTGAGGCGAGTGTTCGGTTTTGCACCGGATGATCGGGCCACTGATAGAGGCTGCCTGTTGTGATAGGACTGTTGATGTACAGCCTACCTCAGAGATTTGTGATGTCGTCTACCTTGCAGACAGAAATACCAGCTATTGCTGAGATTGATGGGATGTCGCCTCCAGACTTTATGAGCTGAGATCGCTGGAGCTTTCAGGCAGAGATGTGACAGAAGATAACCGGTCTATCTTGAGTTGAGTTGAGCGACTGAAATGATTCTTCTGATTTGATGCGCCGATGCAGGCTCAGTTAATTTGAAGATTTCCAGTGTGGATAATTTTATTCAGATCTAGAGTAGATCGATCCAAACATGACGTTGTTCATTGGATGATCCGATAGGAGATCAGTAAGTTGACCAGGTTTGGATAAAGGACCTCTCCTAGATGCGTTGTGAGTTAATCGAGAACGGACGAATATAGAGTGTTCCTTCGATGATTGGGATGAGTTCCCGAGGACGTGTTCGGCTAGATATCTTCTACAAGGTGATGAAAATACCGAGTTCGTAATTTTGAGTCCGTGTGAGAGACTCCAGATTGACTGTAGCCGAGAACAATTGCAGTACACAGATAGCATGACGTGACGTCGACGTGGACGATAATAAAGATGAGTGGGAAAAGAGGTTCGTGCGAGATGTTAACGGGCTGTTGTTACTCTCCGTTGGGATTAGAGATCTGATATGTATACAGAGGAGTTGGGATACGGCTAGTTCCCGAGGAAATGTTGTGCTTAGAACGCAGATGTACAGAAAACAAGAAAAGATTATGTAAGAGTACCAGCCTCCATACAGTTCGGCATAGGCGAGATCGGAAGAGACCTTGTGCAGGTGCCTTCCAGGATACTGCGGCGATGAGATCTGCACCCAGGATCAGTTGTGTCATGTGTATTCAGAGGGCCAGAGGCCGACTCCAGTGACGTGTTGCTTTACGAGTGGTCATGCTAATTGGCCGAGAGATGACTAGAGGAGTGTCAGAGCGGAATCGTTTCCATTAGTACACCCGACAGGGCCGACGAGCCGATGGATTGCGAGATTGGTAATCCACGGAGAAATGAGGATCCAGAGATAGAGGACGTCAGACCGTGAGCAGGAGGCAAGCGGATGTTCTTGCTCTGCCAGTTTGGGCGCACCGACATTTTTTTCGATATTGTAGGAGGTGTACCTCAATGTCATTTATTGCAATTTGTGTTTCATGATCCGAGTATCACACTTTTATCGCTTGGATTGAGTTTCGGTGATTGGGTTTCGTGATTTATGTGTTCGTGCACCATGGCTGCACCTATTGGATGTTTTCTTTTATGCACAGTTATGGCACTTGATTGATGTTTATACACCACTATATCGGGTTGCGATTTGTGCATATTTATTGCACTTGATATCGGTTTTGTGCCTTGGCTGCACGTGTTTATGATTTCGTAGATTTCATACCGTTGATTTGATTTTGTACATGTGGTACGCACTCGATTTGATTTTTTGCACTCGGTATAGCTCACATGTGCTTGCAGTGCATTGATACGTGTTTTGTGCACGCAGTGTACACGTTTATGATTTTATACACTTCGGTACACTCGGTGTTGTTTTTATACGCATTTGAGTTATTGATGAGTTTCAGTGCACTTGTTGCACCGATTTGTATTTTGTGCATTTGTTGCACCAGATTCGTATTTTGTGCATTTGTTGCACCAGATTCGTATTTTGTGCATTGGTTGCACCAGATTTGTATTTCGTGCATTTGTTGCACTAGATTTATATTTCGTACATTGGTTGCACCCGATTTATAACTTTGAGCAATTGTTTCACCAGATTTATGTTTTTGTGCGCGTTTGCACTTGACGTTCGTTTTCATGCACGTTACTGCACTGGGCATTTATACGGACCTGACGCGCTTGGGTTGTATTTTTACGCATATTAGGCGCTTGATATTGGATTTCGTGCGCATCGGATGCACTTGAGTTAGATTTTATTCGTGCATGTTGGATGCACTTGATTTAGATTTTATTTGTGCATATCAGATGCACTTGATTTAGATTTCATTCGTGAATGAAGGATATGCACTTGATTGAGATTTTATTCGTGCATGTCGGATACACTTTATTTGGATTTTCGCGCATGTTGGGCGCATGTTATGAGATGCAATTTTGTGCACACCGGATGCACTCGATTCGGATTTTCATTCATGCAGGTTAGTTGCACTGTGTTGAGATTTTCATGCACTCTAAATGCACTTGATATTGTTGTCATGCACACCAGTTGCATTTGACAGATGCTTTCGTGCACACCCATTGCACTTAGTTTTGCTTTTTTGCATATCTTAGCACTTGTATTGGATTTGATTTCCGTACGCACCAGACGTACGTGATGTTGGATACGCTTTTTGAGGATGATTTTGCTCTTGAGCATTTTGTTTTCATGATGGGCACTATATTACGTACTACCCGAACAGGACTGATCTGAGGACAGTATCTGAGTACTTTGCATGCATTAAAAGTTTAACAAGAGATTTTCAAAAAGGAGCTATAGTCTCGCTATTTCCTACGTGTCCGCGAGCGACACGAACGTTTACAAAGGAAAACCTTTGGGATATTCCAAAACGGCGGAACGTATATTTGAGCAAAACATATATGAACATATATTTATTACTTTACAAATGAGCGTCCGTCATTTGTGCCGTGAGTTACGCATCACGCGACGATTCAGAAAAGATTTTGCATGTGTCTTATTCTGTTTTAGGAGATTTTTCCAGGGATGTGTACTATACCCGTATTATAGTATTTGACTAATGCATATTGGATTTCAGTAGAGGATTTTGAGATTTGTACCTCCATTGTAACTCCGATGATTGCGTGACGATCGACGGAGTTCGATTTTTAGTTTCATACTCGTTTTCAGGTGCACAATGCGCTGTGGTATTTCTATATCTTCCGTGATTTCGGAGCCCCGTTGATTTGAGCTGATTATTGAAATGTTTTTGCGTTTAGGGGTTTAAATTTAAAATTCGGGGACCGAATTTATTTAACGGGGAAGATTGTAACATTTCAAAAATATAAATATTATTTTTGGAATTTAATATTAAAATAATATATTTCGTGAAAACTACCCGATTTGCGAATTCGTGGTTTTCGTAAAATGGTAAATATATATATATACCAATATTTGGGAAATAATTGGAGATTAAAATGATTTATTTATTTAAATATATATTTATTGGATTTGTCATTTTTATAATTAATTATATGCAGTTTAAATAAAAATTGATTAGTGCACTACTAATCGCGATTAGGCCAAATCCGTCTTTTTAATTAATCATGGTTAGTGCACCATGACATGTTGCATTTTGGTTGCATGTTGTTTCATTTGTGTTGTTTTATTGGTTTTATGTGTATTATTGTGAGAAAAGAAAAATAAAAGAGAATTATTGGAGAGAGAGAGTGAGTGAGGCATGGGCTTATGAGAGGGTGAGAATAAGAAAGAGAGTGAGGATGACAGAGAGAGAGGGGGCCGCCCCTTCATTCCCCTTCCATTTGTTTTCTTCAACCTCATCATCCTCTTGCTCCCTCTACCTTCACCTCCATGTATCATCTCAATTCCTTCACTAAAACCCTATACTCCCTTCATTAAAAATGATCCCCACCTCTCTACAAACCCATTGAACCTTTCAAAGTAGGATTTTGAAGACTTTGAGTAACTTAAGAAAATTCTTTAGTTGCCAAATGAGGTATAATTCTAGACTTTAGTTAAATTATTATGTTTAGTTTATCCTATTGTTAGTTTAGAATTAAAACGATTTAGATTAGTGATGTTTGGAAATTCTAAGAGAAGGTTTGGGTGATTGTATTTGTGATATGTAGGGGTTGTTTACAAGACCTTAGTGTTGATTTTATGGTCTAGAATACCGAATAGAAACCAAAATACGAACTTAGAAATTTACCCGTGTCGGTTTTGTGGTGGTTTTGTAGCCTACAAGGTATCTGGAGCTATCTGGGGGTAGTTTCAGGAAAATCAAACAAGTCCATTAGACCTAGACAAACGACCAGAAGACCACCACCCAAATACGAGCCTATTTCCCCCTAGTATGGCCAGCGAGCTCGGGTTCTAAGGTGATGTCGCCGGATTTCTATGGGAGTCTGGGGTTGGGTTTTTGCCTGTAGGTCCTAATCCCTGTAACCTATCCCGTGTATATGCTTGTTTAGTCCCAATTGACCCGAGACAAAATCTGGGAGTGATTTCTTATGTTGCTGAAATTGATATTTGTGATTTATAAACTTGGATTTTGGTATTTGATATTGTATTGGGTCGTTGGATGTTTGTACGTCAATGACGAGGGTTGTTTGGTTGTTTTTGCCTGCGTAGGTTATAGGTTCTAACCTATAAGCACACCGTGTACCGTATCGGTTTTCCGGACATTGATTTTAATAGCATTGCGATTGTGTATTGATTGTAGATACCTTCGCGTGGATTCCGAGACGACGAAGCACATCGACTACGGCTGAACAAGAAGATCCGCAGGTGAGTAGATTTATATCTATTGTGGAAGTCGGATGGATGGCGTATAGCACCCCCGCAAATTATAAATGGAAACCGATATATAGAATATGGTTAGAGAAACCATGTTAGAAACTTATGGATATGGTTAAAGAATTAGTAGGAGATGATATGATCAATACGCGATGATGGGAATTGAGGTATCAATATGATGAAATAAGATGATACGAGTGTATACGAGTGATATAAGATTTATAGTGGCATGTTATGAGGTCGATAAATACGACATGAGATTTATAAGATGACTTAATGTGAGATATTGATATGATAAAAAGAGTATACGATTAGATATGATGACTTGATTTGATATGTCGTTATACGGATGCGAGTCGATATGAGATAATTGATACCTTTGTCGGTCCCATGATATGAGATTGATACGGATGCGACCTGAGAGATAGGTGTGTGTATATATATATATATATATATATATATATATATAATGATGTGAATAATGAGTGATATGTCGTACAACACGTTAGGTCCGTACTCTCATTGTCATATAGGTTGATAGAATCCCTAATTGTTTAATGCCGTCGTACGATGAATTACCATACGTGATGAGTTTTATCTGATGATTGATCCATACCCTTGACTAGAGGATGTCATACGATATATTATACTGTACGTGACGTTGTGAGGCTGGATGCCGATTGATAGATTCATCGACTCGGTTATGTTATATATATGTATACATTATAGCATTTCGCTTACGATGTACTTTATGCCACGTTCATGATATTCTCATTGCATTACATATACCTGTGCTAGTACACCTACACAATTATCGATGATGCGTATGTTACACTTACACAGATTGCCGGCTCATACACTTTCATCATCGATAATTGCTATGTCATTTATACAGTAGAATTGCCACATCATTATGCTATGTTGCATCATATACTTGTTATGCTCACATCACTATACAACGTCGCATGATATACTTTATATGTTCACATTTCTGTTCTATAGTTGCATACATCATACTTTATGATTTTACGCACTAAGATGTCGTTTTCATGAGATTCTGGATTTGAGAACCGTGATTATATTTCAAAGGAAATCATGTATTGTTTTAAAAATCCGGTTTCTCTTGATATGATATTTCGAGACGTCCACCATGTGTTTTCTTGGTTCTGAGATTGGTATGTGAAACCCGATTCGAGGAGCGGTAGGCACCGTCTGTGGGTACATGGTGGACCCGGTAAGATACCCCGGGACAAGAAATGATTGTCGTGGAGTAGCCGATGAGCCTGGCAGAGGGAAAACACTACCTACCGTTGATAGTATTTGGGCTCGGCGGTTATCCGGAGGATACCGACCGGGGTCGTGGGATGATGTGGGCCGATCCGGACTGACGGAGCCCGTGGGCCGATCCGGACTGATGGAGCCCGAGATATGAGGATTTACGTGTCGATACTGGACACGGGTTTCATGATGTTTCGAGTGTCGATGCTGGACACTCAGGTTCCATGATTTTGAAGTGTCATTGATGGACACACATTAGTTGATATCCTCATATTTACATGCATATACTTTCATGATATTTCGAGTGTCGATATTGGACACTCAAGTTCCATGATGTTGTTATATCATTGATGGACACGTGGATGATATCCACATACATACAGGCATTGATTATTAGATGTTATCCACATGCATACAGTCATTGATTATAATGTTGGCATATATATATACACGGTCATCCTAGATATCATAGTATTACCTTTATGATATAGTTGACTGTTGGGCTGCGGCGGTGCCCCGGCCGTCTAAACGAGGCCAAAAGCGAAACAAAAACTTTTTACGAAACTGGCGCTTCCGGAACCCAAATACCCGGATCGTTCCATTAACCGTAAAATAGCAAAATGTAAAAGAGATTGGAAAGATTATACCGATCGATCCGTGTCCTTCGGTCTTCAATTTTCGCGCCAAACTCCTCGCTGCTGCGCCGAGGAGCAGGGGCAAGAGAAGGAGACGAGAATTTGCTCTCAATTGCTTCCAGTTTCCATGTGATAGCTGCCATCTCGGCCTTCATTGCAATTGAGATATCGAGTTGATGAATGCCTTCCCTAGACTGACCGGAAGAAGTGGAACAAGAAGAAGAAGAACTCGGTCTGGTGCTCTCCCACTGAAGCGTCTGTTCCGCAAGATCGTCGAAGAATTGCCAAGCTTCCTCGTCAGATTTGGATAGGAAGTGTCCTTGACAAATGGTTTCCAACAACTGCTTCGTTGCTGGGTTCAGGCCTTCGTATAAGGTTTGGCAAAGTTGCCATCTCTCAATACCATGATGAAGGCACTGAACAAGAAGGTCTTGTATCGGTCAAAGTACTTTCAAAAAGGTTCGGTAGGAAGCTGGGAAAATTGGTTAATTTCGTTTCAAATTCTCGCAGTCTTGTGGTTCGGGTAGAACTTTTTAAGAAACGCTTTAACAAACTCAACCCAACTGGTTATGGAATGCGACACGGTGCTATACAGCCACTTCTCAGCAAGGTCACACAGAGTGAAAGGAATGACTCGTAACCGTATAGCGTCATCGGACAGTTGGGTTGTCTTCATCATTGCACAGACGTTCTGGAATTTGTTGATGAAGATATAGGCATCTTCGGATTCCAGCCCGTGAAATTTGGGCAACATGTTGATGAAGTGGGGCTTAATTTTGAAATTATCCCCATTGGCCGGTGGAAGTGAAAGACAGGTAGGAAGTGCAGAGCGAGTAGGATAGAAACGATCCTGGAGCGCGATTCGCCGTGGCGCTACAACATGAGGTGGTTGCTGGTTATTCGCACCCAGATGAGGTGGAATCAGTCCCGGGGACGGTAAAGGGATGTTAGGAGGAAATCCTGACATCTCAGAAGAAGAATTTGGTGATGGTGAAGGTGAAGATGTATGAACAAAATCCCGGTCAACGTCGGAGCTGGCCGGCAAAAGTAAGGGTGATAAAGGGGTGGAGGGAGTTTCAACTGCGGTGTCGATCGCGTAGTCCTTAGGGACTAACGAAACGCGGACTAAACGGGCACTAGGGTCCCTTGTCCAAGCGGACAGACACTAAACGAGTTTAGTGTAGTCAAAGCGTAGAATGTGAGGGTAAGAAAACGAAAGTGGAGAAAAATTGGGTGACGGTGGTAAAAATGGCAGATTTGTGTTTGTTCCAAAAGAATGGGAAAATGACAAGACGGTTCAACAAACACAATCACAAATGCACAGTCACAAATGCACAATCAACACCTAGACTAGGGTCCTCTAAGTCTACAAGACCTGCTCCTAACTGTTCCCGACAAACTGTGAGATAACCCTCAAATTGCCTCTTCACAGCCAGTTGTGGCCAGGTAAGCACAAGTGAGGAAGAAGGGTTCCGCTCACGAATCACAGTGAGACGGGCCTTTTAAAATTACCTCCTCACTTGTCTAGCTTAAGCACCATAAGAGTCATGTTTAGATAAACGACTGAATGCCCACAATCTTCATTTGTCCTATTGAGCGCGACAAGTCCTTAGTTGGCTGAGTCTAGATATTTTTTATTAAGTTTGAGGTGACACTTATGCAATTAGTGATTTCCGGGGTCTTAGGAAGGGTGATGAAATCCCCACCCAAACTGGATTGGTGTTAGATCCCCTTAAGTCCGTATTAAATGATGCAATGCGCAAATCAACAAAGTTTTGTTTTCAAATAGTCAATTCGTTTTTTACTTTAAATGTGGCGCTGCAACAAATACGGTTAGTCTTTTCTTTGGATTTTTGCGGCGATATTGCTAAGAATTCTGCAAAGACAAGGATATTGGAGCGTCGGGTTTGAGAAGAGGAAGTGTTTAGAGAAATACGTACCAAAAGTGTCGAGTTTAAGAAAACTCGTGTCGATATTCCCTCCGAGTGGTCGAATGGTTCACTTGCGCGGGTCCAACTACCCGGATTTTTGGCACTAAGTGTTCACTCCTCTTGTTCTTGAAAATGCCCCCTTGTTCTGCACGATCGCTACTCACAATCCGTCAAATCTGCAAATATCGGAAAAATACGGATATTTGAGCCAAAAAGCGATATGGATAGCCAAAATTCTGAACATAAATAATTAAGAAAATCAAACAATAAAAATGGGATTCTATTAGAACACTGAAAGCAACACAAAAAACCAAAATTGAAAATGTTTCAAAAAGGCCGGCGACCTCGGATTTTCAGGGTGTGTCGCCGGTTTTTTTGTGTGGGATTGGGCTCAAATTTTGTGTGTTGTCTCGGTGAAGTAATATCATTCCATTTTTATAACTTGATTTTTTTCTTTAAAACTTCAGAGTGTTAGCAGCTTACAAATCCGGAGAAGAAAAAAAGAATTTTTGTGTTTGTGATGGTTTTGAAAAAGAATGGTTTTTATCCGTTTGAATGTGTTAGAAAGTTAATTTTTATACAAAATATGCACAAATTAACCCGAGACTACAAGTATAGAAGCGTTACCGTCTCCCCGGCAACGACGCCATTTGATTGTTACGTTTTTGCCGTGTCGTATTTTAGAAAGAGTTTAGAAATTACCGCAATAAAAAACAGTGTCGCGAGTAGCGAGCTGCGATGAGTACGGGTCGTCCGCAGGGAGATGGTAAGTTTTTACACTTGTTTTAACGAGTTAACAACGTGTGTCGATTTATTGATTAAACTAAATGTCGCAACAAAGGTTATGTATAATAAAAGGACTTGTTAAGGGTAGCAATAGGTTAGATTGTATGAAGATGAAGTTGTTGAATCCTTATAGACCCAACTTTGATATAGATACTAAAGCAATAGGTAACAACGCGGATTATGGAACTTGAAATACGGTATTTGCGGCATTTCGCTAAATCCGCCTTCCTTGTACCTTGTCCTTCCGTTGTTATCTATTGATTCAAGCCTCCGGCAACCCACTAGCAATTCGGTCACGATTAAGAATCATCGCTATCGTGGTAGGATAGGATGCCTAGCTGAGCGGAATTGCGAGTGATTTGCACGGAGTTTCAATTGCAAAGTTTAAGGTTTTTTAAGGTTTTTAGCAAATAACATCTTCAAATACAATCTAACCATATTCCACCCTTAACAAGTAAAGCGACTACTCACATATATTCACAAAATAAAAGTAAAGAAAAGAGAAAAGAGTGAGGAACATAAAAAAATACAAGAAGAGAAAGATAAAAAAAGAACCAATTAATCCAAGTGCGAATTTCTCCAAGTGTTCGTAAGCCGGGTGAAGTGTGAAATTCAAACACTAAACTTTAAGGTTGCAAGCTCACTTAAGAGGTTGCAAGATCAAAGTAAAGTAAGAATTTCATAAATTTAAATATGCAAACATAGAACAAGACATGAATAAAAATGAGAACTTTTTATTAATTCACAAACAAGTTACACTAATCTTGAAGTCAAGATCCTAAACCTTAAGCTTGCAACTTCATTGAAAAAGTTGCAAGGTCAAGGCAAAGAGGCAAGAGCTCAAGAATTACATAGGAAAGCAAGCTAACAAATTACAAGAGTTTTGTTATAAAAACTAAATCAAAGGTCACCCCTTCCTCATGCCTCTGGTCTGTATTTATAGGCTCAAAAACTAAATAAATAAACAATAACAAAATGATGACAAGGCAGCAAGGAAGGGCCGGTGGAAGAATGGGGCCCACAGGAGGTGGTAGGGCCGGCCAGGCCGGTTCTGGAGAGAAAGATCTCGGCCTAAAACCGAAGGGTAGGTCCCGTCTTGCAGTGGTGGTCTTGTGTTGTTCCCAGCATGCCTCTGGTGTTGTTTGCATCCAGGTTTTGGAGGGAACTTGTAGTTTCAAAGCACATCAATTCTTTTTGCATTAAATGCACCATTAATGCACATCACATCATGCCCACTTGCACTAGCCATGATTCATGGCTGCCCCCCTAGGTCCATGGTTCAAGCTCCAAGAGTTTAGTGTGTATATATGTCATGTGTTGGACCAAAATATTATGCACACACTAGTTTGCAAAATAACTCTTGGGATTTCTGTCGGTTTGCGGTTCTGGCTGCAGTGTCGGCTCACAAATAATATATCCATGATTTTAAGCGTATTTCCAGTATTTTGCCACGGATACCTGTAATCTGTAATACTGAGCAGACACTGATTAATAGTACTGATATATACAAAAAATGGATAATGAATGAGTGGTATTAAAATGCAATATTCTGGTATGAACAATAGCAGCGGAGGGTGGAGGGGCGAGAAGGTAGGTAGGACCCGATGGTCAAGGCAAAGAAAGCCGGTGTTGGCCGCACTGGTGAGGGAAGAAGTAGTGGTTTTTGTTTTAAATTTTTTTTTAATTAGTGTTAGGGTTAGAATGTGTCGATTTTTGGGGGGTTTTAATAGTTTTTTGCTGATGTGGCAACTTAAGCGACATGATAGTGATATGGCACGGACGATATTAGCGTGTCACCGTTAAGTTTGGTAGTCTTTTGACAATATCAAAGGTATTGATAGTTTTCTGACAATATCAAAGGTATTGATAGTTTTTTTATTCTGACCCAGATGATTTTAGTAAATAAACCTTTTAAAAATATGAATCAATTAATCTGATTAGTATAGAAAAAAGGGTGATTATACCTTTTATGAAAGTTTGTTTTGTCACATGGGCTGTAGCGCTGACTAATGCTCTTAATTATTTTTTTTTAGATTTTCATTTTATTTTTTCTTAAATTAGTACTAACATAAATCAAAACAACTAGTTCTCAACTGCTGAAAAACGTAAGTATTAGAGACCGTTTATTAGAAACCGTTAATCTTTGAATAGTCTCTAAAACTGTATTAGACACCGTTTATACGGTCGCTGATACCTATGCATTAAATTTGCTTTTAAACCACCCCATGTATACGGTCCCTGAAAATAAACTCATGAATCCTCCAAATTTTCAAGAATTTAAGCCCTTAAAGACTCTTCATCTCCTTCAAATATCCCCTGGTACCTTTCTCTCTCTCATTTTTTCCCCTTCTTCTCCTTCAAAATTTTCTGCTGCTGTCCAAGGGGTACGAGGTGCACGGCCTCATCAGGAGGCCCCAGTCCCATGTCGCCATCTCCTTCGAGATCCCCGATTACACCGTCGACGTCGTCGCCATCGGCTCCCTCTACTTGAGGCCATCACTCCAAATCGGCTTCCATCAAGTATATGCCGCTGATGCGGCGCCAACTTCCTCATTGCCCACTTCTATTTAGGTATAATAGCTCAATTTAATGGATTTTCGATCCTTTGCACGAACCGTGCACTGAAATCGATTAAAACGTTTAGAAATATATAAGCCTGATCTCGTTTATATCTTGATTCCAAATCTCAGATTTTATCAAAGGAAGAAAATGGAGCGATATTTCGGATCAAGACGCAGCGCCGATAGCGAATATGGATCGTCGCCGCCCTCCGCCTTCCTCGCACACGCCTTCAACGCCTCCGCCTCCTCCACGTCAGATGTGGACCCCACCCTCCTCCACCCCGCCGGCTCTTGCCTCCTAACTCCGATTCCTCCTCCGGTCGATCGGCGGCGGCTGCGGATGAAATCATCACCGTTTGGATGCGGATTTCCAAATTTATATTTTTAAAATTAAAATGGAAGTATTGGCAACCGGGTCGCCAATACTATTATTTTTACTTTTTTTTTTTAATTGATGGCACTCGTATTAGCGATAGAGACCGTATAAACGATTGCTTTATTAATGACTATATTTTCTGCGATCGGATATTAGCGACCGTATAAACGATGGACGGTGACCAATACCTATTAGAGACCGTATTCTAAGTATTAGAGACCGTTTAGTACAGTCTCTAATATGCACAGTATCGAGCAGTGTCACATTGGAGATATGGATTTGTTCGTTGTTTTTATTATATTTTGAGTGATGGGTCTGCATTGGACTAAATACTTATTTTCAATAAATCTCCTTAAATAATTGATCCTATTTTTAAAAGAAGAGGAAAACAATCTTTCTAGAGAATCCGACCAGTAATTTGCATAAAAGTAGACAATCAAAACTGATCAAAATTGAGCCGAACAACTAGCTTTACTTATCATTTAAACACAAGTGCCAAATGGCTACATAAGACTTTTGAATCGGCCATAAGTAGACCGATCACACATCATCTCGAATGTAGTTCATCCCAACTCTTTTGTAAGTCAAAAATGATAAAAGTGTCGGCTGGATCATAACCGATGGTACAATTAAGGCAACAATATGATGGACTAGGGAACAACAGATCGTTACAAGAACAGCCGAATGTTACAAGTAATTGAACGACAATAGATGATAAGCATGACCATGACCAAATCCTTCTACCTCATTACTTTAAGGGTACGTTTACTAGAGGTAATCTTAGATTCTCTTAAAATATTCCTATACTTGTTTAGGTGTAAAATAAATTTTTTGGAATATAGAATTACCATAGTAATCTAATGACCCCGTTTCATGGTAATTCTATTCCCCCCAAAATATGTATCTATCCTAGATTACCACGAAAATTTCATGCCTAACATGAAATGAGACACGACCATCCGTAGCCAGCCTCCCTCGCCATCCGTCGGTCGACCGGCCTTACCGCCCATTGTCGGCCGTTAGCCGCCGGCCGGCAATCAATGATGATCATTCACCGGTCCCGCCCCGCCGATCGGATGTCACCACGGACCGGCCGTAGTTCGTCGCCGATCGTCCACCGCCTAACCCCGCAGCCCATTGTCGGTCGTTTTTCGGCCCTCCGCCGATCGGCCGTTTGTTGCCGGACTTACCGCTATCCACCGGCCCTTCTCTGGCCACGTCACAGATCTACGGTTGCACATACATATAATACCGGGAATGATTAAAGTATACCAAACAAGTTAATGTAAGATTCCTTAGAATTAGATATCCGGTCATCTCATTCCCCGGAATGCGGGGATTCCAGGTAACCTTCCATTTCACGTACCAAGCGCAACCCAAGGATGTTCAGCCTATATCTAATAGATATATGATTGTTGAGCTACGCATATTATGGATGAAAAGGAACTACCCAACAACCGACCAAGACATGTCTTAAAGACCGCATGCTAGCACAAGACTGAGCATCTGACTTGCTCGCAGTACGAGCCTCGGGCCACGCCTTGATCGTCTACCCTCATGCTCGGCCTGACCTCGAAAGCTTCGAGCGTAGGACAGGACCTCTGATCACTCGGTCCGACCACAGAAATTGAGCTCCTGGATCAGTTGTTGAGACTCTGGATGGCCGAACATGGGCCGATCATCTCGCCTGGGATAGGATCCGACCTGAATCCATCATACGGTGAACGTAGAAGAGGACTTATGCATTGTTCATAATGGTGGCTCCAAGCTGGATTCCATTGCAGGCATTCTCGCCCCATTCCCTTCAACGTATCCAACCATGAAGAGGCTACATGCCGGTATTAAGGGACGAGGGTCATCCCATCTAATGTTTCAAAGAGCGGATGGAGAACGAAGGGCGCATTACCTATCGAGGATGGTTAGACGACTCGATCTCGATCAGTGCCTCAACGGTAGCTTTCGATCATCGGCGGCGATCAACTAACTACCATAATCTATGACTGTAGGAGCCAAAGAAAAGATTGGACTAAAGCTAGAGCTATTTGGTCTACGGGATTTTAGGTTGATTTTTGCTGTGCTGATCCAGTAGTATATATAGTGTTCAATTATTTTGGGTTAAAGCTCTAGCTATTGGGCCGAATACCAATCCCTTACCCGGCCTGTCTTCTTAAAGTTTCTACTTGTTAGGCCGGGTCGATCTGATCTCTGTGGACCGGATCTTTTTATGGGCCGATTAGATTTTAATTTTCTGCTCTAACAAGACTGTTGGCCACATTCAAAAAATTTAATCACGTCAAAACTGCAATTATAAAGTAATAAAGAAATTAAGTTTCCACATCAGACTGACATGTGCAATAAACTAGTGAATTTAAAAGTTAGGGTAAAATTGTCAAAAAGCCCAATGTCCGCTTCAAACTTGTGTAAAACTCCTAGGCTTTTTGCTCTTGTTAGAAACCCCTGGGCCCAATCAAAACCCCTTATATGTTTGTTGCTTGTAATATCTAACCGGTTGCAGTTGCAGTTGCTTGTAATATTTAAACAGTTGTATATGATATCTAAACCGTTGTTTGTAATATCCAAGCAGTTGAACGAATACAAGGCCTAAATAAATACAAGCATAGGGGTTTTTTCACAAAGATTTTAAACAGTAGGCCCTTCCCAACAATTTTCGAAAATTACAGTGGTTTTTAGACACCTCCCGAACAGGCCGGGGGCTTTTTGACGATTTACCCTAAAAATTATTTTAAGAAAAGTTTTTATATAGTGTGAATAGAGATAGGCCCAATTGGTCTGGATATAACTGTAACTACCATTTTTAGTTGGATTGTATATGTTTAAATTTCAAAAGGGTATGTGTTAAATCTGAAGGAATTGGGTATGGGCTGGGGCAAAACACGTAGGCCTTTATTTATTTTCCTTTTTCTATATTTGTTTCCAATTTACAAAATTTGGCCCAAGTATCGCCATAAGTTGTGAAAAACTCCATTTTTGATCGCAGGGTAATATCTAGCTCAAATGTTGATTGTGAAAATTTTGTTCAATGTTTGCATATTGATCAAAGAGCAAGAAGCTCATTATGCTACTTGAATAGAAATGACAACTTAAAGTTGCAATATTTTTCTTACAAAGAAAATTTAGGAGTAGGAATTTTACGGCTCCAGTTTCAAAATAGTTTTTTTTTTTGAAATACCCATCCAAAACTTGATATTTTTAAAAAACATACTCAAAACCTGACCTTTATCTAAATACCCCACTCTGTTACCTAACTATGGTTAATGAGATAACTTTGGTTTATTTTGACAATAAAATACCTTACTTGCCCCTTTTCTTTCCCTTACTCATCTTTCCCTTCTCTTTTCTTTGAGGAAGGGGTCGACCTTGTCGACGCCGTTGATGGCCAAGGCAAGCGAGGGCCTTGGTATGTGCCTTGATCTTTTTAGATGTCGATGATGTCTTTGAGGTTGTCATTGGAGCTGAGGAGAAGGGTGTGGATGACGATGGAGCATGTTAGGATGCCTAACTCGTCTATTATGGTTTTATAGCATAGCAGAAGCAATAATTTAAAAAAATTAGAGAGCTAAAGGCATCCACAACCTTTGAATCAATCCAAAAGATTTCCTCACACTTCTTATTCTAATGACTCATATTCGTTTCTTTAATTTATTAAAGAAACTAATATGTTCTCGTTTCATCTTCACAGGAGTCTTTATACACACATGTAACATGTATAAGCTTACATGACAAAATTACCATTTGCATCATATACAAATAATAAATAAATAAAGAGAGAGAAAATTAAAGTGAACATATATATATATATATATATATATATATATATATATATATAATCAACACCTGATTTATTAATCCGGTTATATCAATATATATACCAGCTGATATCAATAAACGCCCGATTAAAATGCGTATATCAAATACAAGTGCTTAATCGAACTCTTGCACGTATCTCTATACGTGCTTTACATCATTTCGTCTGAGCTGGGAAATCTCGCTATGAGACTCTAAACACTCGACAATACGCTGGTGGTAGGTCAAGATCATATCCATAATGTACAAACACGTCAGCGGTACTAGTTGCACGTAACAACTATCCATGTATTGATCAAAATAAAGTCGACAAGTAAGCTCATCCGAACCTTGCAGATTTTATCAGTGAAAGTCACCGTACAGTCCAGTCTTTTCGTCTCAGAGTGTCACATACCGGGTCTACGAGGTGGAAACTGTTAAACTCCTAATAACCCGATAAAATCATACTGATATCAAGCTCATAACAACCTGAGAAATTACTAATAACACTTATCAGTAAATCTCGTCTACATTGACCAAGGTTTTATGGTTATAGTCAATCACATACAATGCGACATCAACTCCCTATACTGTGAGAGATGAATCCCTTCGATCACTCACTGCCTCCATGTATTTCAAGACTGTATCCAACTAAAATCTGTTTGCACAACTCTTTAAAACCGTGGTAAGATAGTAATCAAAGTACAGCGGGAACGCACACAAGATATTATGACAATCTTATGTCTACAGAATACTATGTACTCATATCACTAGAGAATTGCTATCTGACGATAGGTATAATCCCATCTATGAGTTATCTGGTGAGTCCGTCCAGTGAAACTCATTCATCTAATGGGCACATGTATACAATCTTTGGTATCAAACACCAATGGTTATCAGATCAACCATCGCTCCAGTCGGGGTCAAGAAACGTATGCACTAGTCTATTCTGGAATATCGATGCCCAGTCTCGATACTCGCATGACTAGGGACATTCAAGAATGTGCATAAGTATTACCTAGGCCCCACTAGTATGATCCCTATCATAATCCGGGTAGTCAAGCAAAGATCTTACAGGTTTTATCATTATATATTAGCGACATGTGATATCAAATAAAACGTATACACATAAATGATAAAGACAAGCCAGATAGCATATGATTAATCAAAAATATTGCACATTTGTAAGAACATATTCCCTACTATTATTAATAACTAAAATGTGTTAATTGTAAATAAAGAACATATGTGGATTTATTTGTAAAAAAATTATTATCATATGTTTTTTCATTTATAATTAATATAATTAGGGAAATATATGCAAATAATATTTAAATGAAATATTATTAATTAAAATATACATATCATATCAAATATTCCTAATCAATATTCTCAAGATATCATATTATATAAATGATTGGAATAATATCTCAAAAATAACAAATGCTACCAACAATTTGAATTGAGATATTGTGTAGGTATTAGCTCAGATCTGAAATCTAAGTAGGAGATCCAAGTCAAATCGGAATATCAAATCGAATCTGTCAAATATTAGAAGCAAATCAAAGAATCTAGCAACGGCAGAGATTAAGGGCAATATTTTCAGAATCTGTATAGCAAGAGAATCTCCAAATATCGAGAGAGAAAATCCAAAATCCCAAACCCACTAGGAGGCGGCGGATCCGTGGTCAAACGAAGATAAAGGCGGCGGAACCGCGGTTGTATAGCAGCTGTAGAATCTGGATTTTTGGGGGTATGGTCGTAACTTCACCTACTCCAACATGGCATCTAGGGTTTATACTTTCAGAGGCTATATAAAGGACCAAGAGCTATCTATCATCGAATCATACATTCATCTATCCATCGATCTGGAGAGAGTTCTACCGAGCAACTATGTTTTTGTAATTTAGTTTTTCACCGAGCAAGTTGTAATGCAATAGTTGATCAATAAAGATAGTTCTTTGTTTTAATTCTTTTCGCACTTACTTTACGCATTACTTTTCCGTATTACTTTCCGCATTACTTTTCTGCTTTACATTCAGCATTACTTTCCGATTTCAAATATGATTTCATTCATCTTCCACCTCTATTTTACAACGCTAATAATCATGAGCGAGTAATTTCTTACTTGCTAGAATTTGTAGGATAGAGTAGAATAATGGATGAAAGATTCCTTAATTTCTTTTGACATTTTAATGTTTATAAATCTTAGCAAAATAAATGTTCTTATCGGGCACGCTATCAATTAATGATAGTCACGACCATCATTTGAGATTAGTTAATACTTGTTTTGTTAAGGGCTTGAGATAAATAGAGATCAATGGAAGGACAAGGGGCAGTAGTAGGAAACCCTAATTCCCTCTAAGAACCCTAATCCACATTTATCGCTATCTCTTTAATTTTAAATAATTAAAAGATAAAAAGAATCATTTCTAAACCTTCATCCATTAACTACTAAGTCCTATAAACCCTACAAGCCTTCCTATTATAAAATTTTCTACCCATCTTAATTTAAAAAGACAACAATCCCACCTCTCGTTTATCAATCCGTCTAAAACAAGAAAAGAAATTCACGTTTCCCTGCGAACGATCCATACTCATCGCGGCTAGCTATTTGCGACAATATTTTGATTGCGGTTATTTACAGCATAACATACAACACCTTTTTCGCATCCAATCAAATGGCGCCGTTGCCGGGGAAACGGTCATAATTACTTTTCTTGTTATTTGGGTTGATTTCTTATAAAAAAACCAAAAACATAAAATAAAAGAGAACCAAAAACCGCATCTTGTGTTTTTAACGAATCTTGTGCCAGTTTTTGCAAGGACGTCTGGAATAATTGGAGCAGGCCAACAGAGATTCAGAGACTTTCAATTTGGAGCAGAGAAGCATTGGAGTGCTCTGAAGAAATTTGGAAAGAAGAACTAGTCAAGAGGCGGTGGAACCGCGGCCTAAGGTTGCTTTTAGTGGTGGAACCGCGGCCCTATTGAAGAGTTGGGCCCCCAAACTTTTCTGGTATTCTCATATTGCCTTCCTCTCTCCTTTAAAGCTCCAATAAACTGATTTTACCTGCAAGATTCTTTGCAAACAACGCTGCTAAAAAATATGTGTGCGTGTTTTAATTTCGGGTTGTTTTGCATACTTAAACCGGACATTAAGGGGCAATAAACCCAAACTCAGATTAAGTGGGGATTTCATCACCCTTCCTAGGCCCCACAAATCACAAACGAGCATACTATCACTTATATTAATAAAAAATATCCAGACCAAGCCTCTAACGACATTCACGCTCAATTAGGACAAAAGAGGGTCGTGGGTAATCTATTGTTTATCCGCATTTCTCTTGTGGTGTTTAGGCAAGTATGACTAAGAAAATTGGTTATTTAATTAGGTCCGCTATTTAGGTGATTCGTATAGCGGATACCTTCTACTTACCTAGCATTTATTTGGTCGCAAGATTGATAAGGAGATGGTAGAGAATTGATCCTGCGTCTTGTCCTTTGGAAATCTAGGAGAAGTCTAGTGACTTGATTTAGGTGACCCTACCTCTTGGGATAAATTGTGCATTTTGTGATTGGTTGAGTCAAACCTCACGTCCGACATTTTTTTTCAAAACAAGCCTCCTTAAAATCGTTCTCACACATATCACATGCTGCCACGTGCACAAAACTCGCTTACTGCATGATCGGTTGGACACGATATTTTAGTGCCCGTCTAGTCCACATTTTTGCTGTCGACTCCGAAATTGATACTACTTCATCTTCAATTTTTCCTCCACCTACCACATCTCCCTAGATGGACGGGTCTCCATCGGGTTTTAACAACACCACCTTGCTACCACCCGTAGGTGCGCAAATTCAGAATCCACCACGCATCGCTCTTCAGGACCGGTGCTATCTCGTATGCAGACCCCTTCCTACGTGTTTGTCTTTTCCACCAGCCAATGGGGATAATTTCGAAATTAAACCCCACTTCATCAACTTGTTGCCCAAATTTCACAGGCTTGAATATGAAGATGCATACGTTTTTATAACAAAATTCAAAAACGTATGTGTAAGGATGAGCATCACCCAATTTTCAGGGGATGCTCTGCGATTACGTCTTCTCCCTTTTACCTTGTACGATCTCGCGGAAAAATAAATTTATAGCACTGTCGCACATTCTATCGCTAAATGGGATGAATTCGTTAAAACATTCCTTAAGAAGTTTTATCCTCATCATAAGACTGCCCGTATTCGGAGCGAGATTAACCAGTTTACTCAACTTCCCAACGAACCCTTTTGGAAATATTTTGAATGGTGTAAAGATCTCCTTGTCCAGTGCCCTCATCACGGAATCGAAAGATGACAACTTTGCCAAATTATGTATGATGGTATCAATCCAGCTACAAAACAAATGTTAGAAACCATTTGTCAATATCATTTCATGTCAAAAGACGACGACGAAGCATGACAATTTCTGAAAGATCTCGCCGAACAAACATTACAGTGGGAAAGCACTGGACCAACAACATTGTCTTCATCTAGGGAAGGTATCCATCAACTCGATACTTCCATCGCAATGAAAGCCGAAATGGCTGCGATGCAAAAGAAACTCGAAACTATGGAAAGCAAATTCTCTTCAGCCTCCCAAAACCAAGTTACGCTCCCCAAAACCGTATGTAGTTGTTGTTTTGACTCATCACATTTAACGGAAAATTGTCCTTTGAATTCTCTGTCTCAAGGTCAAGAACAGACTAATGCTGCTTTTCAGCAACGATCTAGAAACGATCCTTATTCATCCACATATAATCAGGGATGGAGGAATCATCCTAATTTTTCTTGGAACAAAAACCAAACTCAAACTCAAAATCAGTTCCCAAACCAAAATAACCATCAAAGGCTTCTCCCATAGAAACAACAGCCACCACAACAAATTCAGCAGCCCTTTAAACCACAATCTTTCCAAAATCCGGCCAACAACTTTGCCCCTTATAATAATTCTTTCCAACCACAGGCTAATATTCCAACGGCCAGTACCGATAAAATTTCTGCACTCGAAAGAATCTTAGAAACATTTATTAAACAATCCGCACAAACGTCGGCCAATTTAACGTCTTCTATCCAAACGCTAGTGCAACACATTGCTTCCCATGGTGAAAGCATAAAATCGATCGAAGCACAAATTGCACAGTTAAATGCCGCGATGAGCGAGAGAGATAAAGGGAGACTTCCATCTCAACCTCTACCAAATCCCGGCCACTCACAAAGCGCAAATATCATTCTTAACCAACAAAATCTGTCACGACCCGAAATATTAGCTCGTGACCAGCACTTGAATCACGCAACGTCTAAAGACGTAACGGAATTCAAGTAAGCTGAAACCCAGAAATCTAAACCTTTTAAGAAAAATAAAGGAGGTGAGGTTTTGAAATAAAGGTATAATGAAATCATGTTTTTTTAATGCATAGAAAAGGAACATGAATGATGCAAGAGAAATTTACTAGTTTGAAAACATGTTTCGTCTTTTAAAAATTTTGGCAGCACCTCCTTTGTATATTTTGATCCAAAACCACAAATACATAATAATGATAAAGGCATCCCCAAGCGGGAGCTAGCTCTTCGCCAAACGGTGGATCACAACCACGCAATACAGTATAAATAAGTATACGACGCCCAACAGCGAAGTGCACCACAAAAGATAAAGAAATGAGCAAGACATAACCCCAAAAGTGAATATAAAACCCATCGCTCAAATCTCGCAACTACAAGTCTCACTAAGTCTCATTACTTATACAATTACAAATTTTGATTGATGGAGATAACTAGATACAATATGAAATA
The DNA here is from genome assembly GCA_030015575.1 of Agapanthus africanus. NCBI lineage: Eukaryota > Viridiplantae > Streptophyta > Magnoliopsida > Asparagales > Amaryllidaceae > Agapanthus > Agapanthus africanus. The sequence continues at coordinate 349,868,153 of JASDDO010000016.1, read as the reverse complement.
TAGATACAAGAGTGGGTACGATACAAATGTCCCACCTACCAATGCAAAACACTCGAATGCAACTGTGTGCCATCTAAGCCACTACTGATCCAACCGGTCAACCTGCAAGAACTGTGGCATAACGGGGGTGAGTTGCCAACTCGTGAGTAGAAAAATATCAACAGATAGAAATCGAATAAACGACGACTCCTAGGTCAACTATATCATAAAGGTAATACTATGATATCTAGGGTGACCGGGTCTGTATATGTGCCAACAAGGTAGTCAATACCTATATGCGTGCGGATAACATCCAACAGTAATAATCAATGCATGTATATGGATCTCGTCCAACCATAATCAAGGTATGTATGCATGTGGATCTCGTGCACTCATATAATCAATGTCTGTATGCACGTAAATATCATAAAGGAGTGTGCATGAAAGTATGAGGATATATATATCAACGGTGTCCCTTCTGACACATCAAAATCATGGAACATGAGTGCCTAGCATCGACACTCGAAAATATCATGAAAACCGTACCCAGCATCGGCACGTAAATCCTCATATATCGGGCTCCGTCAGTCCGGATCGGCCCACGGGCTCCGTCAGTCTGGATCGGCCCATATCATCTCTCGACTCCGGTCGGTATCCTCCAGATATCCGCCGAGCCCAAATACTATCACCGGTAGGTAGTAGTCCCTCTGCCAGGCTCACCGTCTACTGCACAGCGATTCGTTCTCGCCCCGGGGTACCATACCGGGTCCACCATGTACCCGCAATCGGCCTCATCCGCCTTCTCGAATCGGGTTTCACATGTCACTCTCAGAACCGAGAAAACACATGGTGGACGCACTGAAATATCATATCAAGAGAAACCGGGTTTTAAAAACAACACATAATCTCTTTTAAAATATCCACGGTTCTCAAATCCAGAAATCTCATGAAAACAGTATATCTCAATGCGTAAAAATCATAGAGCATGATGTATGCGACATATAACAGAAATGTAAGCATATCAATATATCATGCAACATAGAACAGTGATATGACATATTAAGGGAAAACCGCTCTTTTAAATGATTCCAGTTTTTAAAATATATCTTGCGGTTCCTAATCTCCCAATAAAACGAGTGATCTATGTAGGTACAATATGTATATGCACAAGTATAGATGTACCAATGTATGTGTGCATAAATATGGATATACAATGTGTATGTACACCAGTATGGGTGTATCAAGGTATATGTGCACCAATATGGATATACAAATGTGTATATCCGCAAGTATGGATGTATCAATTTATATGTGCACCAATATGGATATACAAATGTGTATATCCGCAAGTATGGATATGTCAGTGTATATGTGCACCAATATGAATATACAATGTATATATGCGCAAGTATGGATATAGCAATGTATATGTAAGCATGATATGCGAAGAGTCATATCATGATGCAGCAATCCTACTGTGTAGTGACATGGTAATTATCGATGATGAAGTGTGTGAGCCGGCATATCTGTGTACGTGTAACATACGCATCATCGATAACGGTGCAAGTGTACTAGCACAGGTATAAGCAATGCAATGGAAATAATATGAATGCAGCATAAGGTAAATCATATGCAAATGCGGAAGGGTATACGCATCTAATATGACCGAATCGGGGAATCTATCAATCGACATCCAGCCTAACAACATCGCTGTTCCCGCTAAAAATTTCTGCGCAAAAAAGCCCAAGGTATCAAATGGCGGCGATACGCTTAAGAAAATTGGAACCAGTATCTTCCGGGCTGTTTTTTGACAAACTTCGAATGAGAAACAGATAAATTCTAATGATATCGAAAGCGTCTCGAAAAACCCTTCGATTTGATATATAATGGGCCTCATAATTCATCCGGGATCAAAAGTTATAAGGCATTACGTGTCCGCACGTGATGGGCCTTTAAGAACCCGCTGGAGGAGTTAAAAGATATAATTAAAACTCAAAAAAGACCCCAATGGGGCATCACGTGCTCACATGTGACCATGGGTCACGTGCAGACACGTGATGGGCTTTTAAAGCCTCTAAAATAATGAATAGAATTTAATTCTAAAAGTCAGAAAATACCTCAACGAGGTATCACGTGCTTACACGTGACCAATGGTCACGTGTTGATACGTGATGGTTAAAACAACAACATAAACAAGCGGCTGTTAAAGGAACCAATTTGGGGGTCACGTGCTCACACGTGATCAAGGGTCACGTGTCAGCACGTGATAGGCTTGAAAGCCTTACAGTTTAATAGAGTTAAAATTCTAAATTTCTCTAAAATCTTTCGAAATAGAATTAAAATTCTAAACTTCTCTAAATCTTTCTAAATGGAAAAGGATTATGGGGACCGTTGGATTAAAGATCGAAGGGTGATTAAAAATCACCAATTTATGGAAAAATCTCAAATAAGGAAAGATCTCCCCAAATCTCATCGAAATAACAAACAGAATATCTTTGGATTTAAAATCCAACGGTGAATAAAATTCACTGTGTGATCCAAAGGATCATATTAATCATGAAATCAAATCAAATCTTTCAATGAGAGATTTGCTAAACAAATTGATTCTCTTCCTTCTCCTATAAATAGGAGCCAAGAAAAGAAGAGAGGGGGATCTACTTTTTTGGAGAGAAAAACAGAGAGAGGGGAATTTAATTCTCCGCAAAAGAAAAACCCTAGGTAAGAAAAAAGATACTTCACAAGAGAATTTAATTCTCAAAAGAGTTTAACTCTTACATAAAGAAAAGAACTTAGTTCTTTCTCTGATTGAGGATCTGCAAAGTGCACATCTCCCCATGAACTGAGAATTTAATTCTCATTGGGTTGAGATCCTGCCATGCAGATCTAAAACACAGAGGAGGAATTGAGTTTTGAGAATTTAATTCTCCCAAACTTTCAGGAATTTAATTCCTCCTAAAACAAAACTAGGGTTTAACTCTAATCAAGAATTTAATTCTTTTACAGATCTGGGAATTTAATTCCTTTAAAAAGAAATCAAGGTTTCATCCTAAATAAGAATTTAATTCTTTCACGATAGGAATTTAATTCCTCTAAAATCATAATTAGGGTTTAACCCTACAAAGAATTCAATTCTTAAAAGATCTCTGTTCATGAAAAGAACTAGGGTCACGTGCCCCCACGTGACCCTTGAAAAGATCCCCTGCAAAGAACTTTGAAGCATCACCTCACGTGCTCCCACGTGACTCCCAAAACGCAGAAAGAAAAAGCAAAGGAAATGAAAGCTTTGGGCGCTCTCACGTGTTATCACATGACCCCTCAGCAAATGCTTTAACAATTGGCGCACAGATCCCCATCACGTGCCAACACGTGATGCTCTAAAATAAAAATGAAAGTGTTTAACACTTAATGGAAAAAGAAAAGAAAAGAAGCTTTGGGCGCTCTCACGTGTCCCCATGTGACCCCTCAGCAAGTGCTGTAATTATCAATCCATAAACCCCCATCACGTGCCAACACGTGATGCTCTAAAATAAAGATGAAAAGTGTTTAACACTTATTCACAGATTTGAGGATAAAACAAAGAAGATCTGGCTTCACATTTAGGGCGCCCTCACGTGTCCCCACGTGACCCCTAACAGATCCCTTTAATATCGAATGGATGGATGCCTATCACGTGCCCACACGTGATGGCCAGGAAATTAAAAGTGTTAAACACTTACCTGCAGAATAAAATAAGGGAAATCAGGGCGCTCTCACGTGTCCGCACGTGACCCCTCCCTCCTTAGTGTTTAATACTAATTGGAAAACTCTATCTGCAGTGTTTAACACTGATTTTCTTAGTGTTTAACACTAATTTGGAAAACTCTATTTGCAGTGTTTAACACTGATTTTCTTAGTGATTAACACTAATGTGAAAACTCTGTTCCCAATGTTTAACACTGATTTGCTTTAGTGTTTAACACTAATTTGAAATCTCTGCTACCAGTGTTTAACACTGATTTGCTTTAGTGTTTAACACTAATTTGAAAGCCCCGTTGCTAGTGTTTAACACTGATTAACTTTTAGTGTTAAACACTAACTTGCTAATCTTAATTCCAGTGTTCAACACTGTTGGTATTTAGTGTTTAACACTAGCTTTAGCCCAATTGGCTAAGTTTCTAGAGGCAAAGCCTCTCTTTCAATGAGCCAACAGAGGGCCAATATTTCAAACATAATTGGACTTAGCCCAAACTGGCCATAAGTCCTCAAATCATCTTGAACTGAGCACATCTGCTCTTTCAACCAACTCATTGGTTCAAGGGTACATCTCTGAACTCCTCTGATATTTGTCGTTGTAATCCTTCAACGTCTTCAGAGAGGTGACGGGTCCCGACGACCACACATCAAGACGGACTGTGGGGTCCTTAAACCTACGGACTTATGCGTCCTTAAACTAAAATACGGACTGTGGAGTCCATAAACCCACGGACTTATGCGTCCTTAAACTACCTATAGACCACTATGTCCTTAAACTGGTATTGGACCACCATGTCCCTAAACTGGCAATGGACCACCATATCCCTAAACTGGAACAATAGAGCCCAAACGCTCTTTTGTCGGATCTAAACGATCCCGTTAAGTCGATCTTAGTCCCAAACTGGACTAACGTATCCTTAACAACCGTTTAAGTTGATCTTAGCCTCAAATATGGCTAACGTATCCTTAAACCTTCAAACAGACTTTAGTCCCAAATTGGACTATGGATCACCCAACCAACTTTGGTCCAAGGGTACATCTCTGAACTCCTCTGACACCTGTCGTTGTAATCCTTCAACGTCGTCAGAGAGGTGACGGGTCCCGACGGCCATACATTCAATGGACCACTATGTCCCTAAACTGGAACAATAGAGCCCCCAAATGCTCTTTTATCGGATCTAAACGATGCCGTTAAGTTGATCTCAGTCTCAAATTAGACTAACGTATCCTTAACAAACGTTTGAGTTGATCTTAGCCTCAAATATGGCTAACGTATCTTCAAACCAAAACCCCAAAACCAAATCTAAGAAAATACGGATTTGGACTAATCCACGTCTTACGGGCGACGACATAAATTAGTCTCCGTATACAATCCACGGGCAACCAAAAACAAAACAAACACCCACGACACGAAGTGACCATCTGGAGAAGGAGAAAGTTGTTACCGCGATGCGGTAGCGTAATTAACTGCAGGGGCTTGCGCCTGCAGGGAAGAGCGTCCCCACAATCAAAAACCCCTCAACGAGGGGGAATCTGACGAAGTCTGCTACATCGGTCGCATCCGTCTAAACCTCCGATACACGGTGCCATAAATCAACTTGGCATTTTCGGAGAGGTGGACATATAGCACCAATTAGCATCTGCCCCGAATCTCAGGCAAGGCAGTCCATGTCTTGGCCGCCATTCGGAGGGGAACAGATTCTGGCACGCCCGGTGGGACCTTTTCCACTTTCCACTCCACACTTCGTGTGTCGTGTTCGCGAACGAATCGCGGTTTACTGTGGTTGCCTGTGGATTCGAGGTACTAAGATTTGGTGTCTTGCTCCGTGCAGAAAACAGAAGATCAATGGCTTCAAACTGCACTGCCTGCAACTGCAACTCTCGCTCGGTCCTTGCTGGAGGAGTGACTTATGGGCCCCAAGCGGCCTCCCTTTTCAAGATGCCAGTGGAGTAGGTAACTCAGGCCACCACTGGATTATTCTTCGGGACCATGCTCCCACCGTTGAGCTTCAATGCCACAATGATGTTGCAAGAAGCCCCAAAAGAAGTCGGTCTTTGATCGGCTTACCACTGCCGCGACCCCTCTCAACGGGTCGCCCAGCTTCAATACCTCAGTTTTCAACAGACTGGGCCAGAACGTCTGCAAACCAGCGATCCCCGAAGCTGCCATCCCAAAGCGGATAGCTATCCCGGCTCAAGCGGACGAAATCATTGGAAAGGCTCTTCTTTTCAAGAAGTCAGTTTTTACAAGGCTGGCCATTCCGGTTGCTGCTCCAGGCGAGGTCCTCAAAGCTTCTTCCCCTGCTCAGAGGTCTGTCTTTGACAAATCAGACATTGCTTCTCAATGGGTGTCAGTCTTCGATAAGCTAGCACCAATAACAGTCTCTCCTCAAAACAAGGGGCATGAGGAGGTCACCCCTGCGGCTGAAACAACTCCATCCGCACGACACGCTCGACGTCGCCACTGGCGCCGAGTAAGGAAGGCTGGGGGCAACTCCCCCTCTGGATTTACTCCACCAGCTCCAACGGTGGGGATCGATGTTGCTGTTCCAACCGGGAACAGCTTTGAGCTGCTGAACAGGGTGCGCAAAAACTCGCCAATTGCCGTATTGAAAGGATCTCCTACACCTGTGGATAATGCTCCAAAGGTAGAGCTAGAGCATCCCCCTCAACGGCTGTCCTCTAAAATTTACAAGGTCTGGCGTCAAGTCCAAGACTCCGTAATGGATCGAGACTATCTCCGCTGACAGAAAAAGATGAAGGTTCGGCAGGAGAAGGACTACTCTGTCAAGCCGGAAAAAGCAACGGCTACTTGGGCGCCCACTACAACGGCCCCCTCAACTTCAACCACTCAAAAGAAAAGGAGGCCGCAAAAAGCCCCTGTGAACATAGCGAACCGTAAATGCGCTGAGCACAAACACCCCAAGTCTGGGGGCATGGTGGTGCACACTGTTTATATGGCTTCTGGAAAGGAGGAAAGCCGTGCTTCGACGGGTCACCGACCGCTCACCCGATCCGTAACGAAAGCCCAAGAGCAGCAACAGAAGCTTCAGAAGATGATGACCGCAATGACCGCACTTATCGGGCTAAAAGAAAGCTCGGAGGCATCATCAGAGCAACGTCATGAACAAGAAACTGACGCTGACTACCTACGCAGAGTCCTCGAAAAGAAGGACAAAGAAGCCGCAGAGCAAGCGGCTAACATAAAACAAATGGCGCTTCTCTTCCAAGATATGGTAGGGATGATGATCGAGCAAGATCCTCCTGCTGAAGATCCTCCGATTGTCCTTGAAGATGATAAAGGAGAGACATCGAATCCTCCTCCGGCTCTTTCAGCAGCCAAGGAAGAAACCATTTTTAAGGCCGCACTGGATGACCATATAGCTCAGCAAATACGAGCTCACCAGGCAAATGAAGCGGCTGGGCAAATTGCTAGAACCGGACGACCCTACCCGGGCTGGTATGACCAAATTAGTTACCCGCCGGGATATACGATCCCTAAGTTCCACGTATATAAGGGGACGGGAAATCCGCATCAGCACGTCGCTCAATTTAGAGCCATGTGCGGCAACACTGGAGGTGATGATAAATTGCTGCTCCGCCAGTTTGTTGGCAGCCTGTCGGAAACAGCATTTGAGTGGTACTCTGAACTCCCAAATGACTCTATCAAGACGTTTACGGAGATGGAGCTGCTATTTACACAGAGATTCGCGAGTGCTAGTGAACGCACCCCGATAACAACACTGATTAATGCCAGGATAAGGCCAGGCGAAACGTGGGTCCAATACGCAACACGATGGCGGAACCTATGGTCGAAATGCGAACAACGCATAGAAGAGGCTCCTGCAGTAGGCATGTTTGTGGGTACCCTTGATCCGCAAGCGACCATCTCACAGTTCATGATGTTCTTCAAGCCGACCACCTTTCAGGCCTTGATTGAAAAGCTGGCCCAAATGGACCAGATGGGCCATAGGCCTTCCTTTTTAAAGACGGAGCCTTGGAATGAAAAGGGCAAAGGGAAAGCAACCTTCGTCGCCAACGCTCAACAACAACCGAGCAACTTAAAGCCGGTTGTTCGCCAAAACAACGTGCATCCACGCCCATCTCTCGAGGAGAGACTGGGACGTCCTTACTCGTTTCCCCAGGATAAAACGAGGAAACTGTTCGAACTGGCAGTGCGCAACAGACTCATCAATCTGCCGGATCCAAAACGTCCGTTGCAGCCAGGCGATGTCAACAATCCCAATTATTGCCCTTACCACCAAACGGTAAGCCATCCGATCGAGGATTGCTTCGTTTTTAAGGGATGGATCGAGGATCAGTACCTACAAGGCAAGTTTGCGCTGTCTGAGAAGTGGAAAGTAAACCCACCACAACCGCACACTCCTAAGAAGACAGACACACCGGGGGCAACTTGTTCTTTTGTTGAAGAATCCCCATGGGAGGTCATGCTTTCATCCAAAACCAAAAGGATGCTGAGTGATCTTCATACGCGCCCGGCGGTCATATGGAAGAACCCGCTCGAACCTCAAATCATCGAGGGGATGCTGAAACCGCGCCCAATTCCAAAGATCGGTGATGATAGCCAAAGTGCTCACACTCAGCCATCAAAGTCGTCGAAGAAGAAATCCAACAAGCCCGTGAAGCCTGGCGACAAGCGCACGGACCTGCAAAAACAGATCGACGCGCTGGAGGAGTATAATCAGAAAGCACGGACTCCTATCACGCTCCAAGAGTTTCTCAGCCACGTCCTCGAGGACGAAAACGACGGAGAAGACTCATCAGATGAATCTAAGGACTACATAGCAAGTTGTCATGTAATCTCTCACTCATTGATAGATGATAAAGAGGCTCCTTGCACCGAGAAATCGGGGGCGGATTCTAAACCGGAACTTCTGTGGCCATCAGACGAGATGATCAATGCCTTCGTGAATGAGATTCATCTGAAAGTTAAAGCCAATCAAGAGCGTGAGATAGCCATATTTGAAAAGGCCAAACGTCGGCGACTGGACAAAAGGGTCGAAACACTCCCACCAGATCAAAGTACATCCACCGCAAATAAAAGCAGGTTCAAGATGAGGAAAAGATTCGCCAAAGCCATATCGATGGGAATGAAGCTCCCCTCTTTCAGAGGAAATTCTCCCACCGATATATATCTTGATGAAGCGGACATGCATCTTAACTTCTGCTTATATCATCAGAAGATTGCACACCCTACTGAAGAATGCAATGCCTTTAAAAACTGGTGGCAGGGATACGTTGTTCACGGGCAGCACGTTCAGCGATTGAAGCGCGAAGCTCGTCGGAAACAGAGCACGACAAATGAGCATATGAAAACTGCCGGCAACGGTTACATGGTTGACGGCAGAAGATCGCAAGCCCTCACCTTCGGGAGCAATTCTGAAGAAGTAATGACTCTCAGCCCTCTCTTCAAAGAATCCACCTCAGGAAAAGAGGAAGAAAAGAAGAGTTGCGAGAACGTTCAGCTGCACAATCTCACGCTACCCGGAAAGAATCTCGGACCCGCAAATGACGGAGCAAACGAAATGAGAAAGGAAAAGGAAAAAACGGCCTTTGTTGCCAACACTCAACAACAGCAGAGTAACCCGAGATCGTTTTGTTGTCAAAACAACAAGCCGCGATACCTCAATGAGAAGTTGAAACGTCTTTACTCGTTTCCCAAAGATAAAACAAAGAGATTGTTCGAGCTAGCAGTGCGCAGCGGGCTTATCACTCTGCCAGATCCAAAACGTCCATTGCAACCGGGTGACGTTAACAATCCTAACTATTGTCCCTACCACAGAGTAATGGGTCACCCACTCGACAATTGCTACGTATTCAAAAACTGGGTTGAAGACCAATACCAACAGGGCAAGTTCGCGCTACCCGAAAAGTGGAAAGTAAACCCGCCACAACAACATGCTTCGAAAAAGGTGGATATGCCGGGGGCATCATGCTCGTTCATAGGGAAGGCCTCCTGGACCAAAAAGTCCGGGAACTAAGAATCAGCCTCAAATATGGCAACTGTAGACCGAAACGTCATTAAACTAACGATGGACCACTATGTCCTAAAACTGGCTGTGGACCGAAACGTCCTTAAACCAACGATTGACCGAAACGTCGTTAAACTACTATCAACCCGCGGCATCCTCAGGCTGGCGTGGTCTAAAAAAAAAACGGTATTTCCATAAGCAAAATGGGCACGGATGAAAACCCGAAAGGGCACCGTGAGTAAAAATAGCAGGGCTACCGGCGAGTCTTGTGAAAACCCGAAAGGGCGCAATCTCGTTAGAATAAAAAAAAGAATAAACAAAAAAAAAGAAAAAAAAAAGAAAATGGTATGTCCATAAGCAAGATGGGCACGGATGAAAACCCGAAAGGGCTCCGTGAGTAAAAACAGCAGGGTTACCGGGTAGTGTTTGTGAAAACCCGAAAGGGCGCAACCTCGTTAAAAGACACTTACATGGTCCTCTCGACCTTATAAGGAGAAACCACCCGCGTAAGATCCTTACGACTCACAAGGAAGCAACACACTTAGGGATCCTCACGATTCCTAAGGAGAAAATACACCTGCGAGATCCTCACGACTCGTAAGGAGAACTCTCTTATGGGACCCTCACGACTCATAAGATTTGAAAGTCTTAAGTTACAGAGACCTAAACCTGTGCTTAAGCAACCCCCACAACTTTCGATACTGCCCTACAAGCGGCTCATATTGACCCTTGTATACAATCCACGGGCACGAATAAATATTTCCCTAACAAAGTCCCATCCGTGACTAGGAATATGCTTGTACAACAAACAACACTTGTAGGTCCTCTCGACTTATAAGGAGAAAACCCTTTTGTAAGATCCTTACGACTTACAAGAGAACATGCACTTAGGAATCCTCACGATTCCTAAGGAGAAAACACACCTACGAGATCCTCACAACTTGTAGGGAGAAATACCTTTGCGAGACCCTTACGGCTCATGAAGTCAAAAGCCTTAGCCGACAGGACCCTTAACCCTGTTTACTAAGCCACCTTTGTTCAACATCGACAGAGGCAAATGATGATTCGCTCCTGGCAATATCCCAGTTGTAGCGATGCTGATGCCTAAACCGGTATCAAATCCCAAGCCCTTTCACGGCAAATGATGATTCGCTCCTGGCAATATCCCAGTTGCAGCGATGCCGATGCCTAAACCGGTATCAAATTCCAAGTCCTTTCATGGCAAATGATGATTCGCTCCTGGCAATATTCCAGTTGTAGCGATGCTGATGCTAAGATTGGCATCAGATTCCAAGTTCCACACTCGCCAAAAAAAATCAGCGAGCCAAAAAAAAATGCATACGAAATAGCCGAAATGATGGGGGAACTTGCAAACAAAATTAGCAAGTAAAAATGTATGCATGCAAAATAGCCGAAATGATTGGGCAACTCGCAATAAAAAGCAGCGAGTAAAAAGAAAAATAGCCGAAATGATTGGGCACCGTGAAAAATAGCCGAAATGATTGGGCAATCGCGATATAAAAAGCTGAAATGATAGAGCATCGCGGAAAGAATAAAAAAAATGAAAGAATGAAACTTTTTGCCCTACAGGTGAAATCACATCGATCCCTGTATACAATCCAAAGGCATAGATAAAGAGGGAACCATACCTTCCCAACAGGCTCCATCAGAAAGCGAAGCCAAATCTCGACAGTTCATAGACAACCTAGAGACAATCTCGACATTTGTCGCAATATTACAGACACGATGTCAACAAATGAAGCAAACGAAGATCCTGAGCTTTAGGGTCTCGACGTCAACATTGATAACTTAGAGATCACCAACGGCGTTTCTCCTCACTCCAACCAGATACATACATGATGTCAACAATCGACCTCAGAGTCGCAACGAAACGGAACCATGGCAAAGTCCCTAATTCCAAATCTCAATGGCCACATCTGCAGCCCGAAGACCAACAACGGTGGGCCTCCTCATTCCAGCATGACACAGATGTTACACCATCAAGCGGAGCGATGGCAAAATCCCAGCTCCACCTCAGCATTCGTCTCAATACAGCAGACGAGATGTCAACAATGGCGTTCCTCCGCAGTCCAGCAGGATGCAGATGCAACGTCAACAAAAGACCTCACGGTCGAAACAAAGCGGAGCGACGGCAAAATCCCAGCTCCACCTCAACATTCGTCTCGATACAGTAGACGAGATGTCAACAATGGCGTTCCTTCGCAGTCCAACAGGATGTATAACCAACATCAACAAAAGACCTCATGGTCGAAACAAAGCGGAGTGACGGCAAAATCCCAGCTCCACCTCAGCATTCGTCTCGATACAGCAGACACAGTCAAAGAAAACGAAGTGAAGGCCACATTCCTAGCTTCAACGTCTTGACGGTAACTCATATAAAACCGGAAAGACAATCGGAGATCATCTCGCACCAGCGCGGAGTGGTCACCACCTCGACGATCGTCTCGATACAACAGATGAAATGTCACCCCAGCGTTCTTCCCCCAGCAGGATTCGGATGCGCCAAAGCAAACGAAGCGAAGGCCAAATTCCTAGCTTCAGGGTCTTGACGGCAAGTCATATAAAGCCTGAAAGACAATCGAAGATCATCTTACGCCAGCATAGAGTGATCACCACCTCGACGTTCGTCTCGATACAGCAGACGGGATGTCCTTCCTCCAACAGGATTCTGACACACTAAAGCAAATGAGGCGAAGGCCAAGTTCCTAGCTTCAACGTCTTGACGGTAACTCATATAAAACCGGAAAGACAATCAGAGATCATCTCACACCAGCATAGAGTGATCACCACCTCGACGTTCGTCTAGATACAGCAGACGAGATGTCACTACAGCGTCCTTCCTCCAACAGTGACCGGACAAACCAAAGCAGATGAAGCAAAGGCCAAATTCCTAGCTTCAGGGTCTTGACGGCAAGTCATATAAAGCCTGAAAGACAATCGGAGATCATCTGCACCAGCGCGGAGTGGTCACCACCTCGACGATCGTCTCGATACAGCAGATGAAATGTCACCCCAGCGTCCTTCCCCCAGCAGGATTCGGACGCGTCAAAGCAAACGAAGCGAAGGCCAAATTCCTAGCTTCAACGTCTTGACGGTAACTCATATAAAACCGAAAAGACAATCGGAGATCATCCCAAATGGAGTGGTCACCACCTCGACGTTCGTCTCGATACAGCAGATGCAACATCACCAAAAGGAGCCACGGCAAAATCCCTAGTTCCAAACCTCGACGGTTCATCAGCAACCTAGAGACAACCATGACATTCGTCTCGATACAGAGGACGCGATGCCAGCAAACGAAGCGAAGGCCAAATTCCTAGCTTCAGGGTCTTAACGGCAAGTCATATAAATCCTGAAAGACCACCGGAGATCATCCCACATGGAGTGGTCACCACCTCGATGTTCGTCTCGATACAACAGACGCAACATCACCAAAAGGAGCCACGGCAAAATCCCTAGTTCCAAACCTCGACGGTTCACCAGCAACCTAGAGACAACCATGACATTCATCTCGATACAGAGGACGCGATGCCAGCAAACGAAGCGAAGGCCAAATTCCTAGCTTCAGGGTCTTAACGGCAAGTCATATAAAGCCTGAAAAACCACCGGAGATCATCCCACATAGAGTGGTCACTACCTCGACGTTCGTCTCGATACAGCAGACGCAACATCACCAAAAGGAGCCACGGCAAAATCCCTAGTTCCAAACCTCGACGGTTCATCAGCAACCTAGAGACAACTACGACATTCATCTCGATACAGAGGACGCAATGCCAGCAAACGAAGCAAAGGCCAAATTCCTAGCTTCAGGGTCTTAACGGCAAGTCATATAAAGCCTGAAAGACTATCGGAGATCATCCCACACCAGCGCGGAGTGGTTATGACTCATCGGGGCTCTCCAAAATGAGCCTAACCTCAAGTAAAAAGCGGCATGGCAAATTCCTAACGCTTGCTCTTCCGACGGTCAAACTGCCAAGGAGGATTGCTTGAAGACGTCTTGTCCAGCCCCCGAAGGGATCAGAGACACGACAGTCGCAGGGCTACTCGAACAGCACGATTGCCTATCGAGGAATACATCAGCTCGTGCGACGGTACGACGGCCAAAACCCTAAGTACCACAGACCCTAACGGACTTCTATCGTAAAGAGCAGAGGTTAACTGTGACGTTAGGATATTCTTGCGAGATCTGCTCGATTCGTTTCGACTCGTGAGGAAATTGATGTCTTTGCGAGAACTTCTTGATTCGTCTCGACTCGTGAGATAAAGCCTTAGGCAGTAGGGATTAAAAAACCTGTTTCCTAAGCACTGGGACCCTGCAAGTCGGCCCAAAATGGTCTCTTGCATACTATCCACGGGTCACACTCTCCAAATTCGAATCTCGACAAGGAGGGAAACAACTACTTACGAGTCCTCTCGACTTATAAGCGGGAAAATTCTCTTGTGAGATCCTTACGACTTTCAAGAGAAAACACACTTAGGAGTCCTCACGACCCCTAAGGAGAAAATACACCTGCGGGATCCTCTCGACTCGTAGGGAGAAAAGTCTTTATGAGACCCTCACGGCTCATAAACTTGAAAAGTCTTAGGTGGCAGATCCTAACCCTGTCTCCTAAGCCATCACCGCCGTGCAAAGAGGTCAAGATGGACCATCTATGAGCCACACTCGCTAAAGCTACATGCCACTGAAATGGAAAAGCTACTCATGAGCATATAAACTACTTCACTCCAGAGTAAGATATAAAGAGATAAAAAGGTGCGGCTCATGGAGTTAAGGGTTTGGAGCTATATCTCTTAAGAATCGAGATTTGAGTCAATGATAAATGACGACGCTTGTGTCCGCTCGTTATCTTCTCAGATCAAGATTCTGAAAATAATATACCAACCCGAAACTGGTCATACGCTATGCATTACTATGCACTACTTCACCCACGTAAATACTTATGTGGGCAAAGTAGTGGGGGGCATTTGTTCCCGCCAAAAATTTCTGCGCAAAAGAGCCCAAGGTATCAAATGGCGGCGATACGCTTAAGAAAATGGGAACCAGTATCTTCCGGGCTATTTTTTGACAAACTCCCGAATGAGAAACAGATAAATTCTGATGGTATCGAAAGCGTCTCGAAAAACCCTTCGATTTGATATATAATGGGCCTCATAATTCATCCGGGATCAAAAATTATAAGGCATTACGTGTCCGCACGTGATGGGCCTTTAAGAACCCGCTGAAGGAGTTAAAAGATATAATTAAAACTCAAAAAAGACCCCAATGGGGCATCACGTGCTCACACGTGACCATGGGTCACGTGCAGACACGTGATGGGCTTTTAAAGCCTCTAAAATAATGAATAGAATTTAATTCTAAAAGTCAGAAAATACCTCAACGAGATATCACGTGCTTACACGTGACCAATGGTCACGTGTTGACACGTGATGGTTAAAACAACAACATAAACAAGCGGCTGTTAAAGGAACCAATTTGGGGGTCACGTGCTCATACGTGATCAAGGGTCACGTGCCAGCACGTGATAGGCTTGAAAGCCTTACAGTTTAATAGAGTTAAAATTCTAAATTTCTCTAAAATCTTTCGAAATAGAATTAAAATTCTAAACTTCTCTAAATCTTTCCAAATGGAAAAGGATTATGGGGACCGTTGGATTAAAGATCCAAGGGTGATTAAAAATCACCAATTTATGGAAAAATCTCAAATAAGGAAAGATCTCCCCAAATCTCATCGAAATAACAAACAGAATATCTTTGGATTTAAAATCCAACGGTGAATAAAATTCACTGTGTGATCCAAAGGATCATATTAATCATGAAATCAAATCAAATCTTTCAATGAGAAATTTGCTAAACAAATTGATTCTCTTCCTTCTCCTATAAATAGGAGCCAAGAAAAGAAGAGAGGGGGATCTACTTTTTTGGAGAGAAAAACAGAGAGAGGGGAATTTAATTCTCCGCAAAAGAAAAACCCTAGGTAAGAAAAAAGATACTTCACAAGAGAATTTAATTCTCAAAAGAGTTTAACTCTTACATAAAGAAAAGAACTTAGTTCTTTCTCTGGTTGAGGATCTGCAAAGTGCACATCTCCCCATGAACTGAGAATTTAATTCTCATTGGGTTGAGATCCTGCCATGCAGATCTAAAACACAGAGGAGGAATTGAGTTTTGAGAATTTAATTCTCCCAAACTTTCAGGAATTTAATTCCTCCTAAAACAAAACTAGGGTTTAACCCTAATCAAGAATTTAATTCTTTTACAGATCTGGGAATTTAATTCCTTTAAAAAGAAATCAAGGTTTCATCATAAATAAGAATTTAATTCTTTCACGATAGGAATTTAATTCCTCCAAAATCATAATTAGGGTTTAACCCTACAAAGAATTCAATTCTTAAAAGATCTCTGTTCATGAAAAGAACTAGGGTCACGTGCCCCCACGTGACCCTTGAAAAGATCCCCTGCAAAGAACTTTGAAGCATCACCTCACGTGCTCCCACGTGACTCCCAAAATGCAGAAAGAAAAAGCAAAGGAAATGAAAGCTTTGGGCGCTCTCACGTGTTATCACGTGACCCCTCAGCAAATGCTTTAACAATTGGCGCACAGATCCCCATCACGTGCCAACACGTGATGCTCTAAAATAAAAATGAAAGTGTTTAACACTTAATGGAAAAAGAAAAGAAAAGAAGCTTTGGGCGCTCTCACGTGTCCCCACGTGACCCCTCAGCAAGTGCTTGTAATTATCAATGCATAAACCCCTATCACGTGCCAACACGTGATGCTCTAAAATAAAGATGAAAAGTGTTTAACACTTATTCACAGATTTGAGGATAAAACAAAGGAGATCTGGCTTCACATTTAGGGCGCCCTCACGTGTCCCCACGTGACCCCTAACAGATCCCTTTAATATCGAATGGATGGATGCCTATCACGTGCCCACACGTGATGGCCAGGAAATTAAAAGTGTTAAACACTTACCTGCAGAATAAAATAAGAGAAATTAGGGCGCTCTCACGTGACCCCTCCCTGCTTAGTGTTTAACACTAATTGGAAAACTCTATCTGCAGTGTTTAACACTGATTTTCTTAGTGTTTAACACTAATTTGGAAAACTCTATTTGCAGTGTTTAACACTGATTTGCTTTAGTGTTTAACACTAATTTGAAATCTCTGCTACCAGTGTTTAACACTGATTTGCTTTAGTGTTTAACACTAATTTGAAAGCCCCGTTGCTAGTGTTTAACACTGATTAACTTTTAGTGTTAAACACTAACTTGCTAATCTTAATTCCAGTGTTCAACACTGTTGGTTTTTAGTGTTTAACACTAGCTTTAGCCCAATTGGCTAAGTTTCTAGAGGCAAAGCCTCTCTTTCAATGAGCCAACAGAGGGCCAATATTTCAAACATAATTGGACTTAGCCCAAACTGGCCATAAGTCCTCAAATCATCTTGAACTGAGCACATCTGCTCTTTCAACCAACTCATTGGTTCAAGGGTACATCTCTGAACTCTTCTGATATTTGTCGTTGTAATCTTTCAACGTCTTCAGAGAGGTGATGGGTCCCGACGACCACACATCAAGACGGACTGTGGGGTCCTTAAACCTACGGACTTATGCATTCTTAAACTAAAATACGGACTGTGGGGTACTTAAACCCACGGACTTATGCGTCCTTAAACTACCTATGGACCACTATGTCCTTAAACTGGTATTGGACCACCATGTCCCTAAACTGGCAATGGACCACCATGTCCCTAAACTGGAACAATAGAGCCCAAACGCTCTTTTGTCGGATCTAAACGATCCCATTAAGTCGATCTTAATCCCAAACTGGACTAACGTATCCTTAACAACCGTTTAAGTTGATCTTAGCCTCAAATATGGCTAACGTATCCTTAAACCTTCAAACAGACTTTAGTCCCAAATTGGACTATGGATCACCCAACCAACTTTGGTCCAAGGGTACATCTCTAAACTCCTCTGACACCTGTCGTTGTAATCCTTCAACGTCATCAGAGAGGTGACAGGTCCCGACGGCCATACATTCAATGGGCTACTATGTCCCTAAACTGGAACAATAGAGCCCCCAAATGCTCTTTTGTCGGATCTAAACGATCCCGTTAAGTTGATCTTAGTCTCAAATTAGACTAACGTATTCTTAACAAACATTTGAGTTGATCTTAGCCTCAAATATGGCTAACGTATCCTCAAACCAAAACCCCAAAACCAAATCTAAGAAAATACGGATTTGGACTAATCCACGTCCTACGGGCGACGACATAAATTAGTCTCCGTATACAATCCACGGGCAACCAAAAACAAAACAAACACCCACGACACGAAGTGACCATCTGGAGAAGGAGAAAGTTGTTACCGCGATGCGGTAGCGTAATTAACTGCAGGGGCTTGCGCCTGCAGGGAAGAGCGTCCCCACAATCAAAAACCCCTTAACGAGGGGGAATCTGACGAAGTCTGCTACATCGGTCGCATCCGTCTAAACCTCCGATACACGGTGCCATAAATCAACTTGGCATCTTCGGAGAGGTAGACGGATAGCACCAATTAGCATCTGCCCCGAATCTCAGGCAAGGCAGTCCATGTCTTGGACGCCATTCGGAGGGGAACAATCGCGTACGGTATGATCCATCGTACGGCAACCTCTAGTCAAGGGTACGGATCAATCATCAAGTCAAACTCATCACGCAGGGAAAATCATCGTACGGCGGCATCGAGCTAATAGGGATCCTATCATTCTATAAGACAAATGAGGGTACGGCCTAATATCACGTACGGCCTATCATCCATGATTCACAACATTATATATATATATATATATATATCTATATATACCTATGTCCCAGGTCACATCCGCAATAATCTCATATTAGGAGACCGGCAGGGTATAAATCATCTCGATCGACTCGCATCCGTATACCAACATACCATCAAATCATCATATCATCTTATATTCCTTCATCGCATTTATATCACACATCAAATCAAATTTACATAAGCGTTCTATCTCTACTAAGTATAAGTATCTAATCTAACAAACACACCCGAACCATACAATCGGATTTTTAAAGAAGTGAATCGTAGTTTTCAAAATAGGGGTTACGGTGTTTTTAAGAAAAAGATATCATTTGAAAATCCATAACATCCCTCAAGGTATATATTTAAAAGATACATACGACTCTTTGTTTTGGAAAAAGGTATGGTTCGGATGACGCATCTACATCGACTATCTAGTCCTACAGTACCCTAAACGGCAATATCGCTAAACGTCATCCTATGATAGTAGTAACATATCACTTCTAACTATCCTCTAGTTTCTAACATGGTTTCCCAGCTATCTCATTCTAACCCTAGTTTCCTAATCTAGGTTTCCTTAACCATATTCTATAATCGGTTTTCACCAAAAATTTGTGGGGGTGCTATACGCCATCCACCCGACTTCCCCCGTGGATATAGACCCACTCACCTGGTCTTCGCTTGCCGAAATCGATGACGCCGCGCTCCGTCGCCTCGGAATCCATGTGAAGGTACCTACAATAATAAACAATTGCAATGCGTATTAAAAATCAAGGCGGAAAAACCAAAACGACACACGTTTCGCTCCTAGGTCAAAACCTATAGCTTTGCATGCAAAACACGACAATTAACCCTGGTCGTTGACGTACAAATGCCACACGACGGAAACACAATACCAAATACCAAAATCAAGTCAAAATGAAGTTGTAAAACAATGCATCAACTCATGGAAATGGTCCCAGATTTTACCCTAAGCCAAAATGGTCAATTCTGCATATATGGAGGGTCAAATTTACTGAAGATAAGGACCTGGAACCAAACTGAAACAATTCTACCCTACTCTGGCCGCAAATTGTGGCCAGATTGAATAAATCTATGGCCTGGATGTTAGGGTTTGGCCTCAGGTCTCAGTGGTAGCTTCCTAGATGCCTGCACGACTCCCAGTAATTGCAAAATCATTTCTAGTGTCCCCGGGTTGCTCCAGATTCCAAAATACCCTCACAATTCACACATTTATCCGATGTCGAGGTTTCTAAATCCATGTTTTAGGGTTTCTAAGCTCTGGTCCAGGTCATGAATCATCTCAAAAGTCCTATTGACAGCCACAACATAACCAACCCTTCTCTTGGGATTTTCCAAGTTCACAATCCCCTATTAAACGATGTCTAAACTTAACAAAAAGCTAGGAATTCAAAACTACTCTAAAAGAAAAGAGATATACCTCATGGTTACTCCCAAACAAAACCCTAGAAATCCCCAAGTTGTCAAAATCCGACTTTTCTTGGTTCATAGCGATGAGGGTGAGGAGGTGATCATTTTTTTATGAAAGGGCATAGGGTTTTGGCAAGGTTTTTGGGGTGGATCAAGAGGGTAGAAGACGGAGGGATGTGGAGTTGAGGGAGATGAAGAGGGAAAGGAAATGTTGGGGGAAATGGTCAAGGTAGCAGCCGTCTCTCTCTCTCACTATAATTCTCACCTACTCCCTTTCCTTGTCATCATTTTGTCTCCTTTCTCTCTCCTCACTCATCATGACTCTTTTTCTTTTTCTTTTCTCACCAAAACACATACACCCAAATAAAACATCACCATGAAATAACATGTAACATGTCATAGTGCACTAGTCATGAAAAGCTGTAGAGATACGGATTTGGCTTAATCGTGATTAGCAGTGCACTAATCGGGTTTTTATCAAAACTGCATATAATAAATTTTAAAATTGCCAAATCCTTTAAATACATTTTTAAATGCATATATCATTTTAATTTCTATTTATTTGATAATTATTGGTATACATTTATACCCTTTTTCCAAAACCCCAATTTCGCAAATCGGACAGTTTTCGGGAAAAATATTGTTTTAATATTAAATTCCAAAAATAATATTTTATATTTTCTGAAATATTAGAGTCTTCCCCCCTTAAATAAATTCGGTCCCCGAATTTAAATTTAAACCCCCAAATCCAAAACATTTCAATAATCAGCTCAAAACAACGGGGCTCCGAAATCTTGGAAAACGCAGAAATAACACCGCACGTCAAGTGCGCATGAAAACGAGTACAAAGCTCCAAATCGAACTCCGTCAAGCGTCACGCAAATCATCGGATTTGCACGCATATCCTCGGGGTTACAATAGAGATGCAGATATCAAAATCCACTACCGAAATCCAATATACACTAGTCAAATACTATAATACGTGTATAGTACGTATCTTTGAAAACTCCAAAATCTGAATAAAATACATGCAAAATCTTTTCTAAATCGCCGCGGAAATGCGTAACTCACAGCATAACTGATGGACACTCATTTTAAAATAATAATATATGTCTATATATGTTTTCTTAAATACACGTTCCGTCGTTTTCAAAATATCCCAAAAGGTTTTATCTAATAAACGTTCGTGTTGCTCACGGACATGTAGGAAATAGCGAGACTATAGGTCTTCTTGAAAACCCTTTTGGAAATCTTTTCATGCATGCAGAGTACTCAGGTATTGTCCTCAGATCAGTCCTGTTTGGCTACTACATAACATAGTGCCTAACATGAAAACAAAGTGCTCAAAAGCAAAATCAGCCTCAAAAGGCCTATCTAACCATCACGTGCGTCTGGTGCGTACGGAAATCAAATCCAAAATACACGTGCCACAACATGCACAAAAGCAAACTAAGTGCAACGGGTGTGCACAAAAACATCTGTCCAGTGCAACGGGTGTGTACGATAACAATATCAAGTGCATCTAGAGTGCACTAAAATCTCAATCCCATGCATCCGGTGTGCACAGAATTGCATCTCATATCATGCGCCCAACATGCGCGAAAATCCAAATCAGTGCATATGTCTCGCACGAATGAAATCGCATCCAATATGCACGGAAGAAATCTAAATCAAGAGCATCCAACATGCACGAGTAAAATCTCACTCAAGTGCATCCGATACACACAAAAATCCAAAATCAAGCGCCCAATATGCGCAAAAATCCAACCAAAGCACGTCGGGTACGTAATAGCATATAGTGCAGTAGCATGCATGAAAACGAACGGCAAGTGCCAATGCGCATGAAAATACAGATCTGGTAAAACGAATGCTCAAGGATATAAATCGTATTCAACCAAGGTACGAAGTATAAATCCAGTACGACAAACGCATAAATACCCGTCCGGTGCAACAAATGCAAGAAATGCAATATAGTGCAACCAATGTGCGAAATACGAATACAGTGCATCCAGTGCACAAAATACCGATCAATAACTCAAATGCATAAACAGCAACACCGAGTGTACCAAGGTGTATAGAATCGTAAACATGTGCAACTGCGTGCACAAAACGCATATCAATGCACTACAAGCACATATAAGCTATACCGAGTGCAAAAATCAAATCGAGTGCATACCATACGCACAAAATCAAATCACCGCATGAAATCCACGAAATTATAAACATGTGCAGCCAAGGCACAAAACCGATATCAAGTGTAATAAATATGCACAAATAAAAAACCAACACAATGGTGTATAAAAACATATCTCAAGAAAAATGTAAATACCCAGTAGGTGCAGTCATGGTGCACGAAATCAATATCAGGAAACTCGTCATCAAAACTCAAATCCAAGCGGTATAAGCGTGATACTCAGATCACAACGCAAATCGCAACAAAGGACATTGAGGTACACCTCCTACAATGTCGAAAAATGAATCGGTGCGCCTGAGACTGGTAGAACAAGAATATCCGCTCGCCTCTTGCTCACGGTCTGGCGTCCTCTGTCTCTGGGTACTCATCTTCTCTTCGGATTACCAATCTCTCAATCCATCGGCTCATCGGCCCAGTCAGGTGTGCTAACGGGGACGATTCCGTTCTGGCACTTCTCTGGTCATCTCTCAGTCAATCATCACGACCGCTCGTAAAGCAGTACGTCACTGGCGTCGGCCTCTGGCTCTCTGAATACACGTGACACATCTGATCCTGGGTGCAAATCTCATTGCAGCAGTGTCCCGGAAGGAATTCTTCTCAAGGTCTCTTCCGATCTTGCCTACGCCGAACTGTACGGAGGCTGGTATCCTTACATAATCCTTTCTTGTCTTCTGGACATCTGCTGTTCTGCACACATTTCCTCGGAAATTGGGCGTATCCCAATGCCTCTATAAGCATATCCGGTCTCTGATCTCGACGGGGAGTAATAACAACTCGTCAGCGTCTCGCACGAACATCTGGTTCCACTTGTCTTTATCATCGTCCACTATGACGTTACGCCTGTTCAGACCATAATATTGCATTTATCATTCCCCTATTCTTACCCTTTTTATAAATAAACAGGTACTCTTGACACACGTTTGTTGCATATTACAGGTTACAGGTTTCTGGAGCAAATAGAGTGAAAAAGACACAAAACAACAGAAAAAGGGACTTTTGACCAACAAGCAGACCGATACTAGTCAAAGCCTAGTCGAAGAACATTGCAAGGCCCAAAAATGTCAAGTGAACGGTCAAAAGATCCTTACAAGTCTTCACTGGAGATCTGGAGAACACTAAGAAGCCCAACAGAGAAAAGAACAATGAAAATAGGAAGCCCAAAAGAAGAAAAACCAATCACAGAAAGTTGGTGGGCCAAGCCCACCAAAGGGCCGCGGATCCGCGGCCCAAGCCAACCAATGCCGCGGATCCGCGGCCGTCTAATACCCGTGTCGGTGGAATTTTCTTCTGTTGTCGCGACGGTTTGGGTGTTGGGATTTTTAGGGGTCAAATCAGTAATTGCGCATGTGCGAGACTCTGAAACCCTAATTCTCCTGTTTACTTATAAATTGTAATCTCAAAATTGTAAAATCTTATGCCTCTTTTCAATAAATAAAATTCAGAATTTCTGGAAGTGACATTCAGATCTGTTCTTTATCGCTTGGAGGGAGCCATCAAATCTGTAGGTAATTTATTTCCTTGCTTTTATTTTCTAGTATAATTTATCATCCCCTAATGAGCGAGTAGTCTCCTCGCTTGTTAGGGTTAGCCTTAGCGAAAGGGTTGAGAGATGAGATCTCTCACCCCTTTCAATGCCATCTTCACTTTAGAGTTAGAAACTCCATGCATACGCACACATCCGCTCCCTGCGGCACCCTACCCCTCGAGGTAACGGTGAACCGTAGTATAAAGGGCCGGTTGCGCGCGTTATCCATGGGGGTTAGGGTAATTATTAACAAAGGAAGGATACGAATCTAGAGGAAGAAACATCTTCCCAAAAGATTCGTATCCACTTTATTGATAATTAACTTAACACCTAATAGATCTAAAAAAGAAGGTATTGAAAGCGGTGAAGGAAACAATAATCTCCAAAACTTCCCCTAAGCCTAACCCTAGCAAGACTTTAAATTAGATTAATTAGATCTAGTTTTTATAGATTTTTATAAACCAACCCAAAACTACAAATAGAATCAACTCGTTAAAACACATAAAAGGAATTTACCCGTCTCTGTGGATCGACCCGTACTCACCGGCTAGCTGCAAAGCGACGCCGTTTCTGATTGCGGTAATTACAATTTTTGACACTAATCAAATGGCGCCGTTGCCGGGGACGGCGTAATTTTTCTTTTTTGTGAATTTTCGGGTTGATATAAATTTTAAAAATTATAAAAATCTGAAAATATAAAAAAAAAACAAAAAAATTATCAACTTTGATCTGTTTGAAGGGTGTATATTTTTGAATCTTGCAGGAACAGCGTCGAATCGTGGATCTGGAATTTTACAGAGGGCAAAACAAAAATTGGTACATAAGAACAGAGAGGAACTGAAGATACAGAACCACAAAATTTTTTCCAGAGGCCGATCTCTCCACTCCACCGCGTTTCCGCCGCATAAGGGGGACATCCGCAGCGGATCCGCGCTCCTCTCGCCACGTCAGCACCTGAAAATTTGCTGGTTTGCTTTCTTTTCTTCCCCTCTGCAACCTACAATATATCTCTCTGTAAAAAGTTTCTGCAGGAATTCTTTGCGTAAAGAGTCTTTCTCCCCCTTCTAAATAACAGATTTTCTGCAGGTTTCTTTGCGCCGCGCTAAAAAATATTGATTGCAAGTGAAATTGTATTGTTTTGCATAATTTAACCGGACTCTAAGGGGCTAATTGACCAATCTCAGATTGGGTGGGGATTTCATCACCCTTCCCAGGACCCCAGAAAACACCTAAAGCATTTTGCATCGACCACAATTAATTAAAAAAGATTAGACTCAGACCTAAGGACAGCGAGCTCAATAGGAAAAGGACTAGGGTAGGCATCGGCCGTTTATCCTAACCGACATTGCGGTGTCTAGGCTAGTGGTTATTAATTAGGCCTACTGTAGTGGTGGTTCCTTCCCACTTACCTGGCCGTACTTGTCCGTGAAGAGGCGGTTTGAGGTCTATTTCTAGCCCTAGTTAGGAGCTGTCTAGTAGACCTAGGCGACCCTAGATCTAGGCCTGATTGTGCATGTGTGGTTGATTCAGTTGTGTCACGAGTCCGTTTTCAAAAACCTCCTTGCAGAACTCACACATAAATAAAAAAAAAATAAAGAAAAATCTTTTCAAACTTGCAACTTGTCGCGAAGAAACTTGAAACTCACTTCCACCACTTCTTCTCACTGACATTATCTTACCCCCACATTCTGTTTTTCTTTTTTTTCTGACTGCACTACCCTTTAGTGCATGTCATTTTGGACTAGGGATACTAACGCCCGATTAGTCCGTGTTTCGTTGGTACCGACCGACGAACCCTTCGTCGACATTCCGTCCATTTCCTTACCTCAATCCTCAAATTCTTCTTTCGAAGGTATGTCGGGATTCAACCCCAACGATACCTTACCGACGGGAATGATTCCACCTCCGTTAGGTGCGAATAACCCGAATCTTCCGCCTGTTGTAGCGCCCGCACGAGTCGCGCTCCAGGATCTCTTCTACCCCGTCCGCACTTCTTTACCCACATGTCTTTCTCCCCCACCGGCGAATGGGGATAATTTTGAAATAAAACCACACTTCATCAATATGCTGCCTAAGTTTCATGGTTTGGAATCCGAAGATGCATATATTTTCATTAATAAATTCCAAAACGTTTGCGCCATGATGAAGACAACCCAATTAAGTGATGACGCAATAAGGCTAAGGGTCATTCCTTTTACCTTATGTGACCTAGCCGAGAAGTGGCTATACAGCACCGCATCACATTCCATTAGAAATTGGGACGAGTTTGTGAGAGCTTTTCTGAAAAAGTTCTACCCTCATCATAAAACTGCTAGAATCCGAAACGAGATTATACAATTTTCACAGCTTCCGTCCGAACCATTCTGGAAGTGCTTCGAGAGATTTAAAGACCTACTTGTTCAATGCCCTCATCATGGGATAGAAAATTGGCAACTTTGCCAAACATTATACGAGGGATTGAACACAGCAACGAAGCAGTTGCTAGAAACAATATGTCAAGGTCATTTTCTCTCCAAGTCTAGCGACGAAGCTTGGCAGTTTCTTGAGGACCTAAGTGAGCAAACAATTCAATGGGAGAGTACCAAGACCACATCATCTTCTTCTGTTGGTCAATCTAGGGCAGGCATACATCAAATAGATATGTCGATTGCTATGAAGGCCGAGATGGCCTCACTTATGAAAAAGCTAGAAGCCATTGAGACCAAAATCTCATCGTCTTCTCCTGCCCCTACTCTACCCACACGAACTGTTTGTGCTTGTTGTTCTAATCCATCACATCTCACCGAAGAGTGCCCTTATAATGCACCTATTCAAGGGCAGGATCAAGTCAATGCTGCATTTCAGCAACGACAAAGAAACGATCAGTACTCTTCGGCATACAATTAGGGGTGGAGGAGTCACCCAAATCAACAGTTCCAAGGGAATAACAATTTTCAAAGAGCTCCTCCACAACAACAACAAGCATCCTTACAAACTCAAATACAGCAACCTTTCCAACAACAACCTTATACAAATCAAACGAACAATTTGGTTCAACCAAATGATGATAAGGTTACCTCGCTTGAAAAAAGTCTAGATGCATTTCTTAAGCAAACTACAGAATCCGCAGCAAGATTTGAAAGTTATGTTCAATCTTTAATGAATAACAATGCCTCACACGATCAAAGTATCAAATCTATTGAGGCACAAATTGCACAATTAACTGCTGCGTTGAGCGAGAGAGAAAAGGGAAAGCTTCCATATCAACCATTGCCTAATCCCGGTCACGCACAAAACGCATATCACAATCACAATGTAAATGCGGTGACCACGTTGAGATCCGGAAGAGAGTTGCAAAATAATGTGGAAACTAGTGATGACATCCCCGCCGGTGGTTCTTCTTCTTCTTCCCCGTCTTCATTTTCTTCACTTCCTTCTTCACCTCCTTCTTCACCTTTTTCTTTAGAGCCTATTCTCCACCCTTCACATGGCTCTACTTCTTCTGACCCAAACGGACCCATTTCTCACAACATGAACACATCTACACCGGGATCCGTTCCTAATCCACAGTCTGCTCCACAGACATTTGACTCAACTAATTTTCAAAATGCACCATTTCCAAACAGGTTGAGTCCTAATAAACCAAATACACAAGTGGAGAAGATTGTGGAGATATTTAAGCAGGTTAGCATAAATATACCTCTCTTGGATGCTATCCAACAAATCCCTTCATACGCGAAAATCTTAAAGGGATTATGCACTTCAAAGAGAAAAGCATCTCAAGTACCCAAGAAAGTGCTAGTGGCTAGTGCAGTGAGCAATGCTATTAACCACCATCAAACCTTACCCCAAAAACGAAAGGACCCCGGATGTCCTACGATTTCCATCACACTTGGGGATAAGAAAATTAATCGAGCACTTTTAGATCTTGGGTCTAGTGTTAACCTGATTCCTTATTCCGTGTACGAACAATTAGGGGTTGGAGAGTTGAAACCCACTCGTTGCACTCTCCAAATGGCTGATCGATCAATCACCTATCCAAGGGGTCAACTAGAGGATGTGTTGATCAAAGTCGGGGAATTCATATTCCCCGTTGATTTTATCGTTATGGATACACAACCTGTTGCTAACCCAAGAAACCAAATTCCGGTGATTCTTGGTCGACCATTTTTGGCCACTTCCAATGCCGTGATAAATTGTCGCAATGGCTCCATGACTCTATCCTTCGGAAAGAGGTCTAGTGAGTTCAATATTTATAAGATGGGAAGTCTGCCCCCCGTGCCAAAAACTAGTACGCGAGAAGTTTGCTCTATTCACGAAATCACGCAGGAGGACTGCGAGCTTGAAAGATTTCTATTTGATGAAAACAGTTTTGACGCCACCAGTGCGTCCCTCCTTGAGCCTACTACCGTTGACACAACCGATGTTGATTATGAATGTTTCACTTTTTCGGATGACGACGATTCACAGCCCGAATATGAGTCGTTTGAATTCTTGGATGAGTCAGTCGAGCCATCCAAATCGGTTGTTTGCAGTGATTTCGAACCTGTGTTGGAGTCCTTTAAGTTCGAGGTAGATTCCGCGATGATTCTTTCGCCTCCGAAACTCGAACTAATGTCCTTACCGCCTCACCTTAAATGTGCTTACATAAGTGAGAATGAGACTTTTCCCATTATCATATCAGCCTCTCTAGCCTTCGAGCAAGAGAACGCTATTTTTAAAGTCTTACAAGATAGGCGGCAAGATTCCAGTTGGACTATGGCGGACATCGAGAAGATAAGTTCCCTCATAAGTGAATATCATACACATGTGATGGATGATGCCATGTCAATAGAGGACCCACAGGAACATCTTGGGGGTATTGTGGTGAGTCAACTTCCTCCCTTAGAAGTTGAAATACCCCCCTTTCTTTTAATAAGGTACGAGAATGCCAACACTCCACTGATTGCTGATCATTTACATTCTCGTTTCGATGCATCACCATCACCTGTATATTTACCTCCACACCTCCCATACCACCACTTCTATCTTCCCAAATTCTTTGTGGACCACCACAACTTATTTTCCCACCAACCATTATACTTTACTGATAAATTTTTCAACTGGTTGGTGTTGACTTTTGGCCGATGCAAGGTTTGGCAGTAATGTCCAACATAGTTTAAATGAAGTTTGGGGGAGGGTCTTTTTGTATATATTTTTGTCTTTCTTAACAATAAAAAAAACATAAAAAAACTATAAATAAATAAACAGGGGAGTATCGGTATTTTGACCCTCTTGGTTTAGCATGACAGTGAGGACACTGTCAAGTTCAAGTTTGGGGGTACGCTCGGTACGTCTTCTTCCTTCGCATTCATTTGTATATATTTTTGCATTTGCATACTTATTTAAAAACCCATAAAAATTTGAAAAATTTGAAAAATTATAAAAATTATTGTATTCAATCTTGGCTATAATTGACTTGAGTTTGACAAATAGGTTAACTGGTTAGGAACAACTAGATCTTAGACTTAGTAAATTAAAAACCCTAAAAATAACATTCCTTAAAGTTTAACGGTAGAAAGTATATGCCTTGTAGTTTACTTAGAAATAGGCAAATTTTGGGTTCACTTCTTGGGCTAAGTCTAAACAAGGGAAGAGTATTGATGTTCTTATTAGAGTATAAGTTTGAAAAATAGTTCCTAGCTTAAGTTTAGATTCTGAAAATGTATACCCTACAATTTGCACAATCACGCACCTTGAAAGTTGGAATAGTAGAAGAGACCTTGAAATGCTCTTGTCTAAAGTCCTTAGTACAATGAAAATAAAAGAAAAAGAAAAAAAAAGTGAATAAAAGAAAAAAAAATGAACACTGGTTTTTGTGATTACTTAAGGCTGTAATAATAGAAAAATATTTAGCGAGGGTGCTTCATCACCTAGTGCCTTAGACCAACTGGTTTGGGAGTCACTGCTAAAGCCTTGGGTGTTACAAGACTAGGATTTACGCTTTAAAGTGCAAACACATCTTGTAATCGGTTGTTGGTACCTCAAGAAGTATTAATAGTCGCATGAAGGATGTGTAAGCAAATTTCATTTAAAAATTCACGAATTAATAAGTGCTTTGGACAATGGATGAGAGTATGATTGCTTGATTTGAATTTCCAAGTGTAGAGGTGATCTATACACACACGTAGGGGTATGTAATTGGAGTTTAGATGAGAGAAAGGAATGAAGAATAAAACTTGTATCTTTAATGGAGTTGATAGAAATTCCTAAGTGGAGATGAATCCCTAGAAGGAAGACTTAAGAGATGCCGAAAGCTAAGTAGGTCTACATAACATATATAATCTTAAGTTAAATAATGAGGAAGTGTGAAGAATGTGGGTGGATAATTTACAAGTATAAGATAATAGAATTCCTTGTTAGAAAACCTAATTGGAGAACAAAAGTCAATGGGCCGAGTTGATAGGATTTTGTGGGTGTAATCCGCTGAAAACCCTCAGGAGACAACACTCCTCCTACTAGGGACACCTAGAGGTTTAACGGCTTGTTGCACGTGCTCAGTGCAATCGCGTTTCCCTGCGAAAGTGTGGTTAGAATTTTAGTGAATAAATAATAAGTTTGCTCGAGGACGAGCAAAAGGTAAGTTTGGGGGTATTTGTTCAGACCATAATATTGCATTTATCATTCCCCTATTCTTACCCTTTTTATAAATAAACAGGTACTCTTGACGCACGTTTGTTGCATATTACAGGTTACAGGTTTCTGGAGCAAATACAGTGAAAAAGACACAAAACAACAGAAAAAGGGATTTTTGACCAACAAGCAGACCGATACTAGTCAAAGCCTAGTCGAAGAACATTGCAGGTCCAAAAATGTCAAGTGAACGGTCAAAAGATCCTTACAAGTCTTCACTGGAGATCTGGAGAACACTAAGAAGCCCTACAGAGAAAAGAACAATGAAAATAGGAAGCCCAAAAGAAGAAAAACCAATCACAGAAAGTTGGTGGGCCAAGCCCACCAAAGGGCCGCGGATCCGCGGCCCAAGCCAACCAATGCCGCGGATCCGCGGCCGTCTAATACCCGTGTCGGTGGAATTTTCTTCTGTTGTCGCGACGGTTTGGGTGTTGGGATTTTTAGGGGTCAAATCAGTAATTGCGCATGTACGAGACTCTGAAACCCTAATTCTCCTGTTTACTTATAAATTGTAATCTCAAAATTGTAAAACCTTATGCCTCTTTTCAATAAATAAAATTCAGAATTTCTGGAAGTGACATTCAGATCTGTTCTTTATCGCTTGGAGGGAGCCATCAAATCTATAGGTAATTTATTTCCTTGCTTTTATTTTCTAGTATAATTTATCATCCCCTAATGAGCGAGTAGTCTCCTCGCTTGTTAGGGTTAGCCTTAGCGAAAGGGTTGAGAGATGAGATCTCTCACCCCTTTCAATGCCATCTTCACTTTAGAGTTAGAAACTCCATGCATACGCACACATCCGCTCCCTGCGGCACCCTACCCCTCGAGGTAATGGTGAACCGTAGTATAAAGGGCCGGTTGCGCGCGTTATCCATGGGGGTTAGGGTAATTATTAACAAAGAAAGGATACGAATCTAGAGGAAGAAATATCTTCCCAAAAGATTCGTATCCACTTTATTGATAATTAACTTAACACCTAATAGATCTAAAAAAGAAGGTATTGAAAGCGGTGAAGGAAACAATAATCTCCAAAACTTCCCCTAAGCCTAACCCTAGCAAGACTTTAAATTAGATTAATTAGATCTAGTTTTTATAGATTTTTATAAACCAACCCAAAACTACAAATAGAATCAACTCGTTAAAACACATAAAAGGAATTTACCCGTCTCTGTGGATCGACCCGTACTCACCGGCTAGCTGCAAAGCGACGCCGTTTCTGATTGCGGTAATTACAATTTTTGACACTAATCAACGCCATGCTATCTGCGCCCTGCAACTGTTCTCTGCAACGGTCAATCCGAAGTCTCTCGCACGGACTTGAAATTGCGTACTCTATAGCTTCATCACTATGTAGAAGATATCTGGCCAAACACGTCCTCGGGAACTCGTCCCAACCATCGGAGGGATACTCAATACTCGTCCGTTCTCGATCAACTCACAACGCCTCTGGGTGAGGTCCTCTATACAAAGCTAGTCAGCTTACTGATCTCTTATCACATGATATCTTGACGACGTCAAACTTTTCAATCGAGTCATCAAGGTCCCAAAATTTCCCGAAGGCTCAGCACCTGAGCACAGTCTAAAAATATCGAGTACATACCATAGTACCTCTGGACCAGCCGTAGAAGGGCAAACCCAAGCCTCACTGATGGCACTGCTAAACTGCTACAAACGCTAAGGTTCAAAGCGGTTCCATGGTCATCATGTCGAGTTAGGGTTTCATTCTTCTAGAGGGTCCACAGAATTACCTGCATGTTCCTCCGAATACTTTAAACTTGGGAAAAATGGGTTTTCGACACTCGTTCGAACCTTTTAGCTTTGCCTATACAACATGTGAATATTCTTCGCCCGCATGATAAACAATGCCTCAATCCTCCAGGAAAGGCGATACATCGGTGGTCATCTCTGGATCGGTCTGCTCTAGGTCTGAGTAAGATTCTCTCCACACTGGAAATCTTCAACTCAACTGGGCCTGCATCGGCGCATCAATCTGACAAATCACCTTCGTCTCTCAAATCGGGGTAGACTAGCTATCATCTGTCGCATTTCTGCCTGGAAGCTCTGGCGATCTTAGCTCGTAAGCTCTGGAAACGACATCCCATCACCTCAGCAACAGCTGGGTCACCTGTCTGCACGGTAGGCGACATCAAAATCTCTGAGGTATGCTGTACATCAATAATCCTCTAACAACTGGCAGCTTTAACAATGGCCCGATCATCCGGTATAAAACCAAGCACTCGCCTCCACAAGAGGCCACAACACAACACTACATCGAGACGTTCCCATGTCACCAAAAAACACAATGGTTGGCCCTTATACCAGATGAGCTCGCCCCGACCGCAACACTAGCAGCAGCTCAAACTGCGCTCAAACTATGGTGACAAGAACCTCAATCGAGTATTGAAGAAAGCAGATCAACGGCATGAGAGGAAACG
Organism: Agapanthus africanus; assembly: GCA_030015575.1. Lineage (NCBI taxonomy): Eukaryota > Viridiplantae > Streptophyta > Magnoliopsida > Asparagales > Amaryllidaceae > Agapanthus > Agapanthus africanus. Next base: position 349,835,386 of record JASDDO010000016.1, on the reverse strand, counting down.
ACAGATCCAGAATCGATACATGATCATAAGAAGAAACGGCATCAATGAAAGTATGATCATGGAAACGAATAGAATCAAGGATCTCCAATGGATGTATAATCATAGGTACAAAGAGAATCACTGGTCTAAAAAATATGTACATCCTAAGGTTTCTTAAGTGGAGTATCGTATCGTAAATATGCCGCGGAACATACGTACAGTACGTCACTCTACTCAAGCTACCTACTCTATCAATCAGGGTCAACCTATGAAACGATAGTTCGGGTCTAATACCCTCCCTGTTCAAGTCTAAGTTCCGTAAGGTCAAGCCTAGGTTCCGAAATACATACCCGCCCTAGACTCCGCATAATCAAACATAGACTCGAACAAAGGTTAAACCTAGCGCTCTGATACCAACTTTGTCACGACCCAAAATATTAGCTCGTGACCAGCACTTGAATCACGCAACGTCTAAAGGCGTAACGGAATTCAAGTAAGCTGAAACCTAGAAATCTAAACCTTTTAAGAAAAATAAAGGAGGTGAGGTTTTGAAATAAAGGTATAATGAAATCAAGTTTTCTTAATGCATAGAAAAGGAACATGAATGATGCAAGTGAAATTTACTAGTTTAAAAACATGTTTCGTCTTTTAAAAATTTTGGCAGCACCTCCTTTGTATATTTTGATCCAAAACCACAAATACATAATAATGATAAAGGCATCCCCAAGCGGGAGCTAGCTCTTCGCCAAACGGCGGATCACAACCACGCAATACAGTATAAATAAGTATACGATGCCCAACGGCGAAGTGCACCACAAAAGATAAAAGTGAATATAAAACCCATCGCTCAAATCTCGCAACTACAAGTCTCACTAAGTCTCATTACTTATACAATTACAAATTTTGATTGATGGAGATAACTAGATACGATATGAAATATAGATACAAGAGTGGGTACGATACAAATGTCCCACCTACCAATGCAAAACACCTGAATGCAACTGTGTGCCAGCTAAGCCGCTACTGATCCAAGCGGTCAACCTGCAAGAATTGTGGCACAACGGGGGTGAGTTTCCAACTGGTGAGTAGAAAAATATCAACAGATAGAAATCGAATAAACGACGACTCCTAGGTCAACTATATCATAAAGGTAATACTATGATATCTAGGGTGACCGGGTCTGTATATGTGCCAACAAGGTAGTCAATACCTATATGCGTGCGGATAACATCCAACAGTAATAATCAATGCATGTATATGGATCTCGTCCAACCATAATCAAGGTATGTATGCATGTGGATCTCGTCCACTCATATAATCAATGTCTGTATGCACGTAAATATCATAAAGGACTGTGCATGAAAGTATGAGGATATATATATCAACGGTGTCCCTCCCGAAACATCAAAATCATGGAACCTGAGTGCCTAGCATTGACACTCGAAAACATCATGAAAACCGTACCCAGCATCGGCACGTAAATCCTCATATATCGGGCTCCGTCAGTCCGGATCGGCCCACGGGCTCCGTCAGTCTGGATCGGCCCATATCATCTCTCGACTCCGGTCGGTATCCTCCAGATATCCGCCGAGCCCAAATCCTATCACCGGTAGGTAGTAGTCCCTCTGCCAGGCTCACCGTCTACTGCACAGCGATTCGTTCTCGCCCCGGGGTACCATACCGGGTCCACCATGTACCCGCAATCGGCCTCATCCGCCTTCTCGAATCGGGTTTCACATGTCACTCTCAGAACCGAGAAAACACATGGTGGACGCACTGAAATATCATATCAAGAGAAACCGGGTTTTAAAAACAACACATAATCTCTTTTAAAATATCCACGGTTCTCAAATCCAGAAATCTCATGAAAACAGCATATCTCAATGCGTAAAAATCATGGAGGATGATATATGCGACATATAACAGAAATGTAAGCATATCAATATATCATGCAACATAGAACAATGATATGACATATTAAGGGAAAACCGCTCTTTTAAATGATTCCAGTTTTTAAAATATATCTTGCTGTTCCTAATCTCCCAATAAAACCAGTGATCTATGTAGGTACAATATGTATATGCACAAGTATAGATGTACCAATGTATGTGTGCATAAATATGGATATACAATGTGTATGTGCACCAATATGGGTGTATCAAGGTATATGTGCACCAATATGGATATACAAATGTGTATATCCGCAAGTATGGATGTATCAATGTATATGTACACCAATATGCATATACAAATGTGTATATCCGCAAGTATGGATATGTCAGTGTATATGTGCACCAATATGAATATACAATGTATATATGCGCAAGTATGGATATAGTAATGTATATGTAAGCATGATATGCGAAGAGTCATATCATGATGCAGCAATCCTACTGTGTAGTAACATGGTAATTATCGATGATGAAGTGTATAAGCCGGCATATCTGTGTACGTGTAATATACGCATCATCGATAACGGTGCAAGTGTACTAGCACAGGTATAAGCAATGCAATGGAAATAATATGAATGCAGCATAAGGTAAATCATATGCAAATGCTGATGGGTATACGTATCTAATATGACCGAGTCGGGGAATCTATCAATCGGTATCCAGCCTAACAACATCGCGTACGGTATGATCCATCGTACGGCAACCTCTAGTCAAGGGTAAGGATCAATCATCAAGTCAAACTCATCACGCACGGAAAATCATCGTATGGCGGCATCGAGCTAATAGAGATCCTATCATCCTATAAGACAAATGAGGGTACGGCCTAATATCACGTACGGCCTATCATCCATGATTCACAACATTTTATATATATATATATATATATATATATATCTATATATACCTATGTCCCAGGTCACATCCGCAATAATCTCATATCAGGGGACCGGCAGGGTATAAATCATCTCGATCGACTCGCATCCGTATACCAACATACCATCAAATCATCATATCATCTTATATTCCTTCATCGCATTTTTATCACACATCAAATCGAATTTACATAAGCGTTCTATCTCTACTATGTATAAGTATCTAATCTAACAAACATACCCGAACCATACAATCGGATTTTTAACGAAGTGAATCGTAGTTTTCAAAATAGGGGTTACGGTGTTTTTAAGAAAAAGATATCATTTGAAAATCCATAACATCCCTCAAGGTATATATTTAAAAGATACATACGACTCTTTGTTTTGGAAAAAGGTATGGCTCAGATGACGCATCTACATCGATTATCTAGTCCTACAGTACCTAAACGGCAATATCGCTAAACGTCATCTTATGATAGTAGTAACATATCACTTCTAACTATCCTCTAGTTTCTAACATGTTTTCCTAGCTATCTCATTCTAACCCTAGTTTCCTAATCTAGGTTTCCTTAACCATATTCTATAATCGGTTTCCACCAAAACTTTGCGGGGGTGCTATACGCCATCCACCCGACTTCCCCCGTGGATATAGACCCACTCACCTGGTCTTCGCTTGCCGAAATCGATGACGCCGCGCTCCGTCGCCTCGGAATCCATGCGAAGGTACCTACAATAATAAACAATCGCAATGCGTATTAAAAATCAAGGCGGAAAAACCAAAACGGCACACGTTTCGCTCCTAGGTCAAAACCTATAGCTTTGCATGCAAAACACGACAATTAACCCTGGTCGTTGACGTACAAACGCCACACGACAGAAACACAATACCAAATACCAAAATCAAGTGAAAATGAAGTCGTAAAACAATGCATCAACTCATGGAAATGGTCCTAGATTTTACCCTAAGCCAAAATGGTCTATTCTGCATATATGGAGGGTCAAATTTACTGAAGATAAGGCCCTGGAACCAAACTGAAACAATTCTACCCTACTCTGGCCGCAAATTACGGCCAGATTGAATAAATCTATGGCCTGGATGTTAGGGTTTGGTCTCAGGTCTCAGTTGTAGCTTCCTAGATGCCTGGACGACTCCCAGTAATTGCAAAATCATTTCTAGTGTCCCCGGGTTGCTCCAGATTCCAAAATACCCTCACAATTCACACATTTATCCCATGTCGGGGTTTCTAAATCCGTGTTTTGGGGTTTCTAAGATCTGGTCCATGTCATGAATCATCTCAAAAGTCCTATTGACAGTCCCAACATCACCAATTTCCCAAACCCTTCTCTTTGGATTTTCCAAGTTCACAATCCACTATTAAACGATGTCTAAACTTAACAAAAAGCTAGGAATTCAAAACTACTCTAAAATAAAAGAGATATACCTCATGGTTACCCCCAAACAAAACCCTAGAAATCCCTAAGTTGTCAAAATCCGACTTTTCTTGGTTCATAGCGATGAGGGTGAGGAGGTGATTATTTTTTTGTGAAAGGGCATAGGGTTTTGGCAAGGTTTTTGGGGTGGATCAAGAGGGTAGAAGATGGAGGGATGTGGAGTTGAGGGAGATGAAGAGGGAAAGAAAATGGGGGAAATGGTCAAGGCAGCAACCCCCCTCTCTCTCACTATAATTCTCACCCACTCCCTTTCCATGTCATCATTTTGTCTCCTTTCTCTCTCCTCACTCATCATGACTCTTTTTCTTTCTCTTTTTTCACCAAAACACATACACCCAAATAAAACATTACCATGAAATAACATGTAACATGTCATGGTGCACTAGCCATGAAAAGCTGTAGAGATACGAATTTGGCTTAATCGCGATTAGCAGTGCACTAATCGGGTTTTTATCAAAACTGCATATAATAAATTTTAAAATTGCCAAATCCTTTATATACATTTATAAATGCATAAATCATTTTAATTTCTATTTATTTGATAATTATTGGTATATATTTATACCCTTTTTCGAAAACCCCAATTTCGTAAATCGGACAGTTTTCGGGAAAAATATTATTTTAATATTAAATTCCAAAAATAATATTTTATATTTTCTGAAATGTTACAAAATCATAACGTGAGTGTCGTAACTACGTTGAGATCGAGAAGAGTGCTGAAAAACCATATTGGTGAACAAATTTATGAGCTAGATGACGCCCCAGCTACTACTTCTACTCCTACTTCGTCTAATCTAACGTTTCCTTCCGAGCCTATTCTCCGTTCTTCACTAAGCTCGAACCCTTAGTCCACTTTCTTGAATGAATTACAATCTAAGACCATCCCAAATCCAATTTTGGGATTCATTCCATCCCCACAAACTTCTCGACAAGTGTTGGACCCAACTTATGTTAATAAAGCTCCTTTTTCAAACCGGTTAAGGCCCAACAAACCAAGTCCACAAATGGAGAAGATTGTAACAATGTTTAAGTAAGTTAACATAAACATTCCTTTCTTAGATGCTATCCAACAAGTTTCATCATATGCGAAAATTCTAAATGACTTGTGTACTGAGAAAAGGAAAACCCAAGTACCTAAAAATGTTTTCTTAGCGAGCAATGTGAGCGATGCTCTTACCCAACATTTGCCCAAGAAACATAAGGACCCCGGTTGTCCTACAATTTCTATAACTATTGGGGGTAAAAATACCAATCGCGCTCTTCTCGATCTAGATGCTAGTGTTAACTTACTCCCATATTCTATGTATGAGCAATTAGGTATAGGAGAGTTGAAACCTACGTACTGCACTCTCCAGATGGCCGATAGATCTATCACCCACATTAGGGGTGAGCTAGAGGACGTGTTGATCAAAGTTGAGGAATTTATATTCCCTTTGGACTTTATAGTTTTAGATACACAGCCTGTGGCGAACCCATGGAACCAAATTCCGGTGATTCTTGGTCGACCTTTTCTAGCAACTTCCAATGCAGTTATCAATTGTCGTAACGGTTCCATTAACCTGTCCTTTGGATAGATGACAATTGAACTTAACATTTTTAGGATAGGAAGTCAACACTCCGAACCTTCTGCTTATATAATTGATATATGTTCTGTCAACGAGATAGCTTCCGACAATTGCGAATTTGAGAAGCTTTACGATAATGATCTCGACGCCGCTAGTGCGTTATTGTTTGATCCAGTTATTTATTATACAAGTGAGGACCCTTCTGTCGATAAGTGCACCCTCGAGTCCAAATCCTTTGACTTGTCACATAAATTATTTGAGCTATCCGAGTCAAACTCTTACACTAGTTATGAATCTCTTATGGGGTCCGAGTATCATTTCCTTTCCTTACCTTCTATCATCTCTCCGCCGACACTAGATCTCAAGCCGCTGCCATCTCATCTTAAATATACATATTTAGGTGAGAATGAATCTTTACCCGTTATCATATCAGCTTCTCTAATTTTAGAGCAAGTGAGGGCTCTTTTGTCGGTCTTGAGATCGAATCGGCAAGCTTTTGGTTGGACAATGGCAGACATCAAAGGGATTAGTCCTGTTAGTTATATGTATGCCCTAGAGGCCATTATTGTATATTATAGTGGATACTTGGACATATATATAGAGGACTTTCTTGCTCGATATGATAGTATGCTATCTGGTTGCTCTTTATCTTAATATGTACATTTTTATTATTATACCGTCTCTATGATACATGTTGATAAAGCCCTTAGGATGTTGGCTTGACTACTAGGACTATGATGCGGATCATACTAGTGGGGCTTGTGTAGTCAGCAAGCACATCCTTTATAAAGTTCCTAGTCGAGGGGATATCGAGACAGGGCATTGATATTCCAGAGTAGACTAGTGTGTATGTTTCTTGACCCTGTATGGGGTGATGGTTGATCCCTTATCCATTGGTATTTGACATCAAAGATTGTACACAAGTGCTCATTAGAGAATGGGTACACCGAACAGGACTCGCCGAGAACTCCTAGATGGTACCATACCTATCGTTAGACAGCAGTTTTTTGGTGACACTTGTACATGTTAGTCTGTAGATCCGAGATCGTCATAAAGTCTTATTTGATTCCCACTGTACTTTGATTTCCTCCCTACCACGGCTCAAAGGAGGCGTGCAAACAGGTGGATTTTGGGTACAGTCCTGAGTCACATGGAGGCAATGAGTGATAGGAGAGGTTTCGTCTCTCCCGGTATAAGGAGTTGATATTGATCTATGCTCGATTGGCTATAACAGCAAGTCCCTGACCAGGGCTAATGAGATTTACTGGTAAGTGTTATTAGTAATTTCTCGAACAGTTATAGGCCACACATCGGCATGACTTATCAAGTTACTAGGGTCTGACGATTCCACCCCTAAACTCGATATGCGACATATCAGACAAAGGGACCGGACTATACGGTAAGTGTTGCTTATAGGCTTTGCGGGAGTTTGGACAAGCTTGATTGTTGATCTTCTATTCGCTCAATACCTGGTTAGCCGTTACGTCCAGCAAGTACCGCTGACATCTTGTGGGTATCTGATATGATCAAATACCTACTGCTGGCGTATTGATGAGTCATTAGAGTCCCACACAGAGATTTTCTAGATCAAGCGAAACGAAGTAGGGCACATATTGTGATGTGTATGGGAGCTTGATTAAATATGAGTATGTGATACCGTATTCTACTTTCATGATATTTGTTATCGATTAGGTTATATGTGATATAAACGGATTGTTGAATCAAGTGTTGATTCAATGATATGTTATATGTATATATATTTGATATTGGCCGGTTATATATGATATGACCAGATTATTGAATCAAGTGTTGATTTGATATTGTATATTGAATGTTGTCGGTTATATGTGATATGACCGGGTTATTGAATCAAGTGTTGATTCGATAATTTGATATACATATAAATGATATTAGTCGGTTATATATGATATAACCGGATTATTGAATCAAGTGTTGCTTTAATAATTTAATATATATTTATATATTAACTAATATTGTGCTCACTAAAGATTTGATTCTCTTTATATATATATATATATATATATATATTGTGTCATGTTAGATGATACACCGTACATAGGTGTATGAGACTCACACCATGACTTAATGATAATTGGGGTAATTATTTATTAAGAGTAAAATAAAATGAAAGGATAAATGGGCATGGCTTAAGATACTTGTAGAAGCATGTAGAAGCCATGACTCATCTCTCTTTTTGTCTTACTCTAGATATTTTATCACCCTAATAATATCACTAGCCCATGGTTTATTCTTTGATGATCACTTGAGATATTTCTTCACCCAAGTTCATATTCTTCCTCTTTAGGTTTTCTTGAGTTGAAGAAATAAAATGAGAAATAAATTTCTAAAGTGAGCAAATTCCTACTTCATCAATCTACACTCATCTAGCCCATTAGTTTAGGTTGTTAGCTTTACTAATACTTGATTAGTGAAACATTATCTTGAGTTAGAGAGACTTCAAGATGGATCATCTTCGACATTGAAGATCCATTAGCAAGCTCGTTCCTTTCACCAAGTGGATCCTAAGAAGAGTTCTAGAGACTACTACTCGGAGCTTTAGAAGTGAAGAACCGGTCTGCAAAGGTTGTATTCTCTATTCACTTAGTGTAAAACTTATTTACTTGCTTACAAACTCTAATTCTCTAGTTCGATTCTAGGTTAGTGTAGCTTAGACCTTTAGATTTTTTAAAATTGCATACTTGATGTATGTGGAAACCTAATAGAGATGCTAAGACACACTTTCATGGTATCAGAGCCAAGCTAGAGCATTAAGAGAGGTCTTGACGACGTTAAAGTGTTCGATAGAAGTTCAAAAACCCGCATTTCTCATGTTTCTATCCATTTTTTCAAAAGTTGATATTTTTTAGATTAAAAATATTTAGAAAATCATGCAGGGTATTTAATGGAGCCCCAAGAAATACGAGGGCCCAACTCTACCAAGTGGCCGCGTAACCGTGACATAACCTAGGGTTTCGCCGTGGTTCCGCGACAACATAGGTGAGTTTGGGACTCTTGTTTCTTATGCTGCACCATTGTGGTATTTTGGACTTTCTGGGTATTTTTTGGGAGTTTCAAGTTGAGATCTCTGTAATTTGTGGGTGTTTGATAAATTGATTGAAAAGTTTAACATCGCCTAGATTTTTATGATAAGTGATATAATATTTGGAATCCACATTAATTAGTTTTGTGAAAACTAGTTTGTAGTTTGTAAATCTCGCGTTTTAGTCTCTTTTGATCGATTGCCACGGAATTTCGATTCGGATAAAAACTCTGTCGCAATCTCGTATTGTACGTGAATAGTCACCGGAAAATACTACTAGATAGCCACACCCCATTGCGTCGACCAAGTGACTATAGGAGAACACTGTAGCCAAAAGCATCCACTCGGGTGCTCGTGGTCGCGGTGTTCCACCTAAGTGCACTTCGTTGACGGTATCAGGGGTGCGGCAATCTATTAAAGTTTCCGACGAGCATTCGATCATTATATTGGGAATCTTGTTGAATTACCCGACTGTTTATTGAAAAATGTTTTCAATTTGAGACTTAAATGCAAGAATTATTGGGTTAGGCATGAAATCCGAGATATGAGATTTTCCGGGTTTATGATGTCTAAGGTTTGATGCAGATTCTAATTATTGTATTTTTCATTTCTTTTTTGCGACCGTAAGTGTAATATGTGGTGTATCCCTAACCTTGTTGCTATACGTCAACGACATCAGGAATTTGCATATTTACTTACGTTGATGACATGCGATGTTATGTGTTGCTGTGATATGTTATATTGGATCGTCGTGATTGAATAGCCATTTTTTTACGTGAGATAATAGTTTTTATATTTTCATTCATGTAAAAAGTTGTATGTAATATTGTTTTATTGGGACACTTCTGGGTTGAGGATGTTGTTACCATTGATGTATATTATTTACTTTTCCGCATTAGGATAGACCTAAGGTGGGGAGCACAAGTAACCAGGTTCTAGAGTCCAGTAGTAGACCATCTCGAAAAGTCGAGACCAGTCTCCTAACTCTAGAATTGGTAGGGTCACTTATCGCTCTCGTAGGGGTCTAGGGATATGGGTTTGTCTATTCATCACGACCGTGGAATCCTTGTTTTTCATTACTGGCTAAATTTAAAACACGGACCCCTTAGTATATCCAATATTTCATATGTTTGTTTCTACTGCCTGTGTTATGTGATGTGATCTTATAACTGCGTGAGACAAATGCTATATATGTGATATATATAATAAACATTGCTTATGTTTTGCACCCACGCTAGTCCAGCCCCCGCTCTGCCGTTAGTTAAGTAACCTAATGGTGCATGACGAGGCCTCGTGGCTAATGTGGATGGCATAAGCGTACGTTCTATTTTCGTTTCTTTTATGATGTTTAGGAAACATAAATGATGGGACGTCATTAATGAGATTAATGAAAGAAAAGAAACTTAAAGATGTTGTAGAATCAAATTTTTCAAAAAGACAGCTCTAGTTATTGCTTTGCATAGCGGTATTCCTTTTTGAATATCCAGTACCTCATACGATGAGGAAAGAGCCTAGTCCTCTTCACCGGGAGTGACCTCTTTAGCAAAACTAGCAAATGCTACAACCCACTCGGTTTGTTTTGAAAACTACTCGATTTTAAAAGCGGAACTTAAACCACTCCTTTTAAAATCACTGGATTCTACAACGATATCAAGTTCATTACGTTAAAGGTTTTATTCAAAATTAGTCGTAACCATCCGTCATTTCAGATAAGGACTATTCAGTATTCGTGCTGCGTTTGTTGGCCTCCGTCAAGACATAGTGTGCAGTAGCTGATTAGTGCTTATCTTCCGCATATGATGCGATTGGATTAGGTTAGTCGTACGGCTTTTTTGGCCTCCGCCAAGGGTCGTGCGGGTGGCTTTAATTCAATCAAGAAATGACGAACTTGACTAGCGGTCTATGGTTTGTTGGCCTCCGTCAAGGTCATAGGTCATTTAGGGTAAAAACAGATATTGGGAATTTCAAGTGTTGAAATTTGCAATGAGATTGCATACCTTCTATGAGATAGTTGGATCCCGATACCCACTGCGAGTAGGAGTTACTCCTGAGAGAGTTTTCCACTTTACAATTAGCTGATCCAGTAGGTGTCTAAGAAAGGTGTTAACGGGGTCATGCCCATGCGGAAACGAGGTTATTTAATTAGTTCCATGCGAAAGCATGGGGAGACTCCCTCGGAGTACCAATACCTGCCTGGCTGACCGATTGACGAACTTGTAGGGTGTAATTAATCCCGGCTAATCTTACCTTTTAGGGTTTGAAGGAAGATTTGACAAAAACAGTGGGAGCCATCTTGATTAGATAAGATAATAACTAATCTAATCTTGCAAGAGCGCACGCTAAAGTTTTTTTTCTCTCTCACTCAAGGTAGCGACCATGACACGCCTTAATCAAGATAATAATATGGATGTATTGACTGAACCCGCTTATTAGACTGAGCTGGGTAACATTGGTTCCGCTTTTTCTTATGATTGTCATAAGTTTGAGCAAGAAAAAGGGGAATATCAGGATTCCCTAGCAACCCAAACGAAGAAAGAGCATGATGATGTATCTTCTTCGGGTGTGTTCGTTATTGAGAACTGTTTCTCAGTATGCTCAACGTCCAGGGTATTGGATACCGGATCAAGATCCCACATTTGTAATTTGTTACAAGGGTTAAGAAGAAGTAGAGAACTGGAAAATGGTGATAAGTCTCTCGTAGTAGGGAATGGTGCGATTGTTGCAGCTAAAGAAGCTGGCGAATATCATCTTGTATTACCAAATGGTAGTACATTGATTCTGAACGACTGTTATTTCGTACCAAAAATGATATGTAATATAATATCAATTTCTTTACTAGATAAAGAAGGATATAATTTTGTATTAGAGAAAAATGTTATGAACATTTTCCTAAATCAAGTGTTTATTGGGTTTAGTACGTTGTGTAACGGTATTTACGTTCTAAATCAAACTACAATTCTAAATATACAGAACACACACAAGAGGAAAAGTTCAGAAATGAACGAATCCTTCTTGTGGCGTTGTAGACTTGGTCATATCAATGCGACAAGATTAGCTAAGTTACATAAAGATGGATATTTAAATCCGTTCGAATTTACATCTTATGAAACTTGCGAGTCATGTCTCAAAGGCAAAATGACCAAAACTCCGTTTACTGGACACGGAGAAAGAGCCACTGAACTCTTGGGACTGATACATAGTGATGTATACAGTCCTATGTCTACATATGCCAGGAATAGTTCCTCGTATTTTATTATATTCACAGATGATCTCTCAAGATTTGGACATGTGTTCCTGATGAAAAACAAATCTGAAGCTTTTGAGAAATTCAAGGAATATAAGTACGAAGTTGAGAACCAGACGGGTAAAAGTATTAAAGTCCTACGATCTAATCGGGGAGGAGAATACTTGAGCACGAAATTCTAAGACTACTTAAAAGAGATTGGGATTCTCTCTCAGCTTACTCTTTCGTATACACCACAACACAATGGAGTATCGGAGCGGAGGAATCGCATCCTATTACATATGGTGCACTCTATGATGAGTGTTGCTGAGTTACTTATTTTCTTTTGGGGTTATGCACTTGAGACAGCTGCATACCTATTGAATAGGGTTCCAACCAAATCCGTGCCTACCACTCCATATGACATATGGAAAGGGAAGAGATCATGTCTTAATTTTATTAAGATATGGGGTTGTCCGGCTTACGTTAAAACGTAAAATCCGGACAAGCTCGAGGCAAGATCGGTTCTGTGCAAGTTTGTAGGATATCCCAAACATTCGTGAGGGTATATCTTCTACCACACCGAGGAACAAAAGGTGTTTGTTCATGCCACTTTTGTAGAAAAGGAATTTCTTGTGAAAGAAATTAGTGGTAATGAGGTAGAACTGGAAGAAGTTCCAGCTACACAAACTACAACCGATGATTTGGTATAACCGGAGGATTCGATAGACTCCGACGAACCTCAGTCACTCGGCAGATCCAGTAAGGTTTCTCATCCACCTTAGAGATACTATGATTTTCTCATAGACGGTGAAAGTGAAGATTGCATCATGAAAGATGATGGCCTAACTAATTTCGAGCAAGCCATCACAAGTGGGGACTCTGTGAAATGGCTGGATGCTATGCGATCTGAGATGGAATCCATGTACACCAACAAAGTATGGACTTTGAAAGTTGCTCCTGAAGGGGTAAAACCCATCGGGAGCAAATGGATCTTTAAGAAGAAACTTGATGTAGATGGAAAGGTTGAGACCTTCATAGCTAGACTTATAGCAAAAGGTTTTCGTCAACAATTAGGAGTCGACTATGATGAAACCTTTTCTCCAGTGGCTATGCTTAAGTCTATCAGGATCATACTTACTATTGCTGTATACCATGACTATGAAATTTAGCAGATGGACGTCAAGACCGTTTTTCTAAATGGTGATTTAGAAGAGTGCGTGTACATGACATAGCCAGAGGGCTTATAGACAGTGGAAGTAACGGAAAGGTGTGCAAGCTGCTTAAATCAATCTACAGATTAAAGCAGGCATCGCAGAGCTGGAACATCTGTTTTGATGTAGTGGTCAAAGAGTTTGACTTCATCAAAAACGTAGATGAACCTTGTATATACAAGAATGTAGTAGAGAGTAAGGTTGTCTTCCTCGTATTGTACGTGGATGACATACTCTTGATAGGAAATGATATTCCTATGCTACACTTGGTCAAGCTCTTCTTATCACAAAAGTTTTCCATGAAGGATCTAGATGATGCCTCCTACATCTCGGGGATAAAGATCTATAGAGATAGATCTGCTGGGTTTCCTCACCACCTCATCTAGTGTTTGGAAGTATCACACATATCATAATTAAATTTTATGAGGTGCTAAGTAAACTAACCTAGGATCTTAACTAGAATTTTAGGGTAACAATCAATAAGGATCACACGCAAGAAGCAATTTAATACTAAGTGAAGAGATTACAACCTTTGTAGACTTTCCTTGGTGACTCCTTGGCACTTTGAGAGTTTGAAATGGATCGATAGAGGTCTTCCTATTCCACGATGATCCACCCGAAGTCCCTTTGCCCAAAACTCCTTGCTTTACTTGATCTTTGAAAGAAGTGTAGCAAACACCCTACACAAATGGGCTAGAGATGTGTAGAATGATGATGTGGTTTGTATTCTCCATTCAAAACCCTTTCTTTTTTACTACCCCACTCTATGGAAAACCCAAGAGAGCAAGAGAATGAGGAAGAAGATGATAATGGCAAAGCTTGAGCTCAAGAGATAATGATCAAAATGAGAATGAATATATATATATATATATATATATATATATATATATATATATATATATATATATATATATATATATATATATATATATTAAATCCTTCTCACTTCAAACCATGGGTTAATAAATATCTAGATATTTATTTTGCAGTAATGAGAGCCATAGAAAATTAACTCATGGTTAATGCAAGGTTAAATGAAGAATAAATCTAAACCATGAATTAATTTCTATTTGCATTAACTCAAAAATAATTATATAGATAAATACTTCCATGTGAGTCTTGCATTGCCACCACATGTGTATCATCAACCATGATACAATGTATGCATGCATATGTGCATGCACATCATCATGTGCATCAACATAAACATATGCATATATGCATGCATACAAAATAGAAAAGGGTTTAATAAAGAAATAAGATAAAAGTCAAATGTTAAATCAACACTTGATTTGACAAACCAGTCATATCACATACGGCTCGACTAATAGAAAAACGCCCGATTAATATACAGTATCACATACATGTATTTAATCGGGTCCCCGCGCATATCTCATATGCACACCACATCTTTTCTCCTGAGCTAGGAAACTCCTTTGTGGGACTCTGAGACTCGTCAATATGCCGGCAGTAGGTGATGATCATATCAAACATCTACAAGCCGCAAACGGTCAGCTAAACGTAATGGCCACCCGGGTATTGAGCGATTGTCAAAACTCCCGTCGAGCCAACTGGCAACACTTACTGTACAGTCCGGTCTCTTCGTCAGATATGCTGCATATCGAGTTTAGGGATGGTTTCGTCGACCCTAATAACTCAATAAGTCATGCCGGTGTATGGCTCATAACAGATCGAGAAACTACTGATAACGCTTATCAGTAAATCTCAGCAGCCCTGGCCAGGGACTTCCTGTTATAGCCAATCGAGCATATCACAACATCAACCCCCAATACCGGAAGAGACGAAACCCCTCTTATCGCTCATTGCCTCCATGTGCCTTGGGACTGTACCCAAAGTCCACCTGTTTGCACGACTCAGTAGAGCCGTGGTAGGGTGGAGATTAAAGTACAGTGGGAGGACACACAAGACTCTATGAAGATCTTGGGTCTACAGACTAACCTGTACCAGTGTCACCTGAGAACTGCTATTCGACGATATATATAATACCACATAGGAGTTCTCGGCGAGTCCGTTCAGTGTACCCAGTCTCCACTGAGCACCCGCATACAATTTTTGGTGTCACCAAACCAGATGGATATGGGATCATCCATCGCCCATCACATGAGACAAGAATGGTATACGCTGGTCTACTCTGGAATATCGATGCCCTGTCTCGATACACCCATGACTAGGAACAGTTCAAGGATATGCTTATAAACTACACGTGTCCCACTAGTATGATCTACATCATAGTTCCAGTAGTTAAGCATATATCCTATGGACTTTATCAACATGTACCAAAAGAGTAAGATGCATGATCAAATGAACATGTCAAGATAAAGTAAACCAGATAGCATGCTATCATGTCGAGCATGAAAGTCATCTATATACATATATACATGTCCAAGCCTCCACTATACATATAATGGCCTCTAGGGCATACATATATCCAACAATTTCCCACTTGCACTAAGGCCAATTATTGGTGTATCTCACACCCAACATCTTAAAAAGTCGCTCATGCTGCGGCTGTGGAAGGGCCTTGGTGAGTGGATCCGCGGTGTTATTCTTTGTACCTACTCTCCGAATCTCGATCTCATGGCTATCTACTATCTCCCAGATCAAATGATATCGCCTCAGGATGTGTCTAGACTTCTGATGGGACCTTGGTTGTTTGGCTAACGCCATAGATCCATTATTATCACAATACAATGGTATTGGATCAACAATGGTTAGAACTACTCCTAGTTCCGCGACGAACTTCCTCATCCAGACGGCTTTCTTGGCAGCATCATTTGCAGCAATATACTCAGCTTCCATCGTGGAGTCTGCTATTGTATCCTGTTTGGAACTCTTCCAACTAACTGCCCCTCCATTGAGGGTAAATACAAACCCTGAGATAGATTTGTTGTCATCCTTATCACCTTGGAAGCTGGAATCGGTAAAGGCCTCCATCTGGAGATCCCCATTACCATACACCAAGAACAATTCTTTAGTCCTTCGTAAGTATTTAAGAATGTTCTTCACTGCTATCCAATGTTTCTCCCCTGGGTTGGATTGATACCTGCTTACTACAGCTAGTGTATAAGCTACATCAGGTTTAGTACATAACATCGCATACATTATAAAACCTACGGCTGAAGCGTAGGGTATAATGCTCATGCGAGCTCTTTCTTCATTAGTCTTCGGACAGAAGTCCTTGGAGAGAGTGATTTTATGACAAGCGGGCAAGGCACCACGCTTAGAATCTTCCATACTAAACCGTTTTAGGATGGTGTCAATGTACTTTTATTGGGACAATCCCAATAACCTCTTGGATCTATCTCTATAGATCCTAATGCCCCAAATGCAAGAGGTATCACCCAGGTCCTTCATGGAGAACCTTTGTGATAAGAATAGTTTGACCGATTGTAGTATAGGAATATCATTTCCTATCAAGAGAATGTCATCCACGTACAATACGAGGAATGTGACAGTACTCCCTACAATCTTCTTGTAAATGCATGGCTCATCTACATTTTTGACAAAATCAAACTCTTTGATTGTATCATCAAAGCATATGTTCCAGCTCCGTAAGGCCTGCTTTAATCTATAAATGGATTTAAGCAACCTACATGCCTTCCCGCTGCTCCCACCGTCAATGAAGCCCTCTGGCTGATCCATATAAACGCATTCTTCTAAATCACCATTTAGAAATGCAGTTTTAACGTCCATCTGCCAGATTTCATAGTCGTAGTGAGTAGCAATAGCAAGTAGGATCCGAATGGATTTAAGCATTGCTACTGGAGAGAAAGTTTCATCATAGTCCAATCTTGGTCTTTGACGAAAACCTTTCGGTACAAGCCTTGCTTTATAGGTCTCTACCTGTCCATCTACACCAATCTTTATCTTAAAGATCCATTTGCAACCTACGGGTTTTATCCCAGGGGCTGCAACGTCCAAAGTCCATACTTTGTTGGTGTACATGGACTCCATTTCGGATCTCATGGCATCCAGCCACTTCACCGAGTCACCACTCGTGATAGCTTGCTGAAAACTAGTAGGATCATCATCATCCATGATGCAATCTTCTCTATCACCATCAATGAGAAACCCATAGTATCTCTCTGGTGGTCGAGAAGTTCTACTAGATCTCTGGAGTGGCTGAGGTTCTTGAAGTTCTACTGCAACATTAGCTTCAACCAATTCGTCATGAATAATTTGTGTCTCTAGAACCTCTTCTAGTTCTACCGCATTGCCATCATCACCTTTTGTAAAAATCTCATTTTCTAAAAATGTGTCATGTTGAGAAACAAACACCTTTTGTTCCTTCTTGTGGTAGAATAGATACCCATATGAATGTTTTGGATATCCCACAAATTTACACATGATCGATCGTGTCTCGAGTTTGTCTGGATTCTGCTTTTTGACAAAAGCCGGACAACCCCATATCCTAACTCTTTTAAGAGATGGTCTCTTTCCACACCATATCAAATATGGAGTGGTAGACACGGTCTTGGTTGAAACCCTATTTAATAGATACATTGCTGTCTCCAATGCATGCCCCCAAAAGAAAAGCGGTAACTCAACATCACTTATCATGGACCGTACCATATCTAATAGGGTACGATTCCTCCGTTCTGACACACTGTTGTTCTGTGGTGTGTAAGGGGGAGTGAGCTGAGAGAGAATCCCATTCTCTTTTAAGAAGTCTGAAAACTCTGTACTCAAATACTCTCCACCTCGATCCGATTGAAGTTTCTTGATGCTCAAGCCTGTTTGTTTCTACTTCAAGTTTATATTCCTTGAATTTCTCGAAAGCTTTGGATTTATGCTTTAACAAAAACACGTGTCCGAATTTTGAGAAATCATCAGTAAAAGTAATGAACTATGAAAAACCGCTTCTAGCATGTGTAGACATTGGTCCGCATACATCACTATGTATGAGGCTTAAGAGTTCCACAGCTCTTTCTCCGTGTCCAGTAAACGGAGTTTTGGTCATTTTACCTTTGATACAGGACCCGACAAGTCACATAAGCTTTATATTCAAAAGGATTTAAATATCCATCTTTATGTAGCTTGTTTAGTCTTGTTTCATTAATATGACCAAGTCTACAATGCCAAAGAAAAACTTCATTTATATATGAAAATTTTCTTTTATTAGTATGTTGTATATTGAAAACTGTGTGTTGGTTCAGGACGTAAATGCCGTTATTTAGTGTACCATACCCAATCAACTGTTGATTCAAGTTAATGTTCATAACATTATTCTGCAACACAAAATGATATCCTTCATTGTCCAACAAAGAAACGTATATTATATTACATAGCATACTTGGTACATAATAACAAGGGTTCAATACCATAATACAACCCGAAGGCAACCCGAGATGATACTCTCCTATGGATACAGCATGTACATTGGAACCATTTCCAACCCGCAGAGTATGGTCACCAGTCTTCAAACTCTACTGTTTCTCAATCCCTGCATACAATTGCAGATGTGAGAAAACCGGTATCTAATACCCAAGATGCAGAGTTTATAGAAAAACAGTTTTCAGTTACATACACACCTGAAGCGGAAGCATCAGCATGCTTCTTCTTCTTGAGATCAGCAAGATATACAACACAGCTGCGTTTCCAATTTCCCGACTTGTGGCAGTAAAAACATTCTCCTTTTCCACTTCCCGCGGCCCTGGATTTGTCTTTCCCCTTCGCCTTTTGAACTCCACCTTTCGGTTTGATGGGTTTCTTCTTCTTCTTTCCCTTGGCCTTGGCTTTTGGGACGGAAGAGGAAGATGGCCCAGCAAGCAGAGCGGGAGTTTTCGCTGTCTTAAGCGTGCTTTCTGCACTTTTCAACATACTGAGAAGTTCAGGCAATGATTTCTCCAAATCGTTCATATTGAAATTCACAATGAACGGAGCAAAGGAAGGGGGAGAGACTGCAGAATAATATCTGTATATTGCTCATTATCCATGGTCCATCCCAGTTCCTCAAGTTCTTCTATAAGACTAATCATCTTCAGAACATGTTCTCCTACTGATGTGCCAGGGGCCATCCGCATCTGAAATAATTTTCGAGATGCCCCGTATCGTAAAGTCCGAGATTGCTCTTCATACAACTCCTTTGTATGAAAAAAGATGGATTGTACATCCATCTTCTCGTGCTGTTTCTGATGGATACTGTCCATAGAAGCAAGCGCGAGGCACTTGGCCGTGTTGTAATCAATATCCCATGTTTTTCGGATCTCTCTATCCGAAACATATGATTCAGGACCTGGGACGGGTGGGACTTTGGTAGTGAGGATATATGATACTTTATCATATGTGAGTGCAATGTTCAAGTTCCTTAACCATTCTTTATAATTTGGTCCTGTCAGTTTGTTTTTCTCTAAAAGAAGCTTAAGTCCCATCATCAGTATTTGCCATTAGGAGAGAGAAAAGAATACACTCAGCGAAATGCTCTTGCAAAGAATTAGATTGGTTATTATCTTATCTAATCGATGTCTCCCACTGCTTTTATCAAATTTTCTTTCAAAACCTTAAAAGAAAACTAGTCAGGATTAATTATATTCTACAGTTTCGCTAACCGGTCAGCCAGGCCAGTGTCGGTACTTTGAGGGAGGTTCCCCGTGCTTTCACACGGATCTAATTAAAATAAACTTCGTTTTCCCAGATGTCAAACCCCTTTGACACCTTTCTAGACATCTACTGGATTAGCTAATTGTAAAGTGCAAAACTCTCTTGGGAGTAACTCTTACTTACAGTGGGATCGGGATCCAACTATCATATAGATGGTATGCAATCTCATTGCAAATTTCAACTCTTGAAACTCCCGATATGGTTTTTAACCCTACCTGCTTATGACCTTGGCTATGGTCAACATATCATAAGCACTAGTCAAGTTCTACCCGTCATTTCGAGATTAACTAGACCCACCTATATGACCCTTGACTATGATCAACATAATCACATGAATGTCCTAACTGATCGCATCATATGCTTTGTAGGAAGACATCACTTAGCTATCTACACTACGCCTTGACTATAATCAATATACGTAGCACGAATACTAAGTACTCTGCTTCCTAAAATGATGGAGGGTTGCAGATGGTTTTTATGAAAACCTTTAACGCTTTGAACTTGATCTCGTTGTAGAATCAAAACAGTTTAGAAAAGGAGTGGCTTAAGCTCCGCATCTTTTGAAACTTGCATTTTTCATAAAAAGGCCGAGTGGGTTTCAAATCTGATTCTATAACATCTTTAGGTTTTTTTCTTCTTTACGTTAATCTTATTAATGTAGTCCCATCATTTAAGTTCCTAAGCCATTACAGAAAAGAAACGAAAATAGAACGTACACTTATGCCATCCGCATTCGCCACAGTGTCCCGTTATGCACCGTTAGGTTACTTAACTAACGGTATAGCGGGGCGGGACTAGTGTCGGTGTAAAACATAAACAACGTTTATTATATATCATATATATAATAATAATCCATTCATCTCAGATACTAAGTAATCACATCACAGAATATCAACAGCAGAAGCACATATGAAAATAAAAGGATATCTAGGATGTCCGTATTTTGTATTTAGCCAATAATAGAAAATACGGATTCCACGGTGTAAGTCCACGTTGCCCACCCCGGTGCTTGCGGGGAGGCGGAAACGTTATGAAAAATTCGATTTTTACAACTCTAGGCAACATGGACTATGTAAAGGAGGGATCTTTGCTAAACAAAACTAACTAACAAAGCTAAAGAGTTTAGCTACTCGGAAAGTGGGTTATACCTAGGTCTTCAAGACCTTCTCTCTTTGCTCCTTGGAGTGAAAGAAAGGGTTCTTCTTGTCGCCTTCTTTTGCCGAAGAAAGATCCACCCGAGGGCTTCAACCTTTGGCTCCAACCTCAAACTAGAAGCAACTAAGGTGCTTGGTGTGCTAGACCTAGGACCTTAGAAAGAGTAGAGGGTGTTTTTGAAGAGATTATCTCAAGCTCAAATGGTTCTCAACTCATGAGAGGGGAGAGCTAGAGAGAGAGGAAGAGGAGGAGAGAGAATGGAAATGATAAAGTGAGAAGAATATCTCAACCTTCTCACATATATGTGAATTATGTAAATTAGATAATTAGCAAAAGATAATTGTCATGGTTAATCAAGAAATGACCATTATCATTTCACATTAAATGCTTTTGCAAGGATCAAAGAGCATCTTTCATATGGAATGATGATGGTCAACTTGTCAACCTAGGTCAACAAGTCAAGTATAGTCAAATGGTCAACAACCCTAACCATGCATAATTATAATTAACTAATTATTAATAAATCATAATTCACACAAAATATTAGGGTTAAGAAAATGACAATAGTCATCAACCCTAATCAAAGTCCTCTGCCTCTGTCTCAGTCAACTGTGCATACACACTCGTATCCGTGTACCGAGGAACACGAATACAATGAGATAAAACCAATCCCAAATCATATACTAGGATCCGGCTTAAACCAAAGCCCGCTAGTATAAGCTGTCCGGACACCAAACGTGCATAAGTGCGTGGATGTGAACGAACCCTGTCGCAATACCATGCGACCTCTACTCATTTTGCCTAAAGGCGAATAACCCTCTGTGTGGGACTTTGAAGACTCGACACTACGCTGGCAGTGGGTTTAACCACAGACCGCAAGCGGCACTAGCTGTACGTAACGGTCCCTAGGTAGATACCGATAAGAAGACTGACGAGGTAAACCCCATCTGAACTTCTACTGAGCCTGAATGTGACGGTCTCCGTACAGTCCGGTCTGTTCGTCTAAGAACATCGCATGGCAGGCCTAGAGGGCGGTAAACGTCAGTCCCCTACTAGCGGTACAAGTCGTGCTGGAGTGTAGCCCAGAACACCTGAGATAACACTGGGAACCTACCAGTCTATCTCGCTTGCCCTGGCCAGGGACTTTGTGTAATGGCTCTCCTAGACACAGCGCGATATCAACCCCCAATACCGGGAGAGACGAATCCTGTCTAACCGTCACTGCCTCCAAGTGCTTCGGGACTGCACCCAAAAACTACCTGTTTGCACGACTCCTTTGAGCCGTGGTAGGGTAGTAATCAAAGTACAGTGGGAACACACTCGAGGCGAAGTGACAGTGTCAAGTCAACGGACTAAGCTGTACTCATGTCACCTGGGAACTGATAACTAACGATAGGTATAATACCAACCAACAGTTCCCGACGAGTCCTGTCCAGTGTACTCGTAACCTAACGAGCACCCGCATACTATCCCAAGTACGACGTACTGACGGCTGTGGGACAGGCCGTCTCCTAAGCTGGGATGAGAAGTGCATACGCTAGTCTACTCCGGAGTATCGATGCCCTGTCTCGATAGTCCTGCGACTAGGGACCTGCATAAGAATGTGCTTATAGATTACCTACCCCCCACGAGTGTGACTGCCATCACAACGCTGGTAATCAAGCAAAGATCCTAAGGGCTCCACTAATGTGTAAAGGCGATATGCTAAAAGAAACACATGCACACATTAAAGCAGAAACAAACCAAGTAGCATACTACCATTTTGAGCAAGAATGTCAATACAAGGTGAATATCCCAAGCTTCCATCAAGTAATATACAATCCAGTATGATACAGTAATGGCCTCTAGGGCATATACACTAACAATCTCCCACTTGCACTAAGGCCATGTACTGGTGTATCGAAGACCTATCATCTCGATCAGCCGCTCGAACTGAGTCTGGGGTAAGGCCTCCGTGAATGGATCAGCAGTGTTATCTTCCGTAGCAACTCTCCGAACCTCGATCTCCTGGCGACCCACGATCTCCCTGATCAGGTGATACCGCCTCAAGATGTGCCTGGACTTCTGATGGGACCTGGGTTCCTTCGCTAAAGCTATAGCTTCGTTGTTGTCGCAATACAGCGGTATTGGATCAACAATGGTAGGAACCACCTGAAGCTCCGTGAGGAACTTCTTTATCCAGACAGCTTCCTTTGCGGCATCTGCAGCAGCGATATATTCCGCTTCCATCATCGAGTCAGCAACGGTTTCCTGTTTGGAACTCTTCCAACACACTGCCCCTCCATAGAGGGTAAAGACATAACCCGACATGGACTTGGAATCATCCTTATCACTCTGGAAGCTGGAGTCAGCAAAGGCCTCGATCTGGAGTTCTTTTCCGCCATACACCAAGAACATCTCCTTAGTCCTTCTCAAGTACTTGAGAATGTTCTTTACCGCTATCCAGTGCTTCTCCCCAGGGTTTGACTGATACCGGCTTACCACACTCAGTGCATAAGCTACATCTGGTCTGGTACACAACATCGCATACATTATAGAGCCTACCGCAGAAGCGTAGGGTATAATAGACATGCGATCCCTTTCCAAATCAGTCTTGGGAGACATCTCTTTGGAGAGGGTGATCCCGTGACAAGCCGGTAGATTACCGCGCTTGGAATCTTCCATACTGAATCTTTTCAGTATGGTGTCGATGTACCTGGACTGTGAGAGTCCTTATATCCTCTTGGATCTGTCACGGTAGATCCGGATCCCCAGAATGTAAGAGGCATCACCCAGGTCTTTCATGGAGAACCTGTGTGACAAGAACCCTTTGACAGATTGTAGCATAGGAATGTCATTTCCTATTAAGAGAATGTCATCCACGTATAAAACGAGGAATCCTACATTTCTCGCTACAAATCTACTATAGATGCATGGTTCATCTGGATTTTTGATAAAGCCAAATTCCTTGACCGTCTCATCAAAACAGATGTTCCAACTTCGCGATGCCTACTTTAGTCCATAGATGGACTTAAGCAACTTGCACACCTTTCCGCTGCTCCCACTCTGAATGAATCCCTCTGGCTGGTCTATATAGACACACTCCTCTAAATTTCCATTTAGAAAAGCGGTTTTTACGTCCATCTGCCAGATCTCATAATCGTGGAAGGCAGCAATGGTAAGAAGGATCCGAATGGATTTCAGCATAGCCACTGGAGAAAAGGTTTCGTCATAGTCCAAGCCAGGTCTTTGACGGAAACCCTTTGCAACAAGCCTAGCTTTATAGGTCTCAACCTGTCCATCTACACCAATCTTCCTTTTGAAGATCCACTTGCATCCTACGGGTTTTACCCCATCTGGAGCAATGTCCAACGTCCATACTTTGTTGGTGTACATGGACTCCATTTCGGTCCGCATTGCATCCAGCCATTTTACCGAGTCAACGCTCTGAATGGCCTGCTGGAAGCTAGTAGGCTCATCACTATCAATGATGCAATCCTCTCTATCCCCGTCTATGAGAAAACCGTAGTATCTCTCGGGCGGATGAGACTGCCTACTACTTCTGCGGAGCGGCGTAGGAATGTCCTGATCTTTCGAACCCTCTGGTTCTACTAAGCTTTCAGTAATAGCTCGTGGTTCTGGAATTTCTTCCAGTTCTATTGCGCTCCCACTTATCTGTTTTTCCAAAAACTGAGTTTCCAAGAAGTGGGCATGACGAGAAACAAATACCTTTTGTTCCTCTTCGCAATAGAAGAAATATCCCTTGGAGTTCTTTGGATATCCCACGAACTTGCACTGTACTGAGCGTGCCTCGAGCTTGTCCGCATGCTGCTTTTTGACAAAAGCTGGACATCCCCATGTCTTAATGTGATTAAGATAGGGTCTCTTCCCACACCACATCTGATATGGTATAGTAGGCACAGTCTTAGTTGGAACTCGGTTCAAAAGGTATGCAGCTGATTCTAGCGCATATCCCTAGAATGATCGCGGTAACTCAGCGTTACTCATCATGGACCGTACCATATCCAATAGGGTTCGGTTCCGTCTCTCCGATACACCGTTATGTTGCGTAGTGTATGGAGGAGTAAGCTGAGAGAGAATTCCATTCTCTTTTAAGTAATCCAGGAACTCGGCACTCAAGTATTCACCACCTCGATTAGATCTCAGTGTCTTGATACTTTTACCTGTTTGTTTTTCTACTTCATTCTTATATTCCTGGAATTTTCCAAAGGCTTCGGATTTGTGTTTCATTAAGAAGATATAACCGTACCTTGAAAAGTCATCCGTAAAAGTAATGAAGTAAGAATAACCGCTTCGTGCATGCGTAGACATTGGACCGCACACGTCGCTGTGTACGAGTCCCAAGAGCTCGCTCGCTCTTACTCCGTGTCCAGTGAACGGAGTCTTTGTCATCTTTCCTTTGAGACAGGATTAACAAGTTGCATATGATTGATATTCGAACGGATCCAAATATCCTTCTGTATGTAACTTCGTCAACCTTCTCTCATTGATGTGACCCAGTCTACAATGCCATAAGAAAGTCTGATTTGTTTCCGGAGACTTTCTTTTGTGTGTATTCTGGACATTGAAAATCTTTGGTTGGTTTAATACGTATATACCATTGCTCAGTGTACCTGACCCAATCAGAACTTGATTAAGGTGAATGTTTACAACATTACTTACAAACGCAAATTCATAACCTTCTTTAGAAACTAAAGATACAGAAATGATATTACAAGTTGCATTGGGTACAAAAAAGCAATTATGTAAAACCAAAACATGTCCATCTGACATTCCCAGGTGATAGTCCCCCACGGCCTTAGCATCCATGCTAGCTCCGTTTGCAACTTTGAGGGTCATGTCACCTGCCTTCAAAAACCTACGCTTTCTCAACGTCTGCAAAGAATTACAGATATGAGATCCTGATCCGGTATCCAATACCTAGGACGTAGAGTTTATTGATAGACAGTTTTCAATAACATACACACCTGAAGCTGAAGCCGCAACCTGCTTCAGATCCTGTGTTCTGGCTTTCCAAGCCCTGCAATCTTTCTTCCAGTGTCCACTCTTGTGACAGTAAAAGCATTTTTCTTTATCCACAAGCTTCCCCGCTACCTTTGTTGCTTTTGCCTTTCCCTTCGTATCCACCTTACTAACACCGCCCCTTGGTTTGGCGGGGGTTTTCTTCTTCTTTCCCTTGGCTTTCGCCCTGGACCTAGAAGAGGAAGATCCTCCTACAAACAAAGTGGATGTTTCCCTACCTTTCTGTAGGGTGCCCTTTGCACTCCTCAGCAAGTTGAGGAGTTCTGAAAGTTCAACTTCCTTTTCTTGCAAGTTGAAATTCAGGATAAACTGGGCGTAAGTGGAAGGAAGGGACTGAAGAATCAAGTCCGTATAGAGCTCATTCTCCAACGTGGTCCCAAGGTCCGCGAGCTCCTCTATGTAGCCAATCATCTTAAGCATGTGTTCCACTACCGATGATCCGACGGCCAATCTTGCCGAAAACAACTTCTTCGACACTTCGTATCTGGCGATACGAGACTGCTCTCCATACAGTTCTTTTGTATGGAGAAATATGGATTCGAGGCCCATATTCTCGTGCCTCCTCTGATGCTCATTGTCCATAGAGGCAAGCACGAGGCACTTGGCCTTCGCGCAATCGATCTCCCAAGTCTTACGGATTTCCTTATCCGCGACGCTGGAGGTGGGACCTGGGATAGGGGGAGCTTTTGTGGTAAGAAGATACCCCAACTTGTCATAAGTGATTGCCATTTTGACATTCCTGAGCCAATCTTTGTAGTTTGGCCCTGTCAGTATGTTTTCATCTAGTAGTAACTTAAGTCCGGTCATGATGCTTGGTCGCTGCAATTAGGAGAGAGAGAAGAAACACTTTAGCATGATGCTTTTGCATGTTTAGAGTGGTTTTTAGTTTGTCTAAACAAGATGGCTCCCACTGTCTCTCGAATCCCTCCTCAAACCATAAAGGAAGAACTAGTCGGGATCAATCTCACCGTACAATACTTGCTTAACCGTTCAGCCAGGCCAGTGTCGGTACTTCGAGGGAGGTTTTCCAACGCTTTCGCGAAGTTCCTTAATTAAGTAACCTCTTTTCCCTGTGGGCGTAGCCCCGCTAACACCTTTCTAGACACCTACTTGGTTTATAGCATTGATCGTTAAGTGAGAAAGTTCCGGTGGAGTAGTATATACTCACAGTAGGATCGGGATCCAAATATCATCGTGTGACAAAACTGAAGGAATCCTACCAGAATCATCACACTCCAAATGGTATGCAGCGCTAGCAAGTTTCAGTTCTTTTGAAACTCCCGATGTGGATTTTTTCCCCATGCTCTTATGACCTTGACTTTGGCCAAAATATCATAAGTCACATGTCAAGTTCTACCCGTCATTCTCCAGGTTAATTTGAGCCCATCCGCACATACCCTTGACTTTGGCCAAAATGGTAGAACGATTGCCCCAAACCAACACATCTATCTATGCTGCACATGAATACCCAATAGCTACCAATCACTATGCCTTGACTTTGGCTAACATACATAGCTTGAATACTTATTGACCATTCATGTGAAACGACGGAGGGCTACGAATGGTTTTGGCGAGACCGTAAACGTAGTGAACTTGATATAATCGAAGGAACGAGATAGCTTTCAAAAGGAGTGGTTCAAGCTCCGCATTTAAAAGTTTGGTTTTGAAAAGAACCGAGTGGTTTTCAAAGTGTTCCAACGACTTTTACTTGGTTTATTTTATCTTGCATTAATTCCAATGCGTCCCATCATTTAATCCTACCATTGCAGAAAACAACGAAAATATGACGTACGCTTATGCCATCCGCATTCGCCACGGGGTCCCGTCATCACCCGTTAGGTTACTTAACTAACGACAGAGCGGGGGATGGAATAGCGCGGATGCAAAACATAAGCAACGCCTAAATAGATATCATATAGATATATATAAACATTCGTCACATGCAATGATAGCCATTCCAGATCACAGATGAATACATTGGATATACTAGGAATCCGCAATTCGTACGAGCCTGTAACGAAGAACGGATTACACGGTCGCGATGAATAGCCAAACCCTACCCTAGACCCCTACGGTTGCGGCAAACTACCCGCCAAGTACCCGAAGCGAAGCAACCTCCCTCAACACCGTGAGTAGGACACTCGGCACTTCGAGATACCCGGTAGTTTGTGCACCCCACCTTGGGTCTATCCTAAGAGCAAAACAGTAAAAAGAAATTATACAATGACGGCTACAACCCCGACCCGGTTGTGCGGCCATACAAATAATTATTACATCGAATTACAAATTACAAGAATTGAAAGAATAAGAAAACTCTCATCTCACAACCCCCCGGCTATTCATCCGTGACAATCCAACGAATTCATATACACAAACCATCAACATTACAGATCACAGATTTGTATAACCCCCACTAATCGACGTATAGCGATTAGCGGACGTTCAATACATATAACACATTACAGATATAACCCATTAGCCAAAGTGTAAAGAAGTTCGATCAAAAATACGGATTTGTGACCACCCCAAAAACCAACTTGTTCTCTGGAAAATCTAGGTGGAAACAAACTATCTTAAAAATCACAAAACACCCCCAGAAGTAAACTGCAGGAAAAACGATCCACGGCTGAGTCAACTCGGCCGCGGATCCGCGGCAAGAGCAAGCTCTTGCCGCGGAACCGCGGTGAGTCGGTCGGTTCAGTGGGTCGTTTTTCTTGCCTGTACTTAGAAAATCCTGAGCCGATTTTTAAGATATGATTTATTAATTTTAAAGCAGGTTTAAAAATCGGCAGAAAGTTAGGGTTTTGGAAAAATGTTTTGCGGTTTTTTACGATCGAAGTTCTATATACTTTGCTAACTAGTTAGTTTGTGTTTAGCTAGGCTCTGATACCACTGTAAGTCCACGTTGCCCACCCCGGTGCTTGCGGGGAGGCGGAAACGTTATGAAAAATTCGATTTTTACAACTCTAGGCAATATGGACTATGTAAAGGAGGGACCTTTGCTGAACAAAACTAACTAACAAAGCTAAAGAATTTAGCTACTCGGAAAGTGGGTTATACCTAGGTCTTCAAGTCCTTCTCTCCTTTCTCCTTGGAATGAAAGAAAGGGTTCTCTTTGTCGCCTTCTTTTGCCGAAGAAAGATCCACCCGAGGGCTTCAACCTTTGGCTCCAACCTCAAACTAGAAGTAACTAAGGTGCTTGGTATGCTAGACCTAGGACCTTAGAAAGAGTAGAGAGTGTTTTTGAAGGGATTATCTCAAGCTCAAATGGTTCTCAACTCATGAGAGGGGAGAGCTAGAGAGAGAGAGGAAGAGGAGGAGAGAGAATGGAAATGATAAAGTGAGAAGAATATCTCAACCTTCTCACATATATGTGAATTATGTAAATTAGATAATTAGTAAAAGATAATTGTCATGGTTAATCAAGAAATGACTATTATCATTTCACATTAAATGCTTTTGGAAGGATCAAAGAGCATCTTTCATATGGAATGATGATGGTCAACTTGTCAACCTAGGTCAACAAGTCAAGTATAGTCAAATGGTCAACAACCCTAACCATGCACAATTATAATTAACTAATTATTAATAAATCATAATTCACACAAAACATTAGGGTTAAGAAAATGACAATAGTCATCAACCCTAATCAAAGTCCTCTGCCTCTGTCTCAGTCAACTGTGCATACACACCCGTATCCGTGTACCGAGGAACACGAATACAATGAGATAAAACCAATCCCAAATCATATACTAGGATCCGGCTTAAACCAAAGCCCGCTAGTATAAGCTGTCCGGACACCAAACGTGCACAAGTGCGCGGATGTGAACGAACCCTGTCGCAATACCATGCGACCTCTACTCATTTTGCCTAAAGGCGAATAACCCTTTGTGTGGGACTATAAAGACTCGACACTACGCTGGCAGTGGGTTTAACCACAGACCGCAAGCGGCACTAGCTGTACGTAACGGTCCCCAGGTAGATGCCGATAAGAAGACTGACGAGGTAAACCCCATCTGAACTCCTACTGAGCCTGAATGTGACAGTCTCCGTACAGTCCGGTCTGTTCGTCTAAGAACATCGCATGGCGGGCCTAGGGGGACGGTAAACGTTAGTCCCCTACTAGCGGTACAAGTCGTGCCGGAGTGTAGCCCAGAACACCTGAGATAACATTGGGAACCTACCAATCTATCTCGCTTGCCCTGGCCAGGGACTTTGTGTAATGGCTCTCCTAGACACAGCGCGATATCAACCCCCAATACCGGGAGAGACGAATCCTGTCTAACCGTCACTGCCTCCAAGTGCTTCGGGACTGCACCCAAAAACTACCTGTTTGCACGACTCCTTTGAGCCGTGGTAGGGTAGTAATCAAAGTACAGTGGGAACACACTCAAGGCGAAGTGACAGTGTCAAGTCAACGGACTAAGCTGTACTCATGTCACCTGGGAACTGATAACTGACGATAGGTATAATACCAACCAATAGTTCCCGACGAGTCCTGTCCAGTGTACTCATAACCTAACGAGCACCCGCATGCTATCCCAAGTACGATGTACTGACGGCTGTGGGACAGGCCGTCTCCCAAGCTGGGATGAGAAGCGCATACGCTAGTCTACTCCGGAGTATCGATGCCCTGTCTCGAAAGTCCTGCGACTAGGGACCTGCATAAGGATGTGTTTATAGATTACCCAGCCCCCACGAGTGTGACTGCCATCACAACACTGGTAATCAAGCAAAGATCGTAAGGGCTCTACTAATTTGTAAAGGCGATATGCTAAAAGAAACACATGCACACATTAAAGCAGAAACAAACCAAGTAGCATACTACCATTTTGAGCAAGAATGTCAATACAAGGTGAATATCCCAAGCTTCCATCAAGTAATATACAATCCAGTATGATACAGTAATGGCCTCTAGGGCATATACACGAACACACGGTAGCGATGAATAGCCAAGCCCACACCCTTAGACCCCTACGAGAGCGGAATGTGACCCTACCAATTCTAGAGTTTAGGAGACCCAGTCTCGACTACTCGAGATGACCTCCCACTGAACCGTAGAACCCGGTCACACCTTGGGTCTATCCTAATGCGGAAAAGTAAATAATATACAATAATGGCGACATCATTCTCAACCCGGAAGTGCCCCAAATCAAAGAATATTACATACAATTAAATTTTACATGAACGAAAATAAAACTCTCATCTCACATAAACCCCAGGCTATTCAATCACGATAATCCTGCACTTCATATCTCAGCAACACATAATATCACATATCATCAACGTAAGCAAGTATGCGTACCCCGATTGTCGTTGATGTATAGCAACAAAATTGACGATGCACCACATACTGCACTTACGGTCGCAGAAAAGAAATTGAAAAACTACAACAATTAGAATCGTAACCGCCCTTAGACAACACAAACCCGAGATATCACATACCAAAGATTTCATGCCCAACAATGTAAAGCTCGCATTTAGGTCTCATTTAAGAAAACACCTTTTCAAAAATAAGTCGGATAATTCAACAAGATTTCCGATTAAACCTTAGACCGAAATGCTGTTAGTGTATATGCCCTAGAGGCCATTACTGTATCATACTAGTTTGTATATTACTTAATGAAAGCTTGGGATATTCACAGTTGTATAGACAATCTTGCTCAAAATAGTAGTATGCTACTTGGTTTGTTTCTACTTTAATGTGTGCATGTGTTTCTTTTAGCATATCGCCTTTACACATTAGTGGAGCCCTTAGGATCTTTGCTTGATTACCAGCGTTGTGATGGCAGTCACACTAGTGGGGGCTGAGTAATCTACAAGCAAATCCTTATACAGGTCCCTAGTCGTAGGATTATCGAGACGGGGCATCGATACTCCGGAGTAGACTAGCGTATGCGCTTCTCATCCCAGCAGGGGGAATGGTCTGTCCCACAGCCATTAGTACGTTGTACTTGAGATAGTATGCGGTTGCTCATTAGGTTACGAGTACACTGGACAGGACTCGTCGGGAACTGTTGGTTGGTATTATACCTATCGTCAGTTATCAGTTCCCAGGTGACATGAGTACATCTTAGTCCGTTGACCTGACACTGTCACTTCGCTTCGAGTGTGTTCCCACCGTTCTTAGATTGCTACCCAACTACGGATCAAAGGAGTCGTGCAAACATATAGCAGTTGGGTGCAGTCCCGAAGTACTTGGAGGCAGTGACGGTTAGACAGGATTCGTCTCTCCCGATATTGGGGGTTGATATCGTACTGTGTCTAGGAGAGCCATTACACAAAGTCCCTGGCCAGGCTAGCGAGATATACTGGTAGCGTTTCCAGTGTTATCTCAGGGTGTTCTGGGCTACACTCCGACACAACTTGTACCGCTATTAGGGGACTGACGTTTACCGCCCCCTAGGCCCGCCATGCGATACTTTTAGACGAACATACCGGACTGTACGGAGATTGTCCCATTCAGGCTCAGTAGGAGTTCAGATGGGTTCACCTCATCAGTCTTCTTATCGGCATCTACCTGGGGACCGTTACGTGCAGCTAGTACCGCTTGCGGCCTGTGGTTAAACCCACTGCCAGCGTAGTGTCGAGTCTTTAGAGTCCTACACAGAGGGTTATTCGCCTTTGGGCAAAAAAAAGTAGAGGTCGCATGGTTTTGCGATGGGGTTCGTTCACATCCGCGCACTTGTGCACGTTTGGTGTCCGGACAGTTATTACTAGCGGGCTTTGGTTTAAGCCAGATCCTAGTATATGTTTTGGGATTGGTTTTATCTCATTGTATTCGTGTTCCTCGGAACATGGATACGGGTGTGTATGCACAGTTGACTGAGGCAGAGGCAGAGGATTCTCATTAGGGTTGATGACCGTTGTCTTTTTCCAAACCCTAATGAATATGTGAAATATGATTATTGATATTAATTAAAGATAATTGTGTTATGGTTAGGGTTGTTGACTATTTGACTTTGGTTGACTTGTTGACCTATGTTGACATATTGACCATCATCATTTCACATGAAAGATGCTCTTTGATTCTTGCAAAATTCATTAATGTGAAATGATAATGGTCATTTCAAGTTAACCATCACTATTATCTTTGATTAATTATTTAATTATCATAATTCACATATATGTGAGAATGGTTGATAATTATCCTCATTCTGTCTTGCTCATTCTCTCTCATCCAAAGCTCATCCTCTTCCTCTCTCTCAAAGCTCTCCCCTCTTATGTGTTGAGAACCATTTGCTTTTGAGATAAAACACCAAAACTCCTCTCTACTCATTCTAGGGTTCTAGTTTTAGCAAGCCAAGCACTTTAGTTACCTCTAGGTTGAGGTAGGAGCCAAAGGTAGAAGCCCTCGGGTGGATCTTTCTTCGGCATGAGAAGGCGACAAGGAGGACCCATTCAACCCACTCCAAGGAGCAAGAAGAGAAGGAGTTCAAGACTTAGGTATAACCCTTTAACCGAGTAGCTAAATATTTTAGCATGGTTGTTAGTTTTTGTTTAGCAAAGATCCTCCTTTTAGTCCATGTTGCCTTGAGTTTATAAAAATCGTTTTTTATCGTTTCTGCCTCCCCGTAAGCACCGGGGTGGGCAACTTAGACTTACAGTGGTATCAGAGCCTAGCTAAACACAAACTAGCAAGTTAGCAAAGTATTTAGAATTTCGATTCGAGAAAAATCGCAAAACACGTCCGAAAAACCTAACTTTCTGCCGATTTTTAAACCTACTTTAAAAGTAATTCCACATACATTACAAATCGGCTCAGGGTTTTGTTAGAATTGTCAGCAAAAACGAGCCATTGACTCGGTCAACGCGCCGCGGAACCGCGGTGAGAACATGCTTCTTGCCGCGGCTCCGCGGCCGAGTTGACTCGGCCGCGAGTTCGCTGCAGTTTCATCTGTGTTCTGTTTTGGGATTTTTAGGATATGTTGTTTCTGCCCAGAATTTCCAGAGAACAAAGTTGTGTTTGGGGTAGTTGCAAATCCGTATTTTGATCGAAGTTCTATAGAATTTAGCTAATGGGTTATATCTGTGATGTGATATATGCACTGAACGTCAACTAATCGCTATACGTCGATTAGTCGGGGTTGTGCATATCTGTGATCTGTAATGTTGATGGATTGTGTATATGAACTCGTTGGATTGTCGTGGATGAATAGCCGGGGTTTTGTGAGATGA
This sequence comes from Agapanthus africanus, assembly GCA_030015575.1. Lineage (NCBI taxonomy): Eukaryota > Viridiplantae > Streptophyta > Magnoliopsida > Asparagales > Amaryllidaceae > Agapanthus > Agapanthus africanus. The sequence goes on along the minus strand of JASDDO010000016.1, from coordinate 349,801,092 downwards.
GAGTTTTCTTTATCTTTCATTTGATGTAATATGTAAATTGATGTAATATTATTTTTATGGCCGCACATCCGGGATGAGGTTGTAGCCTCCATTGTATATTATTTCTTTTACTGTTTTAGTTCCTAGGATAGACCCAAGGTGGGGTGCACAAACTACCGGGTACCTCGAAGTGCCGAGTGGCCTACTTACGTTGTTGAGGGAGGTTGCTTCACTTCGGGTATTTGGCGGGTAGTTTGCCACACCCGTAGGGGTCTAGGGTGGGGTTTGGCTATTCATCGCGACCGTATAATCCGTCTTTCGTTGCAGGCTCGAACGAAACACGGATTCCTAGTATATCCAATGTTTTCATCTGTGATCTGGAATGGCTATCATTGCATCTGACGAATGTTTATATCTATATAGGATATCTAGTAGTTGTTGCTTATGTTTTTCATCCGCGCTAGTCCAGCCCCCGCTCTGTCGTAAGTTAAGTAACCTAACGGGTGATGACGGGGCCCCGTGGCGAATGCGGATGGCATAAGCGTACGTCATATTTTCGTTGTTTTCTGCAATGGTAGGATTAATTGATGGGACGCATTAAATTAATGTAAGAAAATAAACCAAAGTTAAAGTCGTTGGAACAATTTCAAAACCACTCGGTTTCTTTTCAAAACATACAACTTTTAAACGCGAAGCTTAAACCACTCCTTTTAAAAGCTATCAGGTTCCTACTATTATATAAAGTTCACTACGTTCACGGTTTCGCCAAAACCATCCGTAGCCCTCCATCATTTCAGTAAAATATTCGGTAGTATTCAAGTTATGTATTTTGACCTACGCCAAGGCATAGTGATTGGTAGTTGCCGGATATTTATCTGTTGCATAGATAGATGCGTTGGTTTGAGACAGTCATACTTCCATTTTGGCCTACGTCAAGGGTAGGTGTTCATACCAGAATATTGCATTTTATACCGTCCATTCTTACGCTCGGTTGTTTATATGTAGGTGCTTTTAATCCGTGTTTGTTACATATTTACAGATTACAGGTTTCCAGTCCAAATATTGCAAATCAAGACAAAATCTCCACAGTTACGCCAAATACAGAACATCTGTCACAGCAGATAAAAGCCGGGTTCCGGTCATCCATATCCGTCCAGTGCCGAGTACCAGTTCCAGAGACAAAACATATGACAGTGGTCATTCGTGTCTGGGACAAGCACAGATCACGAGGGGGGCTGCACAAGAATCAATGGGTGCGCGGAGCTCGAGGGAGATAGAAGTCAAAAGTAAAGAAAATAATGCAATCTTGGACAAAGAAATCTGAAGATATTCTGGAAGATTTTGTGCAGTGTAAAGTTTTCAAACACGAGGAAACATAAAACCAGGAATACCCACAAAACCACATGGCCCGACTCATCATAATGGCCGCGGAACCGCGGCCGTATAGTGTCAGCATGTGGTGGGTTTTTAGGGGCAGTTTTGTACTTTTATATAGAGCCATATTCTTGCCCTAGGTTTCCAGTTCCCCTCCTATAAATACCCCAGAACTGAGCCAAACCAAGGTGTTAAAAATTCTTTAGCCTCTTTTGTTAGGTTTTAGTCTTCTTCTTCTTCTTCTTCTTCTTCTTCTTCTTCATTCTTTCCTCCATGAAAATTGTAGTGAGAGCTTTTTTAGTGGAAGATCAATGAAGATGAGGGTTTTTTGTATTATTCTTTTTGCTTAGCTTCCCCCTTGAGCTCTCTACCTTAACTTGATCTTGCAACCTCTTAAGTGAGCTTGCAAGTTTAAGCTTTGGTTATTGGTCTCAAGGGGTTGTATCATTTTGTTCTCTCTTTAGTGCTTCATTTCACATGAGTTCTTTACCCTTCTCTTGATCTTGCAACCTCTTGATTGAGCTTGCAAGTTTAAGGGTTGGCTATTGATCCCATGCTTGTTTTGAGTTCTATGGTTCTTGTAATTACTTTCTTGCATTTTTCATTCTTGTCTTTAATTACTTGCAATTTATTACGTGCACTTTAATTACTTGCAATTTATTACGTGCACTTTAATTACTTGCTTGTAATCTTTTCTTTTCTTTGTTCTTTTTGTTCTCTCTTTTTGGTTTGTTTTGTGAATGGTTGTAATAATTATCGTTGTTAAGAATCGATACGGTATTGTAAGTTAACGTTTCTTTGCTCGTTTCCTTTTCCCGTTATTTTCCATTGAACTCCGCCCAAACGTTACGCAAGCGCTCCGTTAGGCACCCTACCCTAACAAGGTAACGGTGATTCCTAACCGCGACCGGTTGCGTTCGGTTTGGCCGGATGCGAAAGCAAGAGACAAGAACGGAAGGACAAGGGTAAATAAGCCGGATTCCACGAATACCGCGCTTAAATCCCCTAATCCACGTTGTTGCCGATTGCTCTAGCTTCAATCGGTCAAGACTCGGCTCAAAGGTTTTTAGTACGGATATCTTTAGCTTACACTTTCGTATAATTTCTTAACAACTTTATACTTGCAAATAATACACATAGGTTAGATTGAACAAACATATACTCATTCTTTATTAACTCGTTTAAAACAAGAAAGGACATACAACCATCTCCCTGTGGATCGACCCGTGCTCAACCGGCTAGCTGCAAAGCGACACCGTCTTGATTGCGGTTAACTTTTAATTCTTTCAATCAAATGGCGCCGTTGTCGGGGAGACGGTAGCGTATTTTCTTCTTGTTATTCGGGTTAATATTCTTTTTGTATATATTTATAAAAAAAATCTTTTTGTTATTTTTGATCATTTTTGTGGGCAAGAGTGCAGATTTTTGCGGATTTGCAAACTGCGATTGTGGGAGCAAAGTGTACGTTCAAAGTTAAGGTGATTACGAAGTACAGTGCCAAAGATCCGGGTAGTTTGACCCGCGCAAGCGAACTTTCCAAGCTTACCGGATTTGATTCAACGGGGGTTTCCTAACCCAAAAACTTAACGGTACGTACTTTACTAACATCTTCTTCTCAAATCCGACGCATCCAATATACTATTCTTTGCAGGATTCTTTGCAAGTTCGCTAGCAAACGCTAAAAATTGACTAACCCGTATTTGTTGCAGTGCTGTGCTTAAACTAAAAAACGATTGTTTGATTCTTTATAGAACTTTTATTGAATTGCGCATTGCATACATTAATACGGACTTAAGGGCAAGAGAACCCCACAACATACGGTAAAGGATTTCATCACCTTTTCCGTGGCCCACAAATCACGAATTTGAGCATAACGTTTACCCGCACAAATTTTAAAAGAAATTAGACTTTAAGCCTTAAGGACTTCGCGCTCACTAGGAGAAGTTAACTGTGTTTAGAACCTCGCTTAACGGTATATTGTTTACGGGGTGTCTAGGAAAGTGTTAACGGCGAAACCGCCAAAAGAGAAAGGGTTATTTAATTAAGGAACTTCGCGAAAGCGTTGGAAAACCTCCCCTTATCTCTGCACTTACCTGGCCTCGTGATCAGTGTATCTTGAGCCCGTTTCTCGACACAGTTTTACTTCGACAATCAAGTTCTGGAGCAGGTCTAGTTGACCTAGGTGAACCCTAGAACGATTAGGTGTGTGGTATTTTTGTTTCGTGATTGTTTTTGTCCACATTCTTTTTGTGCGTATACTTCATTCTTTTGTTAATATATAAAAAAAAATAAAAAATAATCACATTCTTTTTCCTTCCTTTTCTCTACCTTTCTTTCTCTCTCTTCATATCATGGGTACCCCACCTCGAAAAACCCTTGCCGAACTTTGGTACCCACAACCAGACATAACTTCCTATGGTTCTTGTTTTGATCGAACTTCGAACGACCCCTCCATGCCCAAAATTTCTTTGAAAGATCGGATAGATGCGTCTAGGACGAACAACTGGACCCCGCAATCCACTTCGTATCAACCGTTTCAAACATTCACCCCTTCTTGCGTTGATACCCCTTTTGAAAGTCCAGTTGTAGCCACAAGACCTATGTCTCTTGCTGAACAAATTGAACAATCCCGTAGCCGATCTTTCACTCCTTTCACCACTACAAATTCTTGGGATCAACAATTCCATTCACCTTCCTATCCAAATGTTGATCCTGCTCCTGTCCAGCCATTCAATTCCTACCAATCCTACCCTACTTTTGCACCTTCCCTAGATATTGCATCAGAACCGCCATTTGGGAGTTTTCAGTATCCAAACAACTTTGAATCTTTTACTGAAACCCCTTCACAACCAATGTCTAGTCTAGAACAGTCGTTGGAAGACTTTAGGGCAGCGTCAAGCCAACAGATGATGGATTTGAATGCGTCCATGGCCGCTCTCGTACAACATACTGATCCGATAGCTAGTTTTCAACTAGCTCCTAATTTTTCAATGTATGATGAGGCGGCAGGACAGGCTGTGAATTTGAGTGGAGAGAGTGAGCTATACCCCCTTCCGAATCAAGCCTACCCGGTTCAACTTGAATCCCACAACTCCAGTTTTGAATATCTATCTAGTGTTCCCAACGATTCACCAATTGAAGATAGAATGATTAATGAGTTGTGCGACTTTGTAGTGTTTGATTTGCCAGATTGTGAAGGGACCTTGCCAAGTGAAACCACACCCAATCCTTTTGACCTCTACATCTCCATCTTAGAACCTGAATCGATTAATATCCATGCTTTTGATGAGGTGTCTGAGAATATCGATTTCCACTTGATTGAGGATATTGATGCTGGGAATATTTTGGATGATGAACCCATAGATTTGGCTGAATTTTTCTCTCCAATCCATCATCCCGAGTCATTAAATGTTTTTCCCGAACCCCATATGCGTCTGGATTTTGATGAAAAATGCATGGATGTGCTAAATTTTGAGGAGAATTTTGAGGATAGCTTTGAGGATGAACCAGTTTTAATTGATGAGTCGGATTTTCCAATTCATCCTGTTCCTGTCACTAACTGTGTACACCCTCCTGAACCTTTAACCGATAACCTTCCTCAACCACTTCCCTCCATCCTTTCCATCGTTCCGACTTGGCGAGAAACCGTATCACTTCCATTTCCATTGTCTGGTTTACCAAGTTCGGCGTACCTATGGCTTCTTACGAATCTTGAGGGATTTGACCCAATCTCTCGACGGGTTAATAGATTAGCACAATCGCTTTTTACACATCGCTCATCACAAATTGTGCTAATCTATTCACTCCATTTGCACCCTCAAGTTCGTACTCCACTTCTTTTTCCCTTCCGCCATTCTTCTTCTTCTGATATACCGAGACCGTATCCCGCTTCTATCTCCATACGGTCTCGCGTATTCTCCATTTCTTTTCTCTACGCCTTCTTTGACCAACCACTGCTTTATCACGATAAGATCTTTGAATGGTTGGTGCTCACCTTTGGCCTGTGTAAGGCCTTGTATAGATTGATACTGTTCTTTCCCCCCTAATCCTGAACTTCATCGCTTAACAGTGGAAACACTGTTTCACTTAAGTTTCGGGGGGACCCTTTTTGTGTATATATTTTTTGTTTTCCTTTTTTTTTTGTATATAATTTGTTTTTAGGGAGCGCCGACAATTTTGACCCTCTTGGTATAGCCTGACAGTGAGGGCACTGTCAAGTTTAAGTTTGGGGGTGTGCTCGGTAAGCTTTCTTCCTTCGCATTCATTTGTATATTTTGCATTTGCAAACCTTATTAAAAACCCACAAAAATCGAAATTTTTTCCAAAAATATAAAAACTTTGTTGTCAAGTTAGCTAATAGGGTAACTTAGATCTTTATTCCGAAAGTTTAGTTGATATGATAGAAATAACTAAATTCTAGGCCTAGGAATTGAAAATCCTAAAAATAACCCTCATTCTGTTTAAACTTGGTGATTATACGTCCTTACAATTTTTTTTTTGAGAAATAGGTAATCTTGAGTTCAGTTCTTGAGTTAAGTCAAGATGAAGGGAAAATATTGAAGCTTTACTGAAGGATAAGTCTGAAAAATAGTTTCTTTTCTTGAGTTCAAATTTAGAAAGTATATACCCTACAAACTGCACTTACACGCACCTTGAAACTTGGGATAGTAGAGGATACCTAGAAGTACTCTTGCCTGAAAGCCTAGTATGAAAGAAAAAACAGTATTTAAAGCTAAACACCAAAAGAGCATATTGAAAAATATATCCGGTCTTGAAAAAGAAAAAGAAAAAGAGAAAGAAAAAAATAGAATAAAGTCAAGACCTGGAAACTGCTATTTACGCTTTAAGCTCACACATTCAGTAATCGGCTGTTAGTGCCTCAAGAAGTATTAATAGTCGCATGAAAGGTGTGTGAGCAAATCCGTCCATCCTTAATGAAAAGAAGTAGAATTATGTATTAGGGCAAGGGTATTATAGCTTGAATTGAATTCTCAAGTGTAGGGGTGTAAAGATACACACACGTAGGGGTATACAATCGATGTTTGGATAAAAAATAGAAATAAAGAATAAGACTTGTGTTTTCTGTAAAGTTGATAAAAATCCCTGATTTGAGGCCATACTTTAGAAGGAAAACTCAGGAGAACCAATATCTTTTTAAACTTTTTTGGAACGTATATGATCTAAGGTTAAATAGATTAGAGGCGTGAAGCATTAGGGATGGATATTTCTAACTTAGGATGATAGAGTTTCTAACGTAAATACTAAACTGTAGGAGTAGAATCAATGTTAACTTATGAGACTAGCTTGACAGGATTTTGTGGGTAGTATCCGCTGAAAACTCTCAGGAGACAACACTCCTCCTACTAGGGACACCTAGAGGTTTAACGGCTTGTTGCACGCGCTCAGTGCAATCGCGTTCCCTGCGAAAGTGCGGTTAGGATTTTGTTTTTGGAGAATAATTGGTTTTGCTCGGGACGAGCAAAAGTTAAGTTTGGGGGTATTTGTTCATACCAGAATATTGCATTTTATACCGTCCATTCTTACGCTCGGTTGTTTATATGTAGGTGCTTTTAATCCGTGTTTGTTACATATTTACAGATTACAGGTTTCCAGTCCAAATATTGCAAATCAAGACAAAATCTCCACAGTTACGCCAAATACAGAACATCTGTCACAGCAGATAAAAGCCGGGTTCCGGTCATCCATATCCGTCCAGTACCGAGTACCAGTTCCAGAGACAAAACATATGACAGTGGTCATTCGTGTCTGGGACAAGCACAGAGCACGAGGGGGGCTGCATAAGAATCAATGGGTGCGCGGAGCTCGAGGGAGATAGAAGTCAAAAGTAAAGAAAATAATGCAATCTTGGACAAAGAAATCTGAAGATATTCTGGAAGATTTTGTGCAGTGTAAAGTTTTCAAACACGAGGAAACATAAAACCAGGAATACCCACAAAACCACATGGCCCGATTCATCATAATGGCCGCGGAACCGCGGCCGTATAGTGTCAGCATGTGGTGGGTTTTTAGGGGCAGTTTTGTACTTTTATATAGAGCCATATTCTTGCCCTAGGTTTCCAGTTCCCCTCCTATAAATACCCCAGAACTGAGCCAAACCAAGGTGTTAAAAATTCTTTAGCCTCTTTTGTTAGGTTTTAGTCTTCTTCTTCTTCTTCTTCATTCTTTCCTCCATGAAAATTGTAGTGAGAGCTTTTTGAGTGGAAGATCAATGAAGATGAGGGTTTTTTGTATTATTCTTTTTGCTTAGCTTCCCCCTTGAGCTCTCTACCTTAACTTGATCTTGCAACCTCTTAACTGAGCTTGCAAATTTAAGCTTTGGTCATTGGTCTCAAGAGGTTGTATCATTTTGTTCTCTCTTTAGTGCTTCATTTCACATGAGTTCTTTACCCTTCTCTTGATCTTGCAACCTCTTGATTGAGCTTGCAAGTTTAAGGGTTGGCTATTGATCCCATGCTTGTTTTGAGTTCTATGGTTCTTGTAATTACTTTCTTGCATTTTTCATTCTTGTCTTTAATTACTTGCAATTTATTACATGCACTTTAATTACTTGCTTGTAATCTTTTCTTTTCTTTGTTCTTTTTGTTCTCTCTTTTTGGTTTGTTTTGTGAATGGTTGTAATAATTATCGTTGTTAAGAATCGATACGGTATTGTAAGTTAACGTTTCTTTGCTCGTTTCCTTTTCCCGTTATTTTCCATTGAACTCCGCCCAAACGTTACGCAAGCGCTCCGTTAGGCACCCTACCCTAACAAGGTAACGGTGATTCCTAACCGCGACCGGTTGCGTTCGGTTTGGCCGGAGGTGAAAGCAAGAAACAAGAACGGAAGGACAAGGGTAAATAAGCCGGATTCCACGAATACCGCGCTTAAATCCCCTAATCCACGTTGTTGCCGATTGCTCTAGCTTCAATCGGTCAAGACTCGGCTCAAAGGTTTTTAGTACGGATATCTTTAGCTTACACTTTCGTATAATTTCTTAACAACTTTATACTTGCAAATAATACACATAGGTTAGATTGAACAAACATATACTCATTCTTTATTGACTCGTCTAAAACAAAAAAGGACATACAACCATCTCCCTTTGGATCGACCCGTGCTTAACCGGCTAGCTGCAAAGCGACACCGTCTTGATTGCGGTTAACTTTTAATTCTTTCAATCAGTAGGTACGGGTAGGTTCAAATTAACCTAGTAAATGATGGGTAGAACTTGACATGTGACTTATGATATTTTGGCCTACGTTAAGGTCATAAGAGCATGGGGCAAAAATCCACATCGGGAGTTTCTAAAGAAACTGAAACCTGCTAGTGCTGCATACCATTTGGAGTGTGATGATTCTGGTAGGATTCCTTCAGTTTTATCACACGATGATATTTGGATCCCGATCCTACTGTGAGTATATGCTACTCCTCTGGAACTTTATCACTTAACGATCAATGCTATAAACCAAGTAGGTGTCTATAAAGGTGTTAGCGGGGCTACGCCCATAGGGAAAAGAGGTTATTTAATTAAGGAACTTCGCGAATGTGTTGGAAAACCTCTCTCGAAGTACCAACACTGGCCTGACTGAACGGTTAAGCAAGTATTGTACGGTGAGATTGATCCTGACTAATTCTTCTTTTTTTGGTTTTAGGAAGGATTCGAGAAACAGTGGGAGCCATCTTGTTTAGACAAACTAAAAACCACTCTAAACATGCAAGAGCATCATGCTAAAGTGTTTCTTCTCTCTCTCCTAATTGCAGCGACCAAGCATCATGACCGGACTTAAGTTACTACTAGATAAAAACATACCGACAGGGCCAAACTATAAAGATTGGCTCAGGAATGTCAAAATGGCAATCACTTATGACAAGTTGGGGTATCTCCTTACCACCACAGCTCCCCCTGTCCCAGGTCCTCAATCCAGCGTCCTGGATAAGGAAATCCGTATGACCTGGAAGATTGATTGCGCGAAGGCCAAGTGCCTCGTGCTTGCCTCTATGGACAATGAACATCAGAGGAGGCACGAGAATATGGACCTCGAATCCATATTTCTCCATACTAAGGATCTGTATGGAGAGCAATCCCGTATCGCCAGATACGAAGTCTCAAAAAAGTTGTTTTCGGCGAGATTGGCCATCAGATCATCCGTAGCGGAACACGTGCTTAAGATGATTGGCTACATTGAAGAGCTCGCGGACCTAGGGACCACGTTGGAGAATGAGCTCTACACTGACTTGATTCTCCAGTCCCTTCCTTTCACTTACGCCCAGTTTATCCTGAACTTCAACATGCAAGGAAAGGAAGTTGAACTTTCAGAACTCCTGAACAAGTTGAGCAGTGCAGAGGGCACCCTACAGAAAGGTAGGGAAACATCCACTTTGTTTGTTGGAGGAGCTTCCTCTTCCAGGTCCAAGGCGAGAGCCAAAGGAAGGAAGAAGAAGGCCCCCACCAAACCAAGGGGTGGTGTTAGTAAAGTGGAAGCCAAGGGAAAGGAAAAAGTAGCAAAGGTAGTGGGAAAGCTTGTGGGAAAGGAAGAGTGCTTTTACTGTCACAAGAGTGGACACTGGAAGAAAGATTGCAGGGCTTGGAATGCCAGAAACCAGGACCCGAAGCAAGTTGTGGCTTCGGCTTCAGGTGTGTATGTTATTGAAAACTGTCTATCAATAAACTCTACTTCCTGGGTATTGGATACCGGATCAGGATCTCATATCTGTAATTCTTTGCTGGCACTAAGAAAGCGTAGGGTTTTGAAGGCAGGTGGTATGACCCTCAGAGTTGCAAACGGAGCTAGCATGGATGCTGAGTCCATGGGGGACTATTACTTGGGATTGTCAGATGGACATGTTTTGGTTTTACGTGATTGTTATTTTGTACCCAGTTCGACTTGTAATATCATATCTGTATCTTTAATGTCTAAAGAAGGTTATGATTTTGCATTTGTAAGCAATGTTGTAAACATTCACCTTAATCATGTTCTGATTGGGTCGGGTACATTAAGCAATGGTATATATGTATTGAACCAACCACAGATTTTCAATGTCCAGAATACACACAAAAGAAAGTCTCCAGAAATAAATCATGCTTTCTTATGACATTGTAGACTGGGTCACATCAATGAGAGAAGGTTGACTAAGTTACATAAAGAAGGATATTTGGATCCGTTCGAATATCAATCATATGCAACTTGTCAATCATGTCTCAAAGGAAAGATGACAAAGACTCCGTTCAATGGACATGGAGTAAGAGCGAGCTCGCTCTTGGGACTCGTACACAGCGATGTATGCGGTCCAATGTCTACACATGCACGAAGTGGTTATTCTTACTTCATCACTTTGACGGATGATTTTTCAAGGTTTGGACATGTCTTCTTAATGAAGCATAAATCTGAAGCCTTTGAAAAATTTCAGGAATACAAAAATGAAGTAGAAAAACAAACAGGCAAAAGTATCAAGACACTGAGATCTGATCGAGGTGGTGAATACTTGAGTGCCGAGTTCCTGGATTACCTAAAAGAGAATGGAATTCTCTCTCAGCTTACTCCTCCATACACTCCACAACATAATGGTGTATCGGAGAGAAGGAACCGAACCCTATTGGATATGGTACGTTCCATGATGAGTAATGCTGAGTTACCGCGATCATTCTGGGGATATGCACTAGAATCAGCTGCATATCTTTTGAACCGAGTTCCAACTAAGACTGTACCTACCACACCATATCAGATGTGGAGTGGGAAGAAACCTTATCTTCAATATCTGAAGATTTGGGGATGTCCAGCTTTTGTCAAAAAGTAGCATGCGGACAAACTCGAGGCACGCTCAGTACAGTGCAAGTTTGTGGGATACCCAAAGAACTCCAGGGGGTATCTTTTCTATTACGCAGAAGAACAAAAGGTTTTTGTCTCTCGTAATGCCCACTTTCTGGAACATCAGTTCTTAGAAAAAGAAATAAGTGGGAGCGTAATAGAACTGGAGGAAATTCCAGAACCACAAGCTATTACTGAAAGCTTAGTAGAACCAGAAGGTTCGAAAGAACAGGACATTCCTGCGCCGCTCCGCAGAAGTAGTAGGCAGTCTCATCCGCCCGAGAGATACTATGGTTTTCTCATAGACGGGGATAGAGAGGATTGCATCATTGATAATGATGAGCCGACTAGCTTCCAGCAGACTATTCAGAGCGCTGACTCGGTAAAATGGCTGGATGCAATGCGGACCGAAATGGAGTCTATGTACACCAACAAAGTATGGACTTTTGACGTTGCTCCAGAAGGGGTAAAACCCGTAGGCTGCAAATGGATCTTCAAAAAGAAGATTGGTGTAGATGGATAGGTTGAGACCTATAAGGCTGGACTTGTTGCAAAGGGTTTCCGTCAAAGACCTGGTTTGGACTATGACGAAACCTTTTCTCCAGTGGCTATGCTCAAATCCATTCGGATCCTTCTTGCCATTGCTGCCTTCCACGATTATGAGATTTGGCAGATGGACGTAAAGACGGCTTTTCTGAATGGAAATTTAGAGGAGCGTGTCTATATCGACCAGCCAGAGGGTTTCATTCAGAGTGGGAGAAGCGGGAAGATGTGCAAGTTGCTTAAGTCCATTTATGGACTGAAGCAGGCATCGCGGAGTTGGAACATCTGTTTTGATGAGACGGTCAAAGAATTTGGCTTTATCAAAAATCCAGATGAACCATGCATCTATAGTAAAATTGTAGCACGAACTGTCGTATTCCTCGTTTTATACGTGGATGACATTCTCTTGATAGGAAATAACATTCCTATGCTACAATCTGTCAAAGGGTTCTTGTCACACAGGTTCTCCATGAAAGACCTGGGTGATGCCTCTTACATTCTGGGGATCCGGATCTATCGTGATAGGTCCAAGAGGATATTAGGACTTTCATAGTCCAGGTACATCGACACCATACTGAAAAGATTCGGTATGGAAGATTCCAAGCGCGGTACTTTATCGGCTTGTCACGGGATCACCCTCTCCAAAGAGATGTCTCCCAAGACTGATTTGGAAAGGGATCGCATGTCTATTATACCCTACGCCTCTGCGGTAGGCTCTATAATGTATGCGATGTTGTGTACCAGACCAGATGTAGCTTATGCACTGAGTGTGGTAAGCCGGTATCATTCAAACCCTCGGGAGAAGCACTGGATAGCGGTAAAGAACATTCTCAAGTACCTGAGAAGGACTAAGGAGATGTTCTTGGTGTATGGCGGAAAAGACCTCCAGATCGAGGCCTTTGCTGACTCCAGCTTCCAGAGTGACAAGGATGACTCCAAGTCCATGTCGGGTTATGTCTTTACCCTCAATGGAAGGGCGGTGTGTTAGAAGAGTTCCAAACAGGAAACCGTTGCCGACTCGACGATGGAAGCGGAATATATCGCTGCATCTGATGCCACAAAAGAAGCCGTCTGGATGAGGAAATTCTTGACAGAACTTCAGGTGGTTCCGTCCATTGTTGATCCAATACCTCTGTATTGTGACAATAACGGGGCTATAGCTTTAGCGAAGGAACCCAGGTCCCATCAGAAGTCCATACACATCTTGAGGCAGTATCACATGATCAGGGAGATCGTGGATCGCCGGGAGATCGAGGTTCGGAGGGTCGCTTCAGAAGATAACACTGCAGATCCATTCACGAAGGCCTTACCCCAGACTCAGTTCGAGCGGCTGATCGAGATGATAGGTCTTCGATATGCCAGTACATGGCCTTAGTGCAAGTGGGAGATTGTTAGTGTATATGCCCTAGAGGCCATTACTGTATCATACTAGTTTGTATATTACTTAATAGAAGCTTGGGATATTCACAGTTGTATAGACAATCTTGCTCAAAATAGTAGTATGCTAATTGGTTTTTTTCTACTTTAATGTGTGCATATGTTTCTTTTAGCATATCGCCTTTACATATTAGTGGAGCCCTTAGGATCTTTGCTTGATTACCAGCATTGTGATGGCAGTCACACTAGTGGGGGCTGTGTAATCTACAAGAACATCCTTATACAGGTCCCTAGTTGTAGGATTATCGAGATGGGGTATCGATACTCCGGAGTAGACTAGCGTATGTGCTTCTCATCCCAGCAGGGGAGATGGTCTGTCCCACAGCCATTAGTATGTCGTACTTGAGATAGTATACGGGTGCTCATTAGGTTACGAGTACACTGGACAGGACTCGTCGGGAACTATTAGTTGGTATTATACCTATCGTCAATTATCAGTTCTCAGGTGACATGAGTACAACTTAGTCCGTTGACTTGACACTGTCACTTCGCCTCGAGTGTGTTCCCACTGTTCTTAGATTGCTACCCTACCACGGCTCAAAGGAGTCGTGCAAACAGGTAGCAGTTGGGTGCAGTCCCGAAGCACTTGGAGGCAGTGACGGTTAGACAGGATTCGTCTCTCCCGGTATTGGGGGTTGATATCGCGCTGTATCTAGGAGAGCCATTACACAAAGTCCATGGCCAGGGCTAGCGAGATATACTGGTAGCGTTTCCAGTGTTATCTCAGGGTGTTCTGGGCTACACTCCGACACGACTTGTACCGCTATTAGGGGACTGACGTTTACCGCCCCCTAGGCCCGCCATGCGATACTCTTAGACGAACAGACCAGACTGTACGGAGATTGTCACATTCAGGCTCAGTAGGAGTTCAGATGGGTTCACCTCATCAGTCTTCTTATCGGCATCTACCTGGGGACCGTTACGTGCAGCTAGTACCGCTTGCGGCCTGTGGTTAAACCCACTGCGAGCGTAGTGTCGAGTCTTTAGAGTCCCACACAGAGGGTTATTCGCCTTTGGGCAAAACAGAGTAGAGGTCGCATGGTTTTGCGATCGGGTTCGTTCACATCCGCGTACTTGTGCACGTTTGGTGTCCGGACAGTTATTACTAGCGATCTTTGGTTTAGGCCAGATCCTAGTATATGTTTTGGGATTGGTTTTATCTCATTGTATTCGTGTTCCTCGGAATATGGATGCGGGTGTGTATGCACAGTTGACCGAGGCAGAGGATTCTCATTAGGGTTGATGACCGTTGTCTTTTTCCAAACCCTAATGAATATGTGAAATATGATTATTGATATTAATTAAAGATAATTATGTTATGGTTAGGGTTGTTGACTATTTGACTTTGGTTGACTTGTTGACCCATGTTGACATATTGACCATCATCATTTCACATGAAAGATGCTCTTTGATTCTTGCAAAATTCATTAATGTGAAATGATAATGGTCCTTTCAAGTTAACCATCACTATTATCTTTGATTAATTATTTAATTATTATAATTCACATATATGTGAAAATGGTTGATAATTATCCTCATTCTCTCTTGCTCATTCTCTCTCATCCAAAGCTCATCCTCTTCCTCTCTCTCAAAGCTCTCCCCTCTCATGTGTTGAGAACCATTTGCTTTTGAGATAAAACACCAAAACTCCTCTCTACTCATTCTAGGGTTCTAGGTTTAGCAAGCCAAGCACTTTAGTTACCTCTAGGTTGAGATAGGAGCCAAAGGTAGAGGCCCTCGGGTGGATCTTTCTTCGGCAAGAGAAGGCGACGAGGAGGACCCGTTCAACCCACTCCAAGGAGCAAGAAGAGAAGGAGTTCAAGACTTAGGTATAACCCTTTAACCGAGTAGCTAAATCTTTTATCATGGTTGTTAGTTTTTGTTTAGCAAAGATCCTCCTTTTAGTCCATGTTGCCTTGAGTTTATAAAAATCGTTTTTTACCGTTTCCGCCTCCCCGTAAGCACCGCGGTGGGCAACGTGGACTTACAAATGCTAGATTTACACGCAACAAACAAATTTGTAGATTCCAATTATTGTATCACATTCTCATATACTAGGTGCAGTTAAAACGTTCGATAGAACGATCAATCACCCAAAGAATTCTCAGAAAGCTCAACACTTAAGCAATTTTAAAAAACACCAGAGAATGCTATTGGCACATACGGGCCAGCACCAAAAAGTCACAGTCCACGCCTCACTAAAGGCGCCGCGGAACCGCCACAAAATGACCATTTTGGCTGCGGTTCCGCGGTCGTTTAGTCGAGTTAGGGCTTCGTTCTTCTTGTGGGTCCATACAATACCCTGCACGATTTTCTAAGTATTTTTAATGTAAAAAATCCAACTTTTTGAAAAATTTCCAGTGAGCATGTTTTGGGTATCGAATTTCGTTCGTTCGAGGTTTTTAACGTCGTCTAGGTTACACTAAAGCTCTAGCTTGTCTCTGATACTACCGTTGGGTTTCCTTACCATCTCATCTAGAGTTTGGAAGCATCACACATGCCATAATTAAATTTTATGAGGTGCTAAGTAAACTAACCTAGGATCTTAACTAGAATTTTAGGGTAACAATCAATAAGCATCATATGCAAGAAGCAATTTAACACTAAGTGAAGAGTTTACAACCTTTGTAGACTTCCCTTGGTGACTCCTTGGTACTTTGAGAGTTTGAAACGGATCGATAGAGGTCTTCCTAGTCCACGATAATCCACCCGAAGTCTCTTTGCCCAAAGCTCCTTGCTTTACTTGATCTTTGAAAGAAGTATAGCAAACACCCTACACAAATGAGCTAGAGATGTGTAGAATGATGATGTGGTTTGTATTCTCTATTCAAAACCCTTTCTTTTTTACTACCCCACTCTATGGAAAACTTAAGAGAGCAAGAGAATGAGGAAGAAGATGATAATGGCAAAGTTTGAGCTCAAGAGATAATGATCAAAATGAGAATGAATATATATATATATATATATATATATATATATATATATATATATATTAAATCCTTCTTACTTCAAACTACGGGTTAATAAATATCTAGATATTTATTTTGGAGTAATGAGAGCCATAGAAAATTAACTCATGGTTAATGCAAGGTTAAGTGAAGAATGAAGAATAAATCTCAACCATGAATTAATTTCTATTTGCATTAAATCAAAAATAATTATATAAATAAATACTTCCATGTGAGTCTTGCATTGCTACCACATGTGTATCATCAACCATGATACAATGTATGCATGCATGTGTGCATGCACATCATCATGTGCATCAACATAAACATATGCATACATGCATGCATACAAAATAGAAAAGGGTTTAATAAAGAAATAAGCTAAAAGTCAAATGTTAAATCAACACTTGATTTGACAAACCGGTCATATCACATACAACCCGACTAATAGAAAAACTCCCGATTAATATACAGTATCACATACATGTATTTAATCGGGTCCCCGCGCATATCTCAGATGCACACCACATATTTTCGCCTGAGCTAGGAAACTCCTTTGTGGGACTCTAAGACTCATCAATACGCCGACAGTAGGTGATGATCATATCAAACACCTACAAGCCGCAAGCGGTCATCTAAACGTAACGGCCACCCGGGCATTGAGCGATCAGAAGAAAACCAGCGAAGCTGTCAAAACTCTCGTCGAGCCAACTGGCAACACTTACCGTACAGTCCGGTATCTTCGTCAGATATGTTGCATATCGAGTCTAGTGATGGTTTCGTCGACCCCAATAACTCAATAAGTCATGCCGGTGTATGGCTCATAATAGATCGAGAAACTACTGATAACACTTATCAGTAAATCTCAGCAAGCCTGGCCAGAGACTTCCTGTTATAGCCAATCGAGTATAGCACAACATCAACCCCCAATACCGGAAGAGACGAAACCCCTCTTATCGCTCATTGCCTCCATATGCCTCGGGACTGTACCCAAAGTCCATCTGTTTGCACGACTCAGTAGAGCCGTGGTAGGGTGGAGATCAAAGTACAGTGGGAGGACACACAAGACTCTATGACGATCTTGGGTCTACAGACTAACCTGTACCAGTGTCACCTGAGAACTGCTATCCGACGATAAATATAATACCACATAGGAGTTCTCGGCGAGTCCGTTTAGTGTACCCAGTCTCCACTGAGCACCCGCATATAATCTTTGGTGTCACCACACCAGATGGATATGGGATCATCCATCGCCCATCACATGGGACAAGAATGGTATTCACTAGTCTACTCTGGAACATCGATGCCCCGTCTCGATACACCCACGAC
Organism: Agapanthus africanus; assembly: GCA_030015575.1. Taxonomy (NCBI): domain Eukaryota; kingdom Viridiplantae; phylum Streptophyta; class Magnoliopsida; order Asparagales; family Amaryllidaceae; genus Agapanthus; species Agapanthus africanus. Next base: position 349,783,675 of record JASDDO010000016.1, on the reverse strand, counting down.
TAGGAACAGTTCAAGGATATGCTTATAAACTACACGTGTCCCACTAGTATGATCTACATCATAGTCCCAGAAGTCAAGCATATATCCTATGGGCTTTATCAACATGTACCAAAAGAGTAAGATGCATGATCAAATGAACATGTCAAGATAAAGTAAACCAGATAGCATACTATCATGTCGAGCAAGAAAGTCATCTATATACATATATACATGTCCAAGCATCCACTATAAATATAATGGCCTCTAGGGCATACATATATCCAACAAGATCTAAGCGGATGTTGGGATTGTCCCAATCTTGGTACATTGACACCATACTAAATTTTAGTATGGAAGAATCTAATTGTGGTAATTTACCCGCTTGTTCAGGAATCAATCTCTCCAAAGAGATGTCTCTCCAGACTGATTTAGAGAGGGCTAGCATGCAAGGGATACCCTATGCTTCTGCAGTTGCGTCTATCATGTATGCGATGTTATGTACCAGACCGGATGTAGCTTTCGCACTTAGTATGGTAAGCATGTATCAATCAGATCCCGGGGAGAAACACTGGACAGTTGTGAAGAACATTCTTAAGTACTTCAGAAGGACTAAAGAAATATTCTTGGTGTATGGTAACGGTGAACTCCAAGAGGAGTCCTTTACCGATTCGAGCTTCTAAAGTGATAAGGACGGCAGCAAGTCGGTTTCGGGTTTTGTCTTCACCCTCAATGGAGGGGCGGTATGTTGGAAGAGTTCCAAGCAAGATATCATGATAGACTCGATGATAGAGGCTGAATACATCGCTGCCAACGATATTGCCAAAGAGGCTTGATCGCACGCTTTTAGTGTGTCGGATGTTCAAAGTTCTAAAGTTATAACCGCGATCAGGACGGTGCCGCTTTGCAGCTAGCCGGTTGAGCACGGGTCGATCTACAGGGAGATGGTTGTATGTCCGTTCGAGTTTTAGACGAGTCAATAAAGAATGTGTATATGTTTGTTCAAAACTATCCTAAGTGTTCGTATTTATGTTCAAGTAAGCTTGTTAAGGTTAAGGTTGGTTAGTAGAGTTAGGATTAGTCTTGTACTTATCTTTTGCCATTCTTAAAACGATGTTGGGATAATCGAAAGTAGCGGGGATTATTCACACATTATAAAAGAAAAGAAAACAAAACAAGAAGGAAGAAAAGAGAGAAAAGGAAAATACGGTTTTATAAGTGAAGCAAGCTAACTCTTGGGTGCTCACCTTAGCAAGGAACTCCGTCAAGTATCATCGCTTGAAAATACGGATAAAAGAAGAAAAGAAAAGAGAACAAGAAAAGAAATAACAACTAGTTAACAACAAATAATAAAGTTACACTAGAAATTAATTTACAATGCAATGAAATAAAAATACAAGATAAGAAAAATAACTCTCATCTTCATTTCATCATCCACTCAAAAAGCTCTCACTACAATTTTCATGGAGGAAAGAATGAAGAAGAAGAAGCTAAGCTAAATCCTAACAAAAAGAGATGGGAAAAGAAGACAAGAAGAAAACCCTTGGCTTGGCACAAAACTGGGCTATTTATAGGCAGTGTGCTGAAACCCTAGGGCAAAATTTTTAGACGGGTCAATAAAGAATGTGTATATGTTTGTTCAAAACTATCCTAAGTGTTCGTATTTATGTTCAAGTAAGCTTGTTAAGGTTAAGGTTGGTTAGTAGAGTTAGGATTAGTCTTGTACTTATCTTTTGCCATTCTTAAAACGATGTTGGGATAATCGAAAGTAGCGAGGATTAGGAGGACATAGGAATGGGATTTGCGAGTTTAAGCAAGCTTTCCAACGCTAAATCCATTCCTAGTGCTCCTTGTCCATCCGCTAAATACGCTTATTTCCAACCCACGGCCAAACACCCGCAACCATGTATCCAATTAAGTCACAACTACATGTCACGTTTTAGTGCGCTTAAAGGACTTCTCGACTTAGGTCGCGGCTATATGTCACGTATAGCGCGCCTAAGTGAGGGGGTTGCGTTTGTTTGGTCGGGGTTCGTTTCAAGATGTTTGGCGAAAAGAAGCACAAGGGATTTCTCCGTCCCTCATACCACCTTCCTTAGCCTTAACAAGTGGGAAATTATTCACACATTATAAAAGAAAAGAAAACAAAACAAGAAGGAAGAAAAGAGAGAAAAGGAAAATACGGTTTTATAAGTGAAGCAAGCTAACTCTTGGGTCCTCACCTTAGCAAGGAACTCTGTCAAGTATCATCGCTTGAAAATACGGATAAAAGAAGAAAAGAAAAGAGAACAAGAAAAAAAATAACAACAACTAGTTAACAACAAATAATAAAGTTACACTAGAAATTAATTTACAATGCAATGAAATAAAAATACAAGATAAGAAAAATAACTCTCATGTTCATTTCATCATCCACTCAAAAAGCTCTCACTACAATTTTCATGGAGGAAAGAATGAAGAAGAAGAAGAAGCTAAGCTAAATCCTAACAAAAAGAGATGGGAAAAGAAGACATGAAGAAGACCCTTGGCTTGGCACAAAACTGGGCTATTTATAGGCTGTGTGCTGAAACCCTAGGGCAAAATTCTGGCCCTAAATGAAATGACCCAACTACCCCCAAAATTTGGTCAGATGATGACACTAAACCGCGGCGGATCCACCGCGAAAACCCACATTTGGCGGCGGTTCCGCCGCGGTTTAGTGGAATTGGGGTCTCGTATTTTCTGGGTTTCTTTGTTTTGCTATCTTATGTTGTTATACATGTCCCAAATTGCAAATTGCCTTCATAATTTCTTCAGATCTGCACAGTCCAAACATAGCTTCACTTTTGATTGATTTGACCTTTCTCCCTCGAGCTCCGCGCACCCATTGATTCTTGTGCTGCCCCTCTCGTGCTTTGTGCTTGTCCGAGACACGAATGACCACTGTCATATGTCTTGTCTCTGGAACTGGTACGCGGCACTGGACGGATACGGATGACTGGAACCCGGCTTTATCTGTTGGCAACAGATGTTCTGTATTTTGGCATAACAGTGGAGATTTTGTATCATTTTTGTTATTTTGGACTAGGAACCTGTAGCCTGTAAATATGTAGCAAACATGGATTAAAAGCACCTACCTATAAACAAACGAGCATAAGAGTGGGCGGTAATAAATGCAATATTCTGGTATGAACAAGGCTGTCTGGATGAAGAAGTTCATTGCTGAACTTAGTGTGGTTCCATCCATTGAGCATCTAATACCCTTGTGTTGTGATGCCAATGGAGTTGTGGCTTTGGCCAAGGAACCCCGGTCCCATCAATGATCCAGACATATTCTTAGGCAGTATCACCTGATCCGGGAGATATTAGATCGCCGGGAGATTGAGACCAGGAGAGTTGACACGAAGGACAACACAGTGGATCCACTCACGAAGGCCCTCCCCCAGACGTAGTTTGAGAGACTTTTTAGGATGTTTGGTATGAGATACTACAACAACTGGCCATAGTGTAAGTGGGAGATTGTTAGCGATATGTATGCCCTAGAATCCATTATTAAATATTATAGTGGATGGTTGGACACACACACACACACACACACACACACACACACACACACACACACATATATATATATAGGACTTTCTTGCTCAACATGATAGTATGCTATCTGGTTGCTCTTTATCTTAAGATGTACACTTTTATTATTATACTGTCTTTCTGATACATGTTGATAAAGCCCTTAGGATGTTGTCTTGACTATAAGGACTATGATGCAGATCATACTAGTGGGGCTTGTGTAGTCCGCAAGCACATCCTTTAACAGTTCCTAGTCGAGGGGATATCGAGACAGGGCAGCGATATTCCAGAGTTGACTAGTGTGTACGTTTCTTGACCCTGTATGGGGCGATGGTTGATCTCATATCCATTGGTGTTTGACATCAAAGATTGTACACAGGTACTCATTAGAGAATGGGTACACCGAACTTAACTCGTCGAGAACTCCTAGATGGTACCATACCTATCGTCAGATAGCAGTTCTTTGGTGACACTTGTACAGATTAGTCTGTAGACCCGAGATCGTCATAGAGTCTTGTGTGGTTCCCACTATACTTTGATTTCCTCCCTACCATGGCTCAAAGGAGTCGTGCAAACAGGTGGATTTTGGGTACAGTCCCGAGTCACATGGAGGCAATGAGTGATAGGAGGTGTTTCGTCTCTCCCGGTATAGAGAGTTGATGTTGCACTATGCTCGATTGGCTATAACAGCAAGTCCCTGGCCAGGGCTGACGAGATTTACTGGTAAGTGTTATCAGTAGTTTCTCGAACGGTTATAGGCCACACATCGGCATGACTTATCAAGTTACTGGGGTCTAACGATTCCACCCTTAGACTCGATATGCGACATATCAGATGAAGAGACCGGACTGTATGGTAAGTGTCACTTATAGGCTTTGCGGGAGTTTGGACAAGCTTTCTTGTTGATCTTCTATTCACTCAATACCTGGGTAGCCGTTACGTCCAGTTAGTACCAATGATGGCTTGTAGGTATCTGATATGATCAATACCTACTACCGGCGTATTGACGAGTCTTTAGAGTCCCACACAGAGGTTTCCTAGCTCAAGCGAAACAAAGTAGGGCACATATTGTGATATGTGCGGGAGCTTGATTAAATACGAGTATGTGATACCGTATTCTAATCTCAAGATATTTGATATCGGTTAGGTTATATGTGATATAACCAGATTGTTGAATCAAGTGTTGATTCAATGATATGTTATATGTATATATATTTGATATTGGCCGGTTATATATGATATGACCGGATTATTGAATCAAGTGTTGATTTGATATTGTATATTGAATGTTGTCGGTTATATGTGATATGACCGGGTATTGAATCAAGTATTGATTCGATAATTTGATATACATATAAATGATATTAGTCGATTATATATGATATAACCGGATTATTGAATCAAGTTTTGATTTAATAATTTAATATATATTTATATATTAACTAATATTGTGCTCACTAAAGATTTTATTCTCTTTATATATATATTGTAGGGTTACTAGGCACTCTAACAAGGGTTAAGGAAGCATAAAACATGCCCGTTTAAAATTTTAGCCGTGCCGAATAACCCTAAACAAGATCGTTGCTAGAAAATTAGGGTTTTATATGTAAGTAAACTAGGTTTACAACTAAGTGAATACGATATACAACCTTTGTAGATCGGTCCTTCACTTCTTTAGCTCCTTGTTGAAGTCCCTTCGCTGCGATCGTGGTTCTCCCAGACCCTTGCATGGCTTCACGAGGCGGAAGATACGACCTTGCTTGAAGTCTCCGAGGCCGAAGATGATCTACGTCGAGGGAATTCCGACTCAAGATTCTACTTCACTAATTTGAGAATTAGTGAAGCAAACACCCTATACTAAAGTGCTATTCTAGTAGAGGATAGAGAAATAGGAAGTGAGTTCTCTTTGGATTTTTATTTCTCACTTTAATTCTCACTTTGGATCAAACCCTAGCAAGCTTTTCTTTCTTAACCAAATGAAGAAGAAGAAGAAAAGAAAGAGATGAGGATAATGATCAAGTGAGAAGGCTAACCATGGTGAGTGAGTATCATATACTAACTCTTGTAGAGCCATAACCATAGCTAATGTTTATGGTTGGGTTAAGAAATATCCATGGTAAAAACAAACTTAGTGGACTTAGTTAATGCATCCACAAGCTTCATGCATTGTGCTAATCCTCCACTAATTTTGTAATTACTTAAAATATAAAAACCCAACATAGTATGTAGCATGGTGTAAGTCTCATATACCCTAGTCATGTGTATCATCAACCATGATACAATAAAAGAAAAACACAATTTTAATATATATCATATATATATTAAAGTTGTGTTCATGTGAGAAAAACCCTAAAGTGAATAAGTGTTAGTTAATGTAAACTAGTATATCAAATATACAATTATACAATAAATTATTAAATCAACACTTGACTTAATAATCCGGTCATATCACATATAACTGACTAACATCCATTGTATCGACTTATCGAATCAACACTTGATTCGATAACCCAGCTACATCACATATAACCTCGCGATACAAAAAGTTGCGAGAATAGAATACGGTATCACATACACGCATTATTCTCGGTCCCGCACATATCACATACGTGCTAATTCATTTTGCCTGAGCCAGTAAAACCTCTATGTAGGACTCTAAAGACTCGTCAATATGCCGGCAGTAGGTGATGATCACATCAAGCACCCACAAGCCGTCAGCGGTACTAGCTGGACGTAACGGCTACCCGGGTATTGGGCGATCAGAAGATCAACAAGCAAGGCCGCTCCAACTCCTGTAAAAGCCTGCCGGTAACACTTCCCGTACAGTCCGGTCTCCTCGTCTGATATGTCGCATATCAAGTCTAGGGGCGGTAAACGTCAGACCCCAATAACCGATAAGTCGTGCCGATGTGAGGCTCATAACGGGTCGAGAAACTACTGGTAACACTTACCAGTAAATCTCTGAATCAGCCCTGGCCAGGGACTTCCCTGTTACGGCCAATCGAGCACAGCGCAACATAAACCCCCAATACCGGGAGAGACGAAACCCCTCTTATCGCTCATTGCCTCCATGTGACTCGGGACTGTACCCAAAAACCACCGTTTTGCACGCCCTCATGGACGTGGTAAGGTGGAAATCAAAGCACAGTGGGAATCACACAAGACTCTATGACGATCTCGGCTCTACAGACTAACCTGCATAAGTGTCACCAGAGAACTTCCATCTGACGTGAGGTATAATACCATCTGGTAGTTCTCGGCGAGTCCTTCCAGTGTACCCAGTCTCCACTGAGCACCCGTATACCATCTCTGATGTCAAACACCAATGGATATGGGATCATCCATCGCCCATCTCATGGGTCGAGAAGCGTATACGCTAGTCTACACTGGTATATCGATGCCCCGTCTCGATACACCCACGACTAGGGACCTTGAAGGATGTACTTATGGATTACCATGTCCCCACTAGTATGATCCGTATCATAGTCCAGGTAGTCAAGTACACATCCTAAGGGCTTTACCAACATGTAACTATAAGACAGTATAAAGAGACAAGTATACATGTTAAAGTAAAGAGCAACCAGATAGCATACTATCATATTGAGCAAGAAAGTCCTCTCTATATATGACCAAGCATCCAATATAATATACATCATCTGTACAATACTGGCCTCTAGGGCATACATACAACTAACAATCTCCCACTTGCACTAGGGCCAGCTGCTGTAGTATCGCATACCAAGCATCCCAAAGAGTCTCTTAAACTGTATCTGGGGAATGGCCTTCGTGAGTGGATCCGCTGTGTTGTTCTTCGTGTCAACCCTCCTGACCTCGATCTCCCGGCGATCAACTATCTCCCGGATCAGGTGATACCGCCTCAGAATATGCCTGGATCGCTGATGGGACCTGGGTTCCTTGGCCAAAGCCACTGCTCCATTGTTATCGCAATACAAAGGTATTGGATGCTCAATGGATGGAACCACTCCAAGTTCAGTAATGAACTTCTTGATCCAGACAGCCTCTTTGGCAGCATCGTCGGCAGCGATGTATTCAGCCTCCATCGTCGAGTCTGCCACGGTTTCTTGCTTGGAACTCTTCCAGCTAACCGCCCCTCCATAAAGGGTAAAGACAAATCCCGACTGCGACTTAGAGTCGTCCTTATCACTCTGGAAGCTCGAATCGGTAAATGACTCCACTTGGAGTTCTCCGTTACCATACAAAAAGTTGCGAGAATAGAATACGGTATCACATACACGCATTATTCTCGGTCCCGCACATATCACATACGTGCTAATTCATTTTGCCTGAGCCAGTAAAACCTCTATGTAGGACTCTAAAGACTCGTCAATATGCCGGCAGTAGGTGATGATCACATCAAGCACCCACAAGCCGTCAGCGGTACTAGCTGGACGTAACGGCTACCCGGGTATTGGGCGATCAGAAGATCAGCAAGCAAGGCCGCTCCAACTCCTGTAAAAGCCTGCCGGTAACACTTCCCGTACAGTCCGGTCTCCTCGTCTGATATGTCGCATATCAAGTCTAGGGGCGGTAAACGTCAGACCCCAATAACCGATAAGTCGTGCCGATGTGAGGCTCATAACGGGTCGAGAAACTACTGGTAACACTTACCAGTAAATCTCTGAATCAGCCCTGGCCAGGGACTTCCCTGTTACGGCCAATCGAGCACAGCGCAACATAAACCCCCAATACCGGGAGAGACGAAACCCCTCTTATCGCTCATTGCCTCCATGTGACTCGGGACTGTACCCAAAAACCACCGTTTTGCACGCCCTCATGGACGTGGTAAGGTGGAAATCAAAGCACAGTGGGAATCACACAAGACTCTATGACGATCTCGGCTCTACAGACTAACCTGCATAAGTGTCACCAGAGAACTTCCATCTGACGTGAGGTATAATACCATCTGGTAGTTCTCGGCGAGTCCTTCCAGTGTACCCAGTCTCCACTGAGCACCCGTATACCATCTCTGATGTCAAACACCAATGGATATGGGATCATCCATCGCCCATCTCATGGGTCGAGAAGCGTATACGCTAGTCTACACTGGTATATCGATGCCCCGTCTCGATACACCCACGACTAGGGACCTTGAAGGATGTACTTATGGATTACCATGTCCCCACTAGTATGATCCGTATCATAGTCCAGGTAGTCAAGTACACATCCTAAGGGCTTTACCAACATGTAACTATAAGACAGTATAAAGAGACAAGTATACATGTTAAAGTAAAGAGCAACCAGATAGCATACTATCATATTGAGCAAGAAAGTCCTCTCTATATATGACCAAGCATCCAATATAATATACATCATCTGTACAATACTGGCCTCTAGGGCATACATACAACTAACAATCTCCCACTTGCACTAGGGCCAGCTGCTGTAGTATCGCATACCAAGCATCCCAAAGAGTCTCTTAAACTGTATCTGGGGAATGGCCTTCGTGAGTGGATCCGCTGTGTTGTTCTTCGTGTCAACCCTCCTGACCTCGATCTCCCGGCGATCAACTATCTCCCGGATCAGGTGATACCGCCTCAGAATATGCCTGGATCGCTGATGGGACCTGGGTTCCTTGGCCAAAGCCACTGCTCCATTGTTATCGCAATACAAAGGTATTGGATGCTCAATGGATGGAACCACTCCAAGTTCAGTAATGAACTTCTTGATCCAGACAGCCTCTTTGGCAGCATCATCGGCAGCGATGTATTCAGCCTCCATCGTCGAGTCTGCCACGGTTTCTTGCTTGGAACTCTTCCAGCTAACCGCCCCTCCATAAAGGGTAAAGACAAATCCCGACTGCGACTTAGAGTCGTCCTTATCACTCTGGAAGCTCGAATCGGTAAATGACTCCACTTGGAGTTCTCCGTTACCATACACCAAGAGCATCTCTTTAGTCCTTCGTAAGTACTTGAGAATGCTCTTCACAGCTGTCCAGTGACTCTCTCCAGGATCAGCTTGATACCTACTCACTACACTTAGTGAGTATGCTACATCGGGTCTGGTACATAGCATCGCGTACATGATAGAGTCTACAGCCGAAGTATAGGGTATCCCTTGCATGCGAGCTCTCTCCAAATCAGTCTTAGGAGACATCTCTTTGGAGAGAGTGAGCCCTGAGATCGTGGGTAAAAATCCACGTTTGGACTCTTCCATACTAAACCTCTTTAGTATGGTGTCAATGTACCTAGATTGGGACAATCCCAATATCCTTTTAGATCTATCTCTATAGATCATAATTCCCAGTATGCAGGAGGCATCACCTAGATCTTTCATTGAGAATCTTTGCGATAAGAAGAGCTTCACCGATTGCAGCATAGGAATGTCCTTTCCTATCAAGAGTATGTCGTCCACGTACAATACGAGGAAGACAACCTTACTCTCTGCCACCTTTTTGTAGATACAAGGTTCATCTACGTTTTTGACGAAATCAAACTCTTTGATAACGACGTCAAAGCAGATGTTCCAACTCCGCGATGCTTGCTTTAATCCATAAATGGATTTAAGCAGCTTGCACACCTTCCCGCTGCTCCCACTATCTACGAAGCCCTCTGGCTGAGTCATGTACATGCACTCTTCTAAATCACCGTTTAGAAAGGCGGTCTTAACATCCATTTGCCAGATTTCGTAGTCATGATATGCAGCGATGGCAAGCATGATCCGGATGGATTTAAGCATAGCCACTGGAGAAAAGGTTTCGTCATAGTCCACACCTGGTCTTTGACGAAAACTCTTTGCAACAAGTCTAGCTTTGAAAGTCTCCACTTTCCCATCTACACCAAGTTTTTTCTTGAAGATCCACTTGATCCCAATGGGTTTCACCCCTTCAGGAGCAACTTCCAAAGTCCATACTTTGTTGGTGTACATGGATTCCATCTCGGACCGCATTGCATCCAGCCATTTCACTGAGTCCCCACTCGTGATGGCCTGCTCGAAGCTAGTTGGGTCATCATCAACCATGATGCAATCCTCGCTCCCACCATCCATGAGAAAACCATAGTATCTCTCAGGTGGGTGAGGAACCCTACTAGATCGGCGGAGAGGCTGAGGTTTGTTGGGAACTACCGAATCCTCTGGTTCCACCAGATCTTCTGTTGCAGCTTTTGTAGCTGGAACCTCTTCCAGTTCTACCTCATGACCACTAATCTCTTTTGCAAGAAATTCCTTTTCTAAAAAGGTGGCATGCCGAGAAACAAACACCCTTTGTTCCTCAGTGTGGTAGAAGATATACCCTTGTGAATTCTTGGGATGTCCTACAAATTTGCATAGAACAGACCGTGCCTCGAGTTTGTCCGGATTTTGTCGTTTGACATAGGCTGTACAACCCCATATCTTTATATAGTTAAGACATGGTCTCTTCCCTTTCCATATCTCATATGGTGTGGTAGGCACAGATTTGGTGGGGGCCATATTCAATAGATGTATGGCTGTCTCTAGCGCATACCCCAGAAGGAAATAGGTAACTCAGCTGTGCTCATCATAGAGCGCACCATATCTAATAGGGTGCGGTTCCTCCGTTCTGATACACCATTGTGCTGTGGTGTATATGGAGGAGTCAGCTGAGAGAGAATCCCATTCTCTTTTAGGAAGTCCAGGAATTCATTGCTCAAGTATTCACCTCCTCGATCAGATCGTAGGATTTTAATACTTTTTCTGGTTTGGTTCTCGACTTCTTGTTTATATTCTCTACATTTCTCAAAAGCTTCAGACTTGTGTCTTATCAAGAACACATGTCTATATCTTGAGAGCTCGTCAGTGAATGTAATGAAGTACGAAGAACCATCCCTGGCATGTGTAGACATGGGACCGCATACATCACTATGTATCAGTCCCAAGAGTTCGGTAACTCTTTCTCCGTGTCCCGTAAACGGAGTTTTGGTCATCTTGCCTTTGAGACATGACTGGCAAGTGTCATAAGATGAAAATTCAAATGGTTTCAAATATCCATCTTTATGCAACTTAGCTAGTCGTGTCGCATTGATGTGACCCAGTCTACAATGCCACAAGAAGGATTCGTTCAGTTCTGAACTCTTCCTCTTGTGTGTGTTTGTTATGCTCAGAACTGTTGATTGATTTAGAACATAAATGCCATTGCACAACGTGCCTGATCCAACCAACTTTTGGTTTAGGAAAATGTTCATAACATTATCCTGTAATAAAAAATTATATCCCTCTTTACTCAACAAAGAAACCGATATAATGTTGCATATCAGGTTCGGGATGAAATAACATTCGTTCAGAATCAATGTATTACCAGTTGGCAATACAAGGTGATATTCCCCGACGGTTTTAGCTGCAACAATTGCACCATTTCCAACCTTTATGTCTTTATCACCTTCTCTAAGTTCTCTACCTTTCTTAAGCCTATGTAACTGATTACATATATGGGATCCTGACCCGGTATCTAATACCCAGGACGTAGAGCAAATGGAGAAACAATTCTCTGTAACGAACACACCCGAAGAAAATGCATCAACATGTACTTTCTTCATTCGGGTGGCATGGGAATCCTGGTATTCCCCTATATCCAGTTCAGTCTTATAACTCTTATAAGAAAGAACGGAACCAACGTTCCCCAGCACAGTATAACATGCGGGTTCGGTCAATACATCCATATTTTTATCTTGATTAAGGCATGATATGGTCGCTACCTGGAGAGAGAGAGAAGAAAACACTTTAGAGTATGCTCTTGCAAGATCAGATTGGTTATTATTTTATCTAATCAGGATGGCTCCCATTGTTTTTATCAAATCTTCTTTCAAACCCTAAAAGGAAAGACTAGCCGGGATTAATTACACCCTACAACTTCGCCAATCTTTCAGCCAGGCCAGTGTAGGTACTTTGAGGGAGGTTTCCCGTGCTTTCGCACGGACTTAATTAAAGTAAACCTCATTTTCCCAGAGGCGTAACCCCGTTGACACCTTTCTAGACACCTACTTGATCGGCTAATTATCCTGTGTAAAACTCTCCCGGGAGTAACAATTACTCTCATTGGGTATCGGGATCCAACTATCTCATAGAAGGTATGAAATCTCATTGCAAATTTCAACACTTGAAATTCCCGATAATATTTTGCCCCTAACGTGCTATGACCTTGACGAAAGCCAACAAACCATAGCCCGCTAGTCAAGTTCAACCCGTACATTTCTTGATTGAATTAAACCCACCCGCACGACCCTTGACGAAAGCCAACAAAGCCGTACGACTACCCTAATCCAATCGCATCATATGCAGCAGATAAGCAGCATATAGCTACCGCACACTACACCTTGACGAAAGCCAACAAATGCAGCACGAATACTATATACAACTTATCTGAAATGACGGAGGGCTACGACAGGTTTTTCTGAAAACCAATTGTGTAATGAACTTGATATCGTTGTAGAATCATGTGAATTTTGAAATGGAGTGATTTTGAGGCTTTTATTAGTTTTGCTAAAGAGGCCACTCCCGGTGAAGGGATCTCGGCTCTTTCCTTATGCAATAAGGTGCAGGATATATCATATACATCACTATACAAAGCAAAACTCCAAAAGCAATCAAAAGCAAACCGAGTGTTGTAGCATCTGCCAGTTTTGCTAAAGAGGTCACTCCCGGTGAAGGGATCTCGGCTCTTTCCTCATCGAATAAGGTGCAGGGTATATCATATATACCGCTATGCAAAGCAAAACTGTAGCTACCCTTTTTGAAAAATTTGATTCTACAACATCTTTTAGGTTTCTTTTCTTTCATTAATCACATTAATGAAGTCTCATCATTTAAGTCACCTAAACATCATAGATAAATACGACGTACACTTATGCCATCCGCATTCGCCTCGATGTCCCCTCGTGCACCGTTAGGTTAGGTAACTAACGGCAGAGCGGGGCAGGGCTAGCGCGGGTGTAAAACATAAGTAACGCCTATATAATATATCATATATACTATATACAGTATTTATCACATTACATCACATGATCACATCACAGATATCGCAGCAGAAGAAACATATGAAACATTGGATATACTAGGACATCCGTGTTTTATTTTGAGCCTCTATAAAACACGGATTCCACGGTCGCGATGAATAGCCAAACCCACACCCCTAGACCCCTACGAGAGCGTCAAGCAACCCTACCAATTCTAGAGTTAGGAGACCCGGACTCGACTCCTCGAGTTGGTCTCCCACTGGACTCCAGAACCCGGTTACTTGTGCTCTCCTCCTTGGGTCTATCCTAGTGCGGAAAAGTAAATAATATACAAAAGGTGACATCAACCTCATCCCGGAAGTGCCCCAATAAAAGAATATTACATACAATTAAATTTACATGAATGAAAATAAAAACCCTCATCTCACATAAAAAACCCGGCTATTCAGAACGCGACGATCCAATATAACATATCTAGCAACACATAACATCACATGTCATCAACGTAAGTAAATATGCGCATCCCAATTGTCGTTGACATATAGCAACGAAACCGGCGATATCACATATTACACTTACGGTCACAGAAAAGAAAGTGTAAAACTACAACATTTGGAATCCACAATCTCTTTAGACATCGTAAATCCGAAATATCACATACTTCGCATTTCATGCCTAACTTTATGAATTCCACATATTGTATCACATTCCAGATATATAGACAGTATTAAACTTTCCGATCGAATAACCAAATACCCGAGATTTCAAAAATAGCTCAACACTTGAGTGGAGTTCAAAAATTCCAGAATACGTCACAGTAGCAACGGTCCAGCCGTAGAAGGGTCAAGCCAACGCCTGACATGTAGCACGCCGTACTGCCTCAAACCCTAAGGTTCAAAAGGCAGTTCAAGACGGTCACATAATCGAGTTAAGGTTTGTTGTCTTCTAGAGGGTCCATCGCATTACTTCACGTTTTTCCGAAAGATTTAAACCCGAGAAAAATTCAACACTTGAATGTTTTTCGTGCCGGGAAAAATTTAGTTAATGATATCCGTTCGAACATTTTAATACTTTCTAAATTATCCGGAATAACTATACGAAATTAAATCTTCCGATCGAATTAACGAATACAAAAGGATCCCCAGAATACTCAACACTTGAGTCAGTTTAAAAATACCCATAAAATAGCACTATCATATAAAAGTATTACTGTGCAAATAGAAAAGCCCAATATCACTGTACGGCCGCGGTTCCGCGGCACAAGCAGGGTATTGCAGCGGAACCGCGGCGGTCCGTACAGCTTACGTCATCAAATTTGCACCGTAATTCTTAGAAAACCCTGCTGAATTTTTTAGATATTTTTAACACTAAAAAATCACAGATTTTGAAAAAAGTCCAGAGAGGGGGTCGTTTTGACGTTTTCGGGTTCGATCGTGGTTTTAACTTCGTTAACACATCGTCTAATGCTCTAGCTAGGCTCTGATACCACTGTAGGGTTACTAGGCACTCTAACAAGGGTTAAGGAAGCATCAAACATGCCCGTTTAAAATTTTAGCCGTGCCGAATAACCCTAAGCAAGATCATTGCTAGAAAATTAGGGTTTTATATGTAAGTAAACTAGGTTTACAACTAAGTGAATACGATATACAACCTTTGTAGATCGGTCCTTCACTTCTTTAGCTCCTTGTTGAAGTCCCTTCGCTGCGATCGTGGTTCTCCTGGACCCTTGCATGGCTTCACGAGGCGGAAGATACGATCTTGCTTGAAGTCTCCGAGGCCGAAGATGATCTACGTCGAGGGAATTCCGACTCAAGATTCGACTTCACTAATTTGAGAATTAGTGAAGCAAACACCCTATACTAAAGTGCTAGTCTAGTAGAGGATGGAGAAATAGGAAGTGGGTTCTCTTTGGATTTTTATTTCTCACTTTAATTCTCACTTTGGATCAAACCCTAGCAAGCTTTTCTTTCTTAACCAAATGAAGAAGAAGAAGAAAAGAAAGAGATGAGGATAATGATCAAGTGAGAAGGCTAACCATGGTAAGTGAGTATCATATACTAACTCTTGTAGAGCCATAACCATAGCTAATGTTTATGGTTGGGTTAAGAAATATCCATGGTAAAAACAAACTTAGTGGACTTAGTCAATGCATCCACAAGCTTCCACAAGCTTCATGCATTGTGCTAATCCTCCACTAATTTTGTAATTACTTAAAATATAAAAACCCAACATAATATGTAGCATGGTGTAAGTCTCATACACCCTAGTCATGTGTATCATCAACCATGATACAATAAAAGAAAAACACAATTTTAATATATATCATATATACATTAAAGTTGTGCTCATGTGAGAAAAACCCTAAAGTGAACAAGTGTTAGTTAATGTAAACTAGTATATCAAATATACAATTATACAATAAATTATTAAATCAACACTTGACTTAATAATCCGGTAATATCACATATAACCGACTAATATCCATTGTATCGACTTATCGAATCAACACTTGATTCGATAACCCGGCTATATCACATATAACCTCGCGATACAAAAAGTCGCGAGAATAGAATACGGTATCACATACACGCATTATTCTCGGTCCCGCACATATCACATACGTGCTCCTATTTCGTTTTGCGTGAGCCAGTAAAACCTCTATGTAGGACTCTAAAGACTCGTCAATACGCCGGCAGTAGGTGATGATCACATCAAGCACCCACAAGCCGTCAGCGGTACTAGCTGGACGTAACGGCTACCCGGGTATTGAGCGATCAGAAGATCAACAAGCAAGGCCGCTCCAACTCCTGTAAAAGCCTGCCGGTAACACTTCCCGTACAGTCCGGTCTCCTCGTCTGATATGTCGCATATCAAGTCTAGGGGTGGTAAACGTCAGACCCCAATAACCGATAAGTCATGCCGATGTGAGGCTCATAACGGGTCGAGAAACTACTGGTAACACTTACCAGTAAATCTCTGAATCAGCCCTGGCCAGGGACTTCCCTGTTACGGCCAATCGAGCACAGCGCAACATCAACCCCTAATACCGGGAGAGACGAAACCCCTCCTATCGCTCATTACCTCCATGTGACTCGGGGCTGTACCCAAAAACCACCGTTTTGCACGCCCTCATGGACGTGGTAAGGTGGAAATCAAAGAACAGTGGGAATCACACAAGACTCTATGACGATCTCGGGTCTACAGACTAACCTGCACAAGTGTCACCAGAGAACTGCCATCTGACGTGAGGTATAATACCATCTGGGAGTTCTCGGCGAGTCCGTCCAGTGTACCCAGTCTCCACTGAGCACCCGTATACCATCTCTGATGTCAAACACCAATGGATATGGGACCATCCATCGCCCATCTCATAGGTCGAGAAGCGTATACGCTAGTCTACACTGGTATATCGATGCCCCGTCTCGATACACCCACGACTAGGGACCTTGAAGGATGTACTTATGGACTACCATGTCCCCACTAGTATGATCCGTATCATAGTCCAGGTAGTCAAGTACACATCCTAAGGGTTTTACCAATATGTAACTATAAGACAGTATAAAGAGACAAGTATACATGTTAAAGTAAAGAGCAACCAGATAGCATACTATCATATCGAGCAAGAATGTCCTCTCTATATATGACCAAGCATCCAATATAATATACATCATCTGTATAATACTGGCCTCTAGGGCATACATACAACTAACATATATATGATATATATATATATATATATTGTGTCATGTTAGATGATACATTGAACATGGGTGTATGAGACTCACACCATGACCTAATGATAATTTGGGTAATTATTTATTAAGAGTAAAATAAAATGAAAGGATAAATGAGCATGGCTTAAGATGCTTGTAGAAGTATGTAGAAGCATGTAGAAGCCATGACCCATCTCTCCTTTTGTCTTACTCTAGATATTTTCTCATCCCAATAATATCACTAGCCCATGGTTTATTCTTTGATGATAACTTAAGATATTTATTCACCCAAGTTCATCTTCTTCCTCTCTAGGTTTTCTTGAGTTGAAATAAAAAGAGAAACAAATTTCTAAAGTGAGCAAAATTCTTACTTCATCAACCTACACTCATCTAGCCCATTAGTTTAGGTTGTTAGCTTCACTAATACTTGATTAGTGAAGCATTAGTTTGAGTTAGAGAGACTTCAAGGTGGATCATTTTCGGCATCGAAGATCCATTAACAAGCTCGTTCCTTTCACCAAGTGGAGCCTAAGAAGAGTTCTAGGGACTACTACTTGGAGCTTTAGAAGTGAAGGACCGGTCTACAAAGGTTGTATTCTCTATTCACTTAGTGTAAAACTTGTTTACTTGGTTACAAACCCTAATTCTCTATTTCGATTCTAGGTTAGTGTAGTTTAGACCTCTAGATTTTTTAAAATTGCATACTTGATGCATGTGGAAACCTAGTAGAGGTGCTAAGACACACTTTCAAGTCCCTTGATTTTGGAACATCATATACATTTGATGGATGAAGCCAAACCAGCCCGAGACCCACAAAGATGGTTGAATCCCATCATAAAGTAGGCTGTGAAGAAAGAAATTGTCAAATGTCTAGATAATGGTATAATTTACCCAATATCTTATAGCCAATGGGTAATTCCTATTCATGTGGTCCCTAAAAATTCTGGCATCACGGTCATAACTAATGAGGCTAATGAGTTGATTCAAACACGCATCCAAACTGGGTGGCGGATATGTATTGATTATAGAAAACTTAATACCATGACAAGGAAAGATCACTTCTCTCTACCTTTCATTGACCAGATGTTAGAACGTTTAGCCGGGCATGAGTACAAATTTTTTTGGATGGATACTCAAGCTATAACTAGATTACCATCGCCGAAAAGGATCAAGATAAGGCAACTTTTATTTGTCGTTTCGGTACTTTTGCTTATAGACGTATGCCCTTAGGGTTATGCAATACTTCCGCTACATTTCAGCGGTGTATGATAGAGATATTCTCGGACATGGTCGAGAATTTTCTGAAGATATTTATGGACGATTTCTCCATATTTTAAGACTCCTTTGAGAAATGATTACGTCATCTTGACGCTGTTCTTGCCCGCTGTAAGGATAAGAATTTAACTTTGAATTGGGAAAAGTGTCATTTCATGGTTCAAGAAGATATTGTCTTAGGGCATATCATTTCACGAAAAGGTATTGAGCTAGACAAAGATAAAATAGATGTCATTTCCAACCTTCCTCCTAAATGTGTCAAAAATATACGATCCTTTTTTGGTCATGCCGGGTTTTATAGACGATTCATTAAGAACTTTAGCAAAATTGCTATACCCTTAATTTTTCTTTTGGCCAAGAATACAACATTTCACTTTGACTCGAATTGCGTGGCTACTTTTGAATCGCTTAAACGTTTCCTCACTGTAGCCCTCGTTCTGTCATCTCCAGACTGGAATCACCCTTTTGAGTTTATGTGTGATGCATCCGATTTTGCTATTGGTGCAGTCTTAGGACATCACATTGATAAGACGCCTCATGTAATTTACTATGCAAGTAGGATCTTGAACGATACCCAAATGAATTATACAACCACCGAGAAAGAACTCTTGGCAGTTGTATTTACATTAGAAAATTTTAGGCCCTACTTAATTGGCTCTCCAGTTGTAGTTTACACTGATTATTCCGCTTTACGGCATCTTTTATTGAAGAAAGATACTAAGTCTAGGCTAATACGTTGGATCCTTTTATTACAAGAATTTGACCTTATCATAAGAGACAAAAATGGATGTGAAAACGTCGTAGCCGACCATCTTTCATGGCTTTCTTCTTCACCAACGTTTACTTTACCAATAAACGATTCATTTCCGGACGAACAGCTCTTGACCGTATCTTGCGCACCTTGGTTCGCTGTTATTGTGAATTATTTAGCAACAGGACTTCTACCCAGCGAATGGTCAAATCAATACAATCACGGATTTCTATCTCAGGTAAAACACTTTTACTGGGACGGACCCTATTTGTTTAAGTATTGTCCCGATCAGATCATTCGCCGATGTGTCCCTAATAATGAGTTCAAGAGTGTATTGTTTTTCTAGCATGTGGCGGTCACTTTAGTCCCAAGAAAATGGCAGAGATAGTTTTGCAATGTGGCTTTTATTGGCCAACGTTATTTAAAGATGCATATGATTATTGCAAAACTTATTTATGGTGTCAACACATGGGTCGGATTTCACGGAGAAATGAGATGCCACTCTAATCTATCTTGGTTGTGGAGATATTTGATATTTAGGGAATTGATTTTATGGGCTCGTTTCCCAACTGTTTTGGGGAATTTATACATTTTATTAGCAGTTGATTATGTCTCTAAATGGGTGGAAGCGATACCGTGTCGTACTAATGACAACAAGATTGTTGTTAAGTTCCTTAAAGAAAATATCATTTCGCGGTTCGGTCACTCTCGCGCTATAATTAGCGACAATGGGATGCATTTCAGTAATTGTTCTTTCGAGAATTTAATGCAGAAATATTCAATCAACCACAAGGTTTCTACGCCCTATCATCCCCAAACGAGCGGGCAAGTTGAGATCTCCAATAGACAGATCAATTTTTTTTGTGGAGAAAACGGTTTCTAAGAACCGTAAAGATTGGTCCATCAAATTAACGGATACTCTTTGGTCATTTCGTACCATTTGTAAGACCGATCTTGGTATGTCTCCATACCGACTAGTTTTTGGAAATACTTGCCACCTTCTTGTCGAGATCGAACATAAAGCAATGTAGGCTATGAAAGAACTTAATTGTGATTTTGATCAAGCCAGCAGCTATCAGAAGCTGCAATTAAATGAGAAGCGAACATCGTGATGAAGCTTACGATAATGCGGTTATAATAAAGAACCGGACAAAAGTGTTCCTTGATAAACATCTTTTGAGAAAAATATTCACACCGGGATGGCAAGTCCTTCTTTACGATTTCCGTCTCTATCTTCATTCGGGTAAACTAAAATCTCGTTGGAAAGAACCATTTGTGGTGCAGTATGTGTACTCGCACGATGCAGTGGATGTAGAAAATGTTAAAAGCGGTTCTATTTTTAAAGTAATTGGGCATAAATAAAAACCGTACTTTTCCGCTGACCCATCGGAGGAGCTCCTGTTCTTGCAGGAGCCGCTTTATCATGACTAACTTTCCTCCGCCTCATTTTCATGTTTCGGTAACAATGTTTTCATCTAAGAACGGAGGTATGTTAAAAAAAAGAAAGATAAATATCTGTGCATGCCAAAGAACAAGTTTGAGGGTAAGTTTTCATTTGACTATCTTTTGTCCATATTATTCTCCACCAAAGTCTACAGGTTTATGCGCTCGAAGAATAATATCTGTGAGGACACTGCTGCAAACAGGTTTGGGGAGAGGTTTGTGTGTATTAAAATATCATTTGGCACCAGGCACTACTATATATGAAAAAAAATAATAATAAATAATAAATTTTGAAAAGAAAAGTTAGAAAATGAAAAATGCATATGAAAGAGAGGAAGAAATTTAAGAAAAGTAAGAAAATTAGATATTTTAAAATAAATCTAGTAATAGGTAGTCATGAGCTGTTGTTCCAAGGGTTAGTAAGATGAAAGGAATCACTAATCTGAGAATAGAAATAAGTCTGAAAAATAGCTCCTATTTTTGAGTCCAAATTTCTGAACGTTGATACCCTACTATACGGACTTGCACACATCTTGAAATTTGGGATAGTAGAGAATACCATGAAATGCTCTTGTCTAAAAGCCTTAGTATGAAGGGAAAAAATATAAATCAATAAAATATAAATGACATAAAATATAAATGGTGAAGAAAAATGAACACTGGTTTTGTAATTACTTAAGGCAGCATAAAAAAAATATATCGAGGGTGCCTTATCACTTAGTGTCTTAGACCAACTGGTTTGGGAGTCACTGCTAACTCTTAGGTGTTGCAAGACTAGGATATTGCTAATTACGCTTTAATAAGTGAGCATATTCGGTAATCGGTTGGTTAGCACCTCAAGAAGTATTGACGGTCGCATGAAGAATGTGTGACAAATCCATCTAAAACATTCACCGACTAAAAAATACTAAGGAAGATGGACAAAGGGTATGATAGCTTGAATTAAATTCTCCGGGTGTAATGATGTCTTTTATACACACGTAGGGATATATGATTGATGTTTCGAAGAAAGGTAGAGAGAAAGAATAAAGACGATGTTTTATTGAGAGATAATGTGATTTCTGATATCTTTTCAAGACCATTAAGATAGGGCTCATGACAACTAAAAAGGTAGTGTGGTTTGAAACACTTATTTTCAAGATTTTTCTATTATATGTTCCTTATCTTTGTATGTAATTTTTGTTTTCTTTCTTTTATCTTGGGATTTTGTGGGTGTAATCCGCTGAAAACCCTCAGGAGACAACACTTCTCCTACTAGGGACACCTAGAGCTTTAAAGGCTTGCTGCACGAGCTAAGTGCAATCTTGTTGCCTACGAAAGTGTGCTAGGTTTTTTTTTTCTTTTTAATAAATAGTTTGCTCGGAACGATCAAAGATAAATTTGGAGGTATTTGATTAATAAAAAATATTGCACATTTGTATGAACATTTTCCCTACTATTATTAATAACTAAAAAGTGTTAATTGTAAATAAAGAACATATGGGGGTTTATTTGTGAAAAGATTATTATCATATATTTCTTCATTTATAATTAATATAATTAGGGAAAATATATGCATATAATATTTAAATGAAATATTATTAATTAAAATATGCATATCATATCAAATATTCCTAATCAATATTCTTAAGATATCATATCATATAAATGATTGGAATAATATCTAAAAATTAACAAATGCTACTAACAATTTGAATTGAGATATTGTGCAGGTATTAGCTCAGGTCAGAAATCTAAGTAGAAGATCCAAATTAAATCGGAATATCAAACCGAATCTGCCAAATATTAGAAGGAAATCAAAAAATCCAGCAACGACAGAGACTAAGAACAATATTTTCGGAATCTATATATCAAGAGAATCTCCAAATATCGAGAGAAAAAGCTTGAAAAAATCCCAAGTCCCAAGCTCACTAGGAGGTGGCGGATCCTCGGTCAAACGGGGATAAAGGCAGTGGAACTGCAGTTGTATAGCAGCCGTAGGATCTGGATTTTTGGGGGAATGATCGTAACTTTACCTACTCCAACATGGCATCTAGGGTTTGTACTTTTAGAGGCTATATAAAGGACCGAGAGCTGTCTATCATTGAATCATACATTCATCTATCCATCGATCTAGAAAGAGATCTAACGAGCAACTAGGTTTTTGTAATTTAGTTTTTCAGCGAGCAAGTTGTAATGCAATAGTTGATCAATAAAAGCAGTTCTTTGTTTTAATTATTTTCGCATTTACTTTACACATTACTTTTCCTCATTACTTTCCGCATTACTTTTCCGCATTACTTTTCTGCATCATATTCAACATTACTTTCCGATTTCAAATATAGTTTCATTCATCTCCCACCGCTATTTTACTACGCTAATAATCATGAGCGAGTAATTTCTTGCTTGTTAGGCTTGTAGGATAGGTTAGAATAATGGATGAAAAATCCTTTAATTTCTTTTGACATTTTAATGTTTATAAATCTTAGCAAAAATAAATGTTAAGCCTCTTATCGGGCGCGCTATCAATTAATGATAGTCACGACGACGATTTGAGATTAATTAATACTGGTTTTGGTAAGGGCTTGAAATAAATAGAGATCAATGGAAGGACAAGGGGCAGTAGTGGGAAACCCTAATTCTCTCTAAGAACACCAATCCACATTCATCGCTATCTCTCTGATTTTAAATAATTAAAAGATAAAAAAGAATCATTTCTAAACCTTCATTCATTAACTACTAAGTCCTATAAACCCTACAAGCCTTCCTATTATAAAATTTTCTACCCATCTTAATTTAAAATGACAATAATCTCTTCTATCTTTTATCAACTCGTCTAAAACAAGAAAAGAAATTCACGTTTCCCAGCGGACGACTCGTACTCATCACGGTTAGCTATTTGCGATACCCTCTTAATTGCGGTTATTTACAACACATATAGACACACCATTTTCCCACCAATCAGCATACTATCATCTCGAGTAAGATTGTTCTCTACGTATAGGTCCTCTTTCAATTACAATAATTGTCTTAAGAATAGAAATATCCAACAATATCTCACTAGTACTTAAGGCCAATTATTGCGATATCGCATACCCAACTTCTCTACTAACAATTTCACAAACCGTGTTTGAAAAATTGGCTCAGTGAGTGGATCCACTACAATGAATCTGTCACGACCCGAAAATGGCACATAACCGGCACAAGGATTATATGAAGTCAAGTGGACCCCACCGTAACCCAAGTAAGCCAAAATCAGGAATCTAAAACATATATATAAGAGAAATATATAATAATAAATAGAGGTGAAGTTTTAAAAAATGTTTTATAAAAGAAATAAAGCTTGTTTTGAAAAGATGTTTGAAAAACGGACAACACTTTTGTAAATTTTGAATAAAACAAGTACAAGGATAATGAATATAGAAGCATTCCCACATAGGATCTAGATCAACGCCAACACAGCGGAATCACAAACTACGCAGTAATATACGACACCAAAGGGCGAAGAATCAAGAAAGTAAACAATATAAATATACATCAAGTTGACGCCACACGAGTTCGACTACAACTACGCTTCTAAGGTCTCGACAATACACTAGACTTGGTCTTTGATGGAGTAATTCTTGATACAAATAATGTACAAGGCAATTGCTGATAGAAAATCTAACCCATCTAGCTCAAAATATATGCAATCATGCCCACAAGAATGCATATGTGCCAAACAAGCCGATACTGATCCAAGCAGTCAAACCTGCAAAGAACTATGACACAACGGGGATGAGTTGCCAACCCGTGAATATTATTATATAATGTAACGACTAGCTATACTTGAATCTATCTCACCTCTTTCATTTGATTTTCTTGAAGATCACTTCTTGCTTTCTGGAAATTCATTTTTGTGTCTCCTTGTATCTTTTTGACCATCTTTTACATTCAATATTACTCTCTTGTCAGTTAGAGTACCGACTGGTGGAGCGACGACGATATACGACTTTATTATCCTAACCTAGTTTCCTTATTCTGTTACCCTATTTTTTAAAGTAATTTCGAGAACGAAATTATTTTAAAGAGGGTAGAATATAACGATTCTAAAATTCCTTTACCTTCGCGTATCATTTCTTTAATAAAATATTGCAATTATTTATGTTTGGTATATTTTATTTTCTAATAAATATATTATTTTATCACTTCATCTATTTTATCCATTCTATAATTTTTCAAAGCCCAAAATTCAAACGAAGATAATTCCATTTGATTTCTTTCTTTTCTTTTTCTAAGCCCACTTTCTTTTCAAGGTACAACATATATTTAATTCTTATTAAATATGTGCATGAACAACCTTATAACTTATTGGCTCTGTCCTTGCATTGTTATTCCATAGTTCACATATTCAAATCCTCATTCATGCAATTATTTTT
This sequence comes from Agapanthus africanus, assembly GCA_030015575.1. NCBI lineage: Eukaryota > Viridiplantae > Streptophyta > Magnoliopsida > Asparagales > Amaryllidaceae > Agapanthus > Agapanthus africanus. The sequence goes on along the minus strand of JASDDO010000016.1, from coordinate 349,758,639 downwards.
TATTAATTTTTATTCTTCTCATAACTTACAAATGAGACCTTTCATTACCAAAACGAATGGTGACCTTTTATTTCTTTTTTAATTCTCATGTTGAATGCTTATATTATTAGAGATAATTCACCATTACACCATCTTTATTTGTTCTCCTCTTTCTTTTTCTTCCTTACATTTTTCTATCTCTCACTTCTCTCTACATCTAGAGTCCTAGAAGAACAACACAAAGAAACTTTCAAGAAACTCTCGCTGGTAACGCGAGAGTATCGTTGGATAGACACGCTCAGTGACGATACCAGTTTGTGTATGTAGGTCCCTTCTCTCTTTCTCTACCTCCATTTTTTTCTCTTTATCTTTCTCTTACCATATTGCCATGAACCACTTCCCTTATTATATCATAGTCTCTAAATGAATTAAAATATTGTTACATATATAAAAATTAGAAACACACCAAAACACACACACACACATATAGTTATATAATTTCGATTATATTTGTAATTGTCTCTTATTTAAGTTACGTTGTCATCTAATTATATTATAACTTTCATTCATATCTTGCATATAGATTTACCCTAATTAAGAATACAATAAACCTAGAGGAAAATGATAGGTTATATGTGAGAATGAGAAAAACCATGGTATTTATTTATAACTTCATTTTCCTTTACAATATTTAAATATAATGTAACAATCCTAAAATTCCTTTACCTTCACGTATCATTTCTTTAATAAAATATTGCAATTATTTATTTTTGGTATATTTTTTTCTAATAAATATATTATTTTATCACTTCATCTATTTTATCAATTCTATAATTTTTCAAAGCCCAAAACTTAAGCCAATACAATTCCATTTGATTTCTTTCTTTTCTTTTTCTAAGCCCATTTTCTTTTTAAGGTACGGCACATATCTAATTCTTATTAAATATGTGCATGAACAATCTTGTAGTTTATTAGTTATGTCCTTGAATTGTTATTTCATATGTCACATGTTCAAATCCTCAATTTTGCAATTATTTTTTATCAATTTTTATCCTTCTCATAACTTACAAATGAGACCATTTATTTCCAAAATGAATGGTGACCTTTCATTTCTCTTTTAATTCCCATGTTGAATACATATATTATTAGAGATAATTCACCATTACACCATATTTATTTGTCCTCCTTTTTCTTTTTCTTTCTCACATTTTTCTATCTCTCCCTTCTCTCTCTTCATCTAGAGTTTTAGAAGAAAAACACAAAGAAGCTTTCAAGAAAGTCCCGCTAGTAACGTAAGAGTATCGTCGGATAGACAAGCTCGGTGACGATACCAGCTTGTGCATGTAAGTCCCTTCTCTTTTTCTCTACCTCCATCTCTTTCTCTTTCTCTTTCTCTTATCATATTACCATGAACCGCTTCCTTTATTTTATCATAGTCCCTAAATGAATAAAAATATTGTTACATATATAAAAATTGGAAACACACCAAAACACACACACATAGTTATATAATTTTGATTATACTTGTGATTGCCTCTTATTCAAGTTACGCTGTCATTTAATTATATTATAACTTTCCTCCATATCTTGCATATAGATTTACCCTAATTAACAATACAATAAAACTAAAGAAAAATGATATGGCATGATACACATTTATATATAAGTTCTTAGGAAAATAAGTATTGTATCAGTTTTGTTGCTATTAGCAATTCATATGTTAAGATTGTGGAGACCAATTAGGATACATCGTTTATCGCTGTATTTTAAATTACTTTATTTAAATATTGTAAAGGAAAATGAAGTTATAAATAAATATCATGGTTTTTCTCATTCTTACATATGACATATCAATGCCTTTACCTTTAAAATATTTTTTAGAAATTAATTTTTATTTTTGGAAATTTCAAGAAATTTATTTATGATAGAATATATTTTTATGTACACGCTGTAAAAATTTTAGATCGAATCGCTTAACGGCTTAGGAATTACATCGTTTTTATTCACTATTCGTAAAAAAAGAAAACTAAATTTATCGGTAAATTTCTAAGACACATAACTTGGTCTATCAATATCCAACTTGAGCAAACTCAAGTGTTTTGGATATCTATATCGAAAAATTTAGATTTTCTTAGTTTTAATTTATTACTGAAAACCGATGTAAAATATAGAAAATTGCATTACAATATTAAGCGACGAATCTGGACAGAATCTGTCCTGATTCGCATACTGTTTTTAAATAGGACATAACTCGAACTCCCGATGTCCGTTCGTGACAAAATTTAGATGTGTAGATGCACAATTGATAGAGATATAATTTAATGTATATTATATTACTTAGAAATGTATGAAACAACCCTATATAGGCTTTGCAATATAACATATAGCTGCGGTCCAGAAATCTAAATTTCTGTTTTAAACGCCGATGTTAAATGATCATAACTAGAGTTGAAATACAAATTGCGTGAATCTTAGTGTTTTAGATAAGTATATCGAAAGACCTAAAATTTTCTAATAATTTTTGTAATCTTAAATCCGATGGAAATTAACTCAAACTGCGTTTTAAAAATATATGATGGTGCTGAACAGATTCTGATCTGTTTTGCTCGATGATACGAAAAGATATATATCTCCAAAACCAATAGTCTTATTTAGGCAAGACTGAAACTCTCTCATGCACAAAACATAGATCTATATTTCTGTTTATATTCGGAAATTGATTGACTTAATTAATTAGTCGTACACAACACTTATTTACAACATTGTTTTTGGACGTTACTTGTATACTTATCTTATATCATATTCTGTGATTGCTTATTTATTTTTATCTATATGACTTGTGATTAAACCATTACATACTAGAATTGCCTTGATCTTTACACGATTCAATTGTTGGAGATAGTGTCCTCAAAGTCAATTATTGGATCGCAGGTACGTGATTGCAATGATTGAGGCAGGACCTATACCGATATGACAGTCTTGCTCGAGATGATAGTATGTTATCTGGTTTGTCTTTATCATCATATACATGCTTTAGTTCGCTATTGCATATTGATAGAGCCCATAGGATTCTTGCTTTATTACCAGCAGTATGATGGCGATCATATACATGGGAGCTGGGGTCTGTAAGAACATCCTTAAAGTGTCCCTAGTCGTGGGTGTTTCGAGACAGGGCATCGATACTCCAGAGTAGACTAGTGTATACAGTCGAGACCCCGACGAGGGGCGATGGCCGGTCTCACCAGCCATTGGTGTCAGTAGGATCACCTAAGATGTATACAGGTGCTCATTAGGTTATGAGTAAACCGGACAGGACTCGCCGGGAACCTGCTAATTGGTATTATACATATCGTCAGATAGCAGTTCCCTGGTGACATGTGTACAGGTTAGTTCATCGACCTAAGATCGTCATTTGTCTCGTGTGAGTTCCCACTGTGCTTAGATTACTACCCTACCACGCTCAAAGGAGTTGTGCAAACAGGTTTTAGTTGGGTACAGTCCCGAGCCACATGGAGGCAAGTGAGCGGATCGGCAGGGGATTCGTCTCTCCCGGTATTGGGGGTGAGATCGCGCTGTGTCTAGGAGAGCCATTACACAAAGCCCTCGGCCGAGGCAGGAGATTTACTGGTAGGTACTCCAGTAGTATCTCAGGGTGTTCTGAGCCACTATCTGAAACGACTTATACTGCTATTGGGGGTCTGACGTTACCAGCCCCTAGGCAGATATGCGATACTCATAGACGAACGGACCGGACTGTATGTATATTGTCATTGTTAGGCTCAGTAGGGTTTATAGATGAGTTCGCTCATCAGCTTCCCTTCCAATCAATACATAGGCAACCGTTACGTACAGCCAGTACCTCTGACGTGCTAGTGGTTATACCCAGTGCCAGTGTGTTGATGAGACATTAGAGTCCCCCACAGACACTTTCCCAAGTTCGGGCGAAACGTTGTAGAGGCCGTATGGTATTATGGCAAGGTTCGAAAAATGCACGTGCGTTTTCGCACGTGTCGTTTTTCGGGCAGATAGTACTGGTCGGCTTTGGTTTAAGCCGGATCCGAGTATTATACTGTATAGATATAATATCTTTGTCTCAGTTATATTTGTATTCGGTCGTAATATAAATGCGGGTATGTTTATACTGTTACGGGGTTATCCTGAAATTCGTTTCAGGATCGCTTTTGGAAGTTGCCAGTTTCCAGTTTTCTATCAGCCGTATTTAACATTCGGTTAAAGGCGGATTTATCTTTTCTTGAGATGAGTGTGGAAGCTTCTAGATGATGACAAGGATGAAGAGGTGGCTTGTGACTCATTTGTGCTTTAAATGATCATTTAATGTTTTTGATGACAAGGTTAAGTGATTCATTAGTTCATTAAATGAGTTCATACTAGGTGTTTCATGACTCATTGTTTCATTAGTGCTAAAGGTCACCTCCCCCCTCTCCTACACTCACCCCCCTCTCTTGATAAAGTGGCCGGCCATTCATGGTTGGAATGAGGGTTGTTGATTTGGAAAAAGTATATGAAATTTGCCTCATGGAAATTTCATAAGTTCATTCTCTCATTTTCATTCGATCCAAAAAGGCAACTTCATTAACCGTTTGTCCATAGCTTTGGACGTAACGAGACAAAGTGTTCTACTCATTCTCTGTATCATCTTGGTCATATCTTTTAGCAAACTTGATGATCGAGTTGCCTCGGTTCAGAGGCAGGAGCCCGTTTAAAGATCCGTCGACGTGGTGCCACCTGGACGAGAAGACTGGAGATTCAGGAGATCGGAGCAGCCGCAACAAAGCGTGGGATGATGGTTGAAGACCGAAGGACTCGGATCCTTCGGTATAACATTTCTACCCACTTTGTAGTTTGTTAGTTTAGCTTTAATGGCAAATCCGGGTTATAGTACGCGATAGCGCCAGTTGTAAAAGTTTTTGTTCCGTATTTGGCGTCTGTTAGACGGCCGGGGCGCTACCGTGGACTTACAGTGGTATCAGAGCCTCACAATTAAGCTATACTAACTTGTGCTAACGCGTTTAAAAGATCGATCGAACGGAATTTCCGAAATCACAATTTTCATCACACAAGTTTCTGTCGATTTTTTAAAGGGCCTAAAAATAATTTTGCATATCACATAAAAGCGTGCAGGGTTTTCTTAGCATTCTGGGAAATTTTGGGCACGTGATCCCACATAACTAGCGCGGAACCGTGGCGACTTTGTGGGAACAGTGCACCAATTTTTCCAGGGAGCTTCACATAGTAAATTATGGTTTTTTGGTACTATTCTTTTGGGCCCAGTTTTTGTTACTGTACAGCAGATGTACGTGGGGCCCACTTCGGGAAATTTAGTCGATCGAAATTTTAAACTTGTTACTATATAGTACTTACTTTATATCCCCGACCGGGAATGTCATTTGATCGGTAAACCGCGTCTAATTGCTATAGTTCTTTTAGACGGGTTTGCGAACGTGACATTCGCGTTGATGTTCTGTGTTGTGCTGTGATGTTGCTGATTTGTCGTGGTGGATAGCAGGGTGCAATGATAGTGCAGTTTGGATTTATTTGTACATTTGATATTGCGGGGCGAGCGTCCAACATGTGGACTGCCGTCATTGCATATTGTATAATATTCTTTTGGGGAACGACCAGGTTGAGGTCGATGTACCCGTTGTACATATTTTTATTTCTGTACTAGGTTTATCTCGCGATGGAGTGCATGGATAGCCGGGTTCTGGAGGGAAACAGGTCCGTATCTCATGGCTTTGAGAGGCAAAGGGACCTCACTCTAGAATTGGCAGACTATTCGCCGCACTCGTAGGGGGTACAGGTTGACCCAAGGAGGGGTGCTCAATTTACCGGATTTCGTGAAGTGCCGGGTGTTCCATTCACTATGTTGTGGGGACCACCTTGCTTCAGGTTTTGGCGGGTAACTTGTCGTACCCTTAGGGGTCTAGGTTTCATTGCACAGGCTATCTACACGACCAGGGGAACGTCGGGTTTCAGTAGCGGCTCTATGAAACCCGGGGATCCCAAATTATCTGTATTGTTCTGTGATGCTTATTACTTTTCTGTAATGTTGCATATTATCATGCCTGGAGCGATTATTGTATATTGGTATATATACTATTAGATGTTGTATATGTTTTACACCCGCGCTAGTCCAGCCCCCACTCTGTCGTTAGTTAAGTAACCTAACGGGTGATGACGGGACCCAGTGGCGAATGCGGATGGCATATACGTACATTTTATTTTCGTTCTTTTCTGGTGTGATTGATTGATGGGACTGCATTGATTCTTATCAATGCAAGGATAAAACAAACCTATATCTGATGTTGTTGGAACAAATTTTAAAAGGTGTTATTACAAAGATATTTCCTTTTGTTTTGTGATATTCAGTTGGAATATCCTGCACCTCATTCGACGAGGCGAGGGCTGATATCCCTTCACCGGGAGAGACCCCTTGTGCAGAAGTTTGCGTCAGGGTAATTACTTCAATATAGTCGATTACAAGTTGCTTTGCATCGCGGTATTCAGTTGGAATATCCTGCACCCCATTCCACGAGGAAAGAGCCGAGATCCCTTCACCGGGAGTGACCTCTTTAGCAAAGGTTTTTCGTCACTATATTTTTATAAAAAGCTATCAGGTTCTTTCAACGAGATCAAGTTCATTACGTTAAAGGTTTTTCGCCAAAAACCAGTCGTAGCCCTCCGTCGTTTCTTATGGATAGTCAGTAGTATTCAAGCTATGTTTGTTGGCCCTTAGTCAAGGCATAGTGTTTGGTAGCTGCTGGGTATTCATTTGTTGCATAGATAGATGCGTTGGTTTGGGACAGTCGTATTACTTTGTTGGCCCTTAGTCAAGAGTATGTATGGGTGGGTTCAAATCAACTTGGACAATGATGGGAAGAACTTGACATGTGACTTATGATTTGTTGGCCCTTAGTCAAGGTCATAAGAGCATGAGGCAAAAATTACATCGGGAGTTTCAAACATACAGGAAACTTTCCAGGCATGCGCATACCTTCTGAAGTGTGATAACTTGAGTGGCTTCCATCAAGTTATCATGCGATGATAGTTGGATCCCGATTCTCACTGATGAGTTGGTTTACTCTTCGGGTGATCCCGATTGATTCTTCTTTTAGGTTTGGAGGAGAATTTGAGATTACAGTGGGAGGTTTCCTGATTAGATAAAGTGATAACCATTCTGATCTAGGTTAGAGTGCACGCAGAGTGTTTCTTTTCTCTCTCTCTTTGGCAGCGACCTTTGACCGACCCTAGACTATGACTCAGTGACCAAGTTGACCGAACCTTCTTAAAATACTGGCTTTTGGATTGTCCGAGTTGCATAAGTCATTGCCGCTCCTTCTTTTACCCTTTGAATTTCTCAGAACACCCCGTATTACTACGGATATCCACTTCCATTGGATAGATCCATCGTATGGTTATATACGAACTCGAAGGGACTTCTTTGAGGATGGATCCAGGTTCAGGAGAAATAGAATTGGTTTATTCAGTTGTCTTTTATTATCACCTTCTCTCAGGTTGTGAGGGCTCCTTAGTTTAGGAGAGTACACCTATTACGCTTATTGGATAGTCTTCTTCCAAACCATAGGCAGGTGCCGAAAGGTAGGCAATGGAGAAAACCAATTAGCCTAAGTAGGGTGTACAGAAGGTAATAGCTAAAGACAAAATAAAGGGATTAGAAAGAGGGCAAAGTAAATTGCGACTGTTATCATTCACGACCTAAACCACGTACTTCATCGCCACTCCTTTTTCATCTTTTAATAGAATAAGGTATTATTCAGTTGTCTTTTATCATCACCTTCTCTCAAGTTGCGAGTACTCCTAGGATTAGGAGAGTACACCTATTATGCTTACTGGATAGTCTTCTTCTAAACCATAGGCTGGTGCCGAACGGTAGGGAAAGAAGAAAACCATTTAGCCAGACGATGGTGTACAGAAAGTAATGAATAAAGAAAAATAAAGGGATTTGGAGAGATGGCAATAAAATATATGGTTAAAGTCATGAATTGGATTATGGAAGAGGCATTACTAGGAATACCAGGATACCCCTATGAAACATTTTTCATGTTTCAGTGCATTGTTAAAGGAAAACTGATTTCCTGATTATATACTTACTCCAGGGTATGTATTTACCAGGTTTGATTCTCATATCTGTATAGTTTTACAGATGATGAGTGGGAGGAAGTTATTGGGAATTAGGTGATCATCCTCATTATATCGGAATTCGTTGTAATTGGTGATATTTAAGGAAGTCGCCTGGGTTATTGCCGGCATGCATGTATTTGGTTTTGAGTATCCGTTGTTGTGCACCAATTTAAAAATGATATATCCGTACGTTTATTTTTATAAAGTGAGATATAACTTTTTGAAATTATGTCCGTGACATTTACCTATATCAGTTGATGATTGGGTAAGGAGCATTGAACAACGGAGTAGTTCTTAATCATAAGTACAGTTTTCAACCTACGATGCACAGGTTTTGAGTTATTCAACTCAGCGGACTTATACAGAGTATTGTATGTTGTCCAGTGTCCATCAGGACAAAGGGGTAGGTCCTCGTACTATGTTCTGTTTACTTATGACTTCTCTAGTTGTTTAGACAAGTGTTTCGTAGAAATACAATGTCTAAGTTTTGAGAAGTTGTGGGTATAAGAATAAAGTAGAGAACCAGGTGTCGCAAGTATCGGGATTCTTCAAAGAGATCGAAGATGTAGATTCTTGTGATTGGTATTCAGATGATAGTAATGGTTTTGACAAACTTGTTTCTCTTTCAGGTTACTCATAATTGGATGGATTCCTAAGTTGAGTAATACCGAGTAGCCTCTCTCCATTAAGTTGATATGCACTGGAGATAGCTGCATGTTTTTTGAATCTGGTTCCAATTAAATTAGTGCCTCTATTTCTATATTGTATATAGAATGGTTCATATCTTAACGATGTTAAGATATGGGGAGTTTTCCAGCTTATGCTTAAAACCAGACTCTGGATAACTCAGGGCACGTTTCTGTAATGGCAGTTTGTGGGTTGACCCGGGCTTAGTTGAGGGTTAATTTTCTACCATCTGGAAGATCAATAGTGATATTGTTCTTGACTCGCCACAGTTTTAGTAAAATGGATTTTTTCAGAAAACAGTAGTGGGAGTATGGTAGAACTGGAAGTGATTCCAGAACCGCAAACGATTACGGAAAATTTAATAGGACCTATATATTCAATCGGATTTAACATTCCAATAGCCACTCCACAGATATGGTGGGTAACCTCAGACACCCGAGAGGTACTCCGGTAGCCTCAAGGACGGTGATAGGGAGGTTCTTGTTTACCCAAACTTGACACTACTGTTGTTCCAAACTATAAGACCCGGCAAGAGGATAAGTATAACGCCGTTCTAAACTAGCTTTAGAAGTGTACGTAGATATTATTCTGCTAGAGGGTTGTCGTAGTCAGTGGGAGCAGCGGAACCATAGTGGGCAAGTAGTTTATGTCTATTTATAGGCTTGAGCAGATATAGCGGAGATAAGATCATCTAATTTTGATGTGACAGTCATAGGTTTGACTTCATCAGAATAGTGGATGGATCTGTTGAGAAGGTAGTAGGGTGTGATGTCCTGGTATTTGGATGACATACACAGAGTAGGAAGTAAAATTCCTATACTACGATCGGTTGTACTTTGGTCATCACACAGTTGTTTCTCCACAAAAGATATGGATATAATATCTGACATTCTGGTTACTAGATCTATGGTATTAGATCTAGATTTGGGTAGTTTCCCAATGTGGGTACTTTGACAGTATTCTAATAGTATTTTAGAATAGATAACTCCTGGCATAGTGGTGAACCTGCAGGTGATGGAGTCACCCTCTCTAAAGGTGTCTTAGAGACTAAAGAGGAGAGGGATATGCATGATTGGCAGATCACTTGCTTAGGCAGTGAGTCAATCATGAGATGTCAAGTACCACACCAGATGTTGTTTTTGCACTAGATGAAATAACTTTATATTAATCCAATCCTGAAGAAACATAAGGAAGCAGTTTTAGAACATAAGTGCTTGTTCTACGGATTTGATGATGGCAGCCTCCTTCGGGAGACGGTTATCATTCCAGGCTTCCAAGGTGACATGGATGACAGAATGATTGTCAGAGATATAGTTTTCCCTCTAACGAGGGACAGTATTATGGACAGCTGGTCCAAGGGGATATTGTGGGAGGCATGGTGCTGGATACTGATTAGGCTCAGTTATTGATACTGTCTAAGAAGTTTGAATTTGGAGTTCATTTATGAACTAGGTCCCATCATATATTCAGACATATTCTAAGACAAGAATTACTCGATTCGGGAGATGGCTTTCTCCGTGAACTTGAGATTAAGAGAGACATAGAAAGAAACATCAGGGCCGATCCACTCACTGAGGCTATTTCTCGAACACAAGAGTTTTACAAACTAGCTTTGTGAAACTGATTAGTAGAGGAGTTGGATGTTCGGTATTTCACGGGCTGTGACTATGTGACATCGGAATAATTAGCCTTAAGTGCATGTGAGAGATTGTTGGAGATAGTGCCCTCAAAGTCAATTATTGGATCGCAGGTACGCGATTGCAATGATTGAGGCAGGACCTATACCGATATGACAGTCTTGCTCGAGATGATAGTATGCTATCTGGTTTGTCTTTATCATCGTATACATGCTTTAGTTCGCTATTGCATATTGATAGAGCCCATAGGATTCTTGCTTTACTACTAGCAGTATGATGGCGATCATATACGTAGGAGCTGGGGTCTGTAAGCACATCCTTAAAGTGTCCTTAGTCGTGGGAGTTTCGAGACAGGGTATCGATACTCCAGAGTAGACTAGTGTATACAGTCGAGACCACGACGAGGGGTGATGGCCGGTCTCACAAGCCATTGGTGTCAGTAGGATCACCTAAGATGTATACAGGTTCTCATTAGGTTATGAGTACACCGGACAGGACTCGCCGGGAACCTGCTAATTGGAATTATACATATCGTCAGATAGCAGTTCCCTGGTGACATGTGTACAGGTTAGTTCATCGACCTGAGATCGTCATTTGTCTCGTGTGAGTTCCCACTGTGCTTAGATTACTACCCTACCACGCTCAAAGGAGTTGTGCAAACAGGTTTTAGTTGGGTATGTTCCCCTCCGAATGGCGGCCAACGACTTTGCGTCTTGCCTGAGATTCAGGGCAGATGCTATGTGGTTTTATCCGTCTGCCTCTCCGAAGATGCCAAGTTGATTTATGGCACCGTGTATCGGAGGTTTAGACGGATGCGGCCGATGTAGCAGACTTCGTCAGATTCCCCCTCAAGGTGAGGGGTTATTTGATTGTGGGGACGCTCTTCCCTGTAGGCGCAAGCCCCTGCAGTTAATTACGCTACCGCATCGCGGTAACAACTTTCTCCTTCTCCAGAATTTCACTTCGTGTCGTGTGTGTTTGTTTTGTTTGTGGTTGCCCGTGGATTGTATACGGAGACTGAGTAATGCCGTCGCCCGTAGGACGTGGATTAGTCCAAATCCCTATTTACTTAGATTTGGGTTTGGTGTTTTTAGTTTAAGGATGCATTAGTCGCGTTGCGACTAGGATCAACTTAAACGTTCGTCAAGGATACGTTAGTCCTGTTTTGGACTAAGATCAACTTGACGTGATGATCGATTTAATATCTGGCCACCGGGACTCGTCACCTCTCTAACGTCGTTGAAGGATTACAACGGCAGATGTCAGAGGAGTTCAGAGATGTATCCTTGAACCAAGGTTGATTTGGAGTTTTATAGTCCGTTTGAATGTTTAAGGATACGTTAGCCGTGTTTGGAGGCTAAGATCAACTTAAACGGGATCGTTTAGATCCGGCAAAAGAGCATTTGGAGGCTCTATTGTTCCAGTTTAGGGACATAGTGGTCCATATTCCAGTTTAAAGACGTGGTGGTCCGTTATTAGTTTAGGGACGTCTCGGTCCGATATTAGTTTTGGGACGTCTCGGTCCGATATTAGTTTAAGGACGTCTCGGTCCGATATTAGTTTAAGGACGTTTCGGTCCGATATTAGTTTAAGGACGTTTCGGTCCGATATTAGTTTAGGGACGTTTCAGTCCGACATTAGTTTAAGGACCGAGACATATTAGTTTAAAGACGTTTCGGTCCAACATTAGTTTAAGGATGTTTCGGTCCACGAGTTTAAGGACCCCGCAGTCCGTATTCATGTGTGGTCGTTGGGACCCGTCGCTTCTCTGACGTCGTTGAAGGATTACAACGATAGATGTCAGAGGAGTTCGGAGATGTACCCTTGAACCCGTAGTAAATTGACTTAAGAGAGCAATCTTGCTCAGTCAATTTAATTGAAGGACTTATGGCCAAAATTGGGCTAAGTCCGGTTTCAACATTTTTTTTTGTCTTTGGCCTGTGCTAGGGCTTTACCCACTTTTTTAGTAATACACTGCATTACTCTTGTTCTGATTGTGCTTTGCCCTTTTATAAATGATGCAGAGCATCTATTTTTTTGTTTGGGCTTTGCCCTTTTATAAATGATGCAGAGCATCTATTTTTTTGTTTGGGCTTTGCCCTTCCCCCCTTTTTTTTAAAATGCATAGCATTTTTATCAGGCCTGTTAGGCCTTTTAATTGGGCCTGGCCCTTCAGGAAGTGAAATGCATTGCATTTTTCAGGCGCTTTGCGCCAATCACTGAGCGCAAGCGCTTGTGGTGAGGACACGTGTCATGCTCTGGCGAGCGCAGGCGCAACAGCGCAGTGCGCTGCACTAGTGCGCTGCGCTGTTGCGCTGCTGACACGTGGCGCGCTCTGGTGAGTTGCGCCAATTCCAGAGAGCAAAGCTCTATTTCAAGAGCGCGTAGCGCAAGTTGTTCTGTAGCTGACTCGTGGCGCTCTCTTAAGAGCGCAACGGCGCAGTTTGGAAGTGCAAAGCACTAAGAATCTTTTAGATTCAAGAACAGAAGTGCAAAGCACTATTTGATTTCTTGATCTAATTTTAGATCAAAGAAAAATAAGTATTTTCTTTTTGTTTGAAGAACCAGAGGTTCATAAAAGTGCAAAGCACTATTTTTATTTTGTTTTTTTTTAAAGAACCAGAGGTTCATAAGAAGTGCAAAGCACTGTTTTTTTTATGTAAAGATCATTGATCTTGTCTTTAGATCAATGATCTATTAGAAGAAATTTCTTCTATTTTATGAAGGTTCTTTACCTTTTTCTTGGAATTTTCTCAGAGTTCTCTCTGTTTGAAGCTCTTGACTTTTTTCAAGAAAAATGTTGATGCTTTTGAATTGAGGCCTAGGGTCCTTTTTATAGTGCCCATAAATTAGTTAAATTTGTTAGAGAGATCTTTCTCTGAATGATTTGGGGAATTTTCCTCACCGTTGGATCTTTGATCCAAGGGCTTCTGCTTTGCAGAAGAAAATCTTCTTGTTTTAACAAGAACAGAAAAGATTTCTTAAAAATTTAATTCTGTTTAGCGCAGATGCCCCAGCGTGTGACACGTGCCGCGCAGCGCACAGCGCAGCGCAACTGCGCTGACACGTGCCGCGCAGCGCACAGCGCAGCGCAACTGCGCTGACACGTGCCGCGCAGCGTAAAACGCAGCGCAACTGCGCGAGCGCATCTGCGCTGACACGTGTCGCGCAGCGCAGCACTAGCGCAACTGCGTTAGCGCATCTGCGCTGACACGTGTCGTGCAGCGCAGCACTAGCGCAACTGAAGCATTGCTTCCTTTAATAGAGCTTTGCTCTGATTGGGCGCGCCTTCTTGGGCGCTGCGCTGACGTATCAGCGCCGGACACGTGGCGCGTTGCGTCCGGGATTTGAAGCGTTGCTTCAAAATTTGAATTTTGAATTTTCAGCAGAGCTTTGCTCTGATTGGGGGAAACAAATTCCCCCCCACCGTTGCGCTCACGTGGCGCGCACGTGAGTGCAGCGGTGGCAAGCCCCTGACCGTTGGATCAAGGGGTGAGCTGAAGGGGCGCAAGCGCCTTATAAATAGGACTTATTGCCCTTTAGAAAACTTCACCATTTTCTAGATTTTGATTTCAGAGCTTTGCTCTTGTTTAGAACTTCAGAGCTTTGCTCGTTTCCACAGTTAGAACACTTTTAGGTAAAATTAATTTAAATCAGATTAATTTAAATCAATCTTAACCAAAAGAGCTTTGCTCTTATAGATCTTTTGATCTAAACAAATTCCCTTTGGGGTTTCACCAACAGAGCTTTGCTCTCATGAATCCATAGATCTATACAGATCTTGTTCATGGGTTTTAAACCATGAGCAGAGCTTTGCTCATGAATCCAAAAATAGATCTTTTTGATCTAAAAACGAAGAACTTCTAATAGTCTTCAAAAGGTTTTAATTTCTTTAGGTGTTTTAAATAAATTTTCTCATCATCATCACAGAGCTAGGCTCTTTTAAGGAATCTTATTCCCCTGAGACCAGAGTTTGACAAATGTCACTCTGTGACAGAGCTTTGCTCTGAGAGAGGAGATTTTCTCCTTGTCTCTAGAGATTATTTATTAATGGGAATGTTTTCCTGGGGACCAACTGATGATCTCATCCAATGATGAGTTTGTCTTATTAACCGACGTATTGTCATCCAGATTTTGTGGGTCCCTCCTTGGTCTCCTCCTCACTGCACTGTTGTGTGGTGTAATTAATTAATTTTAATTTAATTTAGTAAATGCATTTTCCTTCTTTTTTTTTATACGCCAAAGGTTGGAATTACAACACTAACGGCTAAATTGTTCTTTTGCAGCGATCATGTCTTTAGATACTTCATTCCCGTTCGTCCGCTCAGAGGAGGGGTTTCCCGAGGCGCCCCTGGACCGTGAAGTCCTGGCTATGATCAAGGAGTACGACCCGGAATACAAGAGTCTCCATCTTTGGGGGTCGTGGTACAATCAGATCATCATGGGCCGACGGAGCTTCACCTGCGCGGTGCCGTCAGAACTCATCACGGCAATTCACTACGCTATCCCACCTTCAGTGCAGTATGCCGTGGAGATGATAGACTGGACCGTGAACAGCTTTCTTCATCCCTCTTTGGATGCGGTTCCGGTTCAGCGTCCCATGGTCTTGGATATCCTAGGACGCTGTATTTGTCAGGGAGAAGCACGGCCCTGGGGGCAATCATATAACCTTGGTTTGATTCCCCGTCACCCGATTGGCTATCTGCCGTGGGCTCGGTACATCCTGTCGACGAAGAAGTTGCAGTTGGTAAGACTAGGACTGTACACCGCGGTCTACGTCTCTCTCTTCCATTATCCCATGCTCCCCACTTGGTGGTTCAAGGCTTTCTTGGAGCAATGGAATATTCCCACCCACACTTTCCTTGCTATGGATCGGGAAGTGTCCACCTCTTTGGAGGAATTCGCGGAGGTATCCGGCCTACCGGTCATGGGAGAACATTACGAGGAGCTGCTCCCGATAGATGTCTACGTCTTTGGTGCTAGGCCAGTGGTCAGGGGGGTCACGTCGGAGAATGCCGTTCAACATCAATTCCCGAGCTTGATTAAGGTGTTGAACATCTATGAATCTCTCTTTTTCGAACGCGGGAGTCGCGGAGTTAATTTTGAGGATTTCATTGCTCAGTTTCTTCATCCAAACGTTCTCTCGGCAGAAGCTACTAAGTTTGCCACTCTTGAGGACCCTTTCGGTTTAGGTTTGGATAACCTGCCAGCCAGAGATATAGACCAAAAGGACTTCTTTCTTCCTAACTCCCCAACTACGTCCTTTGCAGAAATTGCGGCCCCCGGAATGGATGAGGAGGCCTTTTTCTTAGGATTTCTCGGACTGTGGCTGAGTTGGTTCGCGATCCCAATGCACTCTCATCGCATGCGGCCTTCTGTCTTCTACCCGGCCCACCAAATGGTCATCGGGGTAAAGGTGGCTGTGGGGATCGCTGGCCTGGCGCACCTATATCATGGCCTTAGCCGAGCAGCGGATGCCAACGAGCCCGGGGTACTGCATGTGGTCTTCCCGATGCACTACTTTGCATCATGGCTCGAGCTACACACGACGGGTATCTTCGGCATGCATAAAAGGCCTTCATTCTTTGACAAGTGCGGTTTTCCTCGCATTTTACAGTTGATTGGCTCATCAATCGTGACCCCTTTACCACGAGACGCCAGGGGTTTACTGCTTCGCCCTCACACCGTTGGAGTCGGGATGTCCTTTATTGATAAGGTATTAACCATTGGAAAAGTGTCCACCACTGCGGTGCGACCATTACAGGACTCCTTCAAGGATGGAGCTTCAGTGTTAACGGCCCGAAAGATCCTCCATTTGTATTCTATTAGACCGGGTTTCCTTAGTCTTTAGGCAGGGCGGTGCAGCAGTCTATATGAGATATAACCCGCATCGTTTTTCCCAACAACTGGGTTACGATCAAGGGGTACCCTTGGAAGCTTTCTTACTGGAACCTGCTGTCAATGAAGAAGGGATGGAGAACGCATTACATCACTTCATGCGCCTGAACACGGGTTCTCGTTTTTTCATCAGCACGCCGGCCTGTGCTCCACGACTCCTTAATGTATATAAAGAGTGGTACAATCATGCGACGGGGGCTGTTATAAAGGAAGAGAGGCGAGTGTTGATTGACCGTAAAGAAGTACCCCCCGGCACCAATCGTAACGCTCCCTTAGCGCCAAGGATCCTGGTGGTTCCTCCTCTAAAAGATGCCGGGGGCATACCATCACGTGTGCAAAGTCCTCCACGTGAGCTGCCGCTCCCTGATATCGCAGATGCACCTCCCGCACCCTGTGCTCCAGTGGAGACAGTGATTGTACCCTCGCCGAAGTCTGGTGTGGGTGCGGACATCGGGACCCGTTGTCCCAAAGTGGCTGTTAAGCGGAAGTCGATCCCCCGCGAGCCTAGGGTCAGAGGGCAAAAGAAAAAGAAGTCGCTCTTCGCTGCGGACGTCGTGTTCGGCCAGGAACCCCATGCTCCCTATGCTGAAGGTCTGCTCGAATATGGGACTAACGCAGGATTAGTGATGCCGCCGCCGGACGATACAGACTTGGAGGCTGCTCTCAAAGCTTTGGCATGGTTGGCGAGGCGTGATGCGTGGTTAGCTAAGCTTGCGCAGTTAGGTAACTACTAGTCACATTTTCCTTATTACAACATATCTTCCTTATCGCCCTTGATTAACGCTTTTCTCTCCTTTCTATCAACAGGCATCATTGATGAAGAAGCCATTGCCGCTTCTTTGAAGACTTTCCAAGAGGAGGAACGTCTTAGAACGTCTTTGGGCCTTAGTAAGTTTTAATTTATCAAGTCTCCATCTCCCTCGTGTTATGGTCGATCTAACCTCTCTTTTTTTATTGCAGAAACCTCAATGCCGTTCCTACCAAGCGACACAAATGTTCCACCAGCCGCCGATATTCCTGTTTCCTCTGGGCCACCGCAGGAGGTTCGTCTTGAAGAGCCGATGAGAGATGCCTTAAAGGCTCTGGAGGCATCCCTGAATGAGGATGACGACGCCTTGAAGGAGGCGTCACAAAGGTCTATCGCGACAGCCCGGGAGGAAAGGAAGAAGCTGAGGCGTGAGGCGAAGGCATGCAGGGCTGCCTTGGCTATGGGAGCGGGTCCCAGCACTGTTCCTCACGCTGATACTCCATCCGAAGAGGCCCCTGTCGCCCTATCCACTGCCCGCAGAGAGGTGGCGCGCGCAGTTCGGAGCGCAAACGATAAATCCACTTCAGGTAATGTTTCTCTCAGAGTTTTTGTTATAAGGATTTTAATGTCGTTGGTCCTTATATCTTTTATCTTGCAGGGCCAAGTCCGATCGAGGGGGTGGCGGAAACCGTTGATCCCAAAGAAACAGAGGAGGCGGTACCTGCCGAACTCGAGCCGACGGTGGGCAATGTCATTGTGGCCTTGGAGCCTGAAGTGGAGGTCGAGGGGCCTACTGTCGAGAAGGTCATTGATGCTGAACCTGAAGTGGTGGTAGATGATATGATCATTATAACTGAGTCCAGGGTGGTGGCGGATGAGGCGCTCGAGGCCGGCGATCCCCCGGCGACGGTGGACGATAGAACCGCAACTACTGAACCTGAGAGAGTAGTAGGTGAGGTGGCCATGATTCCCGAGGACGAGCCAACCGCTCCTTCTCTGGAATCTGGCAATACTCCAATCATAGCCCTTCCCGTCTATGGCCTTCCGCCGTCTTCAGGTCTTGCGAGCACGACGACGGTCCCCATCGAGTCGGGTGACGAGGCCACGGGCGGTGGTCTCATGTCGATAGAGGAGGGAGTCGCCTCCGTTTCAGCCGGGAGCTCCTCAGGTAAACCCCAAGTGGCTGCTTTTCTTTACTTTACAATCTTTTCTGACAAGTTCACCTTTTCGTAATGCAGGTGCAGCCAGTGCCGATGCCCCACTGCTCGAGGGAGCGCCTTCAACGACTGCCTTGGCGGTGGTCACCTCTCAACCCTCTCTCATACCCACGAAGATGTTGGAAGGTATGTGTTTACGATTTATTAATCTTGTTTTCCAGACATACAATTCATGTACTAAAGTCACATTTTTGTGTTTTCAGGAGTGCTTTTTGATCATGTATATCAGATATTGCTCCCACACTTTTCCTTCCCATCTGAGCTTGCTTCTTCCTCTGGTGGTGTTGGTGAGTATGATTTCCGTTGACATCCTTCCTCTCTTTTTTCTTATTGATGGAATTACCTCTAACCTCTTTTTCTCATCTCAACTGCAGTGCTACAGATTGAAGGAGGGGATAAAAGATCAGCTGCGCCACCAGTCCTTCCGACCTTGCCATCTGTCTCAACTGGTACAGTGACCATCACATTGGTAACTTTCCTCTCTTTATTTTCCGTACTGTTATCTGATCGCATCCTGTTTCTTTTCAGCTGTCGCTCTGGCTTCGGCGCCCTTCGAGCCTCGCATTACAATGCCGGCGGGTCCTTATCTGAGGAGTCTGTCTTCAAAAGGCGCTGCGAATAGTCTGCGCATGTTGAGTGACTACGTCGAGGAACTTGATGTTGAAACTCCTACATCTTCCGCAGACTTTGCTATGGTGGTTAACCCGATGCTAGCAATACTCGTGAACTTTCATGATGAGGGCATCATTGCATCCTGGGTTAACCATTGTAAGGAGATCGAGGGTCGCCTATATCAGTTGGAGTCGCTGCGTCCCGCTCCCGAGACCGTGGCTGCCAGTAATCAAAGGACAGCGTGGATTGAGCAGAGTGCTCCTTAATTCCGCCATCTCGAACAAGAAGTCATTTCAAGGCTTAAGGAGCGTGGTGAGACCTCGAGCAAGTCTGCTCAACTGCATGCTCGGGTGGAGGCCAACGCCGCACGGCTGAAGGTTATCTTTGAGGGCCTTCTGCAATATCTCTCCGAAGGGTTATCATTGAGGCAAAAACTTGACATTGTCGAGCGAGCTGCACCCAGCCAGGAAGCATCCCAGAAGGCGGCGGAGGAGCAACTTTCATCCTTCTTGCAGCAGCGGGCCCAGGTGGAGGCGGAGGTGGCCGCGGCTGTCACTCGAGAGGAAGCGCTGAAGGAAGTACGAGAGCAGCTTGTGAACTTACTAAAGACACTTCCTCCTCAGTAGCTATCCATCTTTGTATCGTTTGTGCTTGTAGATAAAAGGATGTATATATATACCTATTTTTTTCTTTAACATAATGTATCCTGTATCCAATCAAGTTTATGAATAAAAGATACACCTTTTTTGTAATGTGTCATTTTCTCCGTCTTTTCTTTCTTTTATTATCAGCATATCACCTTAGCGAACATGGTTGACGGATAGTAGGGCACGCATCTTGACTTTCCTAAGAATCAGCGATGGCTTAGGCCGCAGGTTCAGATCTGCTGCCTAAGACTTTTCAACTCCATAAGCCGTGAGGGTCTGATAGAGACTTTTCTCCCTACGGATCGAGAGGATCTCGTAGATGGGTTTTCTCCTTAGGAATCGTGAGGATTCCTAAGTGTGGTTTTCTCTTATAAGTCGTAAGGATCCTATAAGAGAATTTTTCCTTCTTACGAGTCGAGAGGACCCACAAGCGGTTGTTTCCCTCCTCGTCGAAATTCGACTTTGGAGAGTGAGACCCGTGAATAGTATGCAAGAGACCATTTTGGATTGACTTGCAGGGTCCCATTGTTCAGGAAACAAGTTTTTTAGTCCCTGCTGCGTGAGGCTTCATTTGCAAGTTGAGACGAATCAGGAGTTTCCCGCGGAGACAATGGTTTCTCTGCGAGCCGACGCGAATCAAGAGGCTCTCGTCAAGGAGTATTTGTATCCGTGAGTCGAGGAGTTTTCTAGGGATTATTTGTTTCCCAAGCACCAAGGATTATTTGTTTCCTTGGGGTTTGAAACGAGTCAAGGATTCCCACGGAGGCACTGGTGGCTCTGCGAGTCGACGCGGATCAGGAGGCTCTCGTCAAGGAGTGTTTGTATCCGTGAGTCGAGGAGTTTGCTAGGGATTATTTGTTTCCCAAGCGCCAAGGATTATTTGTTTCCTTGGGGTTTGAAACGAGTCGAGGATTCCTACGGAGGCACTGGTGGCTCTGCGAGTCGACGCGAATCAGGAGGCTCTCGTCAAGGAGTGTTTGTATCCGTGAGTCGAGGAGTTTGCTAGGGATTATTTTTTTCCCAAGCGCCAAGGATTATTTGTTTCCTTGGGGTTTGAAACGAGTCGAGGATTCCCACGGAGGCACTGGTGGCTCTGCGAGTCGACGCGGATCAGGAGGCTCTCGTCAAGGAGTGTTTGTATCCGTGAGTCGAGGAGTTTGCTAGGGATTATTTGTTTCCCAAGCGCCAAGGATTATTTGTTTCCTTGGGGTTTGAAACGAGTCGAGGATTCCCACGGAGGCACTGGTGGCTCTGCGAGTCGACGCGGATCGGGAGGCTCTTGTCAAGGATTGTTTGTATCCGTGAGTCGAGGAGTTTGCTAGGGATTATTTGTTTCCCAAGCGCCAAGGATTATTTGTTTCCTTAGGGTTTGAAACGAGTCGAGGATTCCCACGGAGGCACTGGTGGCTCTGCGAGTCGACGTGGATCGGGAGGCTCTTGTCAAGGAGTGTTTGTATCCGTGAGTCGAGGAGTTTGCTAGGGATTATTTGTTTCCCAAGCGCCAAGGATTATTTGTTTCCTTGGGGTTTGAAAAGAGTTGAGGATTCCCACGGAGGCACTGGTGGCTCTGCGAGTCGACGCGGATCAGGAGGCTCTCGTCAAGGAGTGTTTGTATCCGTGAGTCGAGGAGTTTGCTAGGGATTATTTGTTTCCCAAGCGCCAAGGATTATTTGTTTCCTTGGGGTTTGAAATGAGTCGAGGATTCCCACGGAGGCACTGGTGGCTCTGCGAGTCGACGCGGATCAGGAGGCTCTCGTCAAGGAGTGTTTGTATCCGTGAGTCGAGGAATTTGATGAAGATACTGGTTTCTTCGGAGTTGGACTGAACCGTCGAGATTTAGCTTCGTCTTCTAGCGGAGCCTGCTGGGAAAGTATGTTCCCTCTTTGTTTACGCCCTTGAATTGTATACAGGGATCGATGTGATCTTAACTGTAGGGCTAAGTTTTATCATTTTTATTTTATTTTATTTTATTTCCGCGATGCTTTATCATTTCAGCTTTTATATCGCGAAGGTCGTGATTGCCCAATCATTTCGGCTATTTTTCGCGGTGCCCAATCATTTCGGCTATTTATTTTATTTTTACTCGCTGCTTTTTATTGCGAGTTGCCCAATCATTTCGGCTATTTCCCATGCATACATTTTCTTTACTTGCTGTTTTTTTTATTTCAAGCTGCCCCATCATTTTGGCTATTTCCCATGCATATGCGGCCTACTGGTTTTTCGCCATAAACCTGGAATCAGACGCCGATTTCGGCATCAGCACCGCTACAACTGGGATATTGCTAGGAGCGAATCATCATTTTCCTTTGTCGATGTCGAACAAAGGTGGCTTAGCGACCAAGGTTAAGGCCCTGTCGACTAAGGCTTTTGACTTCATGAGCCGCAAGGGTCTCACAAAGGTATTTCTTACTACAAGTCGTGAGGATCTTGTAGGTGCATTTTCTCCTTAAGAATCGTGAGGATTCCTAAATGTATGTTCCTCTGTAAGTCGTAAGGATCCTACAAGAGGGTTTTCTCCTTGTAAGTCGAGAGGACTTATAAAGGTTGTTCATCATGCGAACATATCCTCAGTCTCGGATGAGACTTGATTAAAGAAATGTTTATTCGCGCCCGTGGATTGTATACAAGGGCTAATATAAGACCACTTGTAGGGCAGTATTGGAAGTTTGTGGGGGTTTGCTTAAGCACAGGTTTAGGTCTCTGTAACTTAAGACTTTCAAATCTTATGAGCCGTGAGGGTCCCATAAGAGAGTTCTCCTCACGAGTCGTGAGGATCTCGCGAGTGTATTTTCTCCCTAGGAACGCGAGTGTATTTTCTCCCTAGGAATCGTGAGGATCCCTAAGTGTGTTGCTCCCTTGTGAGTCGTAAGGATCTCACGCGAGTGGTTTTTCCTTACAAGGTCGAGGGGACCCTGTAAGTGCCTTTTTGACAAGGTTGCGCCCTTTCAGGTTTTCACAAACACTCGCCGGTAGTCCTGCTGTTTTTACTCACGGAGCCCTTTCGGGTTTTCATCCGTGTCCCTTTTTGCTTATGGACATACCGTTTTTTTTTGTTTTTTTTGTTTTTTTTTATTTTTTTATTTTCATATATTTTTTTTTATCTTGTCAGCTTAAAGATGCTGCGGTAGTAGTTTAAAGACGTTTCGGTCTGCTATTAGTTTTAGGACATTTCGGTCCGTCGTTAGTTTAAGGACGTTTCGGTCCGTTATTGAGAAGGCTGGGTACTGCTTATAGAGCCTGAGCTTAGGAAGACAGAGAGCGGACATAGTCGTCGTCATCTATCATTGACCTAGGCCGTAACTCATTAAGCGTAGTATTTCTTTAGGAATCGACCGTTTATTGGCCTGAAAGGCCTTTCACCGTGCATATCCATGAGTAGATAGGCTCCACCCTGGTAAACTTTATCTATGATGTACGGGCCTTCATAGTTTGGCTCGAATTTTTCCCGCTTGGCGCGATTGGGGATCATAGGACTTTTGACCACTAGCACAAGCTCGCCTTGGCGGAATGTCCTCGGTCGGGTCAATCATTCATATGAGCGTGTCATCTTTGCTTTATAAGCCTCCAGATTTTGTTGCGCTATGAGCCGGGTTTCATCGAGGGCGTCAAGCTCCTCAAGCCGAAGGTGAGCATTTTCTTCGTCCGTCAACTCGTAGTGGACTGCCACTCGTAGAGAGGGTAGCTCTATCTCGAGGGGGAGTACTTCTTCTGTACCGAACACCAACGCGTACGACGTTGTATTTGTGGCCGTCTTGAATGCTGTTCGATATGCCCAAAGAGCTTCTTGCAGTCTTTCTTATTTCGGGACACCGTTTTCTTTATGATTTTTGTTAAGGTCTTGTTGAAGGCTTCAGCTAGTCCGTTAGCTCGCGGATTGTAAACCGAGGAATATCTCCAGTCTATATTATGCTGTTGCGCGAAGCGACTGATCTTGTGGCTTCTGTAAGCTGGCCCGTTATCGGAGATGATCCGTCGCGGAGTTCTAAACCGATATATGACGTGCGTCTTGAAGAAATGGAGGATATTCTCCATCTTAACTTCTCTTAACGGTACTGCTTCTACCCATTTGGAGAAGTAGTCAGTCGTCGCCAAGATGAAACGATATCCCCTAGACGATGCTGGTTCGATGGGGCCGACTATATCAGTCCCCCACATCTCGAATGGCCAGCTAGCCACCGTTGGATGTAGTGGATTTGGATGCTGGTGGATGAAGTCCCCATGAATTTGGCATGAGTGGCATTGCTTCGCATATTCGATGCAGTCCTGAATCATCGTATGCCAGTAGTAGCCCATCCGTTTTATCTTCAACTTCATCTTAGGGCCTGCTTGGTGAGAACCGCAGAGTCCGTCGTGAACTTCCTTGACGACCCTTTTCGCTTCGTCAGGTCCTAAGCATCTTAGCCACAGAGAATCGAATGACCTCTTGTATAGAGTATCATTGACGAAGGCAAAAGATAGAGCTCGTTTCATGAGCTGATGTCTTGCGGACGCTTCTTCAGGCATTCGGTGGGATTTAAAGTAATCTATGAAGACTTCCCTCCAATCCTCGGTATTTTCCCAATCTTTTACTTGCAGGGTTGTCTGCTCGTTCGCTCCTTTTTCTTTGGATGATTCCGGAGATATTTCTGCTGGGGCAAGCACTCGACGGCTTTGTACCACGATTCTAACGTCATCGAGGTTCTCGTTAGCCAGTTCTTTAGCAAGTTTGGCCAATGCGTCCGCTTTGCTGTTTTCCGCGCGCGGTATGTTCTCCAAAGTATAAGAGGGAATTTGGGTCAACAGTTGTTGCACCTTTTCACCGTACTTTACCAATTCTGGCTTGCACGTTTGGTAGTCGCCGTTTACTTGACTAACGACCAGTTGAGAATCCCCGTATATGAGGAGGTCTTCAATTCCCATGTCAATGGCGATCTCGAGGCCTGCTATCAGAGCTTCGTATTCGGCTTCGTTGTTTGTCCTCGGCTCCGTCAGGGAGAACGCATAGCGCATTATCCCTCCTTGTGGAGTTATAAAGATGAGTCCTACCCCCGATTTAATTATAGGGGTACTTTGTTTGCGCTTCTTCACGGAGGATGCTCCGTCGAAATAAAGCTCCCATCGGGTATCATCACCGTCGATCGCATTAAACGCATGTTCGTCTGGAAGATCGCAATTCAGAGGAGAGTCAGCCGGTATCGGATGCTCAGCGAGGAAGTCGGCGATGGCCTGGTCTTTCACTGCCTTGAGAGTTTGATATGTTATCGAGAACTCCATCAAGAGCAGGGCCCATTTAGCAAGTCGTCCCGTCAATATGGCTTTCGACATCAAGTATTTAAGGGGGTCCACCTTTGAAATGAGACGGACTTCATGCGCCAACGCAT
This sequence comes from Agapanthus africanus, assembly GCA_030015575.1. NCBI lineage: Eukaryota > Viridiplantae > Streptophyta > Magnoliopsida > Asparagales > Amaryllidaceae > Agapanthus > Agapanthus africanus. The sequence goes on along the minus strand of JASDDO010000016.1, from coordinate 349,733,691 downwards.
AGTGTCTTAGCTTTGTTATCGCAAAAATCAACGCCAGGCAATGTTTTTCAATGGGAGAGTAGTTGCTTTCTGCCCCCAGCAGAACTCGACTTAAGTAGTAAGTGCTCTTTCTTTCCCTTGATCGTTCTCTTGTGCCCATAATACGCCTAAGGAACCTTCGAGGGCGGTCGTATAAAGAATGAGAGGCTTTCCCTTAACTAGAGCAGCCAACACTGGAGGGTTTTGCAGGTATTGCTTGATCTCGTCTAGTGCGCTTTGGCACTTTTGATCCCAGACGAACGGGGTTCCCTTCTTCATCAGGTGACTGTAAGGACGGCACTTGCCTGAAAGATTGGCTATAAATCGCCGTATGTATGCGAGCTTCCCTTGGAGAGATCGCAACTGTTTGAGAGTTCTTGGCGGAGGCATTTCCATGATCACTTTAATCTTTGACGGATCTATTTCAATACCTCGGTGTCGAACAATGAATCCCAGGAATTTGCCTGAGGAAACTCCAAATGCACACTTGAGCGGGTTCATTTTCAAGTTGTATTGTCGGAGGCGTTGAAATACGGTCTTCAGATGCTCGAGATGTTCCTCGTATGATTTGCTTTTAACCACGAGATCATCGATATAGCATTCGACGATTTCGTGTATAAGGTCGTCGAAGATCTTCGTCATGGCCCTTTGGTAGGTGGCACCGGCGTTCTTTAAACCGAAGGGCATCACCTTGTAACAGAATATTCCTAAAGGGGTCCTGAAGGCTGTGTGCTTCTGGTCTTCTGGATGCATCTTTATCTCGTTATACCCTGACGAGCCGTCCATAAAGGAGAAAACCTCATGAGTGGACGTGTTGTCTATCATCAGTTCGGTGACTGGCACTGGGAAATCGTCTTTCGGGCAAGCTTTATTAAGATCCTGGAAGTCTACGCATATACGCACTGTCCCATTTTTCTTCATCACCGGGACGATGTTGGCGATCCATTCAGGGTATTGAACTTCCTGGATGAAACCAGAGTTGATCAGCTTCTTGACCTCGGCATTGATACTCATCTTAAGCTCGAGTCGCATTCTTCTCGGCGCCTGTTTGACTGGTTTGACGTTCGGAGATATCGCCAATCTGTGCACAGCAATTTCTGGATCTAGTCCCGGCATTTCGGAATAGTTCCATGCGAAGCAATCTTTATGCTGTAGAAGCACATCCTTTAACGCAGCCACCCTTTCTTCAGTTAGCAGCTCGCTGATGAATGTTGGTCGCGGGTCATTTGTCGTCCCCAACTCAATTTTCTTGAGATTATCTGCAGTGGTATGGATTCCATCTTCCAGCTCTTTTGGCGCGGGTGGGAATTCTGAGATTATCTCGTCGCTGCTGTTTTCGAAGCACCAAGGGAGCTCATCTATGTCCTCGGGATCTTCTTTTAACATTGTAATCATATGACAGGTGCGAATTCGTTTCCAATCCCAATGTGGAACTGGTTCTTCTTTCGTGGCCTTGGGCTCGTGCTTTTGTGGCGGTGCTACCCTCCAGTTGTCGGACAGAGCGAACTTGCCAAGCTGATACTGATCTTCGACCCAATTCTTGAAGGTGAAACAGTCCTCGAGAGGGTGCCCTACCACTCGGTGATAAGAGCAATAGTCTGGGTGTGAGACTTCGCCTGCTTGTTCGGGGTGTTTAGTCTCCGACAGTGTAAGCATCTGATGTTTTAGAGCAAGGTCAAGTATCTTCTTCGTCTTGTCCCGAGGAAACGAGTATGCTCGCCCCATTTTCTTCATAAGGGATAGATCAATAACGCTCGACTCCCGTTTGCGTGGCTTCTTAGCCCTGCTTTGTTGTTGAGCGCCTTTTTGGCCTTTCGACTTATTTCTGTTTTTGCGCCGAGCCTTCTTTATAACAGGTTGACAGGGAGCAGCCTTTTCATCTTTCACGGCTTGTTGGAGAAGGCGTTGCGTTCTGGCTTTCTCATAGATGACCATTTCACGGTTATGGTCGTCACGGACTTTTTGACCCGCTTCCCTTATAAGCTTGTCCATTTGTTCTTCGAACGACGGACTGGGCTCCTTTGCATCTGGCACTTTTATTGGCTCAGGATTAGCGTCCTCCCATTGAGCATCCGCTTCTTCATCGAAGTCATACACGACATAGCAGCTGTTTAATAGCTCTCGTTTCTTTGTCCGGATGTATCCGAGCCCGATCGTCTCCATCCTCCCATTAGGTAGCTTGTGTTGAGTTCCGGGGACGTTCCAAACCCTGTCATAGAATTTGGCCTTCCTAACAGTCTGTTCGAAGGGTATCCCTTGGCGCTTTAACAGTCGTTTCAAGCCTTCTGTATAATATCTAGGTAGACGAATGGGTTGAAGCCTGTCAAACGTTGGATCTGCTCCATACCAGATTTATTTCTCCACTTTATTTTCTTCAGAGCGGTAAAGCAGAATTGCTTTCTCTCTCTTTCTTCTGGGAGGGATATAGAATGTCTGCAACTCTTCTACACTATAGATATTAAGTGCATCCAGTTCTTTATGGTGTCTAGGCGGCACCATGGCTATCTGTAGACTTCTCTCTTCATCAGCAGAAGTTCGTATTGACAGTCGAGCAAGGAATACAGCATGAACTTCATCCTCCGAATCACTACCGAAGATCAATGAAGGAACGGATGGTCCCAGCTTGGTGTATTGGGGCGGACCCGAATAAGTTATATCCTCTTCCTCCTCGGTATCGCTGCCGAAGACAGGGATGGTGGCGTTAGTTTTGTTCTCAGGCTTGTGACACCTTTCCGTGTCTTCGAAATCCGGTAAGAAGTACTTGGCATCTTCATATTTGCGGACTTCGTTCACGGAAAACGGATTCAGTTCTCCCGCCACGGTATACTCGAGACCATCCTTAGCGTATTTCATACACTGATGTTGTGTAGAAGGGATGACGTTGTACTCGTGTAACCACGGTCGACCGAGCAGAGCATTGTAGCATGTCTTGGCGTCTATGACATGGAATTTAATATCTGTGATGAGCAACCCGAAGCGTAACGTTAATATCACAGATCCAAGAGTCTTTGACGATTGAGAGTCGAACCCGGAGATGGTGATCTTGTCCCGAGCAAGGTGCTGGACGCTCATGCAGATTTCCTTCAACACTAGCACGTTGAGGAGATTAACAGACGATCCATTATCGATCAGGATTTTGCCTATCTTTATATCATGGCAGTATCCTGAGACATAGAGAGGGCGATTGTGTTCGCACGTCCCAAGGAGAAGGTCTTCATCGCCAAAAGCAACGTCGGCCGTGTGCACCACTTCCAACTCATTCTTCATCTTTTCTTCGGCCAGGAAGGCTTGGAACTGGTCCGGATCTTGAAGCGCTTTAATCAAAGAATCCCTCGCCTCTTTTGATAGTAACAGGGCATCAAGAATGCTGAGTTGTGAGGGCAGCTTCCTCAGATGCGCCAAGACATTGTAATCCACCTTATTTCTTTTCGGCGGATTCTTGGCGGTTAGCTCTTCCGCAACTTGGTCATCTAGAGTAATATCCTCAGAGACCTTTTCTTTCCCTTTATCTTTCTTGTTTAAGGGTCCGAGATTCTTTTCAGGTAACGTCCGATTGCGTAGCTGGATATTTTCGCAAACCTTTGGTTCTTCTTCTTTTCCCAAAATTGACTCTTTAAAGAGAGGGGCGAGTTCCAGCTCTTCATCAGAATCGCTCCCGAATGTAGGCACTTGTGACCCGGCAGTGTTAACCATACGACAATCGCCGGTAGTTCTTTTAATCTCTTCGGTCGTATTTCTTTGCTCTCGACGAGTTTTACGCCTTTCCCGCTTGAAGCGTTGTTGACGGGCAACATATCCTTGCCACCATTTATCGAAAGCTTTGCATTCTTGAGTGGGGTGCGAAACCTTCTGATGATATAAGCAAAAGGAGGGGTGCATTTCTATTTCACCAGTAATTTTTCCTTCAGAGGATGGTAGCTTCATGTCCATTGATGTGGCCTTAGCAAACCTTTTCTTTATCTTGAATTGGCTTTTGTCGGTAGCGAAGGTGTTTTGCTCCAGCGGGATCGCCCCAGCTCTTTCATCAAGTCGCTGGCACTTGGCCCTTTCAAATATAGCCATTTCGCGTTCTCGATCAGCTTTACTTTTCAGTAGAGCTTCGTTAAGGAACGCGTCAATCATTTCGACTGATAGCTCCGGAATTCTTGATTCGGTATCTGCCCCCAGCGTTTTAGTGCCAGAAGTCTTTTCATCGTTCGTGATCGAATGGGAGATCATATGACAGCTCGCTACATTTTCCTCGGATTCATCCGATGAACTTTCTCCCTCATCTTCCTCTTGAAAGACGTGATTGAGGAACTCTTGGAGCTTAATGGGAGTCCGCGCCTATTGGTTGTATTCATCTAGCGTGTCAATTTGCTTTTGTAAGTCCGTGCGCTTGTCGCCAGGCTTCACGGGTTTCTTAGTTTTCTTCTTCTTCTTTTTCGAAGATTTTGACGGCTGGTTGCGAGTGTTTGAGCCACCACCATCAGTCTTTGGATTTGTACGCAGTTTCAACATCCCTTCAATGACCTGCGGTTCCAACGGGTTCTTCCACTTGATTGCTGGACATGCCTGAAGATCGTTTAGCATTCTCTTTGTCTTGGCTGATAATACAACCTCCCAAGGAGCTTCTTTAATGACGGAGCATGTTGCTCCCGGCGTATTCGTCCCCTTAGAGGTGTGGGGCTGCGGGGGATTCACCTTCCATTTGTTAGATAACGCGAACTTTCCCTGTCGGTACTGGTTTTCAAGCCAATTCTTGAAAACGTAGCAATCTTCGATCGGATGGCCTAGTACTCGATGATAAGGATAGTAGTTGGGCTCGTTGACGTCACTTGGTTGCAACGGACGTTTTGGATCCGGCAGATTTATGAGTCTGTTGCGCAACGCCAGCTCGAATAACCTCCTCGTTTTATCGCGGGGAAAGGAATAAGGACGTCCCATTCTATCCTCAAGGGGTACGTACGGGCGCATATTTTTTTGACGAGCCACTGGCTTCGGGTCGCTCGGTTGTTGTTGAGCATTAGCGACGACGATCGCTTTTCCCTTCCCTTTGTCATTTCGGGAGTCCGGCCTTGGAAGAGGAGGTTTATGGCCCATCTGATCCATCTGTGCTAGTTTGTCGATCAAGGCCTGGAAGGTAGTCGGCTTGAAAAACATCATAAACTGCGAGATGGTTGCTTGTGGATCGAAAGTTCCCACAAACATACCAACTGCGGGAGCTTCTTCAATGCGCTGCTCACACTTTGACCATAAATTCCGCCATCGTATAGCGTACTAAACCCACGTCCGCCGGGTTTTACCCTGGCGTTAATCAGTGCCGTCATCGGGGTACGTTCACTGGCACTTGCAAAACGTTGAGTAAACAGCAGCTCCATCTCCGCGAAGGTTTTAATAGAGTCGTTTGGGAGTTCAGAATACCACTCGAACGCCGTATCTGATAAGCTTCCAACAAACTGGCGAAGCAACAGCTTGTCGTCGCCGCCGGTGTTGCCGCAGAGTGCCCTGAACTGGGCAATATGCTGATGAGGATTGCCCGTCCCCTTGTAGACATGGAACATAGGAATTGTATAACCTGGCGGGTACTTGATTTGATCGTACCAACTTGGGTATGGCCGCCCCGTTTTTACAATCTGACCGGTCGCTTAGGTCGCATGATGCACCCGTATTTGCTGGGCGATGTATTCATCCAAATCAGTTTTTGAGATTGTATCCTCCTTAGCTGTGGATAGAGCCGGTAGAGGATTCGACGTCTCTCCCCTATCGTCTTCAAGAATGATCGGGGGATCTTCAGCAGGTGGATCTTGTTGAATCATCATACCCACCATATCCTGGAATAGGAGGGCCATTTTCTTTATGTTGGCTGCCTGCTCCGCAGCTTCTTTATCTTTCTTCTCTAGCACGCGTCGAAGGAATTCGGCGTCCGTCTCTTGTTCTTGACGCTCGTCTGAGGATGTTTCCGGGGTTTCTTTTGGCCCTGTAAGTGCGGCCATAGCGTTCATCATCTCCTGGAGCTTTTGTTGCTGCTCCTGAGCCTTGGTCACTGATCTCGTGTGCGGTCTATGACCTGTTGACATGCGGCTATCTTCTTTTCTTGATGCCATGTAAATCGTATGGACTGTTATGCCCCCAGACTTGGGGCGTTTAGGTTCATCATTTTTAAATTTTGCCGCTGACGCGGGAGTTTTCTCTGGCCTCCTTCTTTTGTGGGCCGTTGAGGTTGAAGGAACCGTTGAAGTAGGCATCCTAGCAGCTGCTGTCCCCTGCTGTTTAATATGACGGTCTTTGTCTTTTTCCATCTTCGCCTTTTTCTGGCGACGAGAGTGACCTGGGTCAATCACGGAGTCTTGAACCCTCCGCCAAACTTTATAAATTTTTGAAGACAACCGTTGAGGGGGCTGTTCTCGTTTCGTTTCTGGAACTCTCTCCGCAGGTGGAGGAGATCTCTTTAGCGTAGCGGTTGGAGAGTTCTTCCGTACCCTCCTCAGCAGTTCAAAGCTGTTCCCAGTTGGAACAGCAGCGTTGACTTCCACCACTGGAGCCGGTGGAGTTAGCCCTGAGGGGGAGTTGCCCCCTGCCTTCTTCACTCGTTGCCAATGGCGACGTCGAGCATGACGAGCCGTTGGGATTGGCTCAGAGATAGAGATAACTTCTTTTTGCCCCCTGTCTAAATGAGGCGCCGCCGGTGTTAACCTCTTAAAGACTGAGGTTGTTCCTTACGGGGTAATATCCAATCTGTCAAAGACAGATCTTCATGCAGGGGCAGGAATCATCAGTCTTGAAAAGACTGACTCTTTGGCGGGAGAAGCCGCCTTAACGACTTCCGGAACAGCGGCCGTTGCCCTCTTTGGGACAGCCAATTTAGAGTTCTGATTTAGCCTGGTGAAAACAGAGGCTGTCGGTTTGGTACCGGGCGACCCGTTGACAGGGGCCGTCGTGGCAGTGAGCCGGTCGAACATCGACTTCTTGTTCACTTCCGGTGCAGGTATCGGCATAGAGAAGCTTGTAAGTGGGACCATGGTCCCGAAAAACAGGCCGGTGGTGGCCTGGGTCACCTGTTCTACCGGCAGAGCGAGGAAAGAGGCCGCTTGGGGCCCATATGCTACACCTCTAGGTGAGGTGGAGCGTCCGTTGCAGTGGCACTTCGCGCAGTTGGTGCAGTTAGAACACATGGATGCTTGAGTTCTGCGCCAGACAAAAGACCAAATCTTAGTAACTTGGAAATCCAAAGGCAACCGTTAACAAACAGCGATTGGCTCGCGAAGACGACACACGAAGTGTGGAGTGGAAAGAGGAAAAGGTCCCACCGGGCGTGTCAGAATCTATTCCCCTCCGAATGGCGGCCGACGACTTTGCGTCTTGCCTGAGATTCGGGGCAGATGCTATGTGGTTTTATCCGTCTACCTCTCCGAAGTTGCCAAGTTGATTATGGCACCGTGTATCGGAGGTTTAGACGGATGCGGCCGATGTAGCAGACTTCGTCAGATTCCCCCTCAGGGTGAAGGGTTTTTTGATTGTGGGGACGCTCTTCCCTGTAGGCGCAAGCCCCTGCAGTTAATTACGCTACCGCATCGCGGTAACAACTTTCTCCTTCTCCAGAATTTCACTTCGTGTCATGTGTGTTTGTTTTGTTTGTGGTTGCCCGTGGATTGTATACGGAGACTGAGTAATGCCGTCGCCCGTAGGACGTGGATTAGTCCAAATCCGTATTTACTTAGATTTGGGTTTGGTGTTTTTAGTTTAAGGATGCATTAGTCGCGTTGCGACTAGGATCAACTTAAACGTTCGTCAAGGATACGTTAGTCCTGTTTTGGACTAAGATCAACTTGACGTGATGATCGATTTAATATCTGGCCACCGGGACTCGTCACCTCTCTAACGTCGTTGAAGGATTACAACGGCAGATGTCAGAGGAGTTCAGAGATGTATCCTTGAACCAAGGTTGATTTGGAGTTTTATAGTCCGTTTGAATGTTTAAGGATACGTTAGCCGTGTTTGGAGGCTAAGATCAACTTAAACGGGATCGTTTAGATCCGGCAAAAGAGTATTTGGAGGCTCTATTGTTCCAGTTTAGGGACATAGTGGTCCATATTCCAGTTTAAAGACGTGGTGGTCCGTTGACGTCTCGGTCCGATATTAGTTTAGGGACGTCTCGGTCCGATATTAGTTTAGGGACGTCTCGGTCCGATATTAGTTTAGGGACGTTTCGGTCCGACATTAGTTTAAGGACGTCTCGGTCCAATATTAGTTTAAGGACGTTTCGGTCCAACATTAGTTTAAGGACGTTTCGGTCCACGAGTTTAAGGACCCCGCAGTCCGTATTCATGTGTGGTCGTTGGGACCCGTCGCCTCTCTGACGTCGTTGAAGGATTACAACGATAGATGTCAGAGGAGTTCGGAGATGTACCCTTGAACCCGTAGTAAATTGACTTAAGAGAGCAATCTTGCTCAGTCAATTTAATTTAAGGACTTATGGCTAAAATTGGGCTAAGTCCGGTTTCAACATTTTTTTTTTGTCTTTGGCCTGTGCTAGGGCTTTACCCCCTTTTTTAGTAATACACTGCATTACTCTTGTTCTGATTGGGCTTTGCCCTTTTATAAATGATGCAGAGCATCTATTTTTTTGTTTGGGCTTTGCCCTTTCCCCCTCTTTTTAAAATGCATAGCATTTTTATCAGCCCTGTTAGGCCTTTTAATTGGGCCTGGCCCTTCAGGAAGTGAAATGCATTGCATTTGTCAGGCGCTTTGCGCCAATCACTGAGCGCAAGCGCTTGTGGTGAGGACACGTGTCATGCTCTGGCGAGCGCAGGCACAACAGCGCAGTGCGCTGCGCTAGTGCGCTGCGCTGTTGCGCTGCTGACACGTGGCGCGCTCTGGTGAGTTGCACCAATTCCAGAGAGCAAAGCTCTATTTCAAGAGCGCGTAGCGCAAGTTGTTCTATAGCTGACTCGTGGCGCTCTCTTAAGAGCGCAACGGCGCAGTTTGGAAGTGCAAAGCACTAAGAATCTTTTAGATTCAAGAACAGAAGTGCAAAGCACTATTTGATTTCTTGATCTAATTTTAGATCAAAGAAAAATAAGTTTTTTCTTTTTGTTTGAAGAACCAGAGATTCATAAAAGTGCAAAGCACTATTTTTATTTTGTTGTTTTTTTAAAGAACTAGAGGTTCATAAGAAGTGCAAAGCACTGTTTTTTTTTATGTAAAGATCATTGATCTTGTTTTTAGATCAATGATCTATTAGAAGAAATTTCTTCTATTTTATGAAGGTTCTTTACCTTTTTCTTGGAATTTTCTCAGAGTTCTCTCTGTTTGAAGCTCTTGACTTTTTTCAAGAAAAATGTTGATGCCTTTGAATTGAGGCCTAGGGTCCTTTTTATAGTGCCCATAAATTAGTTAAATTTGTTAGAGAGATCTTTCTCTGAATGATTTGGGGAATTTTCCTCACAGTTGGATCTTTGATCCAAGGGCTTCTGCTTTGCAGAAGAAAATCTTCTTGTTTTAACAAGAACAGAAAAGATTTCTTAAAAATTTAATTCTGTTTGGCGCAGATGCCCCAGCGCGTGACACGTGCCGCGCACCGCACAGCGCAGCGCAGCGCAACTGTGCTGACACGTGTCGCGCAGCGCACAGCGCAGCGCAACTGCGCTGACACGTGTCGTGCAGCGCAAAGCGCAGCGCAAAGCGCAGCGCAACTGCGCGAGCGCATCTGCGCTGACACGTGTCGCGTAGCGCAGAGCGCCGCGCAACTGCGCTGACACGTGTCGCGCATCACAGCACTAGCGCAACTGCGCTAGCGCATCTGCGCTGACACGTGTCGTGCAGCGCAGCACCAGCGCAACTGAAGCGTTGCTTCCTTTAATAGAGCTTTGCTCTGATTGGGCGCGCCTTCTTGGGCGCTGCGCTGACGTATCAGCGCCGGACACGTGGCGCGTTGCGCCCGGGATTTGAAGCGTTGCTTCAAAATTTGAATTTTGAATTTTCAGCAGAGCTTTGCTCTGATTGGGGGAAACAGGGTACAGTCCCGAGCCACATGGAGGCAAGTGAGCGGATCGGCAAGGGATTCGTCTCTCCCGGTATTGGGGGTGAGATCGCGCTGTGTCTAGGAGAGCCATTACACAAAGCCCTCGGCCGAGGCAGGAAATTTACTGGTAGGTACTCCAGTAGTATCTCAGGATGTTCTGAGCCACTCTCTGACACGACTTATACTGCTATTGGGGGTCTGATGTTACCAGCCCCTAGGCAGATATGCGATACTCATAGACGAACGGACCGGACTGTATGTATATTGTCACTGTTAGGCTCAGTAGGGTTTATAGATGAGTTCGCTCGTCAGCTTCCCTTCCAATCAATACATAGGCAACCATTACGTACAGCCAGTACCTCTGACGTGCTAGTGGTTATACCCAGTGTCAGTGTGTTGATGATTCATTAGAGTCCCCCATAGACACTTTCCCACGTTCGGGCGAAACGTTGTAGAGGCCGTATGGTATTATGGCAAGGTTCGGAAAATGCACGTGCGTTTTCGCACGTGTCGTTTTTCGGGCAGATAGTACTGGTCGACTTTGGTTTAAGCTGGATCCGAGTATTATACTGTATAGATATAATATCTTTGTCTCAGTTGCATTTGTATTCGGTCGTAATACAAATGCGGGTATGTTTATACTGTTACGGGGTTATCCTGAAATTCGTTTCAGGATCGCTTTTGGAAGTTCCCAGTTTCCAGTTTTCTATCAGCCGTATTTAACATTCGGTTAAATGTGGATTTATCTTTTCTTGAGATGAGTGTGGAAGCTTCTAGATTATGACAAGAATGAAGAGGTGGCTTGTGACTCATTTGTGCTTTAAATGATCATTTAATGTTTTTGATGACAAGGTTAAGTGATTCATTAGTTCATTAAATGAGTTCATACTAGGTGTTTCATGACTCATTGTTTCATTAGTGCTAAAGGTCACCTCCCCCCTCTCCTACACTCACCCCCCTCTCTTGATAAAGTGGCCGGCCATTCATGGTTGGAATGAGGGTTGTTGATTTGGAAAAAGTATATGAAATTTGCCTCATGGAAATTTCATAAGTTCATTCTCTCATTTTCATTCGATCCAAAAAAGGCAACTTCATTAACCGTTCGTCCATAGTTTTGGACGTAATGAGACAAAGTGTTCTACTCATTCTCTGCATCATCTTGGTTATCTCTTTTAGCAAACTTGATGATCGAGTTGCCTCGGTTCAGAGGCAGGAGCCCGTTTAAAGATCCTTCGACGTGGTGCCACCTGGACAAGAAGACTGGAGATTCAGGAGATCGGAGCAACCACAACAAAGCGTGGGATGATGGTGGAAGACCGAAGGACTCGGATCGTTCGGTATAACATTTCTACCCACTTTTTAGTTTGTTAGTTTAGCTTTAATGGCAGATCCAGGTTATAGTACGCGATAGCGCCAGTTGTAAAAGTTTTTGTTCCGTATTTGGCGTCTGTTAGACGGCCGGGGCGCTACCATGGACTTACATCAATCATGAATATTTGAACCCAATATGTATACTTGAACAAACTTGACTTGAACCATGAATACAATTGGTATGATTTGCACTTGACATGACTATATGAACTCAATATTGAAAACTTGATATCTAACATCACGTTTTGTATTCATATATTCGATCAAGACTCGTAATATTAATCATAGACTAATATACACGGGGTGTTGGGGTAGTTTGAGTATGAATCCAACGGAATATCATGAGTCCCATTAATACAAATCATGTTGCTGTGGTACCGGGCTGAACCGATACAAATCATGTTGCTGTGGCACCGGGTTGAAATGGTACAAATAACGAATTCACGAATGATGGCCCGTGTTTCCAAGACCCTGGATGATAGTCCGTTGGGTTTGAAATACTTCAATAACAATTGAAGTATCGCTATTTTAGGCCCGTGATTCCTTACTTCTGAACGATATTCTTGGGTTTGAGAATACTCTTGAGATTGGTTGACATTCACACTTGAACTCACGTTAGTTATTTTTACCCTTTTAGAGACCTTTTAGGATACTTAAATTCACTTCATATTCACTATACCTACATTCCACGGCCATGTTTTACATGTTTTCCATGCTGATATAGTTGACATACACATTACCATGCACACTAATATACTTGTTTACATATTTATGATTTATATACATACCATACCATATATCACATTACACCTTGCATTTCATTTATATACATCACATCATCATTTTGGGGACCTACCGAGCGTTAGTTCACTAACGGGCATTCCACCCTTCTTTCTTTCTTTCTTGGGATGTTCTTCATGTAGCTGTCACGTCCCGAAAGTACGGAATATGACCGGCACTTAAACTACGAACGTCTCAAGGCGTACGTATTCTAAGTAAGCCGAAAACCCAGAAATCCAAACCAAGAAAAGTAGTAGAGTGTAGGAAGAACTATTTTAAATCAAATAGTTTGCAACATGCGCCGAAATATGCATTTTAAAATCACAAGTCTTTTCTTAAAAATTTCAGCAGAGTTTCCTTTTATAAAAACTGACCCCAACGGGTACAAAACCTGATAAGCATAAATAATGAAAAATGCATCCCCAAGCGGGAGCTATCTCTTCGTCACTCGACGGTCACAACCACGCAAGCAATAATATACAACGCCAAATGGCGAGGATCACAACAGAAAAAGAAACTCAAAACTGCATGAATCCATAGGAATATAACGCGCTATTCTAAGGTTGAAAGAATAAACATCACTGGTCTCTATCTCAAATAAGTACATGTTTGGTTGATGGAACTTCTAGATACAACTGAAATATAATATACAATGTATAATGATGGGTAAGATACAAATAAACCCACCTACTAGCAAGTCACCCGAAAGAAGCAGTGCCAGCAAAACCGTAATGAAACCTGTACGGCAAAACCTGCAAGAAACTGGGGCACAACGGGGGTGAGTTGCCAACTCGTGAATAGAAAAACATCGGCGAACAGAAATCGCAAGAACAACGCAATCCTAGGTCAATGATCATAATATATCCTCAAATATATAACCAGCAGCCTATAACAATGGTTAGGGTAAAATCTAACCCAAGTGTAATCCCATATGCCCGTGCCAGTGCCTCAGGTAGCAATATATCATATGGATGATGTAAGAATGCATGAAAACAGAATACATGTACTAAAGAAACTGCTTTCATAATTTAGTGAGATTTCCTTTGTATTTTTAAAATGAGGTATCATAAATGAAATCAGCATAAACAGTGTCTAGCATCGACACAAAACATAAATCTCAATGTCTCAAAATCCCAGGCTCCGGTTATCCGGACTGGCTTGTATCATCAAATCTCAGTATTTCGATATCTCGAAATCTCAATGTCTCAATCTCAATATCTAGGGCGCCGTCAGTCCAGACCGGCCCCTACCATCCATCTCAAGACTACGACGGTATCCTCCGAATATTCGACGCGTCGGGTAAAATCACCGGTCGGTAGCGCTCCCCTGCCAGGCTCATCGTCTACTAGTCGAGCTTCTTGACCCTGGGTATCTTACCGGGCCCACCATGTACCCGAAACGTTTCATCCAACCCCTCGAATCGGGTCTCGAAATCCATCAGCAAACTCATGGTGGACGACTCATACATCATGGGAAAACCGCACTTTTCATTTAATAAGAGAGAAAAGAAGTTTATAAATGTTTTTGCGGTTTTCCCCCAAATCCAGGAAATCTCATGAAAATCCGAATCCAAATCCTCAATAGCATGTAAAACCATGAATACAGGCATGAGAATCCATGAATGCGGCATAACAATGAATAACAGTATGCATGAAGTGACAAGTAATAACTACAATATCTAAGCTGGCATATAAGGCAAGTACACTAATATCATGTCAAAACTACTAGCTAACAAGCTAAATCAAGCAATAATATTCTCTAAGTGTACGTGACATGGCAATTACCGATGAAGATGTGTGTGAGCCGGCAAGGAAGTGTACGTAGTACATACGTATCATCGGTAATGGTGCTGGTGTCCTAACAGCATGATATCAACAAGCAATATGAAATCACAATATAAGTATGCGATGCGGAGCGAACAACAATAATGAGCGGTTGCTGAATACTAGACACAATGATAACTAATCTGCATTTACTACCCTATGAGTCATACAGCTACACTAAACTATAGGCTGAGCTAACAGACTAACTGAAGGTAAGGAAACCGCCTAACATCTGAGTCGATACATATATACATATATATTAGTCGGTGATCCCGCCTCGATAATATCACATCCGATACCATATCTATAATCAGATATTCCCAAGTCGAAAGTGCGGATCAAACATCAATATATAGCTCGTACGTAAATCCGTCGTACGACATCCCTAAATCTGGTTACGGGTCAATATCATATTCATCACTTTATTCATCTGATATCCTCTTTATCAAAGATCACAATCCAGGGTACTGACCTACGTCTAGTACATTACTAATTTCATCAATAAGATCATGACCTAACTGCTGATCTACAGCCTCAACAAACCGATATCATCGTCATATATCACAAAGAGGTATGCATCGCCCCAAAGCAACCCATTATAAAAATCTTATCATATCATATCCTATCTCATATCACGATCACATGTCAACCATTATATATATATAAATATCACTATTTACATGGCATCGTCATCCAAAGATCCGCTATAACATCAGGACGTATCTCAATTACGAATCTTGCCATATCACTGACCTCACGGTCTCAAATCACATCTCATCGACTTACCTCAAATCCCAAATACTATCCTCAAATCCAGTATATGAACACATAGTCCCATACCCATATGAACACATAACCATATAAGCACATATGAAAGAAGAATGAATGCAAGTATGGGTGTGTATGTGCATATGTGGTGCGACCACTACTCTAGGGTTTCGTAACACTAAACTAATCCAATCACACCTAGAATCTATCTTTATCATCAATAATCTCTAACCAAATATAATCAATATATGTGTGTTTATGTATTCGTATACATCACCACGACCTGCGGGGGTGCTATACGCCATCCACCCGACTTCTCCCCGTAGATATAAATCTACTCACCTTGCTTCTCGTGTGCCGATGCCGATGTCACCATCTTTATCTTTAACGCCTCGTCCACATGGGGTACCTACAAGGATATCATAAACGCTAAAGCACATGAAAATCACATCGGAAACCAAAACGGCATACGCTATGCCCATAGGTACAAACCTATAGTCTCGCATGCAAACACGACCAATAACCCTTTGCCATTGACGTTCAAACACCACCCGCCAGAAACGAATCACCAATTACCAAAATCCATGCTAAAATAAGTCGTAAATCATGCGCCAACACATGAAAATCAACCCAGATTTTACCCTAAATGGAATCAGACAAAATTACACATACCAAGGGTCAAATTTACACGGTAAAAGGCTACAGAACAAAAACGAGACGGTTCCCTCCTATTCTGGCGGCAAATTGTGGCCAGAGGGATTAAATCTGTGGCCCAAACAAGGAATTAGGGGCTAAGGCTTTGGGTGGTGGTTCCAGGGTGCCTGCACATCTCTCTGTCAAACCAATTTTATTTTCTGGTATCTCGGGTGATAGCAGATCTCAAAAAACTGTGACAGATTTACAGTTTTTCCCGATATCGATTCCCTAAATCCGTATTCTGGTTTCTAGTTCAGGTTTGGGTCCAAAATAACATCACACCAGGGGTTCTAAGGTCACTACAAGTCTCAATTTCACATTTGAACTCAATTCAACTCCTAACCCTAACTTGAAATTTCAAAGGTCCATCAAAACACGCTATATCGACATGAAACTAGTATGGATGCAAATAAGATTTGAAATACTATACTAGGGGTGCAGAAATTATCTCCTTTGGCAACTCAAGAAAATTCTTGAGTTGCTCAAAGTCCTCCAAATCCATTCCTTCTTAGTCCAAAGTGTAGCTAGTGAGCATGGGAGCAATTTTTGTGAAATGGGAATAGGGTTTTGGGGTAGTATTCATGGTAGATCTAGGTTGAAGAGGGAGGAGGAAGAAGAGGGAGGGGCTGTAGCAGCGAGGGAAGGAGAGGAGAGAGAATGAGAAGGGGAAAATGATGGGGGAGCATGGGCCAAACAAGTCAAAAGTAACCCCCCCTCTCTCTCATCATCATACTTTACTTTTTCTTTTCTCTTTTCTTTTCTCTTTTTCTTCTCACTCAATGACAAACCCCAAGCAACCATACCCCAAAATATGTAACAAGTGTAACAAGTGTGGAAAAATGATATCTGCACATTTTTGCACAAAAATGCTAAAAAAAATCCAATTAGCGATTTTTAATCGCGATTAGCACTAAATTAGCATATAACTAACCATAAAAACTTAAAAATGGCAAAATTCCATAAAATACCCTAGTTTAGAATTTTCCATAATTTTTTCCAAATTTCCCCCCATTTATCGGTATTTAATTATACCGAAATACTAAAATATTCATTAAAAATTAATATTAAATTATAAAAATTCCCAAAAATAATATTTTATTTTTTTGAAATGTTACAATCTTCCCCCCTTAAAGAAATTCGGTCCCCGAATTTATATTTGAACCCCCAAATTCTAAAACATTTCAGTAAATGTCCAAGTCGTCGGGGCTCCGAAATCATCAATACATAAAACGCATCATAGCGCAATGCATGCACATGAGTAATGAGCAGATAACTCAAAATCAATACTCCGTCAAGCGTCCCGCAATCATTGGAGTCATGGTAAAGACATGAATGCCAAATCCAAGCAAAACCAATATGATATAACTCGAAACTATACATGTAAATATCAAATCTATGTGTAAATATCTGAAGGAAATGCATGCCAAATCTTTTAAAGTCGTTGTGCAATGCGCATAACACTGCACAGTGGCGGACGTCTCTATAAGAAAATAGCCATATACGTATATATCTTTTGTTTAATGTGTGCGTTCCGCCGTTTTGAAAACTATTTAGAAGGGTTTCCTTGTTTTAAACGTTTCGTGTCATATCAGACACGTAGGTAAATACTGAGACTATAGCTCGCTTTTTGGAATTCCCTTCGATAACTATCAATGCATGCAAAATATATCCAGGTACTGTCATCTGACTAGTTCTGCTCAGTACGAAAACACATAGCAATTATCATAAAAACGTACTGTTCCATAAGAATCAGTCCCAAAATGTGCATATGAATACTACGTGCGTCTGGTGCGCACGGAAATCAAAATCCATATAGATGCCATACATGTGCACAGAAACAACATCTAGGTGCAACGGGTGTGCACACAATATCTGTCATAGGCAACGTGTGTGCCTGACAGCAAAAACAGATCCATCTGACATGCACGAAGAATCTTGATTTTAGTGCATCTGGTGTGCACCAAAATCGTATCTCACAACATGCGCCCAACACGCGCGGAAATCCAAATCCGGTGCATCCATCATGCACGAAATCATGAAATCCAATACCAAGCGCCGAACGTGCGCAAATCCAATCAGGTGCACAAGGTGCATAGAACAATATCAAACATCACCATCGAAATCGAAGTCCAGTGCAACTAAGTGCACAAAATGCGAATCACTGCACTGCAAGCATATATGAACTATACCGAGTGCAAAAACCAAATCGTGTGCGTACATACGCACGAAATCAACTCCACTGTCTAAAACCCATAAAATCATAAACATGTGAAACCAAGGCACGAAAACGATATCAAGTGCAACAACTGTGCAAAATCGTAAATACTCAGTAGGTGCAACCATGGTACATGAAAACAAATATCATGAAACTCAATCATCAAAATCAATCATGCGAATAAATCACCCAAAACATCGAAATCAAGTATGGCGGAATAGTCCCGCTCAAGCACCTCCTCCAAGAATCTCTGGCCAACTGTCGTGGTCACTCATAGCATGTCTCGTCGACGATCCTGAACTCTGGCCTGCTAGTGTGCGTAACATGACCACTCCTGGGTCCAAGTCTTCTCCGTGGATTACCAATCTCACGATCCATCGGCTCATCGGCCCTGTCAGATATGCTAACGGGGACGATTCCGTTTTGGCACTTCTCTAGTCATCTCTTAGTCAATCATCGCGACCACTCGTAAAGCAGCATGTCACTGGCGTCGGCCTCTGGCTCTCTGAATGCATGGGACACATCTGATCCTGGGTGCAAAATCATTGCAGCAGTGTCCTAGAAGGAATCCTGCTCAAGGTTTCTTCTAAGTCTCATCTCTGCCAATAGTCCGGAAGTCATCGTATTTTACTATATCTGCTCCTTGCTCCGGAATGGCTGCATACTCATCGTGACTCCTCCTGGAAGGTATATCCCGTACTATGCCTCGGCATGCGCATCGCATCTCTGATGTCGGCGGAGTGGAACGTCATCATATCCAGATCTTGTACGAATCTCTTACTCCACTTTTCTCTAATGCTGACTGCTTCGGACTTGTCTCGTCGTGGCTGCATGGACTGAGCTCCAGCGACTATCCTCATATCTGAAGTCTCCCAAGAAGTGCATCTCACCACCTAGCATCCGAATGAAGTCGAGCCATCCGATCGATTCGTCAAAATCTCATAATTCCCCAAGAGCTCAACATCTTGGGTACAGTTTAATAGTATCGAGTACATACCACAGCATCGGTGGTCCAGCCGTAGAGGGGCAAACCCAAGCCTCACTAATGGCGCCGCGGAACTGCCGCAAACCCGAAGGTTCAAAGGCTTTCACACGGTCATTAAGTCAAGTTAGGGTTTCATTCTTCTAGAGGGTCCATAGAATTGCCTGCATGTCTTTCCGAATACTTTAAACTTGGAATAATAGGTTTCTGACATTCGATCGTCTCTGTCGACTCTCAACGTCTCCGCGTGAAGTCGTCTCTATAGCTAGAATCAATCTATCTGATGACCTCGCATCGGGATAGCGAACAAATCACATGTCCTAGTCATTCATTCTCGGTGACTAGCGACCTTCTATCATCTCTTAGTACAACTCGTACCGCAATAGCTCCAACATATGGGGCGATATCTCGTCGTTCGCAGCAACAACTGGCTCACTCGTCTGCACGCTGAACAGTACCCCAATCATCATAAATAATCAATACATCAGCAGTCATCAAAATCTGGTTGGCCTCTATCAATGGCCCAATCCTCTGGTGCTGATCGGCACGTCCGAGAAATCTCGTAAAGGCGATCCGCCAAACGCTCGTGGCGCAAAATCACAATCAAAAGACACATCTCTACAATCGTGTGTCGCCGGAATTACGCCCTGGTCAGTCCTCGTTCGTGATGAGCTCGCGCTGACCGTAACTCTAGCCGTAGCTCTCCTTGCCCGTAATCGTGGCAGCAAAACCATAACTGATACTGATGAGGCTAGATCAGGAATGAATATAATACTGAACCAAGAAATGTACATCCTAAGGCTTCTTAAGTGGAGTGGCGTATCGTAAATATGCCGCGGAACATACCCACTGTACGTCACTCTACTTTAGTCACCTATTCCATCAACCAAGGGTCATCCTACGCTCCGAAGGTAAAACCTAACGCTCTGATACCAACTTTGTCACGTCCCGAAAGTACGGAATATGACCGGCACTTAAACTACGAACGTCTCAAGGCGTACGTATTCTAAGTAAGCCGAAAACCCAGAAATCCAAACCAAGAAAAGTAGTAGAGTGTAGAAAGAACCATTTTAAATCAAATAGTTTGCAACATGCGCCGAAATATGCATTTTAAAATCACAAGTCTTTTCTTAAAAATTTCGGCAGAGTTTCCTTTTATAAAAACTGACCCCAACGGGTACAAAACCTGATAAGCGTAAATAATGAAAAATGCATCCCTAAGCGGGAGCTATCTCTTCGTCACTCGACGGTCACAACCACGCAAGGAATAATATATAACGCCAAAAGGCGAGAATCACAACAGAAAAGGAAACTCAAAACTGCATGAATCCATAGGAATATAACGCGCTACTCTAAGGTCGAAAGAATAAACATCACTGGTCTCTATCTCAAATAAGTACATGTTTGGTTGATGGAACTTCTAGATACAACTGAAATATAATATACAATATATAATGATGGGTACAATACAAATAAACCCACCTACTAGCAAGTCACCCGAAAGAAGCAGTGCTAGCAAAGCCGTAATAAAACTTGTATGGCAAAACCTGCAAGAAATTGGGGCACAACGGGGGTGAGTTGCCAACTCGTGAATAGAAAAACATCTGCGAACAGAAATCGCATGAACAACGCAATCCTAGGTCAACGATCATAATATATCCTCAAATATATAACCAGCAGCCTATAACAATAGCTAGGGTAAATATCTAACCCAAGTGTAATCCCATATGCCCGTGTCAGTGCCTCAGGTAGCAATATATCATATGGATGATGTAAGAATGCATGAAAACAGAATACATGTACTAAAGAAACTGCTTTCATAATTTAGTGAGATTTCCTTTGTATTTTTAAAATGAGGCATCATAAATGAAATCAGCATAAACAGTGTCTAGCATCGACAAAAAACATAAATCTCAATGTCTCAAAATCCCAGGCTCCGGCTATCCGGACTGGGCTGTATCATCAAATCTCAGTACCTCGATATCTCAAAATCTCAATGTCTCAATCTCAATATCTAGGGCGCCGTCAGTCCAGACCGGCCCTTACCATCCATCTCAAGACTACGACGGTATCCTTCGGATATCCGACGCGTCAGGTAAAATCACCGGTCGGTAGTGCTCCCCTGCCAGGCTCATCGTCTACTACTCGAGCTTCTTGCCCCGGGGTACCTTACCGGGCCCACCATGTACCCGAAACGGTTCATCCAACTCCTCGAATCGGGTCTCGAAATCCATCAGCAAACTCATGTTGGACGACTCATACATCATGGGAAAACCGCACTTTTCATTTAAAAAGAGAGAAAAGAAGTTTATAAATGTTTTTGCGGTTTTCCCCCAAATCCAGGAAATTTCATGAAAATCCGAATCCAAATCCTCAATAGCATGTAAAACCATGAATACAGACATGAGAATCCATGAATGCAGCATAACAATGAATAACAGTATGCATGAAGTGACAAATAATAACTACAATATCTAAGCTGGCATATAAGGAAAGTACACTAATATCATGTCAAAACTACTAGCTAACAAGCTAAATCAAGCAATAATATTCTGTAAGTGTACGTGACATGGTAATTACCGATGAAGATGTGTATGAGCCGGCAAGTAAGTGTACGTGGTACATACGCATCATCGGTAATGGTGCCGGTGTCCAACATGATATCAACAAGCAATATGAAATCACAATATAAGTATGCGATGCGGAGCGAACAACAATAATGAGCGGGAGCAGAATACTAGACACAATGATAACTAATCTGCATTTACTACCCTATGAGTCATACAGCTACACTAAACTATAGGCTGAGCTAACAGACTAACTGAAGGTAAGGAAACCGCCTAACATCTGAGTCGATACATATATACATATATATTAGTCGGTGATCCCACCTCGATAATATCACATCCGATACCATATCTATAATCAGATATTCCCAAGTCGAGAGTGCGGATCAAACATCAATATATAGCTCGTACGTAAATCCGTCGTACGGCATCCCCAAATCTGGGTACGGGTCGATATCACATTCATCACTTTATTCATCTGATATCCTCTTTATCAAAGATCACAATCCAGGGTACTGACCTACGTCTAGTACATTACTAATTTCATCAATAAGATCATGACCTAACTGCTGATCTACAGCCTCAACAAACCGATATCATCGTCATATATCACAAAGAGGTATACATCGCCCCAAAGCGACCCATTATAAAAATCTTATCATATCATATCCGATCTCATATCACGATCACATGTCAACCATTTTATATATATACATATCACTATTTACATGGTATCGTCATCCAAAGATCCGCTATAACATCAGGATGTATCTCAAGTACGAGTCCTACCATATCACCGACCTCACGGTCTCAAATCGCATCTCATCGACTCACCTCAAATCCCAAATACTATCCTCAAATCCAGTATGTGAACACATAGTCCCATACCCATGTGAACACATAACCATATAAGCACATATGAAAGAAGAATGAATGTAAGTATGGGTGTGTGTGTGCATGTGTGGTGCGACCACTACTCTAGGGTTTCGCAACACTAAACTGTTCCAATCACACCTAGAATCTATCTTTATCATCAATAATCTCCAACCAAATATAATCAATATATGTGTGTATACGTATTCGTATACATCACCACGAACTGCGGGGGTGCTATACGCCATCCACCCGACTTCTCCCCGTAGATATAAATCTACTCACCTTGCTTCTCGTGTGCCGATGCCGATGTCGCCATCTTTATCTTCATTGCCTCGTCGCCACGTGGGGTACCTACAAGGATATCATAAATGCTAAAGCACATGAAAATCACATCGGAAACCAAAATGGCATACGCTACGCCCATAGGTACAAACCTATAGTCTCATATGCAAACACGACCAATAACCTTTTGCCGTTGACATTCAAACGCCACCTGCCAGAAACGAATCGCCAATTACCAAAATCCATGCTAAAATAAGTCGTAAATCATGCGCCAACACATGAAAATCAACCCACATTTTACCTTAAATGGAATCAGACAAAATTGCACATACCAAGGGTCAAATTTACAGGGTAAAAGGCTACAGAACAAAAACGAGACGGTTCCCTCCTGCTCTGGCCGCAAATTGCGGCCAAAGGGATTAAATCTATGGCCCAAACAAGGAATTAGGGCTAGGGCTTTGGGTGGTGGTTCCAGGGTGCCTGCACATCTCTCTGTCAAACCAATTTTATTTTCAGGTGTCCCGGGTGATAGCAGATCTCCAAAAACAGTGACAAATTTACAGTTTTTCTCGATATCGATTCCCTAAATCTGTATTCTGGCTTCTAGTTCAGGTTTGGGTCCAAAATAACATCACACCAGGGGTTCTAAGGTCACTACAAGTCTCAATTTCACATTTGAACTCAATTCAACTCCTAACCCTAACTTGAAATTTCAAAGGTCCATCAAAACACGCTATATCGACATGAAACTAGTATGGATGCAAATAAGAATTGAAATACTATACTAGGGGTGCGGAAATTACCTCCTTTGGCAACTCAAGAAAATTCTTGAGTTGCTCAAAGTCCTCCAAATCCATTCCTTCTTAATCCAAAGTGTAGCTAGTGAGCATGAGAGCAATTTTTGTGAAATGGGAATAGGGTTTTGGGGTAGTATTCAAGGTAGATCTAGGTTGAAGAGGGAGGAGGAAGAAGAGGGAGGGACTGCAGCAGCAAGGGAAGGAGAGGAAAGAGAATGAGAAGGGGAAAATGATGGGGGAGCATGGGCCAAACAAGTCAAAAGTAACTCCCTCTCTCTCTCATCATCATACTTTACTTTTTCTTTTCTCTTTTCTTTTTTCTTTTCTTTTTTCTTTTCCTTCTCACTCAATGACAAACCCCAAGCAACCATATGTTAGTTATATGTATGCCCTAGAGGCCATTACTGTACATACGATGTATATTGTAGTGGATGATAGGACATATATAGGGAGGACTTTCTTGCTCGACATGATAGTACGCTATCTGGTTGTACTTTATCTTAACATGTACTCTGATTATCTCTATGTTACATGTTGATAAAGTCCTTAGGATATGTACTCGACTACTGGGACTATCATGAGATCATACTAGTGGGGCCACGGTAGTCGACGAGTATATCCTATAACTGTTCCTAGTCGAGGGTGTATCGAGACAGGGCATCGATGCACCAGAGTAGACTAGCGTATACGCATCTTGACCCATATGATGGGCGATGGATGATCCCATATCCATCGGTGTTTGACATCAAGGATGGTGTACGGGTGCTCAGTGGAGACTGGGTACACTGGACGGACTCGCCGAGAACTCCCAGATGGTATTATACCTCACGCCAGATGGCAGTTCTCCGGTGACACTGGTACAGAGTAGTCTGTTGACCCGAGATCGTCATAGAGTCTTGTGTGATTCCCACTGTGCTTTGATTTCCATCATACCACGACCAAGAGGGCGTGCAGAAAGGTGGCTTTTGGGTACAGTCCCGAATCACATGGAGGCAATGAGCGATAGGAGGGGATTCGTCTCTCCCGGTATAGGGAGTTGATGTTGTGCTGTGTTCGATTGGCTATAACCGGAAATCCCTGGCCAGGGTTGCTGAGATTTACTGGTAAGTGTTATCAGTAGTTTCTCAAACTGTTATAGACCTCATATCGACACGACTTATCGAGCTACTGGGGTCTGACGTTTACCACCCCTAGGCGAGATATGCGACATATCAGACGACGAGACCGGACTGTACGAGAGTATTACTGTTTGGATTCACAGGAGAATGTACAGGCTTGCTTGTTGATCTTTTGAGCGCTCAATACCCGGGTGGCTGTTACGTTTAGCTGACCGCTTGCAGCTTGTGGGTGTTTGATATGATCATCACCTACTGCCGGCGTATTGACGATTCTTTAGAGTCCTACACAGAGGTTTCTTGACTCAGGCAAAACGGAGTAGGAGCACATATGTGATATGTACGGGACCGAGGATAATGCGATATGTGATACCGTATTATATTCTCGCGATATTTGATATCAGCCGGGTCATCGGATCAAGTGTTGATTCGATGAATCGGTACGGATAAATATTAGTCGGTTATATGCGATATAGCCGGATTGTCGGATCAAGTGTTGATTCGATAATTTAATGTATAATAATATATATGATATATTAAATTACATTAACTAATATTAGCTCACTAAAAGATTCTTTTTCTCACTCGGGTAATACATTGATATATATGCGATATATGTTAATTGTATTATTTTATTTGGTTACAATAAATATTATATATGTGATATATAATATTGTAACATGATATGATAACTAATGCAACAGGTTTTGTGGAGTTTAAACATAATTAGGGTTTGAATTAGGGTTAAGTCTTCTAGTTGATTCTAGAAGCTTTTCATTTTGTCATGATAAAGATATTTGTGTGTGACTCATCTTTAACCTAACCCAAACCCTAACCCTTGTTAATTCTCTACATGAGTTTGCTTGACCATGGTTGCAGTATTCATCATATTAATTCTTTTTCTATTCATCACAAAAGAAATTCAATTATTATTCATCTTCTTCTTCCTTCATTCTTTCATGAAAAAGCTTTCTAGATTTTTTCCAAGTGATGAATAAATGTGAGAAAAAGATAAATAAAGAGAGCAAAAATCCTACTTCATCATCCTCATCTTCCCTTGCCATTTAGATGAGGGTTTTCACATCATTTCATGAGTGTTAGCTTGTGTTAACGAAACTTCAAGGTAGATCATCTTAGTATCGAAGATCGGAAGCAAAGGTTGCATCTTTCTCTTCGTGGAATCTCTCGAGAGTCCGGAACCCGATGATCGCAGCGAAGGGACCACAACACGGAGCATATGAAGTGAAGGACCGGATCTACAAAGGTTGTAATCCCTCTCACTTAGTGTTAAAGTTGTTAACATGTTAGTTTTCGCCTAATCTCTAGTTTAAAGATCCGGATTCGGCTTGTTCGGCATGGCTAAATTTTAAATCGGGCATGGTTGATGCCTCGTAGACCCTTGTGCGCGTGCCTAGCAACCCTACAGTGGTATCAGAGCCAAGCTAGAGCTTTAGGCGATGTCTAGACGAAGTTTAAAGTCCGATCGAACCCGAAACCCCAACTCCAAAATGCTCTCTGGAAATTTTCTGAAAATTTGGATTTTTGTCAATTAAAATTATGCAGAAAATTAAGCAGGGTCTTATATGAATTACTGTAAAATACGGGGGCCTAATTCAATTAAACCACCGCGGAACCGCGGCACAAGCCTGGCACGTGCGGCGTTTCCGCGGTCGTACGGTCTCCTATTGCATTGAGTTTTGCGCAGTAATTCATATTTTCTGGTGCTGAGTTTTCTGGGAATTTTTAATATGAACTCGAGAGTTGAGTTTTCTGGGTTGTATTGGGGACTCATTGTTTCGATCGGATATTATAACTTTGTTTAGTTTGTCCGGATAATTTTAGAAACTGTTAAAAAGTTCGAACGGATATCAATAACTCACTTTTTCCCCTGTCGGAAAATTTTTCAAAAGTTGGATTTGTTTAAGAACGTTCTAAGTCGTGCAAGTAACACGGTGGACCCTCTAGAAGACAACAAACCTTAACTCGATTATGTGACCATCTTGAACTGCCTTTTGAACCTTAGGGTTTGGGGCAGTACGGCGTGCCACATGTGAGGCGTTGGCTTGACCCTTCTACGGCTGGACCATTTGTACTGTGGCACGTGATGGATGTTTTTAAACTGATTTCAATTGTTGAGATATATTGGGGAAATCCTGGGTGTTTGATGATTCGATCGGAAAGTTTAACTTTGTCTATTTATCTGGAATGTGATACAATATTTGGAATCCACAGGTAGTTATGAGATAACTGATTTGAATATTATAAACATAGCAGTTTAGTCTCAGATGATCGGTTGCCACGGAATTTTGATGTGATCAAAAGTCCGTCGCAATCACGTAGCGTACACGGATACTCGCCGGGTAAACTTAATAGACAGCTACGCCACATAGCCCCGATCAAGTGACTGTAGGAGAACCCTGTCGCCAAAAGCATCCGTTCGGGTGCTTGCGGCAGCGGTGTTCCGCCTTAGTGCACTTTATCGACGACATCTGGGGGTGCGGCCGTCTACTAAAGTTTGCGACGAGCATTCGATCAGGACGTCGGGAATCTTGTTGAATTGCCCGACTTGACATTGAAAAGAGTTTTCGATAATGAGACTAAAATGTGGGGTTTATAATTGTTAGGCATGTGATGTCTAAGGAATTCATTTGGTTAGGCATGCGATGTCTAAGGAGGTTGCGGATTCCAACTGTTGTAGTTTTACACTTTCTTTTCTGTGACCGTAAGCGTAGTATGTGGTGTATTGCCGGCTTCGTTGCTATACATCAACGACAATCGGGATACGCATACTTGCTTACGTTGATGATATGAGATATTATGTGTTGCTGTGATATGTTATATTGGATCGTCGCGTTTTGAATAGCCGGGGGTTTTTTATGTGAGATGAGAGTTTTTCTTTTTCATTCATGTAAAATTCATTTGTATGTAATATTCTTTTATTGGGGCACTTCCAGGTTGCGGAAGAAGTCACCGTTGTATATTATTTACTTTTCCGCATTAGGTAGACCCAAGGCGGGGAGCACAAGTAACCGGGTTCTAGGGTCCAGTGGGAGACCATCTCGAGGAGTCGAGACCGGGTCTCCTAACCCTAGAATTGGCAGTGTTACTTGTCGCTCTCGTAGGGGTCTAGGGATGTGGGTTTGGCTATTCATTGCGACCGTGGAATCCGTGTTTTATACAGGCTCGTATTGAAAACACGGACGTCTTAGTATATCCAATATTTCATATATGTTCTTCTGCTGCAATGTTCTGTGATGAGATCATATTACTGCTTGAGACGAATGTTTATATTATATATATATGAGATATATGTTATATTGCAGATTTCGTTTCAACTGTGATGCTTGCGAAGCATAATAAAATGGGACTTCATTAATGAGATTAATGAAATAAAAGAAACCTAAGATGTTGTAGAAACTTGTTTAAAAACTGGTAGCTACAGTTCTTGCTTTGCATAGCGGTGTTCCTTGTAGAACATCCTGCACCTTATTCGATAGGGAAAGGACCGAGATCCCTTCACCGGGAGTGACTCCTTTAGCAATAACTGGCAAATGCAACAACACTCGGTTTTTCTTTTGATTGCTTCTATAGTTTCTGCTTTGCACAGCGATATATATGATATATCCCGCACCTCATTCGACGAGGAAAGGGCCAACGATCCCTTCACCGGGAGTGACCCCTTTAGCAAAACTAGAAAAGCCTCAAAAACACTCCATTTAAAATCACTCGATTCTACAACGATATCAAGTTCATTACGCAAAGGGTTTTCATAAAAACCTGTCATAACCCTCCGTCATTTTAGGAAGTAGAGTACTTAGTATTCGTGCTGTGTTTGTTGACCATAGTTAAGGCACAGTGTACGGTAGCTAAGTGATGTCTTCCTATATATCATATGATGCGATTAGTTAGGACAGTCATATGACTTTGTTGACCTTAGTTAAGGGTCATGTGGGTGGGTCTAATTAATCAAGAAATGATGGGTAGAACTTGACTAGTGCTTATGATTTGTTGACCATAGTTAAGGTCATAAGTCACTAGGGGTAAAATATTATTGGGAATTTCAAGAGTTGAAATTTGCAATGAGATTGCATACCTTCTATAAGATAGTTGGATCCCGATACCCGCTGCGAGTAAGAGTTACTCCTGGGAGAGTTTTACACATTACAATTAGCCGATCAAGTAGGTGTCTAGAAAGGTGTTAACGGGGTTACGCCTCTGGGAAAACGAGATTTACTTTAATTAGGTTCGTACGAAAGCACGGGGGACCTCCCTCAAAGTACCGACACTGGCCTGGCTGAAAGATTGGCGAACTTGTAGCGTGTAATTAATCCCGGCTAGTCTTTTCTTTTAGGGTTTGAAGGAAGATTTGATTAAAACAGTGGGAGACATCCTGATTAGATATATTATATAACTAATCTAATCTTGCAAGAGCATACGCTGAGTGTTTTCTTCTCTCTCTCTCCAGGTAGCGACCATATCATGCCTTAATCAAGATAATAATACAGATATATTGACCGAACCCGCTTGTTATACTGAGCTGGGGAACGTTGGTCCCGCTCCAACTTATAATTGTTATAAGACAGAGCAGGAAATTAGGGAATACCAGATTTCCCGTGCCGCCCAAACGAAGAAAGTGCATATTGATGCATCATCTACGGGTGTGTTCATTACAGAGAACTGTTTCTCAGTATCCTTTACGTCCTGGGTATGTGATACCGGATCAGGATCCCGCATATATAATCTGTTACATGGGCTACAGATAGGTAGAGAACTGAGAACGGGTGATAAGTTTCATGAGATAGAAAATGGTGCAAGTGTTGCAGCCAAGTCTGTTGGTCACTGTCACCCTGTATTACCAGAATACATTGATTCTGAACGAATGTTATTAGATGCCGAACCTGATATACAACATCATATCTTTTTCTTTATTAGTAAAGAAAGGATATAATTTTGTATTGTTGGATAATGTTTTGAACATTTCCTATATCAAGAGTTGATCGGTTCAGGCACGTTATCTAAAAGCATAGACGTTCTAAATCAAACCACAGTTCTTAACGTATAGAACACACACAAGAGAAAGAGTTCAGAAATGAATGACTCCTTCTTGAGGCATTGTAGACTAGGTCATATCAATGCGACCCGACTAGCTGAAGTTACATTAAGATGCATATTTAAATTTGTTTGAATTTACATCTTGTGAAACTTGCCGGTCATGTCACAAAGAGAAGATGACCACAGCTCTGTTTATTGGAAACAGAGAAAGAGTTAGTGAACTCTTGGGATTGATACATGTTGATGTATGTAAGGTCCCCTGTCTACACATGCCAAGATCGGTTCTTTCTACTTCATTACATTCTCTGATAATCTCTCAAGATTCAGACATATGTTTCTGTTGAAACACAGGTCCGAACCTTTTGAGATATTCACAGAATATAAATTAGAAGTAGAGAACCAAAAAACGGGTATAAGTATTATGTCCTTTAATGAGATCAAGGAGGAGAATACTTGAGCACGGAATTCCCGGACTATTCTAAAGGAGAATGAGATTCTCTCTCAGCATTACTCCTTCGAATGCACCACAGCACGTCGGTGTATCGGGGCGGAGCAATAGCACCCTATGTGATATGGTGTTCTCTATGATGAGTACTACTGAGTTTCCTATTTCCTTTTGGGAGTTATGCACTTGAGAAGCTGCATACCTATTGAATAGGGTTCAAATCAAATCAGCTGCCTACCACTTCATATGTGATATGGAATGGGAAGAGCCCATATCTTAAGTTTGTTAAGATTAGGGTTGTCCGGACTATGTCTAAAAGCAAAATCCGGACAAGCTCGAGGCAAGTTCTGTTATGTAGAACTGGAAGGGTTCCAGCTATACAAACAACAGCTGATGATTTGGTAGAACCAAAGGATTCAATAGTTTCCAACGAACCTCAGCCTCTCCGCCGATCTAGTAGGGTTTCTCACCCACCTGAGAGATACTTCGGTTTCTCTTTGACAGTGGGAGCGAGGATTGCATCATGAGATGATGACCCAACTAGTTTCGAGCTGGCCATCAGGAGTGGGACTCTGTAAGAATGGCTGGATGCTTATCGATCTGAGATGGAATCCTTATACACCAACAAAGTATGGACTTTGGTTGCTTTATCTGAAGGGTTAAATCCCCATCAGGAGCGAGTATATCTTGAGAAGATTACTTGGTGTACATGGAAAAGTTGAGACTTTCAAAGCTATGCTTAAGTCCATCCAGATCCTACTTGCCACGGGTACATACCATGACTACGATATCTGGTGGTGGGTGTCATGACTACTTTTCTAAATGATGTTTTAGAAAAGAGCGTCTATAAGTACACAGCCAGAGGGCTTCGTAGACAGTGGGAGCAGCGGAAACGTGTGCAAGATGTTTTATATGATAAAACAGGCATCGCGGAGTTGGAACATCTGTTTTGATGTGGTAGTCAAAGAGTTTGACTTCATCAAAATGGTAGATGAACCTTGTATATACAAAAAGGTAGTAGGGAGTATGGTGGTGATCCTCGTAGAGTACGTGGATAACATACGCTTGATAGGGAAGGAGTTTCCTATGCTACGCTCGGTCAATCTCCGCTTATCACAAGGATTCTGCATATAGGATCAAAGTGATACCTCCTATATCCTGGGTTTTGGATCTATGAGATAGATCTAATTGGATGTTAGGATACTCACTAGTTGTAGTGAGATGGTATCAATCGATCCTGGGGAGAATCACTGGAAAGGTTCCAGGGTGATAAGGACGACTGAATGTCAGTCGCAGGCATTGTCTTTACCCTCAGTGGAGGGACGGTATGTTGGAAGAGTTCCAAGCTAGATACCGTGGCATACTAGACGATTAAAGGCAAGATACATCGTTACCAAGGATGCTACCAAAGAGGCAGTCTGGATATGTATAAGTTCATGAGATGAACTTCGTTCCTACCATTGTGTGACAATGGAGTTATGGCTTTAGCTAAGGAACTACCGTCCCATCAGAAATCCAGATATAATTCGTAGGCAGTATCACCTGATCATGGAGATGGTTGATCTCCAGGGAGATTGAGGTTAGGAGAGTAGACACAGAGGACAACAGCGCGGATCCACTCACAAAGGCCTTTTTCCCAGTAGAGACTTTTATGGGATGGTTGAGTATGAGATACATCAACCACAGCTAATTGTTGGGTATGTGATACCACAACAGATGGCCTTAGTGCAAGTGGGAGATTGTTAGTTATATGTATGCCCTAGAGGCCATTACTGTACATACGATGTATATTGTAGTGGATGCTAGGACATATATAGGGAGGACTTTCTTGCTCGACATGATAGTACGCTATCTGGTTGTACTTTATCTTAACATGTACTCTGATTGTCTCTATGTTACATGTTGATAAAGCCCTTAGGATATGTACTCGACTACTGGGACTATGATGAGATCATACTAGTGGGGCCACGGTAGTCGACGAGTATATCCTATAACTGTTCCTAGTCGAAGGTGTATCGAGACAGGGCATCGATGAACAAGAGTAGACTAGCGTATACGCATCTTGACCCATATGATGGGCGATGGATGATCCCATATCCATCGGTGTTTGACATCAAGGATGGTGTACGGGTGCTCAGTGGAGACTGGGTACACTGGACGGACTCGCCGAGAACTCCCAGATGGTATTATACCTCACGTCAGATGGCAGTTCTCTGGTGACACTGGTACAGAGTAGTCTGTTGACCCGAGATAGTCATAGAGTCTTGTGTGATTCCCACTGTGCTTTGATTTCCATCATACCACGTCCAAGAGGGCGTGCAAAAAGGTGGCTTTTGGGTACAGTCCCGAACCACATGGAGGCAATGAGCGATAGGAGGGGATTCATCTCTCCCGGTATAGGGAGTTGATGTTGTGCTGTGTTCGATTGGCTATAACCGGAAATCCCTGGCCAGGGTTGCTGAGATTTACTGATAAGTGTTATCAGTAGTTTCTCGAACTGTTATAGACCTCATATCGACACGACTTATCGAGCTACTGGGGTCTGACGTTTACCACCCCTAGGCGAGATATGCGACATATCAGACGACGAGACCGGACTGTACGGGAGTGTTACTGTTTTGATTCATAGGAGAATGTACAGGCTTGCTTGTTGATCTTCTGAGCGCTCAATACCCGGGTGGCTGTTACGTTTAGCTGACCGCTTGCAGCTTGTGGATGTTTGATATGATCATCACCTACTGCCGGCGTATTGAGGATTCTTTAGAGTCCTACACAGAGGTTTCTTGACTTAGGCAAAATGGAGTAGGAGCACATATGTGATATGTGCGGGACAGAGGATAATGCGATATGTGATACCGTATTATATTCTCGCGATATTTGATATCAGCCGGGTCATCGGATCAAGTGTTGATTCGATGAATCGGTACGGATAAATATTAGTCGGTTATATGCGATATAGCCGGATTGTCGGATCAAGTGTTGATTCGATAATTTAATGTATAATAATATATATGATATATTAAATTACATTAACTAATATTAGCTCACTAAAAGATTCTTTTTCTCACTCGGGTAATACATTGATATATATGCGATATATGTTAATTGTATTATTTTATTTGGTTATAAAAAATATTATATATGTGATATATAATATTGTAACATGATATGATAACTAATGCAACATGTTTTGTGGAGTTTAAACATAATTAGGGTTTGGATTAGGGTTAAGTCTTCTAGTTGATTCTAGAAGCTTTTCATTTTGTCATGATAAAGATATTTGTGTGTGACTCATCTTTAACCTAACCCAAACCCTAACCCTTGTTAATTCTATACATGAGTTTTCTTGACCATGGTTGCATTATTCATCATATTAATTCTTTTTCTATTCATCACAAAAGAAATTCAATTATTATTCATCTTCTTCTTCCTTCATTCTTTCATGAAAAAGCTTTCTAGATTTTTTCCAAGTGATGAATAAATGTGAGAAAAAGATAAATAAAGAGAGCAAAAATCCTACTTCATCATCCTCATCTTCCCTTGCCATTTAGATGAGGGTGTTCACATCATTTCATGAGTGTTAGCTTGTGTTAACGAAACTTCAAGGTAGATCATCTTAGTATCGAAGATCGGAAGCAAAGGTTGCATCTTTCTCTTCGTGGAATCTCTCGAGAGTCCGAAACCCGATGATCGCAGCGAAGGGACCACAACACGGAGCATATGAAGTGAAGGACCGGATCTACAAAGGTTGTAATCCCTCTCACTTAGTGTTAAAGTTGTTAACATGTTAGTTTTCGCCTAATCTCTAGTTTAAAGATCCGGATTCGGGTTGTTCGGCACGGCTAAATTTTAAATCGGGCATGGTTGATACCTCGTAGACCCTTGTGCGCGTGCCTAGCACCATACCCCAAAACATGTAACAAGTGTAACAAGTGTGGAAAAATGATATGTGCACATTTTTGCACAAAAATGCTAAAAAAATCCAATTAGCGATTTTTATTCGCGATTAGCACTAAATTAGCATATAACTAACCATAAAAACTTAAAAATGGCAAAATTCTACAAAATACCCTATTTTAGAATTTTCCATAATTTTTTCCAAATTTCCCCCCATTTATCGGTATTTAATTATACCGAAATATTAAAATATTCATTAAAAATTAATATTAAATTATAAAAATTCCCAAAAATAATATTTTATTTTTTTGAAATGTTACAGTAGCATTGAGACAGAGGAGATAGAAGCGGTCGAAGAGGGGTACAAACAGTTCGCATCACAACCGGATGTCGAGTTTCATTCTGCTTTTTTATTTCATTTCAGCTTGTTTATGTATGCCTCCTTGTTAAGTCTTATCATATTATCGTATTTTGTATTCAGATTTTTTGTTGATTGTGAATTTTGAATATAATAAATCAAAGTTGTATTTTATTCTTTTGTTTATTCTTGTTATTTTATGTTGCTTATAGACGCTTAGTGTATTTATTTCGAGAAATGATCTTCTCGGAATAAATACGTCGCGGGTATCGTCACGTGCCGTTATAATTCTTTTGGGAAGTGGGACGTGACATATAACAAGCTAGAAGTCATATAGATAAACGGTGAAACAACTAAAGCATGATAAATGTGTACATCAAGGAGAGTAATACGCATGCATCGAACTAGAGTTCGGGCGAAGAAATATAATGATAATAATCCCTCATGTACAACTCGTGTACCGCTATTCTAACCTGTAAAGTATATGAATATGCGTGTGGTTATCATGTCAACATCAAGTAAACAATATCTTACCCGGTACGGGCATCACATAACCATAAGCATTTGAAAGCATGTGAGACATGGAAGTAAATGCAATACTGTGCAATGAAACGATAATCAAACATCCTTCATCAAAAACTATATATATATCGGTATCAAATCACGATCGCCATAACCGTAGTGCAAAATCTATAGAACACAACCAAGCAAAAACACAACCAAGGCTATAATACATATATAGCACGCATCTATATGCAATCATATAAAAGTAGCCGAAAGATATATGTATATGAAATCCGTTCAAAATAGGCATATGATGTATATATCATGGCATAAGTAACGGACGCTGATTTGTGAAAACAAATATGCATTTTTGTCACGACCCGAAATTTGGCACGTGACGGCCCTTAAACCATGTAACGTCTACAGACGTAACGCAATTTAAGTAAGCTGAAAACCCAGCAATCTAAACCATCAAAAGTAGTAAGTGATAAGAACATTATTAAAACTTTTGAAATCTCAATCAAAATTCTTTAAATTCCAAATTTACTTTCTTTAAAATTTGGCAGCATCTCCTTTGTAAACAAGCCCCCAAAAAGGGTACAACAAAAGATATAAGTAAAGCATCCCAAAACGGGAGCAAAATCCTCACCCAAAGACGGAAAACAACCACAACAACAGATATACGACATCGTAGCGAAGAAAAAGACGATATAAAAAGAAACAACATGAAAGACCTCCAAAGTCATAAAATAATATACAATATCGTCCTCACAACTTGTCTCTAAGTCAATACATGAAGTAGTAGATAGAGAGTACTGGATACAACGAATATACAATGAGCAACATCGGATAACCGCAAAACCCATCTATAGCAAAACTGCACACAGTCAGCCGTAGCGGTATCCGCTGCAAAAGATGATACAATAAGAAGAAGCCCTGCTGCGACTGCCCTGAGGGGCTACCTGCAAAACACTGTGGCACAACGGGGGTGAGTTGCCAACTCATGAATAGTAAATAACATTTGCAGATAATCGCAAGTATGCACGTACTGCGATAATCTATCACATGCAAGCTGATAGCAATAAATGGCAATATGTATATGCGACAGTTATGAAAGGTACTCTATCAGTTACTACTAATACATGAAGTAATGCATATCAAATAAATGCGGAGTATGTGATAAAACATGTCATCTTCACGGAATCCTCATCGTGGCTGGACCAGTGTCCATCAAGACAATCTAAATCCCAAATTTCTCAAATCGGCCCTCAGATCGGCCCTCATAACCTGAAGTCTCATGGAACCTGAGTGTCCAACATCGACACCCGAAAACATCATGAAAACTAATGTCCAGCATCGACACATAAATACTCATCTGTCAGGCGTCGTCACCACGACTGGCCTTGATGTAATGTCCGTACATCTTATGGAACCTGAGTGTCCAACACCCGAAATCCGCAAGGCATGTCCGTACATAACTTCGGTCGGTATCCCCATGATAACCGCCGAAACCAAGTAATGTCACCGGTAAGGTAGTACTCCCCTGCCTTGAGCTCATCTCCATCATCTGCGATCTTCTTGCTCCGGGGTACCTCCGGGCCCCACCATGTACCCGCACACGACCCACTCCACTCCTCGCATCGGGTATATATCACAAATCTCAAAACCGAGAAATCTCATGGTGGACGCATCGAAATATCATATCAAGAGAAACCGGGGTTTTCAAACAATGCATAATTTCATGAAATACCACGGTTCTCAAATCCAGAAAACATCAAGTAATGAATAAGAGTACTTGCATAGATCATTATAATGATATATATATTATATAAATGTACATATATAACAGCGTCCCATACCACTGATATATATACATATATAACAGCGTCCCATACCACTGATATATATCATCAGGAGTAAAACATCCAGAAAATATCATATGAAATCCATATTTCAATGCGTAAATCCATGAAATATAATATATGCAATCATAAAACAGTAATATGAGCATATAAAGAAAAACCGTTATTTAAATACAACAACTTATTAAATATATCATGCAGTTTCCAATTTCTCCAAAATCCAACGCAACATCATGTAAGGGTGAACATGTAACTATAGCAAGATATGAGTATATACCTATCAATAATGATGTAATACCCTCCAGGTATATGTGTAGCTATATCAAGATATATGGGTGTACATGTAAGTATGTAAGTATGATATACATGTAGCTATGTCTCATATATGTATATACCTGTCACCAATGGTACAATACAATATAGGTATATGAGTAGCTAGCATGTAGGCATGGTAAGGCATACGTGTAAGCATGTAGGTATATAGGTATGCTATATGTCATATGCACAATGAAAATAAGGATCATGTCTCAAGTCCTTAGCCAATACAAAATCACGTACGTATAGGTGTTGTGCGTGTTATGGCAATTATCGACGGTGTAGGTGGTGAAAGGTTCCTAGGCACCCTAATGAGGTCTCACAAGGCATCAACCATGCCAATTTCAAATTTTAACGGTGCTGAGAAACCCGACTACGGATCGTCGGCTAGATTTTTAGGCGATAAAAGAAACTAGTTAACACTTAACTAAAAGGATACAGAAATACAACCTTTGTAGATCCGGTGCTCCACCTCCACGGCTCCGCGATGAGCTCCCTCCGCTGTCCAAAACGAATCCCGAACTCTAGCATCGGCTTCATCGAAGAATGGGCGGGCTTGATCGTCGGTTCAATGCCGAAGATGATCTACGTCGAGGTATCACAAGAACAAGCTCCAACTTCACCAAGCCTTGAAAACTTGTGAAGGAAACACCCAATACAACTTGGCAAGAGGTAGAGGATGAAGAAATAGGAAGTGAGTAGACTTTAGATTTGGATTTCTCACTCATTTTGGCTAGTTGCCATTGATGGTGCAAGCTTTCTTTAAGTTGAAGATGATGAAGAAGAAGAAGATATGATGAAGATAAATCAATAATAAAATCTAATTGATCTTATCATAATGCAAACTTGGGTTAGATTTAACTCTTGTAGAGAGCAAACTCTAGTTTAGCTAATAGTTAGGTTTAAACATAAAACAAAATGGTTACAAATTCAAAGCATCATGAAGTTTCCACAAAAGACAAAATTAGCAACCATTTCATTTTAGACAAAAGAAATAAAGAATATAAATGAAATGAATAAGTGAATACTTTAAAACCATAACCATTAACCTAACCATGGTTCAAATCAAACATACACCCAAGTTTGCATGCATCATCAAACATGATACAAACTAGTGCACAAAACTATATCATATATACAATGTGCACTTCAAGTGAGAAAATCCATCTTAAGTGAACCAATACTAGTTAATGTAAAGTAATATATCAAATATATAATTATGCATTAAATCATTGAATCAACACTTGATTCTATGATCCGGTCATATCGCATATAACCGGCTAGTATCCAATGTATCGGCTTTTCGAATCAATCCTTGATTCGATAACTAGGTTATATCGCATACAACCATTCGACACATTCATCGCGAGAATAAAATACGGTATCACATACACGCATTATTCTCGGTCCCGCACATATCTCATATGCGCTCCTATTTCGTTTCGCTTGAGCCAGGAAACCTCTGTGTAGGACTCTAAAGACTCGTCAATACGCCGGCAGCGGATGATGATCATATCAGACACCCACAAGCCGCAAGCGGTCTGCTAAACGTAACGGCCACCCGGGTATTGAGCGATCAGAAGATCGACGAGCAAGCCCGCTCACACTCCTGTGAATCCAACCAGTAACACTTACCGTACAGTCCGGCTGATCGTCTGATATGTCGCATATCTCGCCTAGGGGTGGTAAACGTCAGACCCCAATAGCTCGATAAGTCGTGTCGATATGAGGTCTATAACAATTCGAGAAACTACTGGTAACACTTACCAGTAAATCTCAGCAATCCTGGCCAGGGATTTCCTGTTATAGCCAATCGAACACAGCGCAACATCAACCCCCTATACCGGGAGAGACGAATCCCCTCCTATCGCTCATTGCCTCCATGTGACTCGGGACTGTACCCAAAAACCACCGTTTTGCACGCCCTCTTGGACGTGGTAAGATGGAAATCAAAGTACAGTGGGAACCACACAAGGCTCTATGACGATCTCGGGTCAACAGACTACTCTGTACCAGTGTCACCAGAGAACTGCCATCTGACGTGAGGTATAATACCATCTGGGAGTTCTCGGCGAGTCCGTCCAGTGTACCCAGTCTCTACTGAGCACCCGTATATCATCTCTGATGTCAAACACCAATGGATATGGGATCATCCATCGCCCATCTGTATGGGTCCAGAAGGTACACGCTAGTCTACTCTGGTATATCGATACCCCGTCTCGATACACCCACGACTAGGGACTTTGAAGGATGTACTTATGGACTACCATGTCCCCACTAGTATGATCCGCATCATAGTCCAGGTAGTCAAGTACACATCCTAAGGGCTTTACCAACATGTAACAGAGAGACAATCAGTATACACGTTAAGGTAATGATCAACCAGATAGCATACTATCATGTCGAGCAAGAAAGTCCTCCCTATATATGTCCCAGCATCCACTACAATATACATCCAATGTACAGTAATGGCCTCTAGGGCATACATATAACTAACAATCTCCTACTTGCACTAGGGCCATCTGTAGCAGTGGTTGTAGTATCTCATACTCAACCATCCCATAAAAGTCTCTCTCTGGGAATAGGCCTTCGTGAGTGGATCCGCCGTGTTGTACTCTGAGTCTACTCTCCTAACCTCGATCTCTTAGAGATCAACCATCTCCATGATCAAGTGATACTGCCTTAGAATATGTCTGGATCACTGATGGGACCAGCGTTCCTTGGCATAAGCCACAACTCCATTGTCACACAATGGGAGGAACATAGTTCATCTCATGAACCAATATACACCCAAACAGCCTCTTTGGTAGCATCTTAAGTAGCGATGTATCCTGCCTTTATCGTCTAGTATGCCACGGTATCTAGCTTGGAACTCTTCCAACATACCGTCCCTTTACCGAGGGTAAAGACAATGCCTGCGACTGATATTCAGTCGTCTTTATCACCCTGGAACACTTCCAGTGATTCTTCCCAGGATCAACTGATACCATCTTACTACACCTAGTGAGATTCCTAACATCCAATTAGATCTATCTCATAGATCCAAAATCTAGGATTTAGTAGGTATCACTTTGATCCTATGTGGAGAATCATTGTGATAAGCGGAGATTGATCGAGCGTAGCATAGAAAACTCCTTCCCTATCAAGAGTATGTCATCCACGTACTCTACGAGGATCATCACCATACTTCCTACTACCTTTTTGTTTATACAAGGTTCATCTACCATTTTGATGATGTCAAACTCTTTGACTAAGACATCAAAACAGACGTTCCAACTCCGCGATGCCTGCTTTATCCTATAAAGCATCTTGTTCACGTTTCCGCTGCTCCCACTGTTTACGAAGCCCTCTGGCTGTGTACTTATAGACGCCCTCTTCCAAAACATCAATTTAGAAGAGCTGTCATGACACCCAACCACCAGATATCGTAGTCATGGTATGTAGCCGTGGCAAGTAGGATCTGGATGGACTTAATCATAGCTACTTGAAAAAGGTTTCATCATAATCCACGCCTGGTAAATGATGCAAACTTTTAACAAGTCTAGCTTTGAAAGTCTCAACTTTTCCATGTACACCAAGTAATCTTCTCAAGATATACTTGCTCCTGATGGGGATTTAACCCTTCAGATATAGCAACTAAAGTCCATACTTTGTTGGTGTATAAGGATTCCATCTCAGATCGCTAAACATCCAGCCATTCTTACAGAGTCCCTACTCTTGATGGCCAGCTCGAAACTAGTTGGGTCATCATCTCATGATGCAATCCTCGCTCCCACTGTCATAAAGCAACCAAAGTATCTCTCAGGTGGGTGAGGAACCCTACTAGATCGGCGGAGAGGCTGAGGTTTGTTGGAATCTACTGAATCCTTTGGTTCTGTCAAATCATCAGTTGCAGTTTGTATAGCTGGAACATTTCCAGTTGTACATAACTGACATTGCCTCGAGCTTGTCCGGATTTTGCTTTTCAGACATAGGCCGGACAACCCCAAATCTTAACTAGCTTAAGACATGGGCTCTTCCCTTTCCATATCACATATGAAATGGTAGGCTTTGATTTGATTCGAACCCTAATTCAATAGGTATGCAGCTTCATAAGTGCATAACTCCCAAAAGGAAATAGGTAACTCAGTAGTACTCATCATAGAGCACACCATATCGAATAGGGTGCAATTGCTCCGCCCCGATATACCATCGTGCTATGGTGTATACGGAGGAGTAATGCTGAGAGAGAATCTCATTCTCCTTATGAATAGTCCAGAATTTCCGTGCTCAAGTATTCTCCTCCTCGATCACATTAAAGGACATAATACTTATACCCGTATATCGGTTCTCTACTTCTAAATCATATTCTGTGAATATCTCAAAAGGTTTGGACTTAAGTTTCAACAGGAACATATGACTGAATCTTGAGAAATTATCAGAGAATATAATGAAGTATAAAGAATCAGTCCTGGCATGTGTAGACAGGAGACCTTACATACATCATCATGTATCAGTCCCAAGAGTTCACTAACTCTTTCTCTGTTTCCAGTAAACGGAGCTATGGTCATCTTATCTTTGTGACATGACTGGCGAGTTTCACAAGATGTAAATTCAAACTAATTTAAATATGCATCTTTATGTAATTCTAGCTAATCGGGTCACATTGATCTGACCCAGTCTACAATACCTCAAGAAGAATTCGTTCATTTTTGAACTCTTCCTCTTGTGTGTGTTCTGTATACTAAGAACTGTAGTTTGATTTAGAACATTAATGTTTTTAGATAACGTGCCTGAACCGATCAACTTTTGATATAGGAAATGTTCAAAACATTATCTAACAATACAAAATTTTATCGTTTCTTTACTAATAAAGAGACCGATATAATTTTGTATATCAGGTTCGGTATCTAATAACATTCGTTCAGAATCAATGTATTGGTAATACCGGGTGACAGTGACCGACAGACTTGGCTGCAACACTTGCCCCGTTTTCTGCCTCATGAAACTTATCACCCGTTCTCAGTTTTTCTACCCTTTTGTTGCCCTATGTAACAGATTACATATCTGGGATCCTGATCCGGTATCATATACCCAGGATGTGGAGGATACTGAGAAACAGTTCTTTGTAATGAACACACCCGAAGATGATGCATCATATACACTTTCTTCGTTTGGGCGGTACGGGAAATCTGGTATTCCCCAATTACCTGCTCTGTCTTATAACAATTATAAGTTGGAGCAGGACCAACGTTCCCTAGCTCAGTATAACAAGCGGGTTCGGTCAATAATCCATTTTATTATCTTGATTAAGGCGTGATATGGTCGCTACCTGGAGAGAGAGAGAAGAAAACACTCAGCGTGCGCTCTTGCAAGAATAGATTGGTTATTATTTTATCTAATCAGGATGGCTCCCACTGCTTTTTATCAAATCTTCCTTCAAACCCTAAAAGGAAAGACTAGCCGGGATTAATTACACACTACAAGTTCGCCAATCTTTCAGCCAGGCCAGTGTCGGTACTTTGAGGGAGGTCCCCCGTGCTTTCGCACGAACCTAATTAATGTAAACCTCGTTTTCCCAGAGGCGTAACCCCGTTGACACCTTTCTAGACACCTGCTTGATCGGCTAATTGTAATGTATAAAACTCTCCCAGGAGTAACTCTTACTCGCAGCGGGTATCGGGATCCAACTATCTCATAGAAGGTATGCAATCTCATTGCAAATTTCAACACTTGAAA
The DNA here is from genome assembly GCA_030015575.1 of Agapanthus africanus. NCBI lineage: Eukaryota > Viridiplantae > Streptophyta > Magnoliopsida > Asparagales > Amaryllidaceae > Agapanthus > Agapanthus africanus. Next base: position 349,691,247 of record JASDDO010000016.1, on the reverse strand, counting down.
TTCCCGATGTTATTTTGCCCCTAGCGTCCTATGACCTTGACGCAGGCCAACAAACCATAGTCCGCTAGTCAAGTTCAACCCGTCATTTCCTGATTGAATTAAACCCACCCGCACGACCCTTGACGCAGGCCAACAAAGTCGCACGACTACCCTAATCCAATCTGCATCATATGCATAAGCAGATAAATACTAGTTAGCTACCGCACACTACACCTTGACGCAGGCCAACAAACGTAGCACGAATACTAAATAGGACTTATCTGAAATGACGGAGGGCTACGACAGGTTTTTCTGAAAACCTATTGCGTAATGAACTCGATATCGTTGTAGAATCAAATGATTTTAAAAATGGAGTGCTTTTGAGGCTTTTCTAGTTTTGCTAAAGGAGTCACTCCCGGTGAAGGGATCGTCGGTCCTTTCCTCGTCGAATGAGGTGCGGGATATATCATATATATCACTGTGCAAAGCAAAAACTCTTAAAAGCAATCAAAAGACAAACCGAGGGTGTAGCATCTGCCAGTTATTGCTAAAGGAGTCACTCCCGGTGAAGGGATCTCGGTCCTTTCCTTATCGAATAAGGTGCAGGATATATCATATATACCGCTGTGCAAAACAAAAACTGTAGCTACCTATTTTATTTTGAAATTCGATTCTACAACATCTTAGGTTTCTTTTATTTCATTAATCTCATTAATGAAGTCCCATCATTTAAGTACCTAAACATCACAGATAAATACGACGTACACTTATGCCATCCGCATTCGCCTCGATGTCCCCTCGTGCACCGTGAGGTTAGGTAACAACGGCAGAGCGGGGCAGGGCTAGCGCGGGTGTAAAACATAAGCAACGTCTATATAATATATCATATATACTATATACTGTATCTATCACAGAACATCACATGATCACATCACAGATATCGCAGCAGAAGAATCATTTGAAATATTGGATATACTAGGACGTCCGTGTTTTCAATACGAGCCAGTATAAAACACGGATTCCACGGTCGTGATGAATAGCCAAACCCACACCCCTAGACCTCTACGAGAGCGGCAAGCAACCCTACCAATTCTGGAGTTAGGAGACCCGGACTCGACTCCTCGAGTTGTTCTCCCTCTGGACTCCAGATCCCGGTTACTTGTGCCCTCCTCCTTGGGTCTATCCTAGTGCGGAAAAGTAAATAATATACATCAGGTGACAACTTCCGTAACCTGGAAGCGCCCCAATAAAAGAATATTACATACAAGTTTTTACATGAATGAAAATGAAAAACACTCATCTCACATAAAAACCCCCGGGCTATTCAAACACGACGATCCAATATAACATATCCAGCAACACATAATATCAAATGTCATCAACGTAAGTAAACATGCGTATCCCAATTGTCGTTGACATATAGCAACGAAACCGGCGATATCACATATTACACTTACGGTCACAGAAAAGAGAGTGTAAAACTACAACAGTTGGAATCCGCAATCTCTTCAGACATCGCATGCCTGACCAAATGAATTACTTAGACATCGCATGCCTAACAATTATAAACCCCGTATTTTAGTCTCATTATCGAAAACACTTTTCAATATCAAGTCGGGCAATTCAACAAGATTCCCGACATCCTGATCGAATGCTCGTCGCAAACTTCAGTAGACGGCTGCACCCCCGATACCGTCGACGAAGTGCACCAAGGCGGAACACCGCTACCGCGAGCACCCGGACGGATGCTTTCGGCGACGGGGTTCTCCTACAGTCACTTGGTCGGGGCTATGGGGTGAGGCTGTCTATTAAGTTTATCCGGCGAGTATCCGCGTACGCTACGTGATTGCGACGGACTTTTGATCACATCAAAATTCCGTGGCAACCGATCAAGTGAGACTAAAGTGCTACGTTTATAACATTCATTCAGTTATCTCATAACTTTTGTGAATTCCAATTATTGTATCCCATTCCGGATAAATAGAAAATGTCAAACTTTCCGATCGAACAATCGAACACCTAAGTTTTCCCGATACAGATCAACACATGAAACAAGTCTAAAAACATTCAGTTCGTGCCTCAGTACCAACGGTCCAGCCGTAGAAGGGTCAAGCCAACGCCTCACATGTGGCATGCCGTACTGCCCCAAATCCGAAGGTTCAAAGGGCAGTTCAAGACGGTCACATAATCGAGTTAAGGTTTGTTGTCTTCTAGAAGGTCCATCGAGTTACTTGCACTACTTAGAATGTCTTTAAACTACGGAAAGATCCAACACTTGGAAATTTCCCGATAGGGGAAAAATTGGGTATTTATATCCGGTCGAACTTTTTAACATATTCAAAAATTATCCGGAAAAACACATAGACAAAATTTGATAATCCGATCGAACATTCGAATCCCCAAAACAACCCAGAAAATTCAACTCTTGAATAAAAATTAAAAATTCCCAGAAAATCCAGCATTATCAATTAGGAGTTACTGTGTAAAATATATTAAATAAGGTGGCCGTACGGCCGCGGAACAGCCGCACGAGCCATGCTCGTGCCGCGGAACCGCGGCAGTTCAATGGATTTAGGAACAAGAATTTCACAGAAACTCTTAAAATCACCTGCTGATTTTTCTGCATATTTTTAATATTGAAAAAACCCATTTTTTGAAAAAAGGACAGAGAGCATTTTTTGAGTTGGGGTTTCGGGTCGATCGGACTTCAAACTCCGTCTAGACTTCGCCTAAGGCTCTAGCTAGGCTCTGATACCAGTGAAAGGTTCCTAGGCACCCTAATGAGGTCTCACAAGGCATCAACCATGCCAATTTCAAATTTTAACGGTGCCGAGAAACCCGACTACGGATCGTCGGCTAGATTTTTAGGCGATAAAAGAAACTAGTTAACACTTAACTAAAAGGATACAGAAATACAACCTTTGTAGATCCGGTGCTCCACCTCCACGGCTCCGCGATGAGCTCCCTCCGCTGTCCAAAACGAATCCCGAACTCTAGCATCGGCTTCATCGAAGAATGGGCGGGCTTGATCGTCGGTTCAATGCCGAAGATGATCTACGTGGAGGTATCACAAGAACAAGCTCCAACTTCACCAAGCCTTGAAAACTTGTGAAGGAAACACCCAATACAACTTGGAAAGAGGTAGATGATGAAGAAATAGGAAGTGGGTAGACTTTATATTTGGATTTCTCACTCATTTTGGCTAGTTGCCATTGATGGTGCAAGCTTTCTTTAAGTTGAAGATGAAGAAGAAGAAGAAGATATGATGAAGATAAATCAATAATAAAATCTAATTGATCTTATCATAATGCAAACTTGGGTTAGATTTAACTCTTGTAGAGAGCAAACTCTAGTTTAGCTAATGGTTAGGTTTAAACATAAAACAAAATGGTTACAAATTCAAAGCATCATGAAGTTTCCACAAAAGACAAAATTAGCAACCATTTCATTTTAGCCAAAAGAAATAAAGAATATAAATGAAATGAATAAGTGAATACTTTAAAACTATAACCATTAACCTAACTATGGTTCAAATCAAACATACACCCAAGTTTGCATGCATCATCAAACATGATACAAACTAGTGCACAAAACTATATCATATATACAATGTGCACTTCAAGTGAGAAAATCCATCTTAAGTGAACCAATACTAGTTAATGTAAAGTAATATATCAAATATATAATTATGCATTAAATCATTGAATCAACACTTGATTCTATGATCCGGTCATATCGCATATAACCGGCTAGTATCCAATGTATCGGCTTATCGAATCAATCATTGATTCGATAACTAGGTTATATCGCATACAACCATTCGACACATTCATCGCGAGAATAAAATACGGTATCACATACACGCGTTATTCTCGGTCCCGCACATATCTCATATGCGCTCCTATTTCGTTTCGCTTGAGCCAGGAAACCTCTGTGTAGGACTCTAAAGAATCGTCAATACGCCGGCAGCGGATGATGATCATATCAGACACCCACAAGCCGCAAGCGGTCTGCTAAACGTAACGGCCACCCGGGTATTGAGCGATCAGAAGATCGACGAGCAAGCCCGCTCACACTCCTGTGAATCCAACCAGTAACACTTACCGTACAGTCCGGTCTGATCGTCTGATATGTCGCATATCTCGCCTAGGGGTGGTAAACGTCAGACCCCAATAGCTCGATAAGTCATGTCGATATGAGGTCTATAACAATTCGAGAAACTACTGGTAACACTTACCAGTAAATCTCAGCAACCCTGGCCAGGGATTTCCTGTTATAGCCAATCGAACACAGCGCAACATCAACCCCCTATACCGGGAGAGACGAATCCCCTCCTATCGCTCATTGCCTCCATGTGACTCGGGACTGTACCCAAAAACCACCGTTTTGCACGCCCTCTTGGACGTGGTAAGATGGAAATCAAAGCACAGTTGGAACCACACAAGACTCTATGACGATCTCAGGTCAACAGACTACTCTGTACCAGTGTCACCAGAGAACTGCCATCTGACGTGAGGTATAATACCATCTGGGAGTTCTCGGCGAGTCCGTCCAGTGTACCCAGTCTCTACTGAGCACCCGTATATCATCTCTGATGTCAAACACCAATGGATATGGGATCATCCATCGCCCATCTGTATGGGTCGAGAAGGTACACGCTAGTCTAGTCTGGTATATCGATGCCCCGTCTCGATACACCCACGACTAGGGACTTTGAAGGATGTACTTATGGACTACCATGTCCCCACTAGTATGATCCGCATCATAGTCCAGGTAGTCAAGTACACATCCTAAGGGCTTTACCAACATGTAACAGAGAGACAATCAGTATACACGTTAAGGTAATGATCAACCAGATAGCATACTATCATGTCGAGCAAGAAAGTCCTCCCTATATATGTCCCAGCATCCACTACAATATACATCCAATGTACAGTAATGGCCTCTAGGGCATACATATAACTAACAGGTGGCATACAATCAATGCTCATGCAACATGAACCATCAATAATTGTGCAGTATCCAATGGTACAAGTCCAAGCACAACAAGTAATAATATGCAAATGATGTTTTATGTACAATCTCTATATGTTCAATATAAACATGCGGCTAATATCATATCATATCTTGCCCTGACGCATAATGCCATGCGGACGATTCCCCTGTAGATGTTAAATCTACTCATAAATGATCTTGTGCTAAGTAAAGCCAACCACTCGCTTTCCCTTCTTCGCATCGTCTGAAGTCCCCGCCTGCGTCCCTAAGATCATAAAACAACAATAGAACAAGTTTATATTAGCGATCAACCAATAACACGTAACCACTACGTTTGACCGACGCACCAACTCCAAACATACTCTCAAGTGTTAGTATAGTGGCTAACATGCGTAGCGACACTACGATACCAACCCAAGAGCAACAGCTATACAAGAACACGAACCGTATCGGATAACGTAACACGCGTAATCAAAATACTAGAAAACAAGCTAAGTGATCCCAGATATTGTCACACAAATAATTGGTGAAAGTTGCAAGTGCCACGAGACCACATACAACCCTAGAGACCCTACGCCCAAAACACAACCCCCCAGCCCTTACTTTGGCCGCAAATTGCGGCCAGAACCAATAAATCCACGGCCTGCAAGAAAGGGAATGGGCTCAGGTTTTTATGGTGGGTTCTAGGTCACAACACTAGGTCATTGTGATGGGAACTTTTCCAACAAACACCTGGTTTGATAGAAGATTCATCCGAGACCCAAAACTACACTAAAATACGATATGTGCACTAAAAAGAAACTTTACATGTTCTAAACTGAAACTTATAAGCTACGCAACAATAAAAACACCTACTTAACAGATAGAGATCATTACCTAACAACACAAGCTCAAAGATCCTAGCTTTCCAGGCTCCAAGGGATCCTAGAGGCAAAATAAGACTTGGGATGTGATTTGGGTGAGATTTAATGAAGTTTAGTAAAGGTTTTGTGATAGAAAGGTGAGGGTTCAGTTGAGGGTTTAGGGGAAAGGAGAAATAATGAGAAAGAGATATAGTGAGAGAGAATGAGAGGGTGTGAGGTGTTAAGGATGAGGGGTGAGTGTAGGGTAAGCATACCCTCACATTAACTCTCTCCCTCCATCATCAATAAATGCAAGCCATGACTCCTCCATGAGTCACGTTGCCACATCCTCTCATTCCAAAACACTAAGGAAAATATCTTCTCTAAAACAAATATCTAGGGTTAAGGCTATCAAAGCAAGGATTAGGATCAACTTAAGGTTGTCATGGTCACTAACGAGATTAACACAAACTAACCCTCACATTAACATGCACACGTGCGTGCAAGCCATAACAAATAATAATAAAATATTAATTAATTGTTATAAAATATGAGAAAACCAAATTGGTAAACTTTTTACAGAATACCCGCATTATCGCTTAATTAACACCAATCGCAAAACTAAAGTGTTACAATTTTGTTTAAAGTATACGTCCCGCCTTTTTGAAAATGATTTAGAAGGGGTTTCCTTGTAAAAATCTAGTGTCGGTCATAAACATGTGGAAAATAGTAAGATTATAGCTTCTTTGAAAACCCCTTTAGTATACATCGATATATGAAAATAATATTCTGGTATTGTCTCGTGGACCAGTCCTGTTCGGTTACTATAAAACATAATATAACTCATCGGTGAAGGGCATATATATCGATCCCTCACATATCTATAATATATCCATATCAGTGCAGAGCATCTATATCGATCATTCACATATCTACCAGCAAACATATTGTGTCTCCTTGCCTCAATGGATTGAATACACAAATAGCACCGGGTGACATCTTATGTCTCCCTGCCTCAATCTCTCATGGATTGAACCCATAATAATATATCATAGATCCCCGGCTATATTCACCGCGTCCGAATCATAATCCTCTTTAATATATTCTTTTATATATATATACTCAATTTCTTAGGATTGATATCATATCACATCATATTCATAATAATATAAGTCTCGTAAAACCCCTACCCTTTTAGTCTGTGTGAACTAAACATACCACAAACGAGTAACATATAACAGCGCAAGCAAGTAAAATAAATATAGTGTAACGGTAATATGAACATAGCATAACTAATAAGATAAATAAAGCGTGAGTGAATAAGATGTAAAGTAAGCATAGCATAAACGAACAGTAAATGGGAAATTACTTCGAATATTCCAACATATAATTTTAAAATAGAACGAAACGTTATTTGAAAATAAGAAGGCTACGATATTTCTAAATATATATTTATCCTTTTGAAATACAAGTAACACATCCTTTCATTATCACTTTTAAAACATGAAACAAATCGTTGTTTTTAGAAAGTGAGTAAGACCTTTATATCTATATAATCTCTCAATCGGGGTAATAATAAGACTCCACGAGTCAAAATAAAATAAGGCCGTATTTGGCTGATCATCATCATCCCATCCCGTATGGAATATCGCCTAGTACGATGACCATCTTGTAAGTCTACGGTAGCGCCCCGGCCGTTAATTCGAGGCCAAACGCGGAACAAAAAACTTTTATAAACTGGCGCTAACGCAGTCTCTCACCCGGATCGTTCCATCAACCCGATACTAGCAAACTACAAAGATATTAGAATGGCTATACCGATCGATCCTTCGGTCTTTATCCGCCATCCCAAGCTCCTCGCGGCTGCTCCAACGAAGTTTGCTCTCCAACCTCGCTCGTCGAAATGGAACCACGTCAAAGATTCTTTATACGGACTCCCACCTCTTAGACGAGACAACTCGGACATCAAGTTTTCTAAAAGAGATGACTAAGATGAACTAGAGAATGAGTGTGAATACTTTGTCTCAATACACCATAGGATTCTCATCATATGAGAGGGATAGGGTGGAGATTGAAGAAGATGCCATGAGATGAAGAGTGTGAGCTCAAGAAAATGTCAAGTGAGCAAAAACCAAGCACACAAAAATTGTGATAGTTGCACTCTCTTGTTGTTGTGTGAATATTATGAGGTTTTGTGTTTAAAAACCAAGGAAAAGATATCCCAAAATATCTCCCACAAAACCCACAAAATATCTTACCCAAAACAAAACTCATTAAACCACCATGACTCACTATATGACTCATAACAATGAGTCATTAAGTGAACATGCTAGAATAATGACTCATAACAATGAGCGACACTTTCCAAATCCAAATTAACATTTAAACCAAAATGTTAAACAAAAAGAAATGCATCTTCTAATGTAATCTTGTAATGAATTACAAGAATACCCCTCACCTGTATATACATACCTGCATCCGTATTCCGACTGAATACGAATACAATGAGACTAAAAATATTCCAACACAATATAATACTAGGATCCGACTTAAACCAAAGCCCACCAGTATTATCCGTCCGAATCATGACACATGCACAAGTGCACGTGTATGTTCGAACCCTGCCATAAAACCATACGGCCTCTACAACGTTTCGCCCGAACTTAGGAAACTTTCTGTGGGGGACTCTAAAGACTCGTCAATATGCTGGCAGTGGGTTTAACCACAAGCACGTCAGTGGTACTAGCTGTATGTACGGCTGCCCATGTATTGGGCGAAAGGGAAGCCGATGAGCGAACTCATCCTGAAACCCTACTGAGCATATCTATGACAATCTCCGTACAGTCTGGTCTGTTCGTCTATGAGTATCGCATATCGGTCCTAGGGGGATGGTAAACGTCAGACCCCCAATAGCGGTATAAGTCGTGTCGGAGTGTAGCCCAGAACACCCTGAGAAACTACTGGAATACCTACCAGTAAATCTCACTTGCCTTGGTCAAGGACTTTGTGTAATGGCCCTCCAGACACAGCACGATATAAACCCCCAATACTGGGAGAGATGAATCCTGTCTAACCGCCACTGCCTCCAAGTGCTTCGGGACTGCATCCAACTACTACCTGTTTGCACGACTCCTTTGAGCCGTGGTAGGGTAGCAATCAAAGAATAGTGGGAACACACTTGAGCCAAAGTAGCAGTGTCAAGTCAACGGACTAAGCTATACTCATATCACCTGGGAACTGCTCCTGACGATAGGTATAGTACCAGTCAACAGTGCCCCTGCAAGTCCGTCCAGTGTACTCATAACCCAGTGAGCACCTGTATACTATCTTAGGTGAACCAACTGACACCAATATCTTGTGAGACCAGCCACCGCCCCTCGTCGGGGTCTCGGTCCGTATACACTAGTCTATTCACGGAGTATCGATGCCCAGTCTTGAAACTCCCACGACTAGGGACACTTTAAGGATGTGCTTATAGACTACCCAACTCTCATGTATATGATCACCATCATACTACTGGTAGTCAAGTAAGAATTCTATGGGCTCTATCAACATGTAATAATGATCTGTAATATCACCTGAAGCATGTACACGATGATAAAGACAAACTAGATAGTATATTATCATCTTGAGTAAGACTGTTCTACCGGTATAGGTCCTCCTTCAATCATTGCAATCACGTGCCTGTGATCCAATAATTGACTTGAGGGCACTATAGCCAACAATCTCCCACTTGCACTTAAGGCTAATTATTGCGATGTCGCATACTCACATCCCGTATGATATCGAACACCCAACTCCTCTACTAATCAGTTTCACAAAGCTCGTTTGTGAAACTATTTCTTCGGAGAAATAGCCTCAGTGAGTGGATCCGTCCTGATGTTTCCTTCTATGTCTCTCTTAATCTCAAGTTCGTGGAGAAAACCATCTCCCGAAATGAGCAATACATGTCTTAGAATATGTCTGGATATCTGATGGGACCCAGTGCACAAATGAACTCCAAATCCAACAAATTTCTTAGACTGTATCATTAACTGAATTTAATCAGTATCCTGTATCATGCCTCTCTCAGTATCCGCTTGGAACACCTGTCCAAATACTGCCCCTCGCCAGAGGGAAAACTATAACTCTGACAATCAATCTGTCATTCAGGTCACCTTGGAAGCCTGGAATTGTAACTGTCACCCGAAGGAGGCTGTCGTTATTAAATCCTTAGAACATTCACTTATGTTCATAAACTGCTTCCGAGCGTTTCTCCAGAATTGGATTGATATATCAACTTATTTCAACTAGTGCAAAAACAACACCCGTTGTGGTACTTGACATCTCATGATCAACTCAATTGCCTAAGCAAGTGATATGCCAATCATGCACATCCCTCTCCCCTTTAGTCTGTAAGACACCTTTAGAGAGGGTGACTCTATCACCTGCAGGTACACCACCATGCCAGGAGTCGACCATTCTAAAATACCTTTAGAATAATGTCTAAGTACCCAGATTGGAAAACTATCTAAATCTAGACCTAAAACCATGGATCTAGTAACCAGAATGTCTGATATTATATCAATATCCTATGTGGAGAAAACACTGTGTGACAACCACAGTATAACCGATCGTAGTATAGGAGTTTCACTTCCTACAATGTGCATGTCATCCAAATACCAGGACATCACACCCTACTACCTTCTTAACAGATCCATCCCCTATTCTGATGAAGTCAAAATCTATGGCTGTCACATCAAAAATAGATGATCTATCCCCTCTATATCTGCTTTAGTCTATAAATTGACACAAGCTACTTATCCACTATGCTTCCGCTGCTCCCACTGACTACAACAACCCTCTGGCAGAGTCATATATGTGTTCACTTCTAAATCTTGTTTAGAACGACACTATACTCATCCTCCTGCCGGGTCTCATAGTCTGGAACAACAGTAGTGTCAAGTCTGGGTAAACAAGAACCTCCCTGTCACCGTCTTTGAGAATACCGAAGTACCTCTCAGGAGCCTGAGGTTTACCCACCATATCTGCGGAGTGGCTAATGGAATGTCAAACCTTGTTGAATCTTTTGGTTTTATTAAATTTTCAGTAATCGTTTGTGGTTCTGGAATCACTTCCAGTTCTACCATACTCCCTCTACCGTTTTCTGAAAAAGTCCATTTTACTAAAACTGTGGCGAGTCAAGAACAATATCACTATTGATCTTCCAGATGGTAGAAAATCACCCCCTTGTCATAGCTTGGGATAACCCACAAACTGCCACTACAGAAACGTGCCTTGAGTTATCCAGAGTCTGGTTTTAAGCATAAGCCAGACAACTCTATATAGCTTAACATCGTTAAGATATGAGCCATTCTATATACAATATAGAAACAGAGGCACTAATTTAATCGGAACCAGATTCAAATCATGCGGCTGTCTCCAGTGCATTTCGACTAAAGGGAAGGAGGCCGATCAGCGTTACTCAACTTAGGAGTGCATCCAGACATGAGTAACCTGAAAGAGAAACAAGTTTCTCAAAAGCCAATACTTTCAACTGAATACCAACCACAAGTATCTACATCTTCGATCACCTTGAAGAATCCTGATACTTGCAACATATGGTTCTCTACTTTATTCTCGTACCTATAGCTTCTCAAAACTTAGACCTTGTATTTCTATGAAACACTTATCTAAAAACTTGAGAAGTCACAAGTAAACAGAATATAGTATGAGGACCAACCCCTCTGTCCTAATGGACACTGGACAACATGCAATACTTTGTATAAGTCCCCTGAGTTGAATAACTCAAACCTTGTGCGTCGTAGGTTGAAAACTGTACTATGGTTAAGAAGAATTACACCGCTGTTGAATGCTCCTTACCTAACCATCAACTGATATAGGTAAATGTTATGGACATAATCTCATAAAGTTATATCTCACTTTATAAAATAAACGTACAGATATATCAGTTTGAAATTTGTGCATATTAACGGATATTCAAAACCAAATATTTGCCATCCGGCAAAAACCAGGCAATTTCCTCAAATATCACCAATTACAACGAATTCCGATATAATGAGGAAGATCACCTAATTCCCAATAACTTACTCCCACTCATCATCTGTAAAACCATAGATATGTGAGAATCAAACCTGGTAAATACATATCTTGGAGCAAGGGCTAATTGGGAAATCAGTTTTCTATTAACAATACACAGTGAAACTGAAACATGAATATGTTTCGAAGTGGTATCCGGGTATTCCTAGTAATGGATCTTCCATTATCCAGAGTCAAGACTGTAACCGTATATTTCTTTGCCATCTCTCCAAATCCCTTTATTTGTCTTTAGTTGTTACCTTCTATACACCATCGTTAGGCTAAATGGTTTTCTTCCTTCCTTACCGTTCGGCACCAGCCTATGGTTTGAAAGAAGACTATCCAATAAGCGTAATAGGTATACTCTCCTAATCCTAGGATCTCTCATAACCTGAGAGAAGGTAAAAGGAAAAGACAACTGAATAAAGCTTATTCTATTTCTCCTAAACCGGAGAAATGCAAAGATGAAGTAGGAGTGGCGATGAGATACGTGGTTTGGTCATGAATGATAGCAGTCACAATTTGCTTTGCCCTCTTTCTGATCCCTTTATTTTTCTTTACACATCACCTTCTGTACACCACACTTAGACTAATTGGTTTTCTTCATTCCCTACCTTTCGACACCTGCCTATGGTTTGGAAGAAGACTATCCAATTAGCATAACAGGTGTACTCTTCTAATCCTAGGAGTACTCGCAACCTGAGAGAAGGTAAAAGGAAAAGACAACTGAATAATCCTATTCAATCTCTCTAGAACCAGAATCCATCCTCGAATCTGGAACAAGTTGCTTCGAGTTCGTATATAACCATACGATGGATTTATCCAATGGAAGTGGATGTTTGTAGTGATACGAGGTGTTCTGGAGAAATGCAAAGGGAAGGAGTGGCAATGATGTATGCAACTCATACAATCCAAAAGCCAGTGTTTTAAGAAAGTTCGGTTAACTTGGTCACTGAGTTATAGTCTAGGGTCAGGATATGGCCGCTGCCAAAGAGAGAGAGAAAAGAAACACTCAACGTGCACTTTAACCTAGATCATAATGGTTAATCATTTTATCTAATCGGGATGTCTCCCACTGTATCCTCAAATTCTCCGCTAAACCTGAAAGAAGAATTAGTCGGGATCACCCGAGGAGTAAACCAACTCATCAGTGGGAATCGGGATCCAACTATCATCGCATGATAACGTGATGGAATCCACTCACGTTATCACACTCGAGAAGGTATGCGCATGTCTGGCAAGTTTCAATTTCTTTAGAAACTCCCGATATGATTTTTACCCCATACTCTTATGACCTTGACGAAGGCCAACATATCATAAGTCACATGTCAAGTTCTACCCGTCATTATCCTGGTTAATTTGAACCCACCCGTACATACCCTTGACGAAGGCCAAAATGGTAGTACGACTGTCCCAAACCAATGCATCTATCTATGCAACAAAAAAGTAACAAATAGCTACCATATACTATGCCTTGACAAAGGCCAACATACATAGCTTGAATATTAAGTGCTACCTTCCTGAAATGACGGAGGGCTACGAATGGTTTTTGGCGAAAAACCTTTAACGTAATGAACTTGATATCGTTGAAGGAACCGGATAGCTTTTTATAAATATATAGTGGCGAAAACCTTTTCTAAAGAGGTCACTCCCGGTGAAGAGATCTCGGCTCTTTCCTTGTGGAATGAGGTGCAGGATATTCTAAACTGAATACCGCGATGCAAAGCAAAAATTAATCGACTATAGTGAAGTTATTACCCTGACGCAAACCTCTGCCCAAGGGGTCACTCCCGATAAAGGGATCTCGGCCCTTGCCTCGTCGAATGAGGTGCTGGATATTCATAACCGAATACCTCTGTGCAAAGCAAAAGAGAAAGACCTTGTAATAACACCCTTTTGAAAACTGTTCCAACAACATCGAATAGGTTTGTTTTCCTTGCATTAATCAGAATCAATGTTGTCCCATCAATTAATCACACCAGAAAAGAACGAAAATATGATGTACGTATATGCCATCCGCATTCTCCACTGGGTCCCGTCATCACCCGTTAGGTTACGTAACTAACGACAGAGCGGGGACTGGACTAGCGCGGGTGTAAAACATATACAACATCTACTAGTATATATATCAATATATAATAATCGCTCCAGGTATGATAAATGCAACATCACAGAAAAGTAATAAGCATCACAGAACAATACAGATAATCTGGGAGCGCAACTGAAACCCGACGTTCCCTTGGTCATGTGGATAGCCTGTTCAATGAAAACCTAGACACCTACGAGTACGGAAAGTTACCTGCCAAATTCAGAAGCGAGGCAGCCCCCTTCAGCAAAGTGAATGGACCGTCCAACACTTCATGAAATCCGGTAACTTGAGCACCCCTCCTTCGATCAACCTGTACCCCCTACGAGTGCGGCAAATAGCCCGCCAATTCTAGAGTGAAGCTCCCTCCGTCTCAAAGCCATGAGATGCGGGCCCGTTGCTCTCTAGAACCCGGCTATCCGTGCACTTCACCGGGGTAATCCTAGTACAGAAAATAAAATATGTACAACGATGACATCGACCTCAACCCGGTCGTTCCCCAAAAGAATAATATACAAACAGGCAGTGACGACAGTCCACAAGTCGGAGCTCGCCCCGCGATATCAAATGTACAAATATATCTAAACTGTACTAACATTGCATCCAAGCTATCCACCACGAAAAATCCGCAACATCACAGCACAACACAGAACATCAACGTGAATGTCACGTTCGCAAACTTGTCTAAAAGAGCTATAGCAATTAGACAAGTTGTACCGCTCGAATGACATTCACGGTCGCAGATAATAATGTAAGTACTGTAAACTAACGTATTTAAAATTTCGACCGACTAAACTTCCCTAAATTACTCCAAGTGCAAATCCAGCATTCAAATGAATCTGGGCTAAAACAAAACATTTCAGAAACCACTATTCCATATAAAAAACACCTAGAAGAAAGATGGTACACTGTGTCCACCATACCGCCACGCAACCGTGGCAAACACGATGGTTTGGCCGCGGTTCCGCGGTGTGATGGTCAGAACGTGCTCTCAAATTTCTTCCAGGGTCTTAAAAAAGCCTACACGATTTTCTGATATACCGAAAATAATTTTTCGACCACTTTTAAATTTCGACAGAAACTTTGATAATGGAATTGCGGTTTTGGAAACTTCGTTTGATCGATATTTTAAACATGTTAGAACAAGCTAGTAAGGGGTTAATGGCGTGGCTCTAATACCATTTAAGTCTACGGTAGCGCCTCGGCCGTCAATCCGAGGCCAAACGCGGAACAAAAAACTTTTATAAACTGGCGCTAACGCGGTCTTTCACCCGAATCATTCCATTAACCCTATACTATCAAACTAAAAAGATGTTAGAATGGCTATACCGATCGATCTGTGTTCTTCGGTCTTTATCCGCCATCCCAAGCTCCTCGCGGCTGTTCCAACGAAGTTTGCTCTCCGACCTCGCTCGTCGAAATGGCACCACATCAAAGATTCTTTATACGGTCTCCCACCACTTAACCGAGGCAACTCGAACATCAAGTTTTCTAAAAGAGATGACCAAGATGAAGTAGAGAATGAGTGTGAATACTTTGTCTCAATACACCCTAGGATTCTCATCACATGAGAGGGATAGGGTGGAGGTTGAAGAAGATGCCATGAGATGAAGAGTGTGAGCTCAAGAAAATGTCAAGTGAGCAAAAACTAAGCATACAAAAATTATGATGGCTGCCCTCTTTTGTTGTTGTGTGAATATTATGAGGTTTTGTGTTTAAAAACCAAGGAAAAGATATCCCAAAATATCTCCCACAAAACCCTCAAAATATCTCACCCAAAACAAAGCTCATTAAACCATCATGACTCATTATATGACTTATAACCATGAGTCATTAAGCGAACATGCTAGAATAATGACTCATAACAATGAGTCACACTTTCCAAATCCAAATTAACATTTAAACCAAAATGTTAAACAAAATGAAATGCATCTTCTAAAGTAATCTTGTAATGAATTACAAGAATACCCCTCACCTGTATATACATACCTGCATCCGTATTCCGACTGAATACGAATACAATGAGACTAAAAATATTCCAACACAATATAATACTAGGATTCGGCTTAAACCAAAGCCCACCAGTATTATCCGTCCGAATCATGACACGTGCACAAGTGCACGTGTATGTTCGAACCCTGCCATAAAACTATACGGCCTCTACAACGTTTCGCCCGAACTTGGGATTTTTCTGTGGGGGATTCTAAAGACTCGTCAATACGCTGGTAGTGGGTTTAACCATAAGCACGTCAGTGGTACTAGCTGTACGTAACGGATGCCCATGTATTGAGCGAAAGGGATGCTGACGAGCAAACTCATCCTGAAACCCTACTGAGCCTATCTGTGATAATCTCCGTATAGCCCGGACTGTTCGTCTATGAGTATCGCATATTGGGCCTAGGGTGATGGTAAACGTCAGACCCCCAATAGCGGTATAAGTCGTGTCAGAGTGTAGCCCAGAACACCCTGAGAAACTACTGGAATACTTACCAGTAAATCTCACTTGCCTTGGCCAAGGACTTTGTGTTATGGCTTTCCAGACACAGCGCGATATCAACCCCCAATACCGGGAGAGACGAATCCTGTCTAACCGCCACTGCCTCCAAGTGCTTCGGGACTGCACCCAACTACTATCTGTTTGCACGACTCCTTTGTAGGGTAGCAATCAAAGAACAATGGGAACACACTTGAGGTAAACTAGCAGTGTCAAGTCAACGGACTAAGCTGTACTCATGTCACCTGGGAACTGCTCCTGACGATAGGTATAGTACCAATCAACAGTGCCCCTGCGAGTCCGTCCGGTGTACTCATAACCTAATAAGCACCTGTATACTATCTTAGGTGAACCAACTGACACCAATAGCTTGTGAGACCATCCACCGCCCCTCGTCGGGGTATCGATCCGTATAAACTAGTCTACTCACGGAGTATCGATGCCCAGTCTTGAAACTCCCACGACTAGGGACACTTTAAGGACATGCTTATAGACTACCCAACTCTCACGTATATGATCGCCATCATACTGCTGGTAGTCAAGCAAGAATCCTATGGGCTCTATCAACGTATAATAGTGATCTGTAATATCACCTGAAGCATGTACACGATGATAAAGACAAACTAGATAGCATATTATCATCTTGAGTAAGACTGTTCTACCGGTATTGGTCCTCCCTCAATCATTGCAATCACGTACCTGTGATCCAATAATTGGCTTGAGGGCACTATAGCCAACACATCAAATATATCATCATATCATATCATAATAATGATCGGTACGGATATCTAATCTACATACCCAATCACATAGCAACTCGTATGGATATCAAGTCTTCATATCCACACAGCGACTGGTGCAAATATCTCGTCAACGCACTCACTCAACGATCGGTAGGGACACTCATGTCACGTACACGCACGGTGACTAGTACGGAATTTTAGTCGCTTACTCGCCCAACGATCAGTACGGACATCAAGTCACGTACACGCACATAATATAGATCGTACTATAACATCAATCCTACTATAACGTTAATCCTACTATGATATATAAGCATGGCAAGTTTTACGTGGTATGGCGGTACTAATGATGTGAAATGTAGCATACAAATCTGTGATTGTGCAACATGGCAATCATTAGCATTTGTGCTAGTGTTCTATCAATTGTGGTTACAATAAGCCTACTAAATCTAAAATAACTAGTTATACTGACTAACGGCAAGTCTAATTACTCGTAGCATGAACAACAATTCATATCAATAACATAAAGTAAATATGTTTTACTGGGGTGCTATACGCCATCCATCTGATTCCCCATTCATAAATATAATCTATTCACTGACGGCGACACTAGCTAGTCGAATCTCACGACTTCCTCGCCCATCCTCATCACCTCGGGATCACTCGTACTCGATCCTACAACCAATACAATCATAAATATGTAGGGATACCCTATTAATATCGATATAAATCAAAACAAACTACATATTATGCAAATCTCAAGTTGAGCTAGCTTAGAAATATATGGGCCATCTCAAAGAAAACGTTAAACCGGCTCAAAACCATTTTGAACCGTCTCAAACACAGTTTTCCAGAATTTTAAGTATAATTTGGTACTCAAACTTTGAAATCATTAAAATCTTTAAAAACCATAACTTTGAAAACAATATTTTAACCAATTCCTTCTCTTTTCAAACGGAAACAAGTTGTAATCAACAAGAATTACTACACTAACACTCTAAAACTAAAAGTAACCATTTAAAAACTCTATCATGCATGAAAAAAGAATAAAACTAAAATAATGACATTAATCTAACTAAAAGAAAGTAATGGGTACTTAGTTTAGGAATCAAGAACTCTTTAATCGAATGAAATTTTCATACTTTTGTAAACAAATTTCTAACTCTTTTCCAATCCAACCAAATAGTAATAACTACAAATAGCTACACTAAAAAAACTATAAATAGTTTATCATTTTTAAAGAAACTATATTCATAAGATTCATGAAATATAAATTTTTAACCAAAACATGATTTTTATGGCAACAAATTTAGAAATTATGAAAAGAAAGAGTTTACATCTAGATTGAATTAAGGAGGAGATCCAAATCTTAAATGAGACTGTTTGAAGGACTTGAGGTGGCTTAGCTATCTAGAGATGGTGAATGACTTGGATTATCTCTCATTTCTACTCTTTTCTTTTCTTCTTCTGAGTTTTCAAGGAAAAATTGAGAAGAAGAAGAGTAATAATAATAAGAAGAAGAGGTAGTCAACCCCTCTACCTTCTCTGTCTGTTCCAACAGAGGAAAGAATGAGTGCCCACTCCTCTACATTTTCTCTCTCCAATCAACCATGCATCCAGTGGATGAATAATCAAATTAGACCATGCCTTCACTTTCTTTATTCCCTTTCTTTCTAAAAAAAATGCAAGGAGATGAAGTGGGAAAATAAATGAGGGTTTCTCTTTGGTTTGGCTGGCTGGGCATGGGGGGAAGAGAAGAGAAGGGAGGGAGTGTGGTTAGATGAGAAGGTTGGTGAAGAAAATAAATGGGTGAGAACGCGGGACCGATATCGACTCGAAAGGAATGTTCACAGAAAAATCCTTGAAAAATCATAGTAAATCAAAAACGAAGAGACGAACGAAATTTTCAACTGACCGAAGGCTAATTCAAAACGTAATTCTACGGAAATTTTTGATTCAATATAAAACACTTAAATTTCAATTTAAATTTCGAAAAATTTCATTTTCAGAAAATTCTAAATGCTACAGAATCAATCTTTGTCTCTCTATTTCTCAATTTCGCGAAAATCAACATTCTCCCGAACTAAGTGATACATGCCTTAGAATTTGTCTAAATAGACGATGGGAGCAAGTTCACAAATGAACAATATTATCCCTCAACTTTTTGGGCTGTATCTTTTTGTTGAGTCATAATCAGTACCCAGCATCATAACTATCCCAATATTTGGCTTGGAACTCTTTCCAATATACCGATCTCACTAAAGAGAGCAAACTAATAACTTATTAAAGATACTCTGCGTTTCATGTCACTAAAGAAATCGGAATAGGTAACTACCTCCTGATGGAGGCAACTATTACCATATACCAAGAACATTCTCATATGTTCTTCACTAGTTCCTTTTGTTTCTTCAGGATTGGACTACTATCCACTTACTACAACAGGTGTAAAAGCATTATCTGGTATGATATATGACATCGCATGTGATCAATCCAAATGCCGAAGCAAGTGAAAAACCATTCATGCGAGTCCCTCTCCTCATCAGTCCAAAAGACATCTCTTTAGAGAAGATTACCCTTCCACATGCCAGTACGCTACCAAGCTATGAGTCGTCCATTTTAAATCCCTTTTAGAATGGTTCCATCTTATCTAAATTAGGACAATCCCAAAACTTGCTAGATCTATCTCTATAGACCTAGTCACCAGAATGATTGATATATTATCCAATCCTTTTTGGAGAAATATTTTTGACAACCATTGTTTGACCAAGCGGTAGTATAGGAACATCACTTCCAATCAGGAATTTTTCATCCACATACAATATGAAGAACATGACATTATTCCATACATCTTTCTTACAAATTC
This sequence comes from Agapanthus africanus, assembly GCA_030015575.1. Lineage (NCBI taxonomy): Eukaryota > Viridiplantae > Streptophyta > Magnoliopsida > Asparagales > Amaryllidaceae > Agapanthus > Agapanthus africanus. The sequence goes on along the minus strand of JASDDO010000016.1, from coordinate 349,671,167 downwards.
CAGATTCATTTATCATTTTGATGAAGTCAAACACTTTGATCGTATCAAAAACATATGATCCATCTCCGCTTTGCCTATTTTAGTCAATAAATAAACTTAAACTACTTGCACACTTTCCGCTGCTCTCACTAACCACGATAATCTTATGGCAGAGTTATATACATGTATACTTTTAAATCCGTATTTAGAAAGATGTTATATTCATCCACCTGCCAGATATCATAATCATGAAGAACAACAATGGCAAGTTATATCTGTATGGATTTCAGCATAGATACTGAAGTAAAAGTTTTATCACAATACACATCGGGAATTTAAAGAAAACCTTTTACTACAAGTCAAGCCTTATGATTGATCATTAAAAAGTGTGTTCGAAAATAACCGCAATTAAGACGGTGTCATTATTAGCTAGCCACAATGAGTACGGGTCGTCCGCAGGGAAACATGAACCCTTTTCTTGTTTTAAACGAGTTGATTATAGAAGGGTGATTGTTGTCGTTCCAGATATAGAATTTATAAAGAAAATGCTTGTAGGGTTTATAAGACTTAGTAGTAATAGATAAATAATTAAAAATAACTCCTTTTATCATTTAATAGTTTAAAACTAGATCGATAGTGATGAATGTAGATTAGGGTATCTTGGAAGAAACTAGGGTTTCTCCACTATTAATCCTTGTCCTTGCATTGATCTCTATTCATGTCTAGCCCTTAACAAAACAAGTGTTAAACCAATCTCAAATCGTGGTCATGACTATCAATAAATTGGTAGCACGCCCGATAAGGAGGTTAACATTTATTTTGCTAAATTTTATAGATTTTAAAATGTATAAAAGAAGTTAAAAGATTTTCTCATCTATTGTTCTACCCTATCGTACGAACCCTAGCAAGTTTGGAATTACTTCCTCATGGTTAAAAATTTGGAAGAAAGGTTGAAGAATGAAAACATGATTAAGATGTAGAAATGTAATTGCAGAAATTAAATACGGAAAATAAATTCTAGAAGAATTAAAAACAACTATGTTTATTAATCAACTATTACATATAACTTTTCTCCTTAGAAATTAGAATACACGAAGCCTAGTTTGCTCTAGATCTCTCTCTTTTAGGAGGTAGATGAATAGATGATGATCACTCGGATATGTGGATCTCTTGATCTCTTCGATTGATGATTTTGAATGTGCAGCTCTCAGTCCCTTATATAGTCTCAGAAACTAGAAACCCTAGATACCATCTGTGAATATATGATGTTAAGATCAAACCCCTGAAATATCACATCGTAGGGCTATCAAACCGCCGCGGAACTGCCGCATATAGCCTTGTTTGGCCACGGTTCCGCCGCAGTTTAGTGGCATCAAATTTTAGGATTTTTCTGGTATTTTATGTTGATATTTGGAGATCTTTTTGATGTCTAGATTCTTAAAATAATGTTCCGAGTCTCTGCCATTGCTTGATCTCTCGATTTGGTTTTAAATTTTGGCAGATTCGGTTTCGATATCCCAATTTGACTCGGATCTCTTGCTTGGATTTCAGACCTGAGCTAATATTTGCACAATATCTCAAATCATAATGTTAGTAGCATTTGGTATTTTTCGAGAAATTATCCTAATCATTTATATGATATAATATGTTAAGAATATTGATTAGAAATATTTGATATGATATGCATATTTTAATTGCTAAGATTTCATATAGATATTATATGCATATATTTTCCTTCATTATGTTAAATATAATGTAGAAACATATGATAATAAACTTTTTACAAATAAACCCTCATATGTTCTATATTTACAATCAACACCTTTTAGCACTTAACAATAGTAGGAAAAATATTCATTCAAATGTGCAATATTTTAGACTAATCAAATACCCCCAAAATTAAATTTGATCGTCTCGAGAAAACTAGTTATTAAAGAGAAAAAGAAAATGAAAAAGAAAAATCTAGCACACTTTCGTAGGCAACACGATTGCTATGATCATGTGCAACAAATCTTTAAATCTCTATGTGTCCCTAGTAGGAGGAGTGTTGTCTATTGAGTGTTTTCAACGGATTACACCCACAAAATCCCATAATAAAAGAGAGAAGATAAAAGTTACATACAAATATAAGAAACATATAAAATAAAAAACTTGAAAATAAGAGTTTCAACCTACACTAGCTTTTTAGTTGACACGAGCCCTATCTTAATAGTCGTGAAAAGATGTCAAAAATTACATCATCTCTTAATAAAATATCGTCTTTAGTCTTCCTCCCTACTTTTCTTCCAAACATCGATCATATACCCCTACGTGTGTGTAAAAGATATCCCTACACTTAGAGAATTCAATTCAAGCTATCATACTCTTGTCCATCTTCCTTAGTATTTTTTAGTCGGTGAATGTTTCAGATGGAATTTCTCACACATTCTTCATGCGACCGTTAATACTTTTTGAGATACTAACCAATCGATTACCAAATGTTCTTATTCTTTTATGCGTAATTAGCAATATTCTAGTCTTGCAATACCTAAGGCTTAGCAGTGACTCCCAAACCAGTTGGTCTAAGGAACTAGGTGATAAGACACCCACACTATATTTTTTTTATACCGCCTTAAGTAATTACAAAACCAGTGTTCATTTTTCTTCACCATATTTTATGTCATTTATATTTTCCTTCATACTAAAACTTTTAGATAAGAGCATTTCAAGATATTCTCTACTATCTTAAGTTTTAAGATGTGTGCAAGTGCGTATAGTAGAGTATCAACGTTCAGATATTTGGACTCAAGAATAGGGACTATTTATCAGACTTATTTCTATTCTCATACTAGTGATTCCTTTCATGTTACTAACCCTTGGGACAACAGTTCATGACTACCTATTACTAGCTTTGTTTTAAAATATCTAATTTTTTTGCTTTTCTTAAATCTCTTCCTATCTTTCATATGTATTTTTCACCTCCTAACTTTTATTATCAATTTTTTTGTGCTTTTATTTATTATAATGCAAAATGATGCATGATTAAGAACAAATCTCCCCCAATTCTATTTGCAGCAGTGTCCTCACTGATATCATCTTTTAATATCAAGACCTATAGACCTGGAAGGAAAAATTCTCAATTATTAGAAAAAGCGGACAAAAGTCAATGACAATGAAATACTCCCCCAGACTTGTTTTTGGCTCGTAATCATGTAAAAATTTATTTTTCTTTCAAGAGCCAAAATATTTTTCTCCTCCCAAACTTGAGTGAAACAATATTAACCATTTAAAATTATAAGAGGGGGGTAAAATTATTGGTCTATGCAAAGCTTTACAAAGACCAAAAGTTAACACTAACCGTTCGAATATTTTATCAATATGACACCATGGTTGGTAGAAGATCATGTCACAGATATATATGAAGAAGTGGGGTCGAGATAAGAGGTGTAATTGAACGGGTTTACGTCTCGGTTAATAGAGATGAAACAATGACGGTGGATGAAAACGCGAATATGAAAGATGAGGAATAGGTGGAATGTTTGCATTCTTGTACTTGATAAGAAGAAGGGGTGGCGGTTCAACTTCTTTAGGTGGAGGTTGATTCATCACAATATCCATGTCTTTAAGGAATGTGATTTCTTCGGCAAAAGGATCTTCAAAACTTCCATTGATATTCCGAATGATAATCTCATCGGAAAGGAAGTTATGATACTCGGATAGCTCGACTAAATCATTCGACAAGTCAAAGGATTTGGACTTAGGTGTGGATTTGTCGACAGAAGGGTCTTCACGTGTATAATAAATAGCCGGATCAAACAATAACGCACTAGTGGCGTCGAGATCAGTATCGTGAAGCTCCTCAATTTCGCAACTGTCGGAAGCTATCTTTTCGACAGAACATACATCAACTATATGAGCATAAGGTTCGAAGGGTTGACTTCCTAACTTATAGATGTTAAGCTCAATTGTCATCTTCCAAAAGGACATGTTCATTGAACCGTTTCGACAATTGATTATTGCGTTGGAAGTTGCTAGAAAAGGTCGACCTAGAATCACCGGAATTTGGTTTCGTGGGTTTGCTACAGATTGTGTATCTATAACTATAAAGTCCATAGAGAATATAAATTCCCCGACTTTGATTAACATGTCCTCTAGCTCACCCCTAGGTTGGGTGATAGATCGATCGACCATTTAGAGAGTGCAATGCGCAGGTTTCAACTCTCCTATGCCTAATTGCTCATAAACCGAATACGGAAGTAAGTTAACATTAGCACCTAAATCGAGTAGAGCACGATTGATATTTTTACCCCAAATAGTTATAGATATTGTAGGACAACCGGGGTCCTTATGTTTTGTGGGCACCAATTGGGTAAGAGAATTGCTCATATTACTCGCTAAGAAAACCTTTTTAGGCACTTGAATTTTTCTTTTCCTAGTGCACAAGTCCTTTAAAATTTTCGCATAGGAAGGAACTTGTTTGATAGCATCTAGGAGAGGAATATTTATGTTAACTTGTTTAAAAAATTCCACAATTTTCACCATTTGGGGACTTGGTCTGTTGGCCCTTAACCTGTTTGGAAAAAGGAGTTTTATCAATAAGGGTTGGGTCCAACTTTTAAGGAGAAGTTTGTAGGGATGAAATGAATCCTAAAATTGGATTTGGGATGGTCTTAGATGGTAATTCCTTCAAGGAAATGGGCTGAGAGTTCGAGCCTAGTGGGAAACGGAGAATAGGCTCGGAAGAAGATGGTGGACTAGATGATGTAGGATTAGAAGTAGTAGCTGGGGTTTCATCTGATTCATCATCAACTTGTTTACCAACATTATTATTCAGCACTCTTCCCGATCTCAATGTAGTTATAGCACTGATATTATGATTTTGAAGGATGAGATTTGCGCTTTGTGAGTGGTCGGGATTTAGTAGAGGTTGAGAAGTCTCCCTTTCTCTCTCTCACTCATCGTGACATTTAACTGTACAAGTTGTGCTTCTATCGATTTTATGCTTTCACCGTGGGAAGCAGTGTGTTGCACTAATATTTGGATAGAAGACGTTAAATTAGCCATTGTTTGCGTGGATTGTTTAATGAACGTTTCTAAGTTTCGTTTGAGTGCCGAGATTTTATCGGTACCGGCCGTCGAAATAGTATTATAAGAAGCAAAGTTGTTGGCCGGATTTTGAAAGGATTGCGGTTAAAAGGGGTGCTGCATTTGGTGTGGTGGTTGTTGCTGTGGAGGAATCCTTTGATAGTTATTTTTTCTTGGGAACTGATTTTTATTTCGAGATCGGTTCTGGTTCCAAGCAAAATTAGGATGATTCCTTCATCCCTGATTATATGTGGATGAATAAGGGTCATTTCTAGGTTGTTGCTGAAAAGCAGCATTGGTTTGTTCCTGACCTTGAGACGGAGGATTCAATGGACATTTTTCCATTAAATGTGATGGATTAGAACATCAACCACACAAGGTTTTGGGTAGCGTAACTTGGTTTAAGGAGGCTGACGAGAATTTATTTTCGATAGCATCGAGTTTCTTTTGCATCGCGGCCATTTCGGCTTTCACTACGATGGAAACGTTGAGCTGATAGATACCTGCCCTAGATGAAAATGATGTTGGTCTAGTGATCTCCTATTGTAAGGTTTGTTCGGTGAGATCTTCTAGAAATTGCTAAGCTTCGCCATCGTCTTTTGACATGAAATGACATTGACAAATGGTTCCAGCATTTGTTTCGTGGTTGGATTAATACCCTCATATATAATTCGGCAAAGTTGCCATCTATAAATTCCGTGATGGGGGCATTGTATAAGAAGATCCTTAAACCGTTCAAAGTATTTCTTGAATGGTCCGTTGGGAAGTTGGGTAAACTGGTTAATCTCGCTTCGAACACGGGCGATTTTGTGATCAGGATAAAATTTCTTAAGGAATGCTATAACGAATTCATCCCATTTGGCGATAGAATGTGCGGCAGTGCTATAAAGCCATTTTTCTGCTAGTTCGCATAAGGTAAAAGGGAGAAGACGTAATCGCATAGCATCCCCTGAAAATTGTGTAGTGCTCATCATTGCACATACGTTCCCGAATTTGGTTACGAAAACGTATGCATTTTCGGATTCAAGCCCGTGGAATTTGGGCAACAAGTTGATGAAGTGGGGTTTAATTTCGAAATTATCCCCATTGGCCTGTAGAATAGACAGACAAGTAGGAAGGAGTCCACGTACAGGGTACATCTTTCTTAAAGAGAGATGCGCGGTGGATTCTGCGCACCTACGGGTGGTGGCAGGGTTGTTGGGGCAAAAATTTGCACCCCGGTTGACCGAGTCAAAGTCAAGGTCAACCCCCAAGCTAGGTGGGCCCAAGCCCAGGTCAAGCGGGTCCATGCCCAAGTCGAGCCCGCGGCCAGCCTCCCCATGCCAACAACAAAATCATGTAATAAATAAATTTTTATGTAATTGTTTATACATGAATGTATGCAAAATGGGCATAAAGCCAATATTTGTAAGTCCGCGGCGGCGCCCCGGCCGTCGATCCGACGCCGGAAACGTGGAAACAAAAACTTTGCAAACTACCAAACCGGCACCACCGCGCACTTTTCACCCGGATCGGGCCATTAACCTAGCTACTAGCAAAGTAAAATACGGGTAGAGAAGTATACCGAGCGATCCGTGTCCTTCGGTCTTCGTCTCCACTCCGATCTCCCGCGGAAACTCCGTCCATCATCTCCTCGTCGGAAAGGGCACCACGTAGCCAAGTACTTTTACAGGCTCCCACCTCTTGACCGAGGCAACTCGGATGCGAAGTTGGCAAGCCGACGCGTCTAAGATTTGCTGTAGAATAGTGTAGTAGCCATTGTCTCTTTGGGGTTTAGTTGCCTTTGATGTGGAGGGAAGAATAACTTTGGAGAGATGAGCAATGTAATTTTTAGCAAGCAAAATGAGAACCACACCAAATAAAATTTCCTCTCATCTCTCCCCTCTTGCCTAAAATGGCCGGCCACCACTTCATCAGAATGGTGAAGGAATAAAGAATCTTAAGCAAGAGAAGAAAAAGAGAATAAACAATATAGAAATGGTCACACCAAAATCTAATCCAAATCCGTTCACAAAACCATCATGAAAAAAGCAATGGAAAAGACTAGAAAAGAATCTCATGATGGTTGAACCACAAATGCAATAAACCCCCTCCACAAATACTAATTTGCACAATTGCAAATTAGCCCCTCCATCGGAAAGTCCGGCCGGGAAGGAACAAAGAAAAACCGGTCGGAACGGAATGCAAACTGGCAACTTCATAAAAATGATCCCGTAATAAATTACAGGAAAACCCCACTACTGCATATACATGCCCGCATTTGTATTCCCACTGAATACAAATGCAAAGAGACAAATCTACACTATCTAATACTAGGATCCGGCTTAAGCCAAAGCCGGCAAGTAAAATCCGTCCGATCACGATCCGTGCAATACCGCACGTATCTGATCGAACCCTGCCATATCTCCATACGGCCTCTACAGCGTTTCGCCCGAAACCTGAGTAACTGTGTGTGGTGGACTCTAAAGACTCGTCAATACTATGGCTGTGGATTTAACCACTAGCACGTCAGAGGTATTAGCCATACGTGACGGGCCACCAGCTATTGACTGAAAGGGACGTCGATAAGCGAACTCATCCTGACACCCTACTGAGCCTGTCAGTGACAATATCCGTACAGTCCGGTCCGTTCGTCTATGAGCATCGCATGGCGGGCCTAGGGGGTTGGTAAAAGTCAGACCCCCAAAAGCGGTACAAGTCGTGTCGGAGTGTAGCCCAGAACACCCTGAGATACTACTGGAATACCTACCAGCAAATCTCCTGCCTTGGCCAAGGACTTTTCATGTTCTGGCTCTCCTAAACACAGCGCGACCTCACCCCCAATACCGGGAGAGACGAACCCCTGCAGATCCGCTCACTGTCTCCATGTGGCTCGGGACTGTACCCAACTAAAACCTGTTTGCACGACTCCTTTGAGCCGTGGTAGGGTAGTAATCAAAGCACAGTGGGAACTCACACAAGACAAATGACGATCTCAGGTCGATGAACTAACCTGTACACATGTCACCAGGGAACTACTATCTGACATCAGGTATAATCCCAACTAGCAGGTTCCCGGCGAGTCCTGTCCGGTGTACTCATAACCCAATGAGCACCTGTATACATCTTAGGTGAACCAACTAACACCAGTGGCTTGTGAGACCGGCCACCGCCCCTCGTCGGGGTCTCGACTGTATACACTAGTCTACTCCGGAGTATCGATGCCCTGTCTTGAAACTCCCACGACTAGGGACCTTTTAAGGATGTGCTTATAGACTCCAGCTCTCACTTATATGATCGCCCTCATACTGCTGGTAGTCAAGCAAGAATCCTAGGGGCTCTATCAACGTGTAATAGCGACTCGTAAGGTCACCTAAAGCAGTACACGATGATAAAGATAAACCAGATAGCATACTATCATCTTGAGTAAGACTGTCCTACTGGGACAGGTCCACCCCTCAATCATTGCAATCACGTGCCTGTGATCCAATAATTGACTCTGAGGGCACTGTCTCCAACAATATTTTGTAAGCCCATGGCTTATGTGCAAAAATGAAATGGCACATGAGCCATGGGATAGGCAAAATGCCATTTTGTGAAGCCCAAGGGGCTATATGTAAATATGTAAGCCTATAAAAGGCAACACGATGATGAATAAAGTAATACTTTTCATTCCCCTCAAAAAACCTAGGGTTTGTGCCTCTTTCCCCTTTCTGAAGGTTCCAAACCTTCTTCTTTCTTTTGAATTAAATCTAGAGTTTTATTCTTCCTTTTTCAAAACTAAATAGTTTTTAACCACAAAACCCACAAAGGGGAACTTGGATCTACCATCAGATCTCAAAAAGAAGAGAATTTTAGATCCCGCATCTCTTGATCCAGCCAGCAGAGGAGGAAGAAGAAGAACCCATTTTCTCAATGAAAACATTTTTATGATTTTAACTCCACTCTAAACCCTATTTCTGGGACTAAAAGCCCTTTTTCCTCGGCAGCGCCCTTTGCTCGAGCGCAAAGCGTCCACGTGCCGACACGTGGCGCGCTTGCGCTCAACCGCTCAGCGCTCGAGCGCAAAGCGCCCACGTACCGACACGTGGCACGCTTGCGCGCAAGCTCTTGTGCACAAGCGAAAAGCGCCCACGTGCCGACACGTGGCGCGCTTGCGCCCAAGCGCACAGCCCCTGAGTGCACAGCGCTTAAGGCGCTGGCCCCACGCATCCTTTGGATGCCTTTCCCCCCCTCTTTTTATATATATATATATATATATACAAACATATATATATATATATATATATATACATATGCATACATATGTACACACACACATACACCACGACACTGTCCCTGTTAGAAAAAAATTTCTAACGGGGCGCTGCCCCGCACCCCGCAAGGGGGCTGCCAGCTCCCTTGACCCCCAGCCTGCTATCCGGGTAGCGGGACCGCCGTAAAAACTCTGCGGGGCCCCCGATATATCCAAAGCCCCTTCAAAACACAACACTGCACACTGAGTTCGCATGACCAGTTTAACCCGTCAATCGGAGATTCCCTCGCCCCAAAGGCGAGGGGTAATTAACGGCAGCTTAGTCCGCGGCTGCCGGAGATTCGGATCCCCACAATCAATAAACCCCGGCCTACCCTAGGCAGGGGGAATCTATAGTACGCCTGACAAGCGCACGCGTATTCCCATCTCAATGGGGTGACGAAAAACACCCTACAGATTCTGGCACGCCCGGTGGGACCAATCTCTCCTCCCATATTTCGGGTTAACCATTCATGCGAACTCTGTCAATATACATACCTATACTTATACTGAAATAATGCTTTTTCATGTAGGTTTTCAAGCAATCACCTTTCAACAATATCTCCAAAGATGAACTCAGCTCCTATCTCCTACACGATGAAGATAGACTCCAGGACGGTCTTTCCGGCCAGTCTCGGGCGACAATGGGAGGAGCCACTGCTACCATTTGGCTCTATTATGTTCATGCCAGTTGGCGCCATCCCAGCTTCTCAAGCCCCGGTGACAGACAAACTAGTCTCGAAAGGCAAGAGGCCAAATGTGGTGGTCTCGAAGGCGCCCCAACTCAAACGCAAATCGGTGTTTGAACGACTCTCTCTGGCCCCAGCTGGGGGCAAGGCCATCAACTCCAACAAAGCAACAGGGCCTCTCGAGCAAGTTCCGGCGGTGCCCCTGACAACTGCTCGATCGGGTGTTTTCTCTAAGCTCCCCGCTAATCGACTCACGGTGGCTTCCCAGGAAATGGATGCCCGCCGAGCCCTTAAAATTGAAAATCTAAGGCAGAAAAGGCTCAGATATAGAGCCAACAAAAGGACTAGGGCTCCTGCTAGGCTGAACCTCATGGTGTTCAAAGAACAGGGTTACCCCGCCGAAGATGGGGAAATGGCTGAATGTGTTATCCACACCGTCTACTTGGTGGGCACGCGTCCCAGCGACAACCTTCACAGCAAAAGCAAGGATGGGGCCACCACATCTCAAATCCAACCTGGTGTGAATATAGCTCTCACTTCTCAAGACCAGTGTCCTCCGGAAGGTAATGAAGACCCTCCCAGTGAGGCTGATAAGCAGAGAGAGCCCTCAGTTCATAAGGAGTCGGGCTCGGAAAGAGAAGATGAGCCAATCTACAGGCCTAAGAATGCGGAGCAGCAACTTCTCCAAGAGCTCCGAAAACAGCTCAGAAGCAAAGACAAGGAGATGGCCAAGCTCTACTCAAAGATTGACGACTTGACAAATGTCGTCTTACGGCTTACGGCCCAACTTGCCTCTCAGCCGCCCAATCAAGCACAGGACTCTGCTCATGAATCGGGAAACATTGTCCCGAGACGGCCGGTGCCTATTCCCTCAAATCCAATGGTGGGCGGACCGCATGAAAGTCAATCGCATCCTATCTCAGGAAATGTCTTGGCTACTGATGACAATAGCCCGCGAACTCAAGATCAAATCATGGATTTGGTTGCCAGCAAAGTCAAAACATTGGTGGCTGAAGCCGAAGCGCAAAAAGATATCAGCAGTAGTGGAAGACCATATCCTGCTCAGTATGATCTGGTAGAATTTCCTAGCGGCTATGTCATCCCCAAATTCGGAAGATTCGATGGGACGGGAAATGCGAATCAACACATCGCCCACTTTAAAGCCTCATGCGGGAATACTGGGGGCAATGATGCACTTCTCCTCCGCCAGTTCGTTAATAGCTTGACCGATGTTGCTTTCGACTGGTACGCGAGCATGTCGGATGGCTCCGTTACTACTTTCGTCCAAATGGAATCTTTGTTTCGACAAAGATTCATGAGCGTCAGCGATAAGATCACCATTGCCGAGCTCGTAAGGACCAAGCCCAAGAACAACGAAAGCAGCACGGATTTTATAATCCGATGGCGCAATCTCTCCGTCAAATGTGAACCGCCGATAGAGCAGGACCAATCTGTCAGTCTCCTCGTCGGAAATCTTAATAATTGGATGGCCCCGTTTCTATGCACCGCGGGTCTCAAAACATTCCAAGAGCTGACCAGGAAAGTTCAAATGCTGGAGCGCTCAAAACAGGAGTCCTCCTCGGATTCCCAAAATAACAATAGGTCCTGGAGAAACCGAAAGGACGATAATCGCAAAGGCGAAAACTCCGACGATTCTGAATCTTTCAACACTTCGGCTAACCGAAATAAGCAAGGGATGAGCGGGCCTAGCGCCAACCAGCCTCGGAAGCCAATGTTCGGAGAATGAGGAGAATCTCCACTGAAAGAGAAGCTGGATAAAGTATATTCCTTCAGAAGGGACAAAATCCGTAAAATATTCAAAGACGCCCTGAAGAACAGTCTACAACTGCCAGAGTCAAAAAGACCGCAAGAAGCGAATTTGACCGACGACCCCAAATACTGCCCCTATCACAGAGTGATAGGTCATGCCATTGAGGACTGCTTCGTCTTCAAAGATTAGGTCGAAAAGCAATACAAACCAGGAGAGATAGAACTGTCCAAAGGCGTGTTAATAAACAGTCACGTCGCAACCGCCAATTTTTATACAAACGGAGACCGAAGATCTTCGTGAAACTGATTCTCTCTGACATCTACCTTTCACTGAGAACAATCGACCACCACGTCATTAAACTGGGAACAATCGATCACCACGTCATTAAACTGGGAACAATTGACCACCATGTAATTAAACTGGGAATAATCGACCTCTAAGTCGTTAAACTGGGAATGTAATATATATATATATATATATATATATATATATGTAAATAAACAAAAAATGTGTAAATAAAAGAAAAATAAAGAAAAGACGAAATGATAGGGCAACTCTCAATAAAAACCAGTGAGTGAAAATGAAAATGAAAATAAAGCCGAGGTGATGGGGCAACCGCGAATAAATAGCCGAAATGATAAGGCAATCGCGACCTTCGCGATAAGAAAAGCTGAAATGATAGAGAAATCGCGGTAAAACAAACAAAAAAAAACGGCGAATGATGAGTCGCTCCTGGTACCATATTCCAGTGCAGCGATGCAAAAGCCGAAAAAAATTCAAATTTTCAAAATTCTCCCAGCCCTACGGTTAGTCCCTAAATTGACTACCGTATACAATCCACGACCTCAAATAATTCTCATCATATCCATGCCCCACCGTAATCACCAGTTACGCGGCTGGTCTCCGCCCTTGGAATTATGGTCCATTGAGAATACCCACTCATGTGTCCTCACGATACATGAGGAGAACAAACCTTTGTGGGATCCTTACGACTCATAAAGGAAAAACACACTTAGGAGTCCTCACGACTCCTAAGGAGAAATACACCTGCGGGATCCTTACGACTCGTAGGGAGAAAATGCTTTTATGGGACCCTCACGGCCCATAAAATTGAAAAGCCGTAGGTGATAGGGATCCAAACCTGTCTCCTAAGCCATCGCTCCCTAATCCCCAAGTGGCGAATGATGAGTCACTCCTGGTACCATATTCCAGTGCAGCGATGCAGACGCCAACCAAATTCCAAACGTAAATCCCAATGGCGAATGATCAGTCGCTCCTGGTACCATATTCCAGTGCAGCAATGCAGACGCAGACCAAATTCCAAATCCTATACCCCAACGGAGAATGATGAGTCGCTCCTGGTACCATATTCCAGTGCAGCGATGCAGACGCCAACAAAGTCCCAAAATTTTTCCGGCCCTACGGTCTGGATCATACATCCTGCAAAACCGTGTACAATCCACGGGCATAAAACAATCCCAATCTCTCCCAAGTCCTACTGGTGAGACCACATTCAAAGTCCCGCCAAAAATAATAAAATAAAAAAAGGGTATGTCCACAAGCAAAATGGGCACGGATGAAAACCCGAAAAGGCTCCGTGAGTAAAAACAGCAGGACTGCCGGCGAGTTTGTGAAAATCCGAAAGGACGCAAACTCGTAAAAAAAAAGATGAAATGCAATCGCAAAGTCCTCTCGACTTTGTGAGGAGAAAATTCCCACGTGAGGTCCTTACGACTCACAAAGGAGCAACACACTTGGGAGTCCCCATGACTCCCAAGGAGAAAATACACTTACGGGATCCTTACGACCCGTAGGGAGAAAATGCTTTGTGAGACCCTTACGGCTCACAAAATTGAAAAGTCTTAGGTGATAGGGACCTAAAACCTGTCTCCTAAGCCATCGTTTCCTAATAAGCAAAGGCAAATGATGATTCGCTCCTGGTACCATATTCTAGTGTAGCGATGCTGATGCAAAACAAAAAAAAACCAGTTCCCAAGCCCTCCCGGGGCAAATGATGAGTTTCTCCTGGCATTATTCCAGTGCAGCAATGCAGATGCCAAACCAAAACCGAAATCCTCAAATCTACTCAAGGCAAATGATGATTCGCTCCTGGTACCATATTCCAGTGTAGCGGTGTTGATGTCAACCCAAATCAAATCAAACCAACAACCTCTGCGGCGGAATCATGCTCCGTCCCAGAATTTACCCCGTGTCGAAATCATGCTTCGCCTCAGGATATCTACCTTCCTTGCCGGAATTATGCTCCGCTTCGGAATCAAATCAGCCAACGACCTTCCCTGTCGAAATTATGCTTCGTCTCGGAATCAAGTCAACCAACAAGCTCTGCGCCGGAATCATGCTCCGTCTTAGAAAGTACCCCGTGTCGAAATCATGCTTCGCCTTGGAGTATTTGCCTTCCCTGTCGGAATTATGCTTCGCCTGGGAATCAACCTCTGCATCGAAATTATGCTTCGGTCAGAATGTCTGCCGCCCTCCGGAATGATGCTCCGATCTTTGGAATCATGCTCCGCGCTTCGGAATGATGCTCCGATCTCTTGGAATCATGCTCCGCTCATCGGAATGATGCTCCGATCCCCTGGAATCATGCTCTGCGCTTCGGAATGATGCTCCGATCTCTTGGAATCATGCTCCGCTATTCGGAATGATGCTCCGACCCCTTAGAATCATGCTCCGCTCTTCGGAATGATGCTCCGATCCCTTAGAATCATGCTCCACGCTTCGGAATGATGCTCCGCTCATCGGAATGATGCTCCGATCCCCTGGAATCATGCTCCGCGCTTCGGAATGATGCTCCGATCTCTTGGAATGATGCTCCGCTTTTCGGAATGATGCTCCGACCCCTTGGAATCATGCTCTGCTCTTCGGAATGATGCTCCAATCTTTAGAATCATGCTCCGTGCTTCGGAATGATGCTCCGATCTCTTGGAATCATGCTCCGCTCATCGGAATGATGCTCCGATCCCCTGGAATCTTGCTCCGCGCTTCGGAATGATGCTCCGATCTCTTGGAATCATGCTCCGCTCTTCGGAATGATGCTCCGACCCCTTGGAATCACGCTCCGCTCTTCGGAATGATGCTCCGATCTTTGGAATGATGCTCCGCTTCGGAATGATGCTCCGATCCTCTTGAATGATGCTCCGCTCTTCGGAATGATGCTCCGATCCCTGGAATCATGGTCCGCTCTTCGGAATGATGCTCCGACCCTTTGGAATCATGCTCCGCTCTTCGGTATGATGATCCGAACCCTGGGATGATGCTCCGCCACCGGAATGATGTTCCACCTCGAAGTCCAGCTTCAAGATCCATCAATTTCAAGCACACAACTCAAATGTGCGGTGTGCATTTATTGATGGGGGGCAATTTGTTAGGGTAAAAATTTGCACCCCGGTTGACCGAGTCAAAGTCAAGGTCAACCCCCAAGCTAGGTGGGCCAAAGCCCAGGTCAAGCGGGCCCATGCCCAAGTCGAGCCCGCGGCCAGCCTCCCCATGCCAACAACAAAATCATGTAATAAATAAATTTTTATGTAATTGTTTATACATGAATGCATGCAAAATGGGCATAAAGCCAATATTTTGTAAGCCCATGGCTTATGTGCAAAAATGAAATGGCACATGAGCCATGGGATAGGCAAAATGCCATTTTGTTAAGCCCAAGGGGATATATGTAAATATGTAAGCCTATAAAAGACAACATGATGATGAATAAAGTAATACATTTCATTCCCCTCAAAAAACCTGGGGTTTGTGCCTCTTTCCCCTTTCTGAAGTTTCCAAACCTTCTTCTTTCTTTTGAATTAAATCAAGAGTTTTACTCTTCCTTTTTCAAAACTAAATAGTTTTTAACCACAAAACCCACAATGGGGAACTTGGATTTACCATCATATCTCAAAAAGAAGAGATTTTTAGATCCCGCATCTCTTGATCCAGCCAACAGAGGAGGAAGAAGAAGAACCCATTTCCTCAACCAAAACATTTTTAGGAGTTTAACTCCACTCTAAACCCTATTTCTGGGACTAAAAGCCCCTTTTCCTCGGCAGCGCCCTGCGCTCGAGCGCAAAGCGCCCACGTGCCGACACGTGGCGCGCTTGCACTCAAGCGCCCAGCGCTCGAGCGTAAAGCGCCCACGCGCCGACACGTGGCGCGCTTGCGCCCAAGCGCACAGCCCCTGAGTGCACAGCGTTCAAAGCGCTGGCCCCACTCATCCTTTGGATGCCTTTCCCCCCTCTTATATATATATATATATACATATGCTTACATATGTACACACACACATACACCACGACACTGTCCCTGTTAGAAAAAAATTTCTAACGGGGCGCTGCCCCGCACCCCGTAAGGGAGCTGCTAGCCCCCTTGACCCCTAGCCCGCTATCCGGGTAGCGGGACCGCTGTAAAAACTCTGCGGGGCCCCCGATATATCCAAAGCCCCTTCAAAACACAACACTGCACACTGAGTTCGCATGACCAGTTTAACCTGTCAATCGGAGGTTCCCTCGCCCCAAAGGCGAGGGGTAATTAACGGCAG
Source organism: Agapanthus africanus (assembly GCA_030015575.1). Lineage (NCBI taxonomy): Eukaryota > Viridiplantae > Streptophyta > Magnoliopsida > Asparagales > Amaryllidaceae > Agapanthus > Agapanthus africanus. The sequence goes on along the minus strand of JASDDO010000016.1, from coordinate 349,654,845 downwards.
CTTAGTTCGCGGTTGCCGGAGATTCGGATCCCCACAATCAATAAACCCCGGCCTACCCTAGGCAGGGGGGATCTGTAGTACGCCTGACAAGCGCGCGCGTATTCCCATCTCAATGGGGTGATGAAAAACACCCTACAAAGGTGGTATCATTAAATCCCAATGGAGATCCGTCCATTTTGGGAGATATGGTGGGTGGAGGGAAAATAGAAGATGAATAAGTTCCGACTTCGGAGTCGATAGAAAAATCGTGGACAAGACGGACACTAGAATCCCGTGTCCATCCGATCATGCACTAAGTTGGTTTAGTACACGTGGCAACGTGTGATATGTGAGAACTCTTTTAAGAAGGTTTGTTTTTAAAAATAGTCGGACTTGAGATTGGACTCAACAAATTACAAAATACACAATCAATCCCTAGAATTAGGGCCACCTAAGTCAAGTCACTAGACCGCTCCTAGACTTTCAAAGGACAAGTCCCAGGATCAAGCCTTTACTATCTCCTTATGAATTTTGTGGCCAGGTAAGTTCCAGGTAAGTGGGAGGTATCCGCTATACGAATCACTGAAATAGATGGCTTAATTAAGTAACCACTTTCCTTAGTCACACTTGCCTTAGACACTGTAACAACTCTGAATTTTCTTTACAAAATTTTTCTCTTTAAAGTACAGAAAAGAGTTCCTTAGCCTGAGTACAAGTTATAAGTTAAATTTGTTTAAGAACAGCAAGAAACAACTTGTAGTTCATTGGTAAAGCCCTTGCACTGCTATGATGTAGTCCCTGTGTTCGAATCCCATCAGACACATTATATTTTTCTGAATTTTTCTTTTAAACTTTTTGGAAGCCCAAAAGTTTACACGTGCACTGCACATAGAAATGAAAAGTCAGGAAAAAAATATGTGCATAATATTATAAACACAGACTTGGACACGTGACGAGAATCGAACGGCCTCCCCCTCACTTTAGACCGGCGAAATCCTCCTTATTGCCGGCGGCGACGGGCCCCCGTAGGTAAAAAGTCCCCATACTTTGCACACAAAGCCCTTAGCCTACCCCTATAACCCCTGCACTATTTGATTTTTCTGAAATTAAATAGAGAATTTAATTTCACCTTAAAATAAAATTTAAATGCATTTTAATTCATTCTATCAATTCCAAAACCCTAATTCCACACTATAAATACTAACCCATGCCCTAGCCCATCTTTATTCTGAAAAATCTAATCAAAACTCTCAAATTTTCTCAAGTACAAGTGGGTTAGAAGTGGAGTTAGCAAGCTATCAACTTCCGGCGAGGATCGAAGCGAATTCCGGCGATCCCGCGACGCCACGACGACATCAACCTCTTCCTCTCTCTCCCTCTTCTTAACAAAATCCAACGGTAAGTCCCTCCCAATCTCTCTTTTTCCTCTTTGGAATCTCTTTTCAAAATAAATATCGGTAAGTGAAGTTAATACCGATGTCAACCTTCTAAACCTTAAAAAATCACTCTTTTTCTTACATATTGTTCAACAACTTTTAAAAAATACTTGTAACATTATTATAAATGTTTTGAATAAATTGTAACCTAGAATTCCATGCATAATAACTTTGATTTAAGTTTTTCGTTTAAATACCATGAACTTCACATATCACATCTTTTAGTATTTTTGTTAATTATACCTTTAGAAAACTTCACGGGGTAATAATCCACCCCTCACATACACACATGTTTCCATAGCACAATACTCTGTGAACGTATTTTTTGATACGAATGTACGTTACACTAAAATACCCTTTACTATAAAAAAATCGGGTTCCTTTTAAAATTGTATTTTAATTTCCTTTGCAATTAAACCTCTACAACCCTTTTCAGGGGGTCCGCTATTGGATGGTGCAAATTATCACACATCTTTGGGCTAGTAGAGCGAGATGAAGACCTCCTCACGGAGCATTCGGTCTCGAAAGGTTTTTAATATGATTTTTAAGAAAAACGAAATTTTCTACTTAATAATAAAATTAATTTTTATATAATTATATAAATATTACAAATCTAATAAAACAAACTTACATTTTTTTTCTAAAGAGGAAAGTTCACAAGTTCCATCAAAATACCCTCAAGATATCAATATAAGACAAGTTTACAGTAAAATATCATGAATTATTCAAGTTAAGATAATTATCACTAAAATACCCCAATTCTTAAAATACACATCCGTGGAAACCCTAAAGAATATAAATAATTTCTCGAGCTTATTTTGAAACTATATAAAAAATATTTTTCATAAAACCCCCTTGAGTTATATAAAATTACATTTAAGGACTTTAGTAAATATAGGTTTAAGCGAGATCAATTCTCTTGAGCCTCGGGGAGCCGGAGAAACTGAGTGCTTGCCTATTTAAGATAGAAAACTTAATGGTGTTATCAATGGTAATTGTCTAGGAAAAAGACACAAATTCTGCCGTCCATATGCAGCAGTTACCGATAACTCCTGAACGTAATTCAAGATCTAAATCAATTTAAAGTGTCTGACTCGAGTCTGAATCTAACTCATGTCTAAATCCAAACTCAACCTGAATCTAAAACCAAACATGAACTTGAATCTAAACTCAAGTCAGAATCCAATTCAAACATGAACCCATAGTCTAGCATGCATACTTGAACATGAACCTGAATACCTGAATTCAAACACATATATCAAGCCTGAATACATGACTTGACTTGACTCGAACCATGAATACAACTTGACATGAATACAAGAACATGAATACTCGATATCGACATGAACTCTGAATACTCGAAATGAATACTCGATATCGACATGAACTCTGTCTGGCCACTTGATGTATTCATGGATTCAAGCAAGACCTGTAAATTTAATTGTAACTTAGCATATACGGGGTGCTAGGGTAGTTCATGCATGAATCCAACGAAATCTCAGGAGTCCAACTAGATCATGAATCCATGTCTACTAATACAAGAAAGCTATCATGAGGGCCTGTGTTTCCTTACTCCTGGATTACAGCCTGTTGAGTTTGGAATACATCAACACTAGGTTGAAGTCCCCTTACTAACACTTGATTCGGGACCGTGGTTCCTTGCCCATGCATTACAGCTTGGGTTCGAGAACACTTTTGAGATTGGTTGATATTCACCGTTGAACTTACGATAAATAAGTATATCCAAGTAGAGACCTGTTAAGACACTTACCTTCACTGCATGTTCACTATACTTACACTACACGGCCATGTTACTTTTATTTTGCCATGCTCATGCTATCATGCTTATCTACTTGTCATTCATTACCATACTTTTTCACATATATTATGATACAACTGCATGCTACATAAACTCGCCATGAAACGACATGCCGACACATCATAATCCATAATCCATTGTTCATGATATATATTTTCCTTATCACTACAATTTATATTTCACTTCATTCCTTAGGACTTACTGAGCGAAAGTTCACTGACGGGCATTCCACCCTTCTCTGTTTTCTTAGAATGTTCATCAGATACTGTGGAGACTGAAGAGGTAGAAATCTCAGAGGAAGAGTACCATCAGACAGAGACCTAGGCCTAGACTAGTTACCTTTTCTCTGTTTATGTACGCCACCTGTTTAAGCGTTTCAATCCTTATATTTTCTTTCAGTTAAAAATCATGTATTGTAAATGAATCGAGTTGAATGTAAATAAATTTGTTGAAATTTTAAATCTGATGTTTATTCTCTTGTCATTTTATATTGCTTATTTTACACTTAGTGTATTTATTCCGGAAAATGACCTTCTCAAAATAAATTCGTCGTGGGCCTTGTCACATACCTGCTTCCGTCTACTAGGAAGCGGGGCGTGACAGACACCATAAGAAAAATGCGGATAAGCAATAGATTACCCACGACCCTCATCTGTCCTAATTGAGCGCGAATGTCCTTAGGGGCTAGGTCTAGATATTTTTTAATTAATATAGGGTGAGAGTATGCTCGTTTGTGATTTGTGGGGCCTACGAAGGGTGATGAAATCCCCACCTAATTTGGATTTGGGTTTATTGCCTCTTAATATCCGTTTTAGATATGCAAAAAAAAAACTAAAATCAAAACATGCAAAAATATTTTTGAGCGGCATTGTTTGTAAAAAATCCTGCAAATAAAATTAGTTATTAGAGCTTGGGAGGAGAGAGAATGATATTTGGAAAATACCAGAAGATTTTGGGGCCGCAATTCACCCAACCACCGCGGTTCCATTGAAAAACGCCTATTTCCACCGCAGTTCCGCCGCAAGGTGGTAGGATAGTTTGCCAAATTTTTTTCAGAGCACCCCTATGCTCCTCTGATCTACATTGAAGTCTCTGAATCTCTATTTCCTTGTTCCAGTTACTCCAGATTCCCTTACAAAACTCGCACAATAATCGTTAGATGCAGTTTTGGTTCTCTTTGAAGGGTTACGCTAGCGCCCCGGCCATCTCATGTGGCCAAATGCGGAACAAAAAAATTTCTTACGAATAAAACTTGGTGCTAGACTAAACCTTAAAACCGGATCTTTCCATAAAACTAACTAGCTACACTTAGAGAGCTATCTACTATGATAGAAAGCTCACCAAACGAACCAAGTCCTTCGGTCTTCTTTCTTCATCCTTAGCTCCTAGCAAGCGCCTTGAACATGCTTGAACTTCTTTCCTTGCTCCGTCGGTCCTCCGGGATCGAGCTTGTTCTCCGGCTTTCCTTGGTCCTTGATGATCCACCCGGGGAGTATGATCCATGGCTCTAGCTCTTTGCAATATATCAAAAGAGCAACTAGAGAACTTGGGATGCTAGTCCAAGTAATTTAGGATGTAGTGGTTGGTGTCTAAGTGTTTGCTATCTCTTTTCTAATCTCTTCACTTGTTTCTCAACACATGAAAATGCTAGTGAAGAGGAAGAAGATGAAGATGAAAGAAAGCAAGAGGAGGGAGGAACTCAAGAAAAATGAGAGCTCAAAGAGAAATGAAGCATGAAGTGAGATAAAATCACACACATTAGTTTTGTGTGTGAATTCTTTCAATAAACAAATAACAACCATGCTTCAATAGTAACTCCAAATGAATTATAAATTCATTTGTGAATTATTAAAGCATGGTCATCACCATTCCTCCCATACCTTTTACTTTACACCTCATTTCCAATTATCAAATAAAAGGAAAATCCAAAATGAGGTGGTCATCTTCTAGAAGGAAAACTGTAATAAATACGGATTTCCAACTACTGTACAAATATACCGGCAATCAGATAAAAATCCGAACGCTCAAAAGAGATAGAATAACACGAAGAACGTAATACTAGAATATATATATCTAAATACATATACGTAAATTATTAAATCAATACCTGATTTAATAATCCGGCTCAAACCCGAGCCGGCTAGTATTACAAACTGTCCGATCGAAAATCCGAGTACCAAGTACATCAATCGATCGAACCTTGCACGTATCTAATACGGCTATTACATCATTTCGCCTGAATCAGGGAAACCCTCTGTGTGGGACTCTAAAGACTTGACAGTACTCTGGCAGTGGGTTTAACCACAAGCTCGTCAGCGGCATTAGCTGTACGTAACGGCTACCCAGGTGTTAGTTATATGTATGCCCTAGAGGCCATTACTGTACATACGATGTATATTGTAGTGGATGCTAGGACATATATAAGGAGGACTTTCTTGCTCGACATGATAGTATGCTATCTGGTTGTACTTTATCTTAACATGTACTCTGATTGTCTCTATGTTACATGTTGATAAAGCCCTTAGGATATGTACTCGACTACTGGGACTATGATGAGATCATACTAGTGGGGCCACGGTAGTCGACGAGTACATCCTATAACTGTTCCTAGTCGAGGGTGTATCGAGACAGGGCATCGATGCACCAGAGTAGACTAGCGTATACGCATCTTGACCCATATGATGGGCGATGGATGATCCCATATCCATCGGTGTTTGACATCAAGGATGGTGTACGGGTGCTCAGTGGAGACTGGGTACACTGGACGGACTCGCCGAGAATTCCCAGATGGTATTATACCATACGTCAGATGGCAGTTCTCCGGTGACACTGGTACAGAGTAGTCTGTTGACCCGAGATCGTCATAGAGTCTTGTGTGGTTCCCACTGTGCTTTGATTTCCATCATACCACGTCCAAGAGGGCGTGCAAAAAGGTGGCTTTTGGGTACAGTCCCGAATCACATGGAGGCAATGAGCGATAGGAGGGGATTCGTCTCTCCCGGTATAGGGAGTTGATGTTGTGCTGTGTTCGATTGGCTATAACCGGAAATCCCTGGCCAGGGTTGCTGAGATTTACTGGTAAGTGTTATCAGTAGTTTCTCGAACTGTTATAGACCTCATATCGACACGACTTATCGAGCTACTGGGGTCTGACGTTTACCACCCCTAGGCGAGATATGCGACATATCAGACGACGAGACCGGACTGTACGGGAGTGTTACTGTTTGGATTCACAGGAGAAGTTACAGGCTTGCTTGTTGATCTTCTGAGCGCTCAATACCTGGGTAGCTGTTACGTTTAGCTGACCGCTTGCAGCTTGTGGGTGTTTGATATGATCATCACCTACTGCCGGCGTATTGACGATTCTTTAGAGTCCTACACAGAGGTTTCTTGACTCAGGCAAAACGGAGTAGGAGCACATATGTGATATGTGCGGGACCGAGGATAATGCGATATGTGATACCGTATTATATTCTCGCGATATTTGATATCAGCCGGGTCATCGGATCAAGTGTTGATTCGATGAATCAGTACGGATAAATATTAGTCGGTTATATGCGATATAGCCGGATTGTCGGATCAAGTGTTGATTCGATAATTTAATGTATAATAATATATTTGATATATTAAATTACATTAACTAATATTTGCTCACTAAAAGATTCTTTTTCTCACTCGGGTAATACATTGATATATATGCGATATATGTTAATTGTATTATTTTATTTTGTTACGATAAATATTGTATATGTGATATATAATATTGTAACATGATATGATAAATAATGCAACTTATTTAGTGGAGTTTAAACATGATTAGGGTTTGGATTAGGGTTAAACTTTCTAGATGCTTCTAGAAGGTTTTCATTATGTTTTGTGAAAGCTATTTTGAAGTGAGTCATGCTTTAACCAAACCCAAACCCTAACCCTAGTTAATTCTCTACAAGTGTTAGCTTGACCATGGTTGCATAATCTATCATATTATTCTTTCTATTCATCACAAATGATTAATCTTCTTCTTCCTCCTTCATTCTTCCATGAAAAAGCTTGCTTGATTTTTCAAAGGTGATGAATAATTGTGAGAAAAAGATAAATAAATAGAGCAAAAATCCTACTTCATCATCCTCATCTTCCCTTGCCATTTAGATGAGGGTGTTCACATCATTTCATGAGTGTTAGCTTGTGTTAAAGAAACTTCGAGGTAGATCATCTTAGTATCGAAGATCGGAAGCAAAGGTTGCGTCTTTCTCTTCGTGGAACCTCTCGAGAGTCCGGATCCCGATGATCGCAGCGAAGGGACCACAACACGGAGCATATGAAGTGAAGGACCGGATCTACAAAGGTTGTAATCCCTCTCACTTAGTGTTAAAGTGTTTAGCATGTTGTTTTCGCCTAATCTCAAGTTTAAAGTTCCGTATTCGGGTCGTTCGGCACGGCTAAATTTTAAATCGGGCATGTTTGATGCCTCGTAGACCCTTGTGCGCGTGCCTAGCAATCCTACACTAGGTACCTGTCGAAAAGAAGGACGATGAGCAAACTCATCCGGATCTCCTACTGAGCCTATCCGTGACAATATACGTACAGTCCGGTCTCTTCGTCAAAGAGTATCGTATACCGGGTCTACGGATGGTGAACGTCAGACCCTAAAAACCTGATAAGTCGTGCCGATGTGGCTCAGGACCAATCCAGGAAACTACTGATCAACCTATCAGTAAATCCCAAGTGCCTTGGCCAAGGTCTTATGGTCCTGACCAATCGAATCACAGTGCGATATCGACTCCCTATACCGGGAGAGACGAATCCCCAACAATCGCTCACTGCCTCCATGTGGCTCGAGACTGAACCCAACCAAAACCTGTTTGCATGACTCAGTAGAGCCGTGGTAGGGTAGTGATCAAAGTTCAGTGGAAACTCACACGAGACAAATGCCGATCTCGGGTCCAAAGACTAACCTGTACACATGTCACCTGAAAACTTCCATCTGACGATAGGTATAGTACCATATGGAAGTTCTCGGCGAGTCCGTCCAGTGTACTCACACCCAGTGAGCACCTGTATACGATCTTAGGTGCATCAGACCAATGGCTGCGGGACTAACCATCCCCCGACGGGGCTAGAAACGTACACACCAATCTACTTTGGAGTATCAGTGCCCAGTCTCGATACTCACGCGACTAGGGACCATTTAAGGATGTGCTTATGGACTACCCTGCTCCCACAAGTATGATCGCCATCACAACGTAGGCAGTCAAGCAAGATCCTAGGGGCTTTATCAACATATAACCGCAATATGTAATAACGAGTATTACATATGCCATGCTAAGATAAAGACAAACCACAATAGTATACTATCGTATCGAGTCTTTATCAATATGTGCAAATCAGATATAATAACAATAAATACACATATTCCGATAAAGACAAGTCAAATAATATGCTATAAAACTGAGCAAGATTGTTCTGTACATACATATCCCTAGTATCCATATCTATACTTATACAATACTGGCCTCTAGGCATATACATCCAACACTCTTTTATATTGTGTTCGTTGAATTTTATAAGAAATCAAACTGAATGACAAGAAAAAAATTACGACCGTTTCCCCGGCAACGGCGCCATTTGATTGATCGATAAAAAGTGTGTTCGAAAATAACCGTAATCAAGACGGTGTCGCTAGTAGCTAGCCGCGATGAGTATGGGTCGTCCGTAGGGAAACGTGAACTCTTTTCTTAGTTTAGATGAGTTGATAAAAGAAGGATGATTTTTTTGTCGTTCAAAATATAGAATTTATAAAGAAAAGGCTTGTAGGGTTTGTAGGACTTCGTAGTAATGGATGAATAATTAAAAATGACTCATTTTTATCTTTTAATAGTTTAAAAATAGATCGATAGTGATAAATGTAGATTAGGGTTTTTTAGAAGAAACTAGGGTTTCCCCACTATTAACCCTTGTCACGCGGGTGACCCGGGTTCGTTCATCGGCAATGGCGCCATTTAATTGATCGTTAAAAGTGTGTTCAAAAATAACCGCGTTGAAAAGAGTTAGCCCTTAACAAAACAAGTGTTAAACCAATCTCAAATCGTAGTCATGACTATCAATAAATTGGTAGCGCGCTCGATAAGGAGGTTAACATTTATTTTGTTAAAATTTATAGACTTTAAAATGTATAAAAGAAGTTAAAATATTTTCTCATCTATTGTTCTACCTTATCCTACGAACCCTAACAAGTTAGGAATTACTCGCTCACGGTTTAAGATTTAGAAGAAATGTTGAAGAATGAAAACATGATTAAGATGCAGAAATGTAAGTGCAGAAATTAAATGCGGAAAATAAATGCAAGAAGAATTAAAAACAACTACCTTTATTAATCAACTATTGCATACAACTTTTCTCCTTAGAATGTAGAATACAAGAAGCCTAGTTTGCTCTAGATCTCTCTTTTAGGAGGTGGATAAATAGATGATGATCACTCGGATACGTGGATCTCTTGATCTCTTCGGTTGATGATTTTGAATGTGCAGCTCTTGGTCCCTTATATAGTTCCAGAAACTAGAAACCCTAGATGTCATCTGTGAATATATGTGTTAAGATCAAATCCCCGAAATATCATATCGTAGGGCTATCAAACCACTGCGGAACCGCCGCATATAGCCTTATTTGGACGCGGTTCCGCTGCAGTTTAGTGGCATCAAATTTTAGGGTTTTTTCTGGTATTTTATGTTGATATTTGGAGACCTCTTGATGTATAGATTCTTAAAATAATACTCTGAGTCTCTGCTGTTGCTAGATCTCTCGATTTGCTTCAAAATTTTGGCAGATTCGATTTCGATATCCCGATTTGACTCGGATCTCTTGCTTGGATTCCAGACCTGAGCTAATATCTGCACAATATCTCAAATTATAGTGTTAGTAGTATTTGGTATTTTTTGAGATATTATCCTAACCATTTATATGATATAATATGTTAAGAATATTGATTAGAAATATTTGATATGGTATGCATATTTTAATTACTAAGATTTCATATAGATATTATAATCATATATTTTCCTTCATTATGTTAAATATAATATAGAAACATATGATAATAAACTTTTTACAAATAAACCCTCATATGTTTTATATTTACAATAAACACCTTTTAGCACTTAACAACAGTAGGGAAAATATTCATTCAAATATGCAATATTTATTACTAATCACCTTATTAGATGATTACCTTTCTATTTGCACTGATCTCGAAAGATCTACTTGCTCCTGATGAGTTTTACCCCTTCAGAGGCATCCAACAAAATCCTTATTCTGTTGCAGTGCATGGAGTCCAATTTGGATAATTTAGCATCCAGCCATCAGTCGGAAGTCACCACTTCCTACGACCTGCTGATATAGTAGGGTCGTCATCATATGATGCAAGCCTCCCTATTACCGTCTACGAGGGAACTGAAATATCTCCTAAGTGGCTGAGGTCATTTACTAAATCTGTGGAGTAGTGTTCATATCAGATTTTTGCATTTTTATACCGCCCAATTTTTATCACATTGCTTATCGGTAGGTACTCTTGAGCCGTGTTTGCTAGTCAATTGCAGGATACAGGTTCTCAGCTCTAAACAGTGAAATTCATGGAAAAGCACGACAAATTCCGGATTACTGCCAACCACAGATAAAACACGGGTCTCCGCTCTCTATCCGTATGTTGCCGCACACCAGTTTAAGGGACAAAATGGCAAATCAATGCCATTTTCATGCACAAAGCTCAATGTCAACACAAGATCCAATATATCTACGCGGAGCTCAAGAAAAATCATGAAAAAAGATCCATATTACATCACCTTTTGTTCTGCTGAAATTCTGGAAATATTGTGAAGAGATTCTGAGAAACAACATATACCACACTAAAGAGTACTAAAAACCAGGGAAAATCACCAAATTTCATGACATAACTCCACATAATGGCCGCGGTTCCGCGGCATAAGCATGCTTAGGCAGCGGAACCGCGGCCATGCTGACTCTTCAGTGGGTCGTCTTCTCGGGGTAGTTTGGTAATTTTATGTTATGGCAGATTGTTACCCTAGGTTTCCAGTTCCCTGTCTATAAATAGTCCAGAACTTGCCCAAGCCAAGGGTGCTTATTCTTGTATTTAGATTTTAGGATATATGTTGTTGTTCTTCTTCCTCTTCTCATCTCTTCTCCATTAAAAACTTGTAGTGAGCTTTTGTGAGTGAAGTGATGAATAAAGAGTTCTTTTTGTTACCATGCTTGTCTTGTTATGATTGGTAATTATAATTGCTTGTATTTTTCATTTGCTAATCTAGTTGTTTTTATTTGTTGTTTGTTTGTTTCTTATTCTTTTTTTCTTTATCCTTAAACAACAATGATGCTTAAGCTTGATCCTTGCCAAAGTGAGGTCTCAAATAGCTAGTTGTAATCTTCTAACCTCTTTCTTTCTATCTTCCTCCTTTGTTTTATTTTCCTTTTTCTTGTAATGGGTGAGTAGTTTTTCTTACTTGTCAGGGTAGGATAAGGAAAGTTTGAGAGAAGGAAATCTCTCTCACTCTTTTCTTGCCCAACATCTTAATTCGGACTCCCGTTAATTGGACCACAATCCGCTCCCTACGGCACCCTATCCTACATCATAGCGGTGATTCCTTAGTGAGACCGGTTGTGGTTGAATTAATCGGAGGTTAAGGCTATGAGCCAAGAACGGATGGACAAGCACCAAAAGGAAGAACTTAAGCGTTGGAAAGCCTAGCTTATACTCGCAAGTTCCTTCCTAGTCGTGCTAATCCCCGTTGTTGCCGATTACCGTAACACCGATATTAAGAGTAGCAACGAAAGAAGTGAGCGACTCCTAACTCAAACTAACCTAATCCTAACCCTAACAAGCTCTCTTTATATATCATTTTAGCACATAGTTAATCTAAAAACAAACCTGGACATTTGGACTTAACTCGTTAAAGCACATAGAAAAAGATTCCCATCTCCCTGCGGATGACCCGTACTCAACCGGCTAGCTACAAGCGAAACCGTCTTGATTGCGGTAATTAACTAAGCACGCAAAAACACTACCAATCAAATGGCGCCGCTGCCGGGGAGACGGTAGTTTATTTCTTTGTGTAATTTCGGGTTAATTTGTGAATATAAATCTAACCGAAAAACAAAACAAAAAAAAATATACATTGTAAAAATCAACTTGTTATTTTTGATTAGTTTTTGTGCAAGTGTGCAGGAGAAAAGGAAAGGTCGAGTTCAGTGCCAAAGACGTGGAAAGTTAGACCCATATCTCGCGGCTACAACGCGACGGATCAAGACAAGAACCAATGGTCTACTTTATAATTCTGGAGCAAACCCAGTAAGCAAATCAAGATTCAGGAGCTCCAGACAAGAAGAGGACAACCCGGAAAGCACACAAGAAAATTGAAGGCCCAGTTGCACATTGTAGCCGTGGAACCGCGGCCTAAGAGCTCTCTGGCCGCGGAACCGCGGCGGTTTGCTGTTGTCAGCATCCCAATTTTTTTTGTGAGTCTTCTAACCTTCTCCCCCACTCCTCTGAACTTCACTGAACTGTGTTTTCTGCAGCATTCTTTGCGCAAATTCTCTTCCCCCTTCCAATAAATTGTTTTTGTGCAGGATTCTTTGCGCCGTGCTAAAAAAATAAAAATTGATTGCAGTTGATTGTTACTGCTTTGCATATATTAATACGGACTTTAAGGGGCTTGAAACCAATCCAGATTGGGTGGGGATTTCATCACCCTTCCCAGGACCCCAGAAATCACAAAAAGCATATGCATTGACCATTGTTTAATTAAAAAATACTAGACTCAGCCCTAAGGACTTCGCGCTCAATAGGACAGAGGACTAGTTACAGGCATCGGCCGTTTATCCTATCCTGACTTTGCGGTGTCTAGGCAAGTGTGTCCAAGGCAAGTGGTTACTTAATTAGGACCACTACTTACGTAGTGGGGAGCCTCCTACTTACCTGGCACTTACCTGGTCGCAATTGGCGGAGAAGAGGCGGTTTGAGGTCCTATTTCTAGCCTTTTGGAACAGTTAGGAGCTGTCTAGCTGATCTAGGTGACCCTAGATCTAGGTGTGATTGTGCATATCTTGTTTGTGATTGCTTGAAGACGTAAGTCCGTACATATTTCTGTAAAGCTCTTTCTAAAAAGAAAAAAAAACACAAAAACCAAAAACTTTTATAAAAACTTGCCCTTTGTCGCCAAAATCCCATTTTTTTCACCCACCACCCATCGTATTTCTCCATTGACGTTTTCTTACCCTCACCTTCTCCGCTTTGACTATACTAAACTCATTTAGTGTATGTCCGCTTGGACTCGGGACACTAGCGCCCGTCTAGTCCGCGTTACGTTAGTCGCTACCGACTACGCGATCGACTCAGACGTCGAAACTCCGTCCACGCCTCTTTCACCCTTACACTTGCCGGCCAACTCCGACGTTGACCGGGATTCTGTTCATACATCCTCACCTACACCATCACCAACCTCTTCTTCCGCGATGTCAGGATTTAATCCAAACATCCCTACAACTCCCCCGGGATTGATTCGACCTCCTATGGATGCGAATAACCCACCACCACCGTCTGTCGTAGCGCCACAGCGAATCGTGATCCAGGATCGTTTCTATCCCACCCGCTCTGCACTCCCCACCTGTCTTTCCCTTCCACCGGCCAATGGGGATAATTTTGAAATTAAGCCCCACTTCATTAACATGATTCCGAAATTTCATGGGCTTGAATCTGAAGATGCCTATATCTTCATCAACAAGTTTCAAAATATTTGTGACATGATGAAAACGACCCAGCTGTCGGACGATGCTATACGGCTACGGGTCATTCCGTTCACTTTGTGCGATCTTGCTGAAAAATGGCTGTATAGCACCGCTTCCCACTCCATAACCAGTTGGGACGAGTTTGTGAAAGAGTTTCTCAAGAAATTCTATCTGAATCATAAAACCGCAAGGATCCGTAACGAAATCAATCAATTTTCTCAGCTTCCTACTGAACCCTTCTGGAAGTGCTTTGACCGGTATAAAGACCTTCTTGTTCAGTGCCCTCAACATGGTATCGAGAAATGACAACTTTGCCAAACCTTATACGAGGGCCTGAACCCAGCAACCAAGCAGTTGTTGGAAACCATTTGTCAGGGCCACTTCCTATCGAAATCTGACGAGGAAGCGTGGCAATTCTTCGACGACCTTGCGGAACAAACGCTTCAATGGGAGAGCACCAGAACAACTTCTTCTTCTTCTTCCTCCACTTCTACTGGTCAGTCTACGGTAGGAATTCACCAACTTGATGTCTTTATTGCGATGAAAGCTGAAATGGCTGCAATAACGAGAAAACTTGAAGCGATAGAGAGCAAATTTTCATCTCCTGCTCCTGTCCCTGTTCTTCCCCTTCGTACCATTTGTGCTTGTTGTTCCGATCCTTCTCACTTAACCGAAGAGTGTCCTTACAATCCACCATCTCAAGGACAGGATCAGGTTAATGCTGCATTTCAGCAAAGACCGAGAAATGATCCATACTCTTCCACCTACAATCCCAATTGGAGGAATCACCCCAATTTCGCCTGGAATCAGAATCAGCATCAATTCCAAGGCAACAATTTCCAGAGGCCCCCTCCTCCGCAACAACAAGCGCAACAACAAACTCAACATCAGTTTCAGCAGCCCTTCCAACCCCAACCTTTTCAAAATCAGACGAACAACTTTGCACCCAACAATTCTTTTCCGTAAAACAACTTTGTTCCGTCAAACAACGATAAGGTTTCCTCGCTAGAACGAAGTCTGGAGGCATTCGTTAAACAAGCGACACAATCCACCGCCAACATCCAGTCGTCTATTCAGTCTTTGGTATAACACACTGCTGCACACGGGCAAAGCATCAAGACCATCGAAGCCCAGATTGCACAGCTGAATGCGGCGTTAAGCGAGCGAGAAAAGGGGAAGCTTCCATCTCAACCACTCCCAAATCCCGGTCACCTACATAATGTACATGTTGCTCTTGAACAACAGAACCATAATGTAAGTGCCGTGACTACATTGAGGTCGGGAAGGATGCTGCACAACAACATCGGCACAACAATTGAGGATAATGACACCCCGGCCGCTTCTTCTTCTTCTTCTTCTTCGTCTTCTGAGCCTATTCTCCATTCGTCAAGAGGCTCTTCTTCTTCTGCTGCTCTGAACGGACCCACTTCTCACTCCACGAAAACACCAGCTCTGGGATCCGTTCCAACTCCACAATCTTCTTCACAAACATTGGACTCAACCAATTTTAAAAACGTTCCATTTCCAAACCGGTTGAGGTCCAATAAACAAAATCCACAAATGGAGAAAATTCTGGAGTTGTTTAAGCAGGTTAACATCAACATTCTCCTTTTAGATGCTGTCCAACAAGTCCCGTCCTACGCGAAAATCTTAAAGGACTTGTGCACGAGAAAGAGGAAATCTCAGGTACCCAAGAAAGTTTTCTTGGCTAGTGCTGTGAGTGATGCTCTTACCCAATCTTTACCTTAAAAACGGAAGGACCCTGGCTGTCCTACGATTTCTATTACCATTGGGGATAAGAACATCAACCGCGCACTATTAGATCTTGGTGCCAGTGTTAACCTGCTTCCGTACTCAGTATATGAGCAACCAGGTGTAGGAGAGCTGAAACCCACACATTGCACTCTCCAAATGGCCGACCGATCGATCACTCATCCTAGGGGTGAGCTAGAGGATGTGTTAATCAAGGTTGGGGACTTCATATTCCCCGTTGACTTCATTGTTTTAGACACAGCCTGTAGCTAACCCCCGGAATCAAATTCCGGTGATACTCGGTCGCCCATTCCTTGCAACCTCAAATGCTGTGATCAATTCTCGAAATGGTTCGATGAACCTATCTTTTGGAAACACGACAGTTGAACTCAACATTTTTAGGTTGGGGAATCAGCCCTCCGAACCTAATGCTCATATACTAGACGTTTGCTAAATCCAGGAGATCACCCCGGAAAAGTGTGAATTCGAGGAGTTTTTGTTCGATCACGATAACCTTAACGCCACTAGTGCGTTCCTCTTCGAACCTGCTGCTGTTTCTACGCCCGACAATGACTACGAGTGTTTCACTTTCTCGAACGATCTTAGCCACTCACCACCCGAGTTTGAATCCTTCGAATTTCCGAATGAGTTACCTGAACCATCCAACTCTGTCGCTTACACTCGTTTTGAACCTTTGCTGGAATCCTTTGAGTTCGAGACCTTTTCACCAATCTTGCCTTCAATCGTTTCACCTCCAACGCTCGAACTCAAGCCTTTGCCGTCTCACCTTAAGTACGCTTACTTGGGTGAGAACGAGACCCTCCCTGTTATCATCTCGGCTTCTCTAGCTCCAGAGCAAGAGAAAGCCCTTCTTGCGGTCTTGCACAGCAATAGGCAAGCTTTTGGCTGGTCCATGGCGAACATTAAGGGGATTAGTCCCCTGATCGTTGAACATCACATTCATCTGATGGATGATGCCAAACCAGCCAGGGATCCACAAAGGCGACTCAACCCAGTCATGAAGGAGGCTGTGAAAAAGGAAATCGTAAAGTGTCTAGATTGTGGTATCATTTACCCTATCTCTGATAGCCAGTGGGTTAGCCCTATTCATGTTGTCCCTAAGAAATCAGGCATAACGGTCATCACTAACGAGGCGAACGAGTTAATCCCTACTCGCACCCAAACTGGGTGGCGAGTATGCATCGATTACAGAAAACTCAACGCCGCAACGCGGAAGGACCACTTTCCGCTACCTTTCATTGACCAAATGCTTGAACAATTGGCCAGACACGAGTACTACTGCTTTCTTGATGGCTACTCCGGCTATAATTAGATTCCCATCGCCGAAAAAGACCAGGACAAGACCACATTCACTTGTCCTTTCGGCACGTTTGCATATCGTCGCATGCCCTTTCGGTTATGCAATGTGCCCGCTACCTTCCAGCAGTGTATGATGGGAATCTTCTCAGACATGGTGGAAAAATTCCTGGAGATCTTCATGGACGATTTCTCCATCTTCGGCGATTCCTTTAACTAGTGTTTGCTGCATCTCGACGCTGTCCTTACCCGATGTAAGGACAAGAACCTCACTTTGAATTGGGAGAAGTGCCACTTCATGGTGCGCGAAGGTATTGTCTTAGGACATATCATTTCGCAAAATGGCATAGAGGTTGACAAAGCGAAGATTGAGGTCATTTCCATTCTCCCTCCTCCCAGATGCGTCAGAGACATCCGAGCCTTCCTTGGCCATGCAGGTTTCTATAGACGGTTCATCAAGGACTTTAGCAAGATTGCTAGGCCCTTGACTCTTTTGCTGGCCAAGGACACGCCATTCAACTTCAACTCGAGCTGTGTGACTGTGTTCGAGTCATTAAAAAGCTCACTCACTTCTGCTCCCGTTCTTTCTTCACCTGACTGGACCCACCCATTTGAGATTATGTGCGATGCAT
The DNA here is from genome assembly GCA_030015575.1 of Agapanthus africanus. Taxonomy (NCBI): domain Eukaryota; kingdom Viridiplantae; phylum Streptophyta; class Magnoliopsida; order Asparagales; family Amaryllidaceae; genus Agapanthus; species Agapanthus africanus. The sequence goes on along the minus strand of JASDDO010000016.1, from coordinate 349,637,122 downwards.
CCGACTTTGCCATTGGTGCTGTCCTTGGACAACACATCAACAAGATGCCGCACGTAATCTATTATGCTAGCCGAACCCTGAACGACGCCCAACTTAATTATACAACAACTGAGAAGGAATTCTTGGCTGTTGTATTTGCTTTAGAAAAGTTCAGCCCCTACCTCATCGGCTCTCCAGTCATTGTCTACACAGACCATTCTGCTCTGCGCCATCTTTTTGCGAAGAAAGATGCAAAATCTCGGCTGATACGTTGGATCCTCTTGCTTCAAGAGTTTGACCTTGTCATCAAGGACAAAAGAGGATGTGAAAATGTAGTCGCCGACCATCTCTCACGACTTCCTTCTTCGTCGTCGCTTCAAATTCCGTTCAACAACGTTTTTCCAGATGAAAGGCTCTTGACAGTATCTCGCAAACCCTGGTTCGCAAATATTGTGGATTATTTGGCCACAGGATTACTACCGACTGAATGGTCAAGTCAGGACAGACTTCGATTCTTATCCCAAGTAAAACACTTTTACTGGGATGAACCCTATCTGTTCAAGTACTATCCCGACCAGATTATTCGTCGGTGTGTCCCTGACGATGAATTCAAGTGTGTGCTGTCATTTTGCCACGTTCAAGCATGTGGCAGGCATTTTGGCCCCAGAAAGACAACTGAGAAGATCTTGCAGTGTGGTTTCTACTGGCCACAACTCTTCAAAGACGCTCATGACTACTGCAAGACTTGCTCCCGGTGCCAACACTTGGGCCGGATATCCAGGAGGAACGAGATGCCGCTCCAACCAATCTTGGTTGTGGAGATTTTCGACGTTTGGGGGATAGATTTCATGGGGCCGTTTCCCAGCTCTTTTGGGAACTTGTACATCCTTCTCGCTGTTGATTACGTCTCTAAATGGGTCGAGGCTGTGCCCAGCCGGACTAACAACAATAAGGTTGTCGTTAGGTTTCTTAAAGAAAATATTTTCTCCCGGTTTGGGCACCCCCGAGCGATCATTAGCGACAATGGAACTCATTTCTGCAATAAGACTTTCGAGGCCTTGATGCGGAAATATTCCATTAATCATAAGTTATCTACGCCCTACCACCCCCAAACCTGTGGGCAAGCCGAAGTTTCAAATCGGCAAATCAAGCAGATACTGGAGAAGACGGTTTCCAAGAACCGTAAGGATTGGTCATTGAAACTCACTGATGCCCTTTGGGCATTTCGAACTACTTATAAGACCGATCTTGGCATGTCTCCCTATCGGCTTATGTACGGAAAGGCTTGCCACCTTCCTGTGGAAATAGAGCATCGCGCATTTTGGGCAATAAAGGAGATGAATTTGTCTCTCGAAGATGCGGGCAGCCATCGGAAGCTGCAGTTGAACGAATTAAGAGAGCTTCGGGATGAGGCTTACGAAAACGCGGTTGTCGTTAAGAACCGAACGAAGGTGTTTCACGATAAACACCTTTTGCGCAAAACTTTCATACCTGGTCAACAGGTACTGCTTTATGACACCCGGCTACACTTCCATCCAGGAAAGCTCAGATCTCGCTGGAAAGGGCCGTATTTTGTGCGGAATGTGTATCCGCATGGCGCTGTGGATTTGGAGAATCCAAAGGATGGTTCATTTTTCAAAGTAAACGGACATCGACTAAAATCGTACCTTAGCGCCGAACCAACAGAGGAGCTCCTGGTCTTACAGGAGCCGGTTTACCCTACATAATCTTTCTCTGCCTACCACCAAACATCGGTTATCCAGCCAAGAACAGTGGACACTGTTCCAAATAAGTTTGGGGGTACGTATATACCATTTTGTATATATTTGTGGATATTCTTTTCCATTTTTTCTATTTTTCTTTTCTTTAAAAACAAAAAAAATTGTATATCTAACCGACAATTTTGACCTTTCAATGATCTCTTCATGCAATGACAGTGAGGACACTGTCCAGTTTAAGTTTGGGGGTACGCTCGGTACGCATTTCTAACCTTTGCATTCATATGTATATTTTGCATCTGCATATTAAAATCCATAAAATCCATAAAAATCAGGAAATTTTCTAAAAACATAAAAACTTTTCTGTCAAGTTAGCTAGTGGGAGAACTCTGATTCAACATTTCGACGGTTTTGTTTGATAAGATAAGAATAACTAAATATTATTTTTAGATTTTGAAAACCTAAAAGATAACTCTCCTTTGAAGTTAACTATAGCTGATATACGTCTTTACATCACACTACACGTGTCGTGAGCTTTGGAAATTAGATGACAAGTCTTTTATGTCTAAAAACTTTTAAATGGATAAATGATTTTCTGAGGATCAAATAGGTTTGTTCTGAAATAAGTAATATCAAGAATAGTTTATGAAGTGAAGCGAATATGAAGGAATGTTATTGATGCCTTAATTGGAACTAATTCTGAAAAATAACCCATCTGAAACTTGATTGGAATGATTACACACCTAACCCACTAAACACGTCTTTTATCCAAAAAAAACTGAACTGCCGGTTATATCTCCGTTCGTATTGAATCATCATGATTTTCACGCTAAATTGTCTTTTCTTTTTGGACCTAGTTAACTTGAGTAATTAAGTCCGCTGGGGTGTTTCTACACCTAATGCCCTAAAGCCAACTGGTTTGGGAGCATTGGCCCAAAGCTCGTTAAGAAGCCTAGAAAGTCCAGATTAAAACAAAGTCAAGCAAGTGTTTTCTCCGAGTTAAAATTCCTAACGGTTCTTTGTGTGAGAATAATCTTGACAAAAGACAGGTTTTTATAAAAAATATTTCTAGCGGAGATATGAAGGTTTTATTCTATGATAAAGACTATTGCACGTTCACAGAGGTGTGTATGAAATGAAAACAAGAAAAAGGTGGAGTGAAAAATAAGACCTAGTTTCCTGTTAGGGAAGATAGAAATTCTGAAGTTGAAACTTTACTGGAAAACGAAACTTGAAAAATACTTAAACTCCTTATAAAACTTATGTGATCCTTTTAAAAATTTTATCTGGGCTTTATTGTGTGACATGATGACCTTAATCGATCCTTCTGGAACTTAACGACACTATTTGCACTGCACGTAAAGACATATAAAATCTTAAGTTAAATAAAAAGCGAGGTGTGAAAAATAAAGGTTCGATAGTCTAGACTTAGGATAATAGAATTGTTATTTTCTGAAACAAAAGCTTAAGGTTTGAATTATAGTTATTTTGCAAAACTAGCTTGACCGGATTTTGTGGGTAGTATCCGCTGAAAACCTTCAGGATACAACACTCCTCCTACTAGGGACACTTAGAGGTTTAACGGCTTGTTGCACATGCTCAGTGCAATCGCGTTCCCTGTGAAAGTGAGGTTAGGGATTTTTTGTGAATAAATTGGCTTTGCTCGGGACGAGCAAATGATAAGTTTGGGGGTATTTGTTCATATCAGATTTTTGCATTTTTATACCGCACAATTTTTATCATATTGCTTATCGGTAGGTACTCTTGAGCCGTGTTTGCTAGTCAATTGCAGGATACAGGTTCTCAGCTCTAAACAGTGAAATTTATGGAAAAGCACGACAAATTCCGGATTACTGCCAACCACAGATAAAACACGGGTCTCCGCTCTCTATCCGTATGTTTCCGCACACCAGTTTAAGGCACAAAATGGCAAATCAATGTTATTTTCATGCACAAAGCTCAATGTCAACACAAGATCCAACATATCTACGCGGAGCTCAAGAAAAATCATGACAAAAGATCCACATTACATCACCTTTTGTTCTGCTGAAATTCTGGAAATATTGTGAAGATATTCTGAGAAACAACATATACCACACTAAAGAGTACTAAAAACCAGGGAAAACCAGCAAATTTCATGGCCTAACTCCACATAATGGCCGCGGTTCCGCGGCATAAGCATGCTTAGGCTGCGGAACCGCGGCCATGCTGACTCTTCAGTGGGTCGTCTTCTGGGGGTAGTTTGGTAATTTTTTTATGGCAGATTGTTGCCCTAAGTTTCCAGTTCCCTGCCAATAAATAGTCCAGAACTTACCCAAGCCAAGGGTGCTTATTCTTGTATTTAGATTTTAGGATATATGTTGTTGTTCTTCTTCCTCTTCTCATCTCTTCTCCATTAAAAACTTGTAGTGAGCTTTTGTGAGTGAAGTGATAAATAAAGAGTTCTTTTTCTTACCATGCTTGTCTTGTTATGATTGTTAATTATAATTGCTTGTATTTTTCATTTGCTAATCTAGTTGTTGTTATTTGTTGTTTGTTTCTTTCTTGTTCTTTTTTTCTTTATCCTTAAACAACAATGATGCTTAAGCTTGATCCTTACCAAAGTGAGGTCTCAAATAGCTAGTTGTAATCTTCTAACCTCTTTCTTTCTATCTTCCTCCTTTGTTTTATTTTCCTTTTTCTTGTAATGGGTGAGTAGTTTTTCTCACTTGTTAGGGCAGGATAAGGAAAGTTTGAGAGAAGGAAATCTTTCTCACTCTTTTCTTGCCCAACATCTTAATTCGGACTCCCGTTAATTGAACCACAATCCGCTCCCTACGGCACCCTATCCTACATGATAGCGGTGATTCCTTAGTGAGACCGGTTGTGGTTGAATTAACCGGAGGTTAAGGCTAAGAGCCACGAACGGACGGACAAGCACCAAAAGGAAGAACTTAAGCGTTGGAAAGCCTAGCTTATACTCGCAAGTTCCTTCCTAGTCGTGCTAATCCCCGTTGTTGCCGATTACCGTAATACCGATATTAAGAGTGGCAACGAAAGAAGTGAGTTACTCCTAACTCAAACTAACCTAATCCTAACCCTAACAAGCTCTCTTTATATATCATTTTAGCATATAGTTAATCTAAAAACAAACCTGGACATTTGGGCTTAACTCGTTAACGCACATAGAAAAAGATTCCCATCTCCCTGCGGACGACCCGTACTCAACCGGCTAGCTACAAGCGAAACCGTCTTGATTGCGGTAATTAACTAAGCACGCAAAAACACTTCCAATCAAGTTGCTAAGGTTTATCAGGGTCAATTAAATCTCCAGATTCTACTAAATTTTCAGTAACCGTTTATGGTTCTGGAATCACTTCCAGTTCCACTATACTCCCACTAATTTCTTTTACAAGAAATTCCTTTTCTAAAATGGTGGCGAATCAAAAACAAAACAACTTTTGATCTTGAAAATGGTAGAAGTTAAATCCTTGCTAAAGTTTAGGATAACCCACAAACTGTATATTACCGAAACGTCCCTTGCTTTTTTCCGGCTTGTGTTTTTAAGTATAAACCGGATAACTCCATATCTTAACAATCTTAAGATATGTTCTCATTATATATCACATATAAAATCAAATGCACTTATTTAGATGGAACCATATTCAATTGGTATGAAACTATTTCCAGTGTATATCTCTTAATGAAAAAGGCCACTCAGTATTACTCATCATATTCTCTATACGGAATACCAAGTACCAACCCCTCGTCCAAATGGATATCAGACAACATACATGTATAAGTTCCAAGAGATCACCAACTCAAATTCCTTATGTTGTTAGTTGAAAACTGTATTTTGGTTAAGAATGTCTATGCCATTATTCAATGCACCTTACCTAATGATCAAATGATAAAGGTAAATGTTTAGAACATATTTTTCAAAAATAATATCCTACTTTATCAAATAAAGAGACGGATATATTAGTTTTAAAAGTTGGTGCATAACAACTGTTATTCAAAACCAAAAGTTTGGCGATAGAAAAAACCAGGTGATTTTCCCCAATAGCAACAATTACTTTGATTTCTGATATTAAGGTTCAAATCATCTTTTTCCAATACTCTACTCTTTAGCATCTGTAACACCTTACAGATATGGGATTCTAATCCGGTATCCTTATACCCAGGAATTAGAGTTAATTGAGAAATAATTTTCAATTACAACCACACAGAAAAACTAAAATATAAAGAATGTTTCAAGGGGTCTGGGTATTCCAAGTAATGTCTCTTCTATTGCCCATGCTCATGACAGTAGTTGTAATTTCTTTTACCCTCATTTTATCTCCTTTTGATGTCTCTTCTTCTTTCCTTATGTATACCGAATTTAGGCTAGTTGGTTTTCTTCTTATCCTTCCTTTCGGCTCCAGCGTAGGGATTGGAAGAAGACTATCCAACAAACGTAACTAGTATATTCTCCCTATTTAAGGAGCCCTCAAACATGAGGTAAGGTGGAGGGGAGGGACAAATGAACAATTCACTTTCTCCAGAACCAGGGTCATTCCCGGACTGAAACAATTTCTTCGAGTTCGTATCTAACTATACGAAATGGTCATTCCAAGCAATATGGATCTCTGTACCGGATACAAAGGGTTTTGGAGCAACCAAAAGGGAAAGTAGGATAGGAAAAGTCATATGCGACTTGGTCGTGAGTTAGAATTACATGACATCCCAAAGCCAAAGTTTGTAATAAGGATCGGTTAACATGGTGAATGAGTTTTAGTTTAAGGTAAGTCTTAAGTCGATGCCAGAGAGAAAGAAGAAACACTCTGCGTGCACTCTATCAAAATCAGATTGGTTTATTAATTTATCTAATTAGGATGGCTCCCACTGTTTCGTCGAATCCTTCTTCAAACCCTAAAATAAGAATTAGCTGGGATTATATACACCCACAAGTTTGCTAACCGTTCAGCCAGGCTAGTATTGGTACTCCTAAGGAGGCCCCTCTTGCTTTTACACAGACCCAATTTAATAACCTCGTTTCCGTAAAGGCATAATCCCGTTAACACTTTTCGACACACCGAATAGATTAGCTAATTGTAAAGTGAAAATCTCCCGAGAGTAACTATTACTCACAATAGGAATCGGGACCCAAACTATCACATGGAAAGTATGCAATCATATTGAACGTTTCAACACTGGAATCTCCAGATATGGTTTTTACCCCATGCGGTTTTTGATCTTAACATAGTCAACAAATTATAAGTCGCAATTCAAGTTCGATCCGTCATTTCGTGAATGATTTAGATCCACCCGCATAAACCCTTAACACAGTCAACAAAGTCGTACAACAATTCTAACCAATTGTATCATATGCAAACAGGAAGTATCACTTAGCTATCATACACTACACCTTAATATAGTCAAAAAACGCAATACGAATACTAAGTACTTTATTTTCTAAAATGACAAAGGGCTACGGCTGGTTTTGAAGAAAACCTTTAACGTAATGAACTTGATATTATTGAAGGAACTGAGTGGTTTTGTAAATTTAAAGTAACATAAACTTTTTCTTAAGTGCGGATTCCCCATGAAGGGATCAGGGCTCTTACCTCATCGAATGAGGTGCAGGATATTCCTAATCGAATATCACTATGTAAAGCAAAAGCAAACAGCTATAGTTTCTTTTGAAAAAATAGATTGGTTCCAACAACGTATTTTAGGTTTGTTTTCTTTTGCATTAATCTGAATTAACACAATTTCATCATTTAGACAACCAAATATTATCTAATATCTTCTCACACAATTACAGAAAAGTGTGGTATGAAAAGAAAAAATACAATGCTATATATATCATCCGCATTCGCCATGGGCCTTCGGGTCTTCACCGTAAGTTACTCAACTTACGGAAAGGCGGAGGCAGGGCTAGCGTGGATGCAAAATATATATCCGTATTTATTTATATATCATATATATCACTATATATATCATCGTAGGCAGATAATCACGTTACATGCAAGCGATAAATATCACAGAATATGGAAAAGCGGATATACCAGGAATAATGCATTTCATTTGAGTCGATCACGAAACACGAAATTCCACGGTCGTGTGAGTAGCCCGTACATCATCGATCCATGACCCTTTCGAGCGCAACAAGCCACTCTCCAATCCTAATAGTGAGGCAACCCGTGCTCAATATCATGAGTAGGCCACCCAGCGCTATTTAGAACCCGGAAGCTTGGGAACTTCTCCGTGGATCATATCTAACCCCCTACAAGGGTGACGAACCACCCACCAATCCTACAGTAAGGTGACTCGGGTCTCAACTCCTTGAGATGGCCACCCGCTGTATCTTAGAATCCGATGACTCGAGCGCTTCACTGCGGGGTATCTTAGTACATGAATCGAAAAATATACAAAGGTAATATCGACCACAACCAGACCGTGTCCCAATGAAATAATATACAACAAATGGCAACGACGAACACAATTCGGCTGCTCGTCCCGAAGAAATGAAATACAGATATAACAATTATACAAATATCTCACACGAGGGGCTATTCATCGCGACGGTCCGATAAACCATAACAACAACAACAATATTACAAATATCTCAAATAACTAATGTGAAACCCCGTTGAATTGATCGCATCAATTCAGCGACGTTAACCCATATATATATATATATATATATATATATATATATATATATATATATATATATATATATATATATATATAAATGCGAAACAAAAACAATGCTACAATTTTGATCAATAAGCTTTTCGAACATCCCATACAAACAATCATGATCAAATCACAATCTGGGACAAAAAGAAATATGCTAAAAATCCTATTGTCTATTGTATAAGCCCATACATAAGCCATGGGTCAAACACTTTTTGTCTAGCCGACCAGGTCGGCCAAAAGGCTTTCTTGGTTGGCCGGGGCATAACCAAATTGCCCTGAGCTTCTCCCATGAAGTTTTTAAAGTAAATCTAATACAATGGCATCATTCAAAAAAAATTTCAAGCCGCGTTTTTGAAAATGGACAGAGGGGCTTATACTTGGAAATAGAAATCAGAAAACTTTTTGATCAGAAACTAAAATATCGCCAAAACAAGTTAAAGTCTTTTGAGGTGGCTCTGATATTATTGCTGGGATGCCTAGCTCATCTAGTAGATTTTATAACGTAGCAGAAGCAATAATTTTAAAAAATTAGAGTGCTAAAGGCACCCACAACACTAGAATCAATCCATAGGATTTCTTCACACTTCTTAGCCTAATGACTCATATTCTTTTCTTTAATTTATTAAAGAAACTAATATGTTCTCATTTCATCTCCATATGAGTCTTATACACACATGTATCATGTATAAGCTTACATGAAAAAATTACTATTTGTATCATATATAAATAATAAATAAATAAAGGGAAGAAAAATTAAAGTGAGCATGTATGTGTGTGTATATATATATATCAACATATATACATATATATATTTAATTATTAAATCAACACTTGATTTAATAATCCGTTTATATCAATATATATCGGCTAATATCAATAAACGCTCGATTAAAATACACATATCAAATGCACGTGCTTAATAGAATTCCTGCATGTATCCCCATATGTGCTCTATATCGTTTCGTCTGAGCTGGGAAACCTCGGCGTGGGACTCTAAAGACTCGACAATATGCTGGCAGTAGGTCAGGATCATATCCATAACCCACAAGCACGACAGTGGTACTAACTACACGTAATGGCTACCTAGGTATTTATCGAAAGAAGTTCGACAAGCAAGCTCATCCGAACCATGTAGAGTTTATCAATGATAGTCACCGTACAGTACGGTCTCTTCATCTTAGAGTGTCACATACCGGGTCTAGGAGGTGGAAACCGTCAGACTCCCAATAACCCGATGAATCGTGCTAATATCAAGCTCATAACCACCTGAGAAACTACTGATAACACTTATCAGTAAATCTCATTTGCCTTGGCAAAGAACTTATGGTTATAGCCAATTGCGCACAGTGCGACATCAACTCGCAATACCGGGAGAGACAAATCCTTTCAATCGCTCATTGCCTCCATATGCTTCGGGACTGTACCCAACTAAATTCCGTTTGCACGACTCTTTAAATCCATGGTAGGGTAGTAATCAAAGTACAATGGGAACACACATAAGACACTATGACAATTTTAGGTCTACAGACTATCCTATACTCATGACACTAGAGAACTGTTATCTGATGATAGGTATAATCTCATCTAGGAGTTCTCTGGTGAGTCCGTCCAGTAAAACTCATTCATCTGATGAGCAACTCTATACAATCTTTAGTGTCAAACACCAATGGTTATGGGATCAACTAATCCCTTCGGTTGGGGTCAAGAAGCGTATGCACTAGTTTACTATGGAATATCGATACCCGGTCTCGATACTCTCACGACTAGAGACATTTAAGAATATGCTTATGGACTACCCAGGCCTCACTAGTATAATCCCTATCATAATCCTAGTAGTCAAGCAAAGATCCTACGGGCTATATCATTACGTATTAGCGACACGCGATATCGAGTAAAATGTATACACATAAATGATAAAGACAAACCAGATAACATACTATCATCTTGAGTAAGATTGTTTTCTCCATATAAGTCTTCCTTCAATTACAATAATTGATTGGGATTCATGTAAATTTTTATTTAGGTATTCTTGATTGATTCAATATGTAACACCCTAATGCATTTATACCATATTTTATTTGGGTATTTTCTAATTTTGCGACAATTTCTTGTTTATTATCGTTTTGGGTGCGGATAGTGCATTTGGTATCTGTGGTTAGTATCCGACCCGACCCGCATGATCGAAACCTATCATGGTTCAAGATTACGACATATCCTTGCTAGTATAGAGGATCCGTGCATATCTAGGTTTTATATACATGCATCATATATTTAGTATCTGCATATATTTGAAATAATACAAATTATAACAAAATATATATTTTAACATCTAGCATGGCATGTTATCATACCCCACATCATATGGTTGTATCTAGATATCGTATTCATGTCCGATATGATAAAACAGACTCGTTTGTATCGCTACATATTTTTATGTATATCCGTTCTTGGGGGTATGCATTTTATTTAATCGGACATCGCATTATGGTTTTGGTTTGTACGTATATTATCCACATTTTAAAACTAGAATTTTAGAAGAGATCCGGGTATTTTCGAAGTATTTTGTTATTAGCTATATAATCCTAGAAAATATATTATAATATTTCTTTAAAACTTTTAAACCTTAATAGTATAATATATAGGAATACTTTATATAATATAAATCTTATTCACTCTCTCCCCCATATATATATATATATAATATTTTTTAAACCCATCAACTAAATATACACAGCTCTCTCTCTTCCTCACTTCTTTCCTCGAACCCAAACCGAAACCTAACCCTAGCCGCCCCTAGCCCTCATCGCCGACCTCCCTATGACCATCCCAACCTCGTCACCACCACCCCGACACCTCCTTACAACCTCCGCTATCACCTCCTCTTCTTAACCCCTGACCACGACACCCCGACGAACCCAAACCACAACCTTTGCAACTCTATAAACCTCGTCGTCGCAACCCCTCGCCTTCGCCGTCGACCTCGACTACCTTCACCACCTCCTTTCATCACTCTCCTCCTTGCCACTGAGAACCTACAACCCAGCAACCTTTCTCCACCCCACGCCACACTGCAACCCCGAAATGCAAACCCGCAACCTACGACCTCACCGCCGATCAACTCACTATCTCGACCTCATCGACCTCACCTCCAATTCCTCTTCCTCCTCTCCTCTTCCCAAGCCCTGCACACCCATCTCTACAACTCAAACCCCGACGACCTCTGTTGGATGTATATGCCCTAGAGGCCAGTATTGTATATGTATAAAAATGGATACTAGGATATGTATGTACAAAACAATCTTGTTCAGTTTTATAGTATATTAATTGACTTGTCTTTATCGGGATATGTGTATTTATTTGTATTGTTGTTATATCTATCTTGCACATATTGATAAAGACTTGATACGGTGGTATACTATAGTGGTTTGTCTTTATCTTAACATGGCATATGTCATACTCGTTATTACATATTGCGGTTACATGTTGATAAAGCCCCTAGGATCTTGCTTGACTACCCGCGTTGTGATGGCGATCATACTTGTGGGAGCAGGGAAGTCCATAAGCACATCCTTAAATGGTCCCCAGTCGCGTGAGTATCGAGACTGGGCACTGATACTCCAGAGTAGACTGGTGTGTACGTTTCTACCCCGTCGGGGGGATGGTGGTCCCGCAGCCATTGGTCTGATGCACCTAAGATCGTATACAGGTGCTCACTGGGTGTGAGTACACTGGACGGACTCGCCGAGAACTTCCATGTGGTACTATACCTATCGTCAGATGGAAGTTCTCAGGTGACATGTGTACAGGTTAGACTTTGGACCCGAGATCGGCATTTGTCTCGTGTGAGTTCCCACTGAACTTTGATCACTACCCTACCACGGCTCTACTGAGTCGTGCAAACAGGTTTTGGTTGGGTTCAGTCCTGAGCCACATGGAGGCAGTGAGCGATTGTCGGGGATTCGACTCTCCCGGTATAGGGAGTCGATATCGCACCGTGATTTGATTGGTCAGGACCATAAGACCTTGGCCAAGGCACTTGGGATTTACTGATAGGTTGATCAGTAGTTTCCCGGATTGGTCCTGAGCCACATCGGCATGACTTATCAGGTTGTTAGGGTCTTACGTTCACCGTCCCCTAGACCCGGTAAGCGATACTCTTTGACGAAGAGACCGGACTGTACGGATATTGTCACGGATAGGCTCAGTAGGAGATTCGGATGAGTTTGCTCGTCGGCCTTCCTTTTCAACAGGTACCTGACCAGCCGTTACGTACAGCTAGTGCCGCTGGCGTGCTTGTAGTTAAACCCACTGCCAGAGTACTGTCGAGTCTTTAGAGTCCTACACAGAGGGTTTCCCTGATCCAGGCAAAATGATGTAGTATCCGTATTGGATACGTGTAGGGTTCGATCGATTGATGTACTTAGTACTCGGATTTTCGATCGGACAGTTTGTAATACTAGCCGGCTCGGGTTTGAGCCGGATTATTAAATCAGGTATTGATTTAATAATTTACATATATGTATTTCGATATATATATTCTAGTATTACGTTATTCGTGTTATTATATCTCTTTTAGGCGTTCGGATTTTTATCTGATTGCCGGTATATTTGTACAGTAGACTGATACCGTATTTACTACAGATTTCCTTCTAGAAGGTGGCCAGCTCATTATGTATTTTCCTTTTATTTGATAATTGGAAATGAGGTGTAAAGTAAAAGGTATGGGAGGAATGGTGATGACCATGCTTTAATAATTCACAAATGAATTTATAATTCATTTGGAGTTACTATTGAAGCATAGTTGTTAATTGTTTATTGAAAGAATTCACACACAAAACCAAGGTGTATGATTGTCTCTCACTTCATGCTTCATTTTTCTTTGAGCTCTTATTTTCTCTTGAGTTCCTCCTTCCTCTTTGCTTTCTTCCATCTTCATCTTCTTCCTCTTCACTAACATTCTCATGTGTTGAGAAACAAGTGAAGAGCTTAGAAAAGAGATAGCAAATACTTAGACACCCTCCACTACATCCTAGACTACTTGGTTTAGCAACCTAAGTTCTCTAGTTGCTCCTTATAGCTATTTGGTTAGGAGCTAGAGCCATGGATCATACTCCCCGTGTGGATCATCTAAGACAAAGCAAGGCCGGAGAACAAGCTCGATCCTGGAGGACCGATGGAGCCGGAGTTGGAGATCAAGCAAGTTCAAGGAGACCACTTGGAGCACATGACGAGGAGAGAAGACCGAAGGACTTGAGCCTCTTGGTATATCTTCTTTCATAGTAGATAGCTCTCCTAGTGTAGCTAGTTAGTTTTATGGAAAGATCTGGGTTTTAGAGTTAAACTAGTGCCAAGTTTTTGTTCGTTAGAAAATTTTTGTTTCGCATTTGGCCACGTAAGTTGGCCGGGACACTAGGGTAACCCTTCAACCTCCACAACAGAACCCAGAAAAACCAATCGCCGTTAAACTTCATCGTCGACGACATCCATCGTTGTCTCCCTGTCCTCTGAAACCACAGCGAATAGCCAGCCCAATACCTCTTCTTCTCCTTCTCCTCTTTTCTTTCTTTCTTATCTTTCCTTGATTTCTTGCTTTCTTGATCGGTTCCGGCCATCTCGTCGGAATCGCGCACGTCGCTGACGATCCAGACCACCTAGTCATCATCGCCATCCAGCGTAGTTGCATCTTTGATTGGTCAGGTCCAGTCCTGCACGCGCGTGGGTTGCATCGTGACGTTTACCCAACGTCGAACATGACGTATGTACCCCGACGTGAGATCCAATCAGGTAAGTTTATCTTGCAACATGGTATGTTAATATATTTAGATCCATATGAATAAAAATAATACATGTGTTTTAATTATGTATCAAATGTTTTAGATTTACCATTTTTCGATGTCCGTTCGTATCCGTACTGATAATAATATATCTAATTGCATGCCGGAACATCCTGATATCATCATACTATTATATTAGTGCAACATGTTATCTAGATTGCATCATGCATAGTCATGGACGTATAAAAGGTTATTACAGATAGATACATATGCATCATGATATCCGTCGTGCTTACCGTGTTCAGATATTCGTTACAGTTTCACATTTGGTATCTATTTGATACATATACATCACATGACATATTCACGACACACTACTTGACTCATTACTTAGATCTAGTTATTAATACCAACAATCCTGACATGTTGTCCTGACGGACGTTATTTGTTGTCTGCATAGACGAAAACCTGTACCTGCTTGATCCTGTGTTGGTATTAGATCTATATTGGCAATACCTGACTTGAACACAAATCTGGGGGTAAAAGGAAAATCAAGAATGTAACCAAACGTAACTCAAAAGGCTATTATTACATATTTGCCGTTTTTCTGGGCATTACAGAATAATCCTGTTTGCCGTTTTTCCAGGCGTTTTCCGGGCGTTACGGAATAATATTGTTTTCCGTTTTTCCGGGCGTTACGGAATAATTACCTGTTTGTCGTTTCTCCGGGCGTTACGGAATAATCATGTTTGTCGTTTCTCCGGGCGTTACGGAATAATCATGTTTGCCGTTTTTCCGGGCGTTACGGAATAATCCTGTTACCGTGGTCCCGTGGGGAATGAACGGGGCATAGACTGTTGGGTTATGATGAGAATTACATTAATTGATTTCGAAGACTTTAGAATAGATAAGCTAGAAGCACAGTTTTAGGTTACACATCACACATCACATACATACACATACCCCACTGTTTCATATCTGTATTATTCATTTATATTCATGTTTACCTATATCGTTATATCCTGGTTATTACTGCTATTTTAATATTATGACGTCCTGACGTCTGGGTTTTGCATGGCTCAGTTCCTCTATCTTTATCACACGCTGAACAAGAGTACTTTAGCCGTCAAGCCGAGCAGTGAGGAATTAAACATGTGTGGTTTAGAGATGTTTTAGTTTAGTTTTTTTCTCGCAGTTTTCTTTTTTGATGTGAGCCCATATTGGGACAAGTTTTCAGATGTTGTTTATTGGATTTAATTCATTTCCACTTATACATTTTCTTAACTCTTTTACTGTGGCAAATGGACATGTATTAGCTAATTTTATATATTTTCTGTTCTAGATATCTTTTAAACAGCCGTAATGTAACTGTGGAGGGATGTTTGTTAGCCACATATAGCATGGTTGGCTCTGTCATATGTCGTAGTTTACACACTCTGGGAAGCGGGGCGTGAAAATGTTTGTTTGGTATCAGAGCTAAAGGATTTAGAATTAATCGGGTTTGGTTCTTTTGTAGTTGGGTATTAAACCCGATACGCTAACCAAAAAACCTGTAATTAGGAACATATTCTGCCACATTACCATCTTGCTAGTCTTGAATCTATAACTATCTTGTTTATTGAATCCTGTTTACCGTTGCTAATTCTCTTCAGTGTCTTGACTTCAGAATCATGGAGGATAGAGATTTGCGATCGTACCAGAGGCGTGTTGATGATGCCGCATTGCTGGGAGTTATACGTGGAATGTTGGAAAAGCAGAAGCGGCAAACCGAGCTGAATCAGCGGCAAGTCGAAGCTTTCTAGGAGGGTCTGCGGACAGTCCGTAGACGCGGTAGCACCCAGGCAAGCGCAGCATGAGGGCACCGTGACGGACTTCAGGAGACTTGGTCCATTCATATTTACTGAATTGGATAAGCCATTGTGTAACAACTCTGTTTCAGTGTACAGGAAACTTGATTAAATTTTAATGTAAAAATGGAGTATTTGCAATCCTGTATATACTATAAGTTTTTGAATTGCTTTTGAACAGCAGGAAAACACTTGTAGATCATTGGTAAATCCTTGCACTGCTGTGATGTAGTCCCTATGATCGAATCCCCCCAGCCACATATATTTTTAATTGATTTTTTCTTTTAAACTTTTAGAAGCCCAAAGGTTTACACGTGCACTACACATAAAATGAAAAGTCACAAAGTAAATAAACATGAGCACTGAGTTATACTAAACGAAACCAACACGTGGCAAAATCCTACACCCCATCCTACCGGATTGGACCGGCGAGATGAGCTAGAGGGGCCGGCACCGTCGGGCATATCCATAGGGATTGCCTTGAATTTTAACCCTAGAACCCTTTGGCCTACCCCACTACCCCCATACTGTGTTATATCTCTGCACAATTCCAGAGAATTAAAATGGGTATTAATCCATATTTTAATGCACATTTTAATTCTCAAATTCATTACCCTAAACCCTAATTTTCCCTATAAATACCACACTCCATTTCACCCCTCCTCATTCAGAATTCCATTACAATAACTCTCTACAAATTTCCAAGTCCCAAAGTTATACAAGTGGAGTTAGCAAGAGGCGATGTTCCGGCGAAGTTTCGGGAAGAATCCGGCGACGAAATGGCTCCCCGATGGATTCAATAGCTTCCCCTTTCTCTCCTCTTGTTTGACAATCAGTAAGTCCGCTCTCCCCTCATCTTTTGCTAGTCTAAAACTTCTGCTTTTCTAAACTCGTCGGAAGCGGAGTTTTTCGGGCTTCCGGTTCTCTATTCCTTAAAAATCTAATTTTTTCTTAATAACAAACCTACAATTTTTTAATAGATTGTTTAGTAATCATTAACGATGTAATACCCAGCCCCTGTTATACAAAAATCTGTATTTTATTACTCTAGAATCCTATTTTATTCTTATTTATAATTTTATCTATTTTTATATAATTATTTATATATATTTTAAAGTCCCATTTATCTTATTTGAAAATTTAAAGCCAAATCCTAAAACTAAATTAATTTTGCCCCGAGCCCACTTATTTTCCCACTCTATTTTTCAAACCAGCCCACTCCTTTCTCATCCAAAATTTTCCTTAATAAACCCAGCCCGAGCCCAACACCCATTTTCCCCAAGAATTCTAAAAATTTAATTTCTGTTTTCCTTGGCCCGACCCGTTCTACTTCAGCCCAGCCCGCCTCCTCAGCGACCCGACCCGCTCATGTTCATCATCCCCTCCAACGGCACTTTTCCTTTCCGCGCGCGCGATCCGCCTTCTCCGCCGCGCCTCGCGCTCACGCCCACGCCCTCGCTCCTGCCGTTACACCCACGACTTCAACCCCGTTCTCTTCCCTCACACTCCATCTCTTTTCTCTGCCATTGGAGAAATCCCTCATCTCTCTTCCCATCTCATTTTCCGCTCACTCCTTCCCACGTCGCGCACCCGCGCCTCGCCGTTACCCCACGTCGCCGACGACCCCGGTCACGACTCCAACCTCCCCTCGTCACTCTCCCTCTCCAACTCACTCCTCACCTCCTCTCTACATCCATCGAGTCCTCCCAACTCCCAGCCTCACTGATCCCACAACCCATTACCACATCCACCGCCGGCGTTCATCCCACCACTTCGCTCGACCCACGACGACGACAGCCACTCATTCACCCTCCTTCTCCCTTCACGACTCTACCCCCATCAACTCGAGTCCCCTGCACCCACTCCCCTGCACCCAATCAACTGCACACTGTTCAGACCATAATATTGCATTTTTCATTCCCCTATTCTTATCCTTTTTATAAATAAACAGGTACTCTTGACGCACGTTTGTTGCATGTTACAGGATACAGGTTTCTGGAGAAAATACAGTGAAAAAGACACAAAACAACAAAAAAGGGACTTTTGACCAACTATTAGACGGATCCTAGTCAAGCCCAGTTCACATAGGTGCAAGGCAACGAATGTCAAGGTGAAACGGTTAAAAAGCCCGCTACAAGTATTCACTGAAATATCTGGAAGAGAATAAGAAGCCCAAAAGAGAAACAACATATGGAAGCAAGAAGCCCAAGAACCCCTGAACCAAGCCCAAACTTTTCAGAGCCCAACTCCTCAGTTTGGCCGCGGATCCGCGGCCAAACCCTACCTGGAGCCGCGGATCCGCGGCCATCAAGCGCCCGTGTCGGTGCATATTTTCTGGGTTGTTGCGACGGTTCAGATGTGAGGATTTTACGTGGGCAAATCTGTAATTGCGCATGTGCGAGAGTCTGTAACCCTAGGTTTCCTATTTTCCTATAAATTGTAGTTTTAGATCTGTAAAATGTATGCCTCTTTTCAATAAATAAAATTCAGAAATTCTGGAAGTGACATTCAGATCTGTTCTTTATCGCTTGGAGGGAGCCATCACCATTAGTAAGTGTTTTTCTTTTATTCTTTTAATGTTATTTCATCCCCTAATGAGCGAGTAGTCTCCTCGCTTGTTAGGGTTAGCCTTAGGGAAAGGGTTGAGAGATGAAATCTCTCACCCCTTTCAATGCCATATTAAACTAACCCATTAAGAACTCCATGCATGCGCGCACAACCGCTCCCTGCGGCACCCTACCCCTCGAGGTAACGGTGAACCGCAGTATAAAGGGCCGGTTGCGCGCGTTTTCCATGGGGGTTAGGGTAATTAACGATAAAGGAAGGATACGAATCTAGAGGAAGAAAACATCTTCCCAAAAGAGTCGTATCCACTTTATCGATAATTACTATAACACCTAATGGATCTAAAATACGGCATTGAAAGCGGTGAGGAAACATCAATCTCCAAAACTTCCTCTAAGCCTAACCCTAGCAAGAATTTAAATTAGATTAATTAGATCCAGTCTTTAGATTTTTATAAACCAACCAAAACTACAAATAGAATCAACTCGTTAAAACACATTAAAGAAATTTACCCGTCTCTGTGGATCGACCCGTACTCACCGGCTAGCTGCGAAGCGACGCCGTTTCTGATTGCGGTAAATACAAGTTTTTGACACTAATCAAATGGCGCCGTTGCCGGGGACGGCGTAATCTTTCTTTTTGTGAATTTTCGGGTTGATATAAATTTTAAAAATTATAAAAATCTGAAAATATAAAAAAAATATAAAAAAATAATCAAATTTGATCTGTTTGAAGGGTGTATCTTTTGGATCTTGCAGGAACAGCGAAGAATCAAGGATCTGGAATTTTACAGAGGGCAAATAAAAATTTGGTACATAAGAACAGTGAGGACTTGAAAGTACAGAACCACATAATTTTTTCCAGAAGCTGATCCTCTCACTTGGCCGCTCTTCCGCCGCATATGTGGGCCCCACGCCGCGGATCCGCGCCTACTGTGCCACGTCAGCGCATCAAATTTTTTCTGGTTTGATTTCTCTCTTTCCCCTCTGCAAAATCCCATATATTTCTCTGTAAAAAATTTCTGCAGGGTTCTTTGCGCTAAAAAATCTTTCTCCCCCTTCTCGATAACAGATTTTCTGCAGGTTTCTTTGCGCCGCGCTAAAATTGATTGCAAGTGAAATTTTATTTGTTTTGCATAATTTAACCGGACTCTAAGGGGCTAATTGACCAATTTCAGATTGGATGGGGATTTCATCACCCTTTCCAGGACCCCAGAAAACACCTAAGCATTTTGCATCGACCACAATTAATTAAAAAAGATTAGACTCAGACCTAAGGACAGCGAGCTCAATAGGAAAAGGACTAGGGTAGGCATCAGCCGTTTATCCTAACCGACTTTGCGGTGTCTAGGCTAGTGGTTATTAATTAGGCCCACTGTAGTGGTGGTTCCTTCCCATTTACCTGGCCGTATTTGTCCGTGAAGAGGCGGTTTGAGGTCCTATTTCTAGCCCTAATTAGGAGCTGTCTAGCAGACCTAGGCAACCCTAGATCTAGGCCTGATTGTGCATGTGTGGTTGATACTTTTGTGTCACGAGTCCGTTTTCAAAAACCTTTTTGCAAAACTCTCACATAAAAATTAAAGAAAAATCCTTTAAAAATTTGCAAAAATTTTGTCGCTAAGAAAGCCTTGCATTCTTCTATCATGGGTACCCCATATCATAAATCTCTTGCCGAATCTTGGTATCCCGAACCTAACTTTGCGTCGTTCGTCAATTGTTTCGGTCAATTTAAAAACGATCCCTCCTTGCCAAAGAAATCTTTGAAAGATCACATAGAGTAGTCTAGGAGAAATAGTTTGACTTTTCAACCCACTTTGTGTCAACCGAGTCAACCTTTACAACCTACATATGTTGACACCACTTCTTCAAGTCCTTCTGTCACTCCTAGGCCGATGTCCATTGCTGAGCATATTGCTCAATCTCGCAGTCGATCTTTCACCCCTCTCCATTCATCTAGTTTTAGGGATCCACACGATTATTCACCTTCTTATCCATATGTTGACCCTACTCCTGTCTTACCACCCACTTCCTACCAGTCATACCCGACTTTCCCACCTTCACTAGACACTGTTTCGACACAGCCATTAGGGAGTTTCACATATACAACCAATTTTGAATCTTTTACTGAAACCCCCTCACCACCTAAGTCTAGTTTGGAAGAGTCGTTGGAAGCATATATTGCTGCAACAAATAAAATGATGAGGACAATGGAAGCATCCATGGCCGCCCTTACGCAACCTAGTGAACCGGTAGCTAGTGTCCCGCTAGCTCCGAATTTTTCAATGTATAAGGCGGCAGTTGGACAGAGTGAGAATGAGAGAGGATTTTTAAATCAAACCTACCCTTACCCAATTGAAGCCCACAACTCCGGTTTTCCATCGATTGTTCCAAATGATTCACCAGTTGAAAATAAAAATGAGTTGTGCGATTTTGTAGTGTTTGATTTGCCAAATTGTGAGGAACCCCTTTCGAGTGAAACCGTACCTAATCCTTTCGATCTTTACACCTCCACTCTAGAACCTACATTGATAAATATCCATGCTGTGGATAAAGTGTCTAAAGAAATTGATTTTCACTTGATTGAGGATATAGACGCCGGGAATATTTCGGATGATGAACCTGTCGATTTAATAGAAATTTTATGTTCAAATCATCATCCTGAGTTATTAAATGTTTCCCCCGAATCTCATATGCGTCTAGATTTTGATGATAATGGCATGGATGAATTAAATATTGAGGATAGTACTGAGGAGAGTCTTGAGGATAATATCGAGGCTGAACCGTTTTTACTGGATGTGTCGGATTTTCCAATTCAGCCTCCTGAACTTTTGACTGTTATATCACCATCCCTCCTTCCTACTGTTCTGACCGAACAAATGACCGTTACGCTTTCATCTCCTATACCAAGTTCGGCGTACCCATGTTTTCTTACGAATCTTAAGGGATTTGACCCCATTTCCCGACGGGTTGATAGGTTAGCGCAATCGCTTTTAACACATCGTTCATCACACATTGCGCTAATTTATTCACTCAATTTACACCCTCAAGATCGTAATCCACTTCCTTCTCCTTTCCGCCATTCTTCTCCTCCACCGAGACCATATTCTACCCCTCTTCCCACACGGTCTCGCGTGTTTCTCATTTCTTTCCTCCACACCCTATTCTTGCACCAACTATACCACTACCACGATAAGATCTTTGAATGGTTCGTGCTGACCTTTGGCTTGTGTAAGGCCAAGCTTAAGTTTGGGGGGAACCTTTGTATATATGTATATATCCTTTTGTTTTCTTTTTCTATATAAAATAAAAAAAAATTCAAAACATAAAAAAATTATAAATAAATAAACAGGGGAGTATCGGTATTTTGACCCTCTTGGTTTAGCATGACAGTGAGGACACTGTCAAGTCCAAGTTTGGGGGTACGCTCGGTACGTCTTCTTCCTTCGCATTCATTTGTATATATTTTTTCATTTGCATACTTATTTGAAAACCCATAAAAATTTGAAAAATTTGAAAAATTATAAAAATTATTGTATTCAATTTTGGCTAATTGACTCGAGTTTGATAAATAGGTTAACTGGCTAGGAACAACTAGATCTTAGACTTAGTAAATTAAAAACCCTAAAGATAACATTCCTTAAAGTTTAGCGGTAGAAAGTATATGCCTTATAGTTTATTTAGAAATAGGCAAATTTTGGGTTCACTTCTTGGGCTAAGTTGAAACAAAGGAAGAGTATTAATGTTCTTATTAGAATATAAGTTTGAAAAATAGTTCCTAACTTAAGTCTAGATTCTGAAAATGTATACCCTACAATTTGCACAATCACGCACCTTGAAACTTGGAATAGTAGATGAAACCTTGAAATGTTCTTGTCTAAAGTCCTTAGTACGAAGAAAATAAAAGAAAAAGTGTGAATAAAGAATAAAAAAATGGACACTGGTTTTTGTGATTACTTAAGGCTGCAAAAATAGAAAAATATTTAGCGAGGGTGCTTCATCACCTAGTGCCTTAGACCAACTGGTTTGGGAGTCACTGCTAAAGCCTTGGGTGTTGGAAGGACTAGGAAGTACGCTTTAAAGTGCAAACACATTTTGTAATCGGTCGTTGGTACCTCAAGAAGTATTAACGGTCGCATGAAGGATGTGTAAGCAAAAATTCAATTAAAAATTCACGTATTAATAAGTACTTTGGACAATGGACAAGGGCATGATTGCTTGATTTGAATCTCCAAGTGTAGGGGTGATCTATACACACACGTAGGGGTATGTGATTGGAATCTAGATAAGAGAAAGGAATGAAGAATAGAACTTGTATCTTTAATAGAGTTGATAAAAATTCCTAAGTGGAGATGAAACCCTAGAAGGAAGACTTAAGAGATGCCGAAAGCTAAGTAAGTCTATAGGATATATATAATCTTAAGTTAAATGATGAGGAAGCGTGAAGAATATGGGTGGATAATTTGCGAGTCAAAAGATAATAGAATTCCTTGTTAGAAAACCTAATTGGAGAACAAAAGTGAATGAGCCAAATTGATAGGATTTTGTGGGTGTAATCCGCTGAAAACCCTCAGGAGACAACACTTCTCCTACTAGGGACACCTAGAGGTTTAACGGCTTGTTGCACGAGCTCAGTGCAATCGCGTTTCCCTGCGAAAGTGCAGTTAGGTTTTTTGTAGAGAATAAAATAATAAGTTTGCTCGAGGACGAGCAAAAGATAAGTTTGGGGGTATTTGTTCAGACCATAATATTGCATTTTTCATTCCCCTATTCTTATCCTTTTTATAAATAAACAGGTACTCTTGACGCACGTTTGTTGCATGTTACAGGATACAGGTTTCTGGAGCAAATACAGTGAAAAAGATACAAAACAACAAAAAAGGGACTTTTGACCAACTATTAGACGGATCCTAGTCAAGCCCAGTTCACATAGGTGCAAGGCAACGAATGTCAAGGTGAAACGGTTAAAATGCCCGCTACAAGTATTCACTGAAATATCTGGAAGAGAATAAGAAGCCCAAAAGAGAAACAACATATGGAAGAAAGAAGCCCAAGAACCCCTGAACCAAGCCCAAACTTTTCAGAGCCCAACTCCTCAGTTTGGCCGCGGATCCGCGGCCAAACCCTACCTGGCGCCGCGGATCCGCGGCCATCAAGCGCTCGTGTCGGTGCATATTTTCTGGGTTGTTGCGACGGTTCAGATGTGAGGATTTTACGTGGGCAAATCTGTAATTGCGCATGTGCGAGAGTCTGTAACCCTAGGTTTCCTATTTTCCTATAAATTGTAGTTTTAGATCTGTAAAATGTATGCCTCTTTTCAATAAATAAAATTCAGAAATTCTGGAAGTGACATTCAGATCTGTTCTTTATCGCTTGGAGGGAGCCATCACCATTAGTAAGTGTTTTTCTTTTATTCTTTTAATGTTATTTCATCCCCTAATGAGCGAGTAGTCTCCTCGCTTGTTAGGGTTAGCCTTAGGGAAAGGGTTGAGAGATGAAATCTCTCACCCCTTTCAATGCCATATTAAACTAACCCATTAAGAACTCCATGCATGCGCGCACAACCGCTCCCTGCGGCACCCTACCCCTCGAGGTAACGGTGAACCGCAGTATAAAGGGCCGGTTGCGCGCGTTTTCCATGGGGGTTAGGGTAATTAACGATAAAGGAAGGATATGAATCTAGAGGAAGAAAACATCTTCCCAAAAGAGTCGTATCCACTTTATCGATAATTACTATAACACCTAATGGATCTAAAATACGGCATTGAAAGCGGTGAGGAAACATCAATCTCCAAAACTTCCTCTAAGCCTAACCCTAGCAAGAATTTAAATTAGATTAATTAGATCCAGTCTTTAGATTTTTATAAACCAACCAAAACTACAAATAGAATCAACTCGTTAAAACACATTAAAGAAATTTACCCGTCTCTGTGGATCGACCCGTACTCACCGGCTAGCTGCGAAGCGACGCCGTTTCTGATTGCGGTAAATACAAGTTTTTGACACTAATCACACACCGAGTCCCCTGCCCCGACGCCGGCGAGCTTCTCGTCTCGTCGTCGACCTCCCCCCGCAGCAGCATCATCATTAACATCATCGTCATCTTTCCCACCATCTCTTCTCTCTTGCACTCCCTCCCTCTCACTCTCTCCGTTTCCCTCTCTAACCCTGTCTCTGTTTCTCTCTCTCTCTCTCTCTAACTCCCTCTGTGTTCTCTCTCTCTCAATCCCCTTCTCTCTCTCACTCGGTATCTCTCTCTCTCTCTCTCAGTTCTTTCTCTCTCTCACTCTCTCTCTCTGTTCTCTCTCTCTCTCTCTCTCTCTCCCTCTCAGTCCTCTTTCTCTCTCTCTCACTCATCTCTCTCTCTGCCTACACATACTCTCTCCCTCTGCAAATCCCTCACCCTCGGCCTCGACAACATCAGCGATCCCTAGCCCCGACACCGCCCGAGCTCGCAACAACCCCCTCTAGTTCGAACCAAGCCCGTGCCAACCAGTTCAAGCCGAAGCCAAATCTTGACGTTGCCGCTCGCGCGTGGGTCACTGCCGTACCGTACGTGTGTCGTGTCGCTGCCGTGTGCCCCAACGTCTCCAGGAAAGTCCCCACTTGCTACATGCTATTTATTATTAGTTTACAAATTATAATCGTATATATATCCCATGTTTTGCCTTATGTTAAATATTGCAACAAAACTGTTCGATGCTTGTCCTCTTAGAAAATCATTATCAAATTTGACGAAACTGGATATATTACATTAGCACTTGTAGGGATGGATAACGTGTGCAAATTTCGCTGGAAAATTTGATCGTTAATAGCCAAAACGACTACCCCCAAGTTTAATCGTAAAAACTGTAATTTTATTGTACCTGAAAATCGTTAAATTCACCATAAATCATATACATAGTAGAATGGTGCGCTCGAGGGCTCAAATCGAATATGACTCGATGAACTTTAACCCTATACCAGTTTCCAGACATTTCTGTATTTAAACCATGATGATAATTGGATCGGAGAGCGACTCTGGACTGCAGTCCAGAGCGACTCCAGTTGTTGCTTGCTGTTCCGTAATGGGTACCACAGGATTCCGTTAACTCGTAGGTTGCGGAACATCCCTGTTTATTATAGATAAATCTGTTAGCCAGACAACACAATTGATTTCATTCTGTTTCGTTACCATTTGTTATTTATTCTATAATTCAAAAGATCGGGACGCATACCAGTCCCAACAGAATCAGAACTGACATATTAGTATTGAATAATGTATATCTCCTGACGTACAGATGCGATTGAAGATCCGTCTATTGCGTTGAAAACCTTACTGAAAACCCTAGAATTCATCCAACTGTAGCATCGCTAAAATATGATCCCAACTGGGATTAAAATGCGTTGCGAAATGGATTTCCGATTCTGAAACCGGATTTCCAGCCGCGAGTGCTTAAAATGAAATGGTTATAATTAATGATCCTGGAACCCGATTGGCTTGAAACTAAATTCGATGGATAGATAACTGAACATACTAATTACTACCTGTTTATCATTTCGCTAAATTATATATGTACGTTTCATGATAAATCGTGCAAGTGATAGAATACTGTTTTTGTGACACCTTAATCGTGCTTATATAATGTTCACGCATCATATCATACCCATATCATTGTAGTGATAACCTAGTGATATCGTGCATTTACCCAGTGTTAGATTTTAGTGATGATTGTGGCAAGTACGTCAGTGTTCGTGTATCCGTGATTAAGTGAAAGTGATACGTACTTGTACACAATCAGTGACCCTATTATTCTATTGCATTGTCGACGTCTGTGGGATGCGTGTACGTGTGACTATAAGTGGTATGGGACACTTATGGAAGCGCTTGCACGGGTGTCACAAATAAGGCACCAGACTCTGCCATTTATCTTAGGTATTAGTCGGGACGTGCTTGATGGAGGTCCTGCCTCCAGTTCTCGCGCAGACTTGTCACGGATCGATTAGTATTTAGGGTTATGGTTAGCGTTTGATGTAGACCACGGGGTGTGGGGTAGTTTAAGTGTGAGTTCAACAGAATCTCGGGAGTCCCATGCCGGCTTATATATTTATGAAGATATATGGAGATTTACACGATATGTGATATACATGTTACATGTTGGGCCCGTGGTCCCTTGCCCTTGGGTTCTACCCTTGGGTGGAGGACACTCGCGAGTGGTTGACTCTCACACTTGGACTGACGATAGGCTTAGTGACCTGTACAGTGAGACTTAGAGACTGATAGGAATACTGGCATTTATATACCTTATATACTGTGTTGACATACGTGACATATCGTTCTACTGCTTTATTGTTCCGCTGCATTGATTACTACACATTCATATTCATGCTGTCATTGATTTACTGTTATTCATATCTATTACCACTGTTAGAACTGTCACTTGATGTTATATATATTATATTGCTATTGTGTCGCTCTGACGACCTGAGTATGCATGCTCAGTGTGAGGAGAAGATTTAGCCAGAACCAGAACTAGACGTGCATCACAGACTCCTTGACTTGCCATTCCGAGTTACATTCGTTTGTTCCACTTCAGGTCAGTCTTTACATTGTTTCTTTCAGTTACTGCATTTCTCATTACCTGCGCATCATTTACTGTTTACCATGAAAAAACTAGAAGCCGAAGTGTGACTACGGCAGGACATTTCCTTGACCGTAGGAGCATGGCTGGCCTTGTCTACCCCTCGTATTCCGTATTTTGGGAAGCGGGGCGTGACATGGTTTAGTTGGTATCAGAGCCAGGTTTTGCTTCGATTGGGATTGCAGTTTTCCGTGTAAAGCTTGACAATCCAAGACATTCCTCAGTCTAGAATGTAAACTTGATGTCCTTGATCCATATTCACATCGTGTGTTCAGCTATCCATTCGCTATGGTTTCGGGTGACTTGACAAGGTTACGTGGTTGCAATTGCACTACCGTACTCTATTCAAGTGACTTAAAGTCATGCAGTTGATTCCCCACTTGTAATAAATTCATCACCTCTGATATTCTTGAATCTTCGTCATATCCATATTATATCTTGATTCGAATAGCTTGTGACTTATATCATTCTCAAAATTGTTGTCTCAGGATCATGTCTTCCAACGACTCTTCGTCTATATCCGCTCCCCGGAATCAGACCATTGAGATTCTGAGTGTACTGCAAGGTTTAAAGGATGCCCAGGAGCGAACAAACGACTTATTAGCTGAAGGGCTGAGAAGGCAGGTGAGTCAGACCCCAACGGGAGTCTCCTATCATAAAGGGATTTCTATTAGACGAGAAAAGAAGAAGAAGATGAAGCGTCAATTTGTTTCCCCGCGACAGAAGCAGCAGAAGACCCCATGTTGTGGGTATTGTAAGAGACCAGGACATCTTCAGAGGGATTGTCGCCGCGCCCAAGGGAAATGTCTGATTTGTGGATCCAGCGAACATCTCGTCAACGGTTGCCCAGAAAGGAAAGAACTACAAGGAGGAAACTCGCCCACACTCCCCGCTTCTGCCAAGTGAGGATTATCGCGTAGTTCAAACTTCGACGATAAGGCGGACCTGACGCAAGATTCAACTCACGCGACGAGAATGCAACGTTATAGTAGTCGAAGAATGATTTTTCATGTTATCTACTTTCAGTAATAATATTGTCATCTTTTTATGAATATTTCTTTCCGTTTGAAATCTTGTATCCGCTGAACTTTTGATTGAATGCAATGAAAATTGGAATCGTAATATATGTATCATTCTCTTGTTTTCTATTTATCTAATTCTATTCATTATCACAACATTTTAATCCTGATCTTTCAGTTCCTGCAACCGCATATTTTCCTATACTTCGTACCCTGAGCTTTTTCCTTGATGTATTCCATTGTCTAATCATGACTCTTCTTTTCAGGTCATGGCCCACCCTGGAGCAGCGCCGCATCTAGATGAGGATGCGCAGTCCTGCGTTTCCTTAGACCGCACGCTGATGAGTTCTGACGATGAGATCAACGGTCCCCAAGTCAATTTCGGAAACCACGATCCAGAGGGCGAAGGAGCAGCCGCCCCAGAGTTTGACTTGATAGCTGATTCCGACGAAGAAGAAGGAGATCTGAAGAGAACCCTATAGAGGAAGATCCCGATGAAGACCCGATAGAAGAAAATCTAGTTGAGGAAAATCCCGTGGAAGAAAATCCAGAAGAAGAGAATCACATGGAATCGAACCTCGATGAAGAAGCTCCATCCGAGGAAGAAGGACCAGAAGATCAAGACCCTACTGTGGAAGAACTTCAAGTGGCATTGCCTGCGAGGCGATATGGAAATGGACGCCCCTACCTGAGTGCGCGAGCCTACCACAACCTACTGAATCTCCACAACCACGACTGACGGAATTTCTTTCGATGTTGTCTTTCTGGCCAAATAAAATGTGTATAGTTTAGGGCCACTTTTCGTCTTGGGAAATGCCCTGTTTCAAATTTTCTTGAATGAAATAAATCTTCTGAATTCGTAAAACCTTTTGATTATTGGTTCGCTTGATACTTGTTTATTGCCCATATCCATTTTTTTTTCTGCGGAGATTCCTGACTGTCCACCCCTACTCATTGTATAGTTTTCACCCTCGATTCGACTAGAAAGTACCGCACCCTGATCCTTGGAATGAGCCACCATTCATCCTTCGTCTGTATCCTGTTTGAGATCCTTCTGGGAGGAGGACCTTCCTTATGAATTACCGAGTTCATTAACTTTTCAAATTCTTGATTCATAGGATTTACCGATCGTCAGTCTCCCCCATATTTTTACCTTGTAGTCCTTTCGTTGCTCACCATTACTTTCTGTGCTGACCCGATCCCAGTCTCCTTGATCTTCAGCCTAAAGCCGACACACTTCAACCTTCTGATTGAGCTACACTTCCTTATAATCATTACCCTATCTAGCCCTATACCTATTTGTGTTCTTCCTATTACCCTAATTATATTTAGGGACACTGTTATTCAAAAAATTTAGTTTTCAGTACTTTGAATTTATCAAAGAGAGTGTGTTATTGATTACTCTATTTCATATATTTTAAGTACGCTATTATTAATCTCGTTTTCAGTAGCGTAAACTTACACTGCGCATATATTGTTCCATGTTCCCCGTTTTCGTTATGTGAGTTTTCTAAGTTGATTTAAAACTATTCGATCGATAAATTACCTTAAAATGTTTTAACCTATCGACTAAGCTTTCACTACCTCATTGTCGTTACTATATTTTCGGGTGTTGTGCCTATGTATACTATTATAAATGATTGTGTCCTATACTTATTATTTCTACCTTGCTACTTTTGATATGCTTATATGTGCACATATTTAGGTTCGATTCTATCGAACAAGCCTTGAGTACTATTATTCGCTATTGTTATCTAAATTCTCGTTTACATGTATTTACCCTTATAGTTGTTCCTGCCTTATACTTATTAGACCTACCCTTCCGTATGTTGTTCTTACTTATATATATATTTTCAAATTTCTTCGTCCACGTACTGCTAATAAATCTTTTGTGTTAGTGTGCAATCTAATAGCTTTCGCTTATGTTTGTATAACCTATCCTTTATTTTAAATTTCGAGCACGAAATTTTTGTAAGGGTGGTATGATATAATACCCAGCCCCTGTTATACCAAAATCTGTATTTTATTACTCTAGAATCCTATTTTATTCTTATTTATAATTTTATCTATTTTTATATAATTATTTATATATATTTTAAAGTCCCATTTATCTTATTTGAAAATTTAAAACCAAATCCTAAAACTAAATTAATTTTGCCCCGAGCCCACTTATTTTCCCACTCTATTTTTCAAACCAGCCCACTCCTTTCTCATCCAAAATTTTCTTTAATAAACCCAGCCCGAGCCCAACACCCATTTACCCCAAGAATTCTAAAAATTTAATTTCTGTTTTCCTTGGCCCGGCCCGTTCTACTTCAGCCCAGCCCGCCTCCTCAGCGACCCGACCCACTCCTGTTCATCATCCCCTCCAACGGCTCTTTTCCTTTCCGTGCGCGCGATCCGCCTTCTCCGCCGCGCCTCGCGCCCACGCCCACGCCCCCGCTCCTGCCGTTACACCCACGACTTCAACCCCGTTCTCTTCCCTCACACTCCATCTCTTTTCTCTGCCATTGGAGAAATCGCTCATCTCTCTTCCCATCTCATTTTTCGCTCACTCCTTCCCACGTCGCGCACCCACGCCTCGCCGTTACCCCACGTCGCTGATGACCCCGGTCACGACTCCAACCTCCCCTCGTCACTCTCCCTCTCCAACTCACTCCTCACCTCCTCTCTACATCCATCGAGTCTTCCCAACTCCCAGCCTCACTGATCCCACAACCTATTGCCACATCTACCGCCGGCGTTCATCCCACCACTTCGCTCGACCCACGACGACGACAGCCACTCATTCACCCTCCTTCTCCCTTCACGACTCTACCCCCATCAACTCGCGTACCCTGCACCCACTCCCCTGCACCCAATCACCTGCACACCGAGTCCCCTGCCCCGACGCCGGCGAGCTTCTCGTCTCGTCGTCGACCTCCCCCCGCAGCAGCATCATCATTAACATCATCGTTATCTTTCCCACCATCTCTTCTCTCTTGCACTCCCTCCCTCTCACTCTCTCCGTTTCCCTCTCTAACCCTGTCTCTGTTTCTCTCTCTCTCTCTCTCTCTCTCTCTCTCTCTCTCTCTCCCTCTGTGTTCTCTCTCTCTCAATCCCTCTATCTCTCTCACTCTGTTTCTCTCTCTCTCTCAGTTCTCTCTCTCTCTCTCTACCTCTCTCAGTCCTCTTTCTCTCTCTCTCTCACTCATCTCTCTCTCTGCCTACACATACTCTCTCCCTCTGCAAATCCCTCACCCTCGGCCTCGATAACATCAGCGACCCCTAGCCCCGACACCACCTGAGCTCGCAATAACCCCCTCTAGTTCGAACGAAGCCCGTGCCAACCAGTTCAAGCCGAGGCCAAATCTTGACGTTGCCGCTCGCGCGTGTGTCACTGCCGTGCCGCACGTGTGTCGTGTCACTGCCGTGTGCCCCAACGTCTCCAGGAAAGTCCCCACTTGCTACATGCTATTTATTATTAGTTTACAAATTATAATCGTATATATATCCCATGTTTTGCCTTATGTTAAATATTGCAACAAAACTGTTCGATGCTTATCCTCTTAGAAAATCATTATCAAATTTGACGGAACTGCATATATTACATTGGCCCTTGTAGGGATGGATAAAGTGTACAAATTTCGCTGGAAAATTTGATCGTTAATAGCCAAAACGACTACCCCCAAGTTTAATCGTAAAAACTGTAATTTTATTGTACCTGAAAATCGTTAAATTCACCATAAATCATATACATAGTAGAATGGTGCGCTCGATGGCTCAAATCGAATCTGACTCGATGAACTTTAACCCTATACCAGTTTCCAGACATTTTTGTATTTAAACCATGATGATAATTGGATCGGAGAGCGACTCTGGACTGCAGTCCAGAGCGACTCCAGTTATTGCTTGTTGTTCCGTAATGGGTACCACAGGATTCCCTTAACTCGTAGGTTGCGGAACTCTACGGTTTATTATAGATAAATCTGTTAGCCAGACAACACAATTGATTTCATTCTGTTTTGTTACCATTTGTTATTTATTCTATAATTCAAAAGATCGGGACGCATACCAGTCCCAACAGAATCAGAACTGGCATATTAGTATTGAATAATGTATATCTCCTGACGTGCAGATGCGATTGAAGATCCGTCTGTTGAGTTGAAAACCTTACTGAAAACCCTAGAATTCATCCGACTGTAGCGTTGTTAAAATATGATCCCAACTGGGATTAAAATGCGTTGCGAAATGGATTTCCGATTCTGAAACCGGATTTCCAGCCGCGAGTGCTTAAAATGAAATGGTTATAATTAATGATCCTGGAACCCGATTGGCTTGAAACTAAATTCGATGGATAGATAACTGAACATACTAATTACTACCTGTTTATCATTTCGCTAAATTATATATGTACGTTTCATGATAAATCGTGCAAGTGATAGAATACTGTTTTTGTGACACCTTAATCGTGCTTATATACTGTTCACGCATCATATCATACCCATATCATTGTAGTGATAACCTAGTGATATCGTGCATTTACCCAGTGTTAGATTTTAGTGATGATTGTGGCAAGTACGTCAGTGTTCGTGTATCCGTGATTAAGTGAAAGTGATACGTACTTGTACACAATCAGTGACCCTATTATTCTATTGCATTGTCGACGTCTGTGGGATGCGTGTACGTGTGACTATAAGTGGTATGGGACACTTATCGAAGCGCTTGCACGGGTGTCACAGATAAGGCACCAGACTCTGCCATTTATCTTAGGTATTAGTCGGGACGTGCTTGATGGAGGTCCTGCCTCCAGTTCTCGTGCAGACTTGTCACGGATCGATTAGTATTTAGGGTTATGGTTAGCGTTTGATGTAGACCACGGGGTGTGGGGTAGTTTAAGTGTGAGTTCAACAGAATCTCGGGAGTCCCATGCCGGCTTATATATTTAGGGAGATATATGGAGATTTACAGGGTATGTGATATACATGTTACATGTTGGGCCCGTGGTCCCTTGCCCTTTGGTTCTACCCTTGGGTGGAGGACACTCGCGAGTGGTTGACTCTCACACTTGGACTGACGATAGGCTTAGTGACCTGTACAGTGAGACTTAGAGACTGATAGGGATACTGGCATTTATATACCTTATATACTGTGTTGACATACGTGACATATCGTTCAACTGCTTTACTGTTCCGCTGCATTGATTACTGCACATTCATATTCATGCTGTCATTGATTTACTGTTATTCATATCTATTACCACTGTTAGAACTGTCACTTGATGTTATATATATTATATTGCTATTGTGTCGCTCTGACGACCTGAGTATGCATGCTCAGTGTGAGGAGAAGATTTAGCCAGAACCAGAACTAGACGTGCATCACAGACTCCTTGACTTGCCATTCCGAGTTACATTCGTTTGTTCCACTTCAGGTCAGTCTTTACATTGTTTCTTTCAGTTACTGCATTTCTCATTACCTGCGCATCATTTACTGTTTACCATGAAAAAACTAGAAGCCGAAATGTGATTACGGCAGGACATTTCCTTGACCGTAGGAGCATGGCTGGCCTTGTCTACCCCTCGTATTCCATATTTTGGGAAGCGGGGCGTGACAAACAAACACATTAGAAAAAGTTTTATCTCAAAAGAATTTATTATGCAACTTTTATCTCATTTTTACGGATAAATACTATATACTTTACTTTCAACATATTCCCTTGTATTACCTTTAGAAAACTCATGAGATAATGACCTACCTTATCACAACACATATTTTTGACATAGCATGATAACTCTTGGGATATTAGTTATGGGAAAATACGAATTTACATTTAAGTATCTTAAACATTCAAAAACTGTTTTCTTTAAAAAGTGTGTTATTTAATTCCTTGCGAATACGCCTCTACAACCCATTTTGGGGAACCCCGATCGGGATGGTGCGGGTAATCGCACATCCTCGGTCCTAGTAGAGCGAGATGCAGACCTCCGCAAGGAGCATTCGATCTCGATAGAATTTTTAACGCAATTTTTAAGAAAAATGTGATTTTTATTTAATAAATAAATTCTATTTTTTAATAAATATTAGATATATATAAATATTATAAAAATATCTAATTTAAATATACTATATATATATATTCCATGTTTTCTAAATCAAATGAATTACAAATTTCATGAAACTAGTTTTACAATTCAATACCATTCCAAGTTTACATTAAAATACCATATATAATGAAATCTAGGTTATATCCACTAGAATATTTCACTTTATAAAAATTACAATTACGAAAACCCTAAAAACGATAATTAAATACTTGAGATATATTTTGAAAATATATCAAAACTATATTTCATAAAACCCCCTCAAGTTATATTAATTTACAATAAGGACCCTAGTAAACATAGGTTTAAGCGGGACCGGTTTTCTTAAGCCTCATGGAGCCAGAGAATATGGGTGCTTTCCTATCTAAGGTAGACAACCTAACAGCGGTGTTATCAATACGGTAATTGTCTTGGAAAAATACACAAATCCTGCCGTCCATGTCCAGCAGCTACCGATAACATTAAAACTAATTCATGACTTCAATTTCTTTTCAAAAGTGTCTGACTCAGACAGAGTCTCCATCTAATATGAAACCAATCTGACTTGAATTCAATTCAAGTATAACTACAATACAACATGAATCCATTTATACCAGAATTCAATATATATTGACCGAACCGAACCATGGATATACTCTGATTACATGACTATCCATTTATATCCATTCTGTTTATATGATATCATGGTTTCGGTAAGCCATCCATCTATATAACAAAATAATACAATCAATACAAAATACATTACGGGGTTTTAAAGGGGTAAACGGGTACGGAATGTGTTAGAAGTGGCACGAGACGGTCACTTTAATACACCTAACCTGAATATCCATTGCTGTTGTACCGTGGCTTAACAGTTCCTTGTGCTCCGTATACCATAATCTCCGGAATAGTGGGACTTCTCTCGTATACACTGACATATTCTGTATCAAGCTACAAACAACTGCATTAATAGAACAAAGATAACATTATACGGTTATATTCTCTTTTCTGTCTATTCTACTTCCCTCTTTCTTTGGGACTTACCGAGCGATTGTTCACTGACGACATTCCTTTTCTTCTTTCCTTAGAATATTGTCAAGTGGATCCGACTCACTAGAGATTGAGCCCAATACTGAGGACTTGGAGCAGTTTGCCATCGACCCAGAGCTGTAGGCACTTGTATATACTTTTCATTTCAGTTATGCCATTGTTTAGGCATTCCTTTCTATTTTTGTATTTACATTTCAAGTTGTACTTATAAAGAATTGTTAAATAAATAAAAGTTGATGTTCATTTATATTCATGTCTCTTGTGTACATTTTATTTTATACTGCTTAGATACGCTTAGCGTGTTTACTTCTGAGTAAATACGTCGCATTACCCGTCGCGTCTCCTTACCATACTTCGGGAAGCGGGGCGTGACAGGTTTTGTTGGTGGCCCATACAGGTCAGTACTTCATGGAACCCTACCATGTAGGTCAGTTCTGCATGGACATGCAGTTCAATTCTGTATGGAGTCCTAAGAAATATAACACAAGAATCAGCAACTAAAAACATTCTTTATGTTTCATATTTCTTGAATCTTATAATTTTATATACTTTGAATCCATCCTAACCCTATTGTTCTTTCAAGGTTATGGATTCTCCAAACAATACCAGCACCAACTTCAACAACATACCACCACCTCTACCGCTTACGCTTACCGTTGCTGCTCCGATCAATGAGCAGACGGTACCGCTTGTGGCAATCCGAAGCTTCCTGGAAGGACAGCAGCAGCAGACTGCTATCTTACTGAACCGTCCAGAAGTGGAAGCGCCCGGAGTAAAGCAATTCCGGGCTTTTCACCCAAAGCAATTTTCAGGAAAAGAGAGCTCTTTAGAAGCGGAAGAATAGGCTCAGAGAATCGAGGATGATCTGGCAGCAGAACAAGTGCCAGAGATCGCTTAGGTACGAGTTGCGAAGCTGCAATTCACTGACAATGCTCGGGTTTGGTAGAAGGAGGAAGAAATCCGTCTTGACCAGCCGATCGAATGGAAAACCTTTCGCGACATGTTCGACGCAAAGTACTTTCCAAAGACTGCCCGTTTTGACATGGAGCAGCAATTCATCTACCTATAACAGGGTTTGATGTGGGCCAAATCAGTGGATGAGTATGATGCTGAGTTTATCATGCTCAGTAGGTAAGATATATCTCAATATTCGATCTTCTAATATCACATACTACATAGCTAACAAAAGACCTTAACAGGTTCGCGGCACACTTGATACCGACGGCTGAGATCAGAGCTAGACGATTTTAGTAAGGGTTGGACCAGGAAATCCAAGCTGTCCTAGCTATAGGGGATTTCCCAACCCACGAACTAGCCCTGAAAGGTGTCCGTCGATATGAGGTAGTGGTGAAGATAAAAGGTAGACCCCAATCTGCAGGGATGAAGCGCCCTGCTACTCAGATGGCAGGAGGAACCTCTTCAAGGCCACCTTTTGTGTCCAGGAGACTGGGAGTACCAATCAACCGGCCCAACACAGCCTTTTGCTCCTACTGCGGGACGGATGGGCACTTAGTGAAGGACTGCCGGTGTGCAAATTGCCTTTGTTTAGTCTGCGGATCAGCCACACATAATATTGGGTCTTGTCCTCGAAGACTCAATCCAAATGCTGCCCTCAGACCAGCAATCACCTACCCACAGCGACCAGCCATCCAGGCACCTACTCTATGACTAGCTCTCCCAGATCCACCACCTCATGGACCGTCTGCACCTCCTCCTCGTCAGTTCCATCAAGTTCAAAGGAACTTACCTCAAGGACAATGAAACGGATAGAGGAATGCTCCTCTAGTAAGGAGGAATGTACCGAAGCGACAGGCTTTCACAATGACTGTGGAAGAAGCTGAAGCTGTTGGTTATAGTGCCCTCAAAGTCAATTATTGGATCGCAGGCACGTGATTGCTATGATTGAGGAGGACCTATACCGGTAGGACAGTCTTACTCGAGATGATAGTATGCTATCTGGTTTGCCTTTATCAGTCGTGTACAGGTTCAGGTGACTGATCACTATTACACGTTGATAGAGCCCTAAGGATCTTGCTTGACTACCAACAGTATGATGGCGATCATATACGTGAGAGTTGGGTAGTCCATAAGCACATCCTTACTAGTGGTCCCTAGTCGTAGGAGTTTCGAGACAGGGCATCGATACTCCGGAGTAGACTAGTGTATACAGTCGAGATCCCGACGAGGGGCGGTGGCCGGTCTCACAAGCCACTGGTGTCAGTTGGATCACATAAGATGTATACAGGTGCTCATTGGGTTATGAGTACACCGGACATGACTCGCCGGAAACCGGCTAGTTGGTATTATACCTAGTGTCAGATAGCAGTTCCCTGGTGACATGTGTACAGGTTAGTTCATCGACCTGATGTCGTCATTTGTCTCGTGTGAGTTCCCACTGTGCTTTGATTTCTACCCTACCACGGCTCAAAGGAGTCGTGCAAACAAGTCTTTTTTGGGTACAGTCCCGAGCCACAAGGAGGCAAGTGAGCGGATCGACAGGGGATTCGTCTCTCCCGGTATTGGGGGTTAGATCGCGCTGTGTCTAGGAAAGCCATTACACCAAGTCCTTGGCCAAGGCAGGTGAGAATTACTGGTAAGTATTCCAGTAGTTTCTCAGGGTATTCAGGGCTTGTCTCTGACACGACTTATACCGCTATTGGGGGTCTGACGTTACCAGCCCTTTAGGCCCGATATGCGATACTCATAGACGAACGGACCGGACTGTATGTATATTGTCAATGTTAGGCTCAGTAGGGTTTCAGGATGAGTTCACTCATCGGCTTCCCTTGAGGTCAGTACATGGGCAGCCGTTACGCACTGCTAGTGCCGCTGACGTGCTTGTAGTTAAACCCACTGCCAGGGTACTGATAAATCATTAGAGTTCCCCACAGATTTCCCAAGTTCGGGCGAAACGTTATAGAGGCCGTATGGTTTTATGGCAGGGTTCGGAAAATGCACGTGCACTTGTGCACGTGTCATATTTCGGACAGATAATACTGGTGGGCTTTGGTTTAAGCCGGATCCATGTATTATATTGAGTCGGAATATTTTAGTCTCTCGTATTCGTATTCGGTCGTAATACGGATACAGGTATGTATATACAGGCGAGGGGTATTTTCGTAATCCGTTACGAGAATATTTTATAAGATGCATTTCTTTTTGGATTAATCATTTTTGTTTAAATGATTATTTGTTTTGGAAAGGGTGACTCATTATGGATGACACATTATTCTAGCATGTTATTAGTGACTCATGCTAATGAGTCACTAAGTGAGTCATGAAGAATTAATGGTGTTTTGTTTTGTGAAGAGATATTTTGAGGAGATATTTTCTTTGGATATTTCTCTTTGGGTTTTGATAAAGATAACCTCATATATCTATTCACATAAGAAGGAAACAAGAGAGAAGTTCATTATGCTTGGTTTTCTTTTGCTCTCTTGATTTTTTTGAGTTCACCATTTCCAAACCCTAGCATCTTCTTCAACCTCCACTCTTACCCTCTCATGTGATGAGAACCAAAGAGTGTTTGAGACAAAGTATTCTACTCGTTCTCTACTTCATCTTGGTCATCTCTTTTAGCAGACTTGATGACTGAGTTGCCTCGGTATTGAGCCGGGAGCCCGTTTAAAGATTCGTAGATGTGGTGTCACCTCGACGAGGAACAAAGAGATCGGAGTTGCCGCAAAGGAGCGTGGGATGATGGCTAAAGACCGGAGGACTCAGATCGTTCGGTATAGCCTTTCTACCTCTTTACAGTTTGTTAGTTTAGCGTTAATGGCAAGATCCGGGTTATAGTATGCGATAGAGCCAGTTATAAAAGTTTTTGTTCCGCGTTTGGCGTCAGAATGACGGCCGGGGCGCTACCGTAGACTTACATGGTATCAGAGCCACGCCATTAAGCTTTACTAACTTGTTCTAACGCGTTTAAAATATCGATCGAACGAAATTTCTAAAACCGCATTTTTCAGTGTAAAGTTTCTGTCGATTATAAAAACTGGTCTAAAAATCATTTTGAGCATCTCAGAAAATCGAGCAGGCTTTTTTAAGGATACTGTAGAAATTTGGTTCAGTGACTCCACAGTACTGCAGCGGAACCGCCGCACAAACCATGGTTTGGCCGCGGTTCCGCCGCAGGTTTGGAGCATCATAGTACCATTTTT
This sequence comes from Agapanthus africanus, assembly GCA_030015575.1. Taxonomy (NCBI): domain Eukaryota; kingdom Viridiplantae; phylum Streptophyta; class Magnoliopsida; order Asparagales; family Amaryllidaceae; genus Agapanthus; species Agapanthus africanus. The sequence goes on along the minus strand of JASDDO010000016.1, from coordinate 349,597,665 downwards.
CTACAGTAACCTCCTGCATAGAAAATTATGGTTTCTGGAATATTTCTTTTGGGCCCAGATTTTGTTTGTGTACTGCAATTGTACGTGGGTCTCACTTCGGGAAGTTTTATCGATCGAAATTTTAAACTTATTAGTTTACAGTACGTACATTATATCTCCGACCGTGAATGTCATTCGAGTGGTAAATTACGTCTAATTGCTATAGCTCTTTTAGACGGGTTTGCGAACGTGACATTCATGTTGATGTTCTGTATTGTGCTGTAATGTTGCGGATTTGTCGTGGTGGATAGTAGTGTGCAATGGTAGTGCCGTTTGGATTTATTTGTACATTTGATATTGCGGGACGAGCGTCCAACATGTGGACTGCCGTCACTGCCTGTTTGTATAAAATTCTTTTGGGGCACGACCGGACTGAGGTCGATGTACCCATTGTACATATTTTTCATTTCTGTACTAGGTTTACCCCATGACGGATAGCCGGGTTCTGGAGGGCAACGGGTCCGCATCTCATGGCTTTGAGAGGCAGAGGGGCCTCACTCTAAAATTGGCAGACTATTCGCCGCACTCGTAGGGGGTACAAGTTGACCCAAGGAGGGGTGCTCAAGTTACCGGATTCCGTAAAGTGCAGGGTGGTCCATTCATTTTGCTGTAGGGGGCTTCCTCGCTTCAGGTTTTGGCGGGTAACTTGCCGCACCCGTAGGGGTCTAGGTTTCATTGCACAGTCTATCCACACGACCAGGGGAACGTCGGGTTTCAGCAGCGGCTCTGTGAAACCCGGGGATCCCAGATTATCTGTATTGTTCTGTGATGCTTATTACTTTTCTGTATTGTTGCATTTATCACGCCTGGAGCGATTATTGTATATTGGTATATATACTAGTAGATGTTGTATATATTTTACACCCACTCTAGTCCAGTCCCCGCTCTGTCGTTAGTTAAGTAACCTAACGGGTGATGATGGGACCCAGTGACGAATGCGGATGACATATAAGTACATTTTATTTTCGTTCTTTTCTGGTGTGATTAATTGATGGGACTGCATTGATTCTGATCAATGCAAAGGAAAACAAACCTGTTTGGATGTTGTTGGAACAGTTTTAAAAAGTGTTATTACAAAGACGCTTTATTTTGTTTTGCACAGCGGTATTCGGTTGGAATATCCTGCACCTCATTCGACGAGGCAAGGGCCGAGATCCCTTCACCGGGAGTGACCCCTTGGGCAGAAGTTTGCATCAGGGTAATAACTTCACTATAGTCGATTACATGTTGCTTTGCATCGCGGTATTTAGTTGGAATATCCTGCACCTCATTCCACGAGGAAAGAGCCGAGATCCCTTCACCGAGAGTGACCTCTTTAGCAAATGGTTTTCGCCACTATATTTTTATAAAAAGCTATCAGGTTCCTTCAACGAGATCAAGTTCATTACGTTAAAGGTTTTCGCCAAAAACCAGCCGTAGCCCTCCATCGTTTCAGACGGTAGCACGTAGTATTCATGCTATGTCTGTTGGCCTTCGTCAAGGCATAGTGGATGGTAGCTGCTTGTTACTGTTCTGTTGCATAGATAGATGAGTTGGTTTGGGACAGTCGTATTACCGTGTTGGCCTTCGTCAAGGGTATGTACGGGTGGGTTCAAATTAACAAGATAATGACGGGTAGAACTTGATATGTGACTTATGATTTGTTGGCCTTCGTCAAGGTCATAAGAACATGGGGTAAAAATCATATCGGGAGTTTCTAAAGAAACTGAAACTTGCCAGGCATGCGCATACCTTCTGGAGTGTGATAAAGTGAGTGGATTCCGTCACGTTATCACGCGATGAGAGTTGGATCCCGATTCCCACTGATGAGTTAGTTTACTCTTCGGATGATCCTGATTGATTCTTCTTTCAGGTTTGGAGGAGAATTTGACAGTACAGTAGGAGGTTTCCTGATTAGATAAAGTGATAACCATTCTGATCTAGGTTAGAGTGCACGTAAAGTGTTTCTTTTCTCTCTCTCTTTGGCAGCGACCTTTGACCGACCCTAGACTATGACTCAGTGACCAAGTTGACCGAACCTTCTTAAAATACTGGCTTTTGGATTGTTTAAGTTGCATACGTCATTGCCACTCCTTCTTTTACCCTTTTCATTTCTCAGAACACCTCGTATCACTACGAACATCCACTTCCATTGGATAGATCCATCGTATGATTATATACGAACTCGAAGGGACTTTTTCGAGGATGGACCCAGATTCAGGAGAAATTGAATTGGTTTATTCGGTTGTCTTTTATCATCACCTTCTCTCAGGTTGCGAGGGCTCCTTAGTTTAGGAGAGTACACCTATTACGCTTATTGAATAGTCTTCTTCCAAACCATAGGCAGGTCCCGAAATGTAGGGAATGAAGAAAACCAATTAGCCTAAGTAGGGTGTACAGAAAGTAATAAGTAAAGACAAAATAAAAGGATTAGAAAGAGGGCAAAGTAAATTGCGACTGCTATCATTCACGACCAAACCGCGTACTTCATCGCCACTCCTATTTCACCTTTACTTTTTTCCCCAGTTCGGAAGAAATAGAATAAGGTATTATTCAGTTGTCTTTTATCATCACATTCTCTCAAGTTGCGAGTACTCCTTAGTTTAGGAGAGTACACCTATTATACTTACTTGATAGTCTTCTTCCAAACCATAGGCTGGTGCCGAACGGTATGGAAGAAAGAAAACCACTTAGCCTAAAGGGGTGTACAGAAGGTAATGAATAAAGACAAATAAAGGGATTTGGAGAGATGGCAAAGAAATATACGGTTACAGTCATGAATAGGATTATGGAAGAGGCATTACTAGGAATACCAGGATACCCCTACGAAACATTTTCATGTTTCAGTTTCACTGTGCATTGTTAAAAGGAAAACTGATTTCCCGATTAGATACTTACTCCAGGGTATGTATTTAGCAGGTATGATTCTCACATCTGTATGGTTTTACAGATGATGAGTGGGAGTAAGTTATTGGGAATAAGGTGATCATCCTCATTATATCAGAATTCGTTGTAATTGGTGATATTTGAGGAAATCGTCTGGATTTTTGCCGGACGGCATGTATTTGGTTTTGAGTATCCGTTGTTGTGCAAGAATTTCAAACTGATATATCTGTACGTTTATTTTTATAAATGTTGGAGATAGTGCCCTCAGAGTAAATTATTGGATCACAGGCACGTGATTGCAATGATTGAGGGAGGACCTGTCCCAGTAGGACAGTCTTACTCGAGATGATAGTATGCTATCTGTTTTATCTTTATCATCGTGTACTGCTTTAGGTGACCTGACATGTCGCTATTACACGTTGATAGAGCCCCTAGGATTCTTGCTTGACCACCAGCAGTATGAGGGCGATCATATACATGGGAGCTGGTAGTCTATAAGCACATCCTTAAAAGGTCCCTAGTCGTGGGAGTTTCGAGACAGGGCATCGATACTCCAGAGTAGACTAGTGTATACAGTCGAGACCCCGACGAGGGGCGGTGGCCGGTCTCACAAGCCACTGGTGTCAGTTGGTTCACCTAAGATGTATACAGGTGCTCATTGGGTTATGAGTACACCGGACATGACTCGTCGGGAACATGCTAGTTGGTCTTATACCTGACGTCAGATAGCAGTTCCCTGGTGACATGTGTACAGGTTAGTTCATCGACCTGGGGATCGTCATTTGTCTCGTGTGAGTTCCTACTGTACTTTGATTACTACCCTACAACGCTCAAAGGAGACATGCAAACAGGTTTTAGTTGGGTACAGTCCCGAGCCACATGGAGGCAGTGAGCGGATCTTCAGGGGTTCGTCTCTCCCGGTATTGGGGGTGAGGTCGCGCTGTGTCTAGGAGAGCCATTACACGAAGCCCTCGGCCGAGGCAGGAGATTTACTGGTAGGTATTCCAGTAGTATCTCAGGGTGTTCTGGGCTACACTCCGACACGACTTGTACCGCTTTTGGGGGTCTGACTTTTACCAACCTCCTGGCCCGCCATGCGATGCTTATAGACGAACGGACCGGACTGTACAGATATTGTCACTGACAGGCTCAGTAGGGTGTCAGGATGAGTTCGCTCATCGACGTCCCTTTTGGTCAATAGCTGGTGGCCCGTCACATATGGCTAATACCTCTGACGTGCTAGTGGTTAAATCCAGAGCCATAGTATTGACGAGTCTTTAGAGTCCACCACACACTCAGTTACTCAAGCTTTCGGGCGAAACGCTGCAGTGGCCGTATGGAGATATGGCACGGTTCGATCAGATACGTGCGGTATTGCACGGATCAGGATCTGACGGTTAGTACTAGAGGCCGTATGGAAATATGGCAGAGTTCGATCAGATACGTGCGGTATTGCACGGATCAGGATCGAACGGATATTACTAGCCGGCTTTGGTTTAAGCCGGATCCTCGTATAGTACAGTGTAGATTTTGTCTCATTGCATTTGTATTCGGTTGGAATACAGATGCGGGTGTGTATACACAGTATCGGGGTTTTCCTGTAATTTATTACGGGACCAGTTTTCTGGAGTTGCCAGTTTGCTTTCCGTTTCGGCCATATTTCTTTGTACCCTTCATTGGCCGAAGATTGGTGGAGGAGGGCTTATTTGCATTTGTGCAAATAAGCATTTTTGGAGGGTGTTCTTTGCATTATTCTTGTATCATGATAATTCCTCCACCATTTGACTTCATTTGACTTCTTCTTCTTTTCATCATGGCTTGACTTTTGAGTCATCATGGTTGTTGATGATTAGGTTGTTGGAGTGTTGGTTTTGGAGCAATCATGGTTGTTAATGATTGGTTGATGGAGTGTGAGTTTTAGTGAGTGATCATTTCCTTTTTTCATGATAACCCTTTTCTCTCTCTTTCTATTGTTATTGATCCATACACTCCTCTCTCATTTCTCTACATGGGCATTGGCCGGCCAAAGAGAGGGAGGTGGGGCTGTCCCAATTTTGTAGTGGGGGTTTTCTCTCTTCATGCTTGCTAAAATCCCAAGTTCATCACAAAATTCCACCACTTCATTTCCTCCACCAAAATGGCAACCTCCTACAACCCCAAATGAGACATAGCACTCTACACTATATTCTACAGCAAATCTTGGGCACGTCGACTCGCCAGCTTCATGCCCGAGTTGCCTCGGTATAGAGGTGGGAGCCCGTAAGAGATGCAGGCGATGTGGTGCCCTTCCGGCGACATGATGGAGACCGGAGATTCCGCAGGAGATCGGGACGACGACGAGAAGACCGGGGGACACGGATCACTCGGTATATCTCTCTTCCCCATCTTGTAGTTAGCTAGGACTAGTTAATGGCCCGATCCGGGTTTTAGTGCGCGGTGGTGCCGGTTCAAGAAAAATCAAAGTTAACCATCGCTTCCACATTTGGCCTCAGGATGGAGGCCAGGGCGTCGCCGTGCACTTACATTGGTATTAGAGCCTCGCCATTAACATAGTCTAGTTTTGTCTAATGTGTTTTACATTTCCGATCGAACAAAATTCCAAAAACCCGCGTTTTCTTCACATCAGTTTCTGTCGAAATTTTTTGGAGTCCAAAAATTTTTCAGGTTGTCTCAGAATGATGTGCAGGGAATTATAAGAGTTCTGTGAAAATTTAGGTTCGTGAACAGTCCAAACCACCGCGGAACCGCGGCCAAACCCATGCTTGGGCCGCGGTTCCGCCGCGACTTGAACTGTTCAGTCCCCCAAAGTTTTACAGAATGCTCCAGAGTGGAAAATAGGTTTTCTGGAATGTTATTTTTTTAGCCCAGATTTCTTTATGTGCTACAGTAATGCTTGGGGCCCACTTAGTAAAATTTGATCGATCGGAAAATTTTAAACACATTAGTTCACAGTATTTACATTATATCTGCGACCGTGAATGTCACTTGATCGGTAAATCCTGTCTAACTGCTATAGCCCTGTTAGTCGGATTTGCGAACGTGACATTCACGTTTATGTTTTGTGTTATGCTGTGATGTTGCGGATCGGTCGTGGGGGATAGCCTGGATGCAATGCTAGTACAGTTGTTTTGGTTGTATTATGTACATTTGATATTGTGGGGCGAGCGTCCGACATGTGGACTGCCGTCACTGCCTGATTGTATTATTCTTTTGGGGCACGACCAGGTTGCGGTCGATATACCCGTTGTATGTATTTTTTACTTTCTGTACTAGGATTACCCCAAGGAGGGGTGCACGGGTAGCCGGGTTCTAGAGGGCAACGGGCCCGCATCTCATGGCATTGAGACGGAGGGGGCTTCACTCTAGAATTGGCGGGCTATTTGCCGCACTCGTAGGGGGTACAGGTTGACCCAGGAGGGGTGCCCAAGTTACCGGATTCCGTGAAGTGCTGGGTGGTCCATTCACGTTACTAAAGGGGGCTGCCTTGCTTCAGGTTTTGGCGGGTAACTTGCCACGCCCGTAGGGGTCTAGGATTTCATTGTACAGGCTATCCACATGACCAGGGGAACGTCGGGTTTCAGTAGTGGCTCTGTGAAACCCGGGGATCCCAGATATCTGTATTGTTCTGTGATGCTGTACATTTCTGTGATGTTGCATTTTATCATGCCTTGAGCGAAATATTATATATTGGTATATATATTAGTAGATGTTGTATATGTTTTGCATCCGCGCTAGTCCAGTCCCCGCTCTGTCGATAGTTAGCTAACCTAACGGGTAATGACGGGACCCAGTGGCGAATGCGGATGGCATATACGTACATCAGTATATTTTTGTTCTTTGTGGTGTGATCAATTGATGGGACTGCGTTGATTCGGATCAATGCAAGTTAAAAAACAAAAAACAAACCTAATCTGATGTTGTTGGAACACTTTTCAAAAGGCTGTTATTGCAAGGACGTTCACTTTTGTTTTGCATCGTGGTATTCAGTTGGAATATCCTGCTCCTCAGTCGACGAGGCAAGGGCCGAGATCCCTTCACCGGGAGTGACCCCTTGGACAAAAGTTTGTGTCAGGGCAATAACTTCACTATAGTCGTTTACTTTTGATTTACACCGTGGTATTCAGTTGGAATATCCTGCACCTCATTCTACAGGGAAAGAGCTGAGATCCCTTCACCGGGAGTGACCTCTTTAGCAATGGTTTTCGTCACTATATTTTCATAAAAGCTATCCAATTCCTTCAACGATATCAAGTTCATTACGTTAAAGGTTTTCGCCAGAAACCATTCGTAGCCCTCCGTCGTTTCATATGGGTGGTCAATAGTATTCAAGCTGTGTTTGTTGGCCAAAGTCAAGGCACGGTGTTTGGTAGCTGTTGGGTATTCATATGCAGCATAGATAGATGCGTTGGTTTGGGACAGTCGTACTACCTTGTTGGCCAAAGTCAAGGGTATGTACGGGTGGGTTCAAATTGACCTGGAGAATGACGGGTAGAACTTGACATGTGACTTATGATTTGTTGGCCAAAGTCAAGGTCATAAGAGCATGGGGCAAAAATCACATCGGGAGTTTCAAAAGAACTGAAACTTGCCAGATATGCGCATACTTTCTGGAATGTGATAGCGTGAGCGGATTCCGTTACATTATCATGCGATGATAGTTGGATCCCGATTCCCACTGATGAGTTAGTTTACTCCTCGGGTGACCCCGACTAATTCTTCTTTCAGGTTTGGAGGAGAATTTAAGGTGACAGTGGGAGGTTTCCAGATTAGATAAATTGGTAACCATTCTGATCTAGGTTAGAGTGTACGCTGAGTGTTTCTTTTCTCTCTCTCTTTGGCAGCGACCATTGACCCAACCCTAAGACTATGACTCAGTGACCAAGTTGACCGAACCTTCTTAAACACTGGTTTTTGGATTGTCAGAGTTGCAAACCTCATTACCACTCCTACTTTTACCCTTTTCTCCAGGACACCCCGTATTACTACGAACGTCCGCTTCCATTGGACAAAACCATCGTATGGTTAGATACGAACTCGAAGGAATTTTTTCGAGAATGGTTTCCGGTTCTGGAGAAAACGGATAGAACTATTCAGTTGTCTTTTCCTTTTACCTTCTCTCTGCGAGTACTCCTTGGCTTAGGAGATAGTACACCTATTACGTAAATTGGATAGTCTTCTTCCAAACCTTAGGCTGGTGCCGACAGGTGGGGAATGAAGAAAACCAATTAGCATAACGATGGTGTACAGAAGGTATTAAGTTAAGACAAAGCAAGGGATTAGTAAGAGGGCAAAGTAAATTGCGACTGCTATTCACGACCAAACCAAGTATTTCTTCGCCAATCCTAAATCACCTTTGTATTTCTCTAGGACACTCCGTATCACTACGAAGATCCACAGTTTATTGGATACTCCATCATATGGTTATATACGAACTCGAACGGAACTTGTTCCAGTTCGGGGATGGATTCTGGTTCAGGAGAAATAGGAATAAGGTTTATTCGGTTGTCTTTTATCTTCACCTTCTCTCGCCTTGCGAGTGTTCCTAGGATTAGGACAGTACACCCATTATGCTTATTGGATAGTCTTCTTCCAAACCATAGGCTGGTGCCGAACGGTAGGGAAGGAAGAAAACCATTTGACCTAAAGGGGTGTGCAGAAGGTAATGACTAAAGACATATAAAGGGATTTGGAGAGGTGGCAAAGAATTATACGGTTACATTCGTGAATCTGGAAGAGGCATTACTAGGAATACCGGGATACCCCATCAAAACATTTCAATGTTTCAGTTTTACTGTGTACTGTTAAAGGAAAACTGATTTCCCGATTAGACACTTGCTCCAGGGTATGTATTTACCAGGTATGATTCTCACATCTGTATGGTTTTACAGATGATGAGTGGGAGTAAACTATTGGGAATTGGGTGATCATCCTCATTATATCGGGATTCGTTGTAATCGGTGATATTTGAGGAAATCACCCGGGCTGCTTGCCGGTCGCCAAATATTTGGTTTTGAATATCCGCTGTTATGCACCAATTTCAAATCGATATATCTGTACGTCTATTTTCATAGAGTGAGATATACTTTTTGAAATTATGTCAGTGACATTTACCTATATCAGTGGATGGTTAGGTAAGGAGCATTAAACAGCGGTGTAATTCTTCTTAACCATAAGTACAGTTTTCAACCTACGACACACAGTGAATGAGTTATCAGACTCAAGGGACTTATACAGAGTATTGTATGTTGTCCAGGGTCCATCAGGACAGAGGGGTTGGTCCTCGTACTATATTCGGTTTACTTATGACTTCTCTAGTTTTTAGACAGGTGTTTCATGGAAACACAGAGTCCGAATTTTGAGAAGTTATAGGTATTTGAATAAAGTAGAGAACCAGGTGTTGCAAGTATCGGGATTCTTCAAAGTGATCGAAGATGTAGATACTTGCGTATAGTATTCAGTTGATAGTAGTGATTTAGAGAACTTGCTTCTCTTTCAGGTTACTCATAATTGGTAGCATTCCTAAGTTGAGTAACGCTGATCGGCCTCTTTCCATTTAGTTGACATGCACTGGAGACAGCTGCATGATTTGAATCTGGTTCAATTAAATCAGTGCCTCTGGTTCTATATTGGATATAGAACAGTTCATATCTTAACGATGTTAAGGTACGGGGAGTTGTCCGGCTTATGATTAAAACCAGACACTGGACAACTCAAGACACGTTTCTGTAATGGCTGTTTGTGGGTTGACCCAGGCTATGACGAGGGTTGATTTTCTACCATCTGGAATATCAATAGCGATATTGTTCCAGACTCGCCACAGTTTTAATAAAATGGATTTTTTCAGAAAACAGTAGTGGGAGTATGGTAGAACTGGAAGTAATTCCAGAACCGCAAACGATTACTGAAGATTTGATAAGGAACCTAAAGATTCAACCTGGTTTGACATTCCATTGGCCACTCCGCAGATTTGGTGGGTAACCTCAGGCACCCGAGAGGTACTACAGTAGCCTCAAGGACGGTGACAGGGAGGTTCTTGTTTACCCAGACTTGCCATTGCTGTTGTTCCAGACTGTGAGACCCGGCAGGAGGATGAGTACAGCGTCGTTCTGAACTAGCTTTAGAAGTGTACGTCTATATGACTCTGCCAGAGGGTTGTCATAGTCAGTGGGATCAGCAGAAGCATTGGTGGACAGATGGCTTATGTCTACTTATAGACTAAAGCAGATATAGCGGAGATAGATCATCTATTTCTGATGTGACAGTCATAGGTTTGACTTCATCAGAATAGGGGATGGATCTGTTGAGAAGGTAGTAGGGTGTGATGTCATGGTATTTAGATGACATACACAGAGTAGGAAGTGATATTCCTATACTACGATCGGTTATATTTTGGTCGTCACACAGTGGTTTCTCCACATGGGACTTGGACATTATATCAGACATACTGGATCTATGGTTTTTAGATCTAGATTTGGGTGGTATCCCAATCAGGGTACTTAGACAACATTCTAAGAGTATTTAGAATGGAAGACTCCTGGCACGGTAGTGTACCTGCAGGTAATGGAGTCACCCTCTCTAAAGGTGTCTTACTGACTAAAGGCGAGAGGGATGTGCATGATTGGCAGATCACTTGCTTAGGCAATTGAGTCAATCATGAGACGTCAAGTACCACACCAGATATTGTTCTTGCACTAGATGCAATAAGTTGACATTGATCCAATCCTGGAGAAGCAGTCGGAAGCAGTTTTAGAACATAAGTGGATGTTCTAGGGATATGATAACGACAGCCTCATTCGGGAGACAGTTATCATTCCAGGCTTCCAAGGTGACCTGGACGACAAGGAGGTTGTCAGAGTTATAGTTTTTCCTTCTGACGAGGGGCGGTATTTTGGACAGGTGGTCCAAGGCAATACTGAGGGAGGCATGGCGCAGGATACTGATTAAGTTCAGTTGATGATACAGTCTAAGAAGTTTGGATTTGGAGTTCATTTATGAGCAAGTTCCCATCAGACATCTAGACATATTCTAAGACAGGTGTTGCTCATTTCGGGAGATGGGTTTCTCCGCGAACTTGAGATATAGAGAGACATAGAAAGAAACATCAAAGCGGATCCACTCACTGAGGCTATTCCTCGAATGCAAGAGTTTTGCAAACGGGCTTTGTGAGACTGACTAGTAGAGGAGTTGGGTGTTCGGTATCACACGGGCTGTGAGTATGCGACATCGCAATAATTAGCCTTGAGTGCAAGTGGGAGATTGTTGGAGATAGTGCCCTCAGAGTCAATTATTGGATCACAGGCACGTGATTGCAATGATTGAGGGAGGACCTGTCCCAGTAGGACAGTCTTACTCGAGATGATAGTATGCTATCTGGTTTATCTTTATCATCATGTACTGCTTTAGGTGACCTGACATGTCGCTATTATACGTTGATAGAGCCCCTAGGATTCTTGCTTGACCACCAGCAGTATGAGGGCGATCATATACGTGGGAGCTGGTAGTCTATAAGCACATCCTTAAAAGGTCCCTAGTCGTGGGAGTTTCGAGACAGGGCATCGATACTCCAGAGTAGACTAGTGTATACAGTCGAGACCCCGACGAGAGGCGGTGGCCGGTCTCACAAGCCACTGGTTTCAGTTGGTTCACCTAAGAAGTATACAGGTGCTCATTGGGTTATAAGTACACCGGACAGGACTCGCCGGGAACATGCTAGTTGGTCTTATACCTGACGTCAGATAGCAGTTCCCTGGTGACATGTGTACAGGTTAGTTCATCGACCTGGGGATCGTCATTTGTCTCGTGTGAGTTCCCACTGTACTTTGATTACTACCCTACCACCCTCAAAGGAGACGTGCAAACAGGTTTTAGTTGGGTACAGTCCCGAGCCACATGGAGGCAGTGAGCGGATCTTCAGGGGTTTATCTCTCCCGGTATTGGGGGTGAGGTCGCGCTGTGTCTAGGAGAGCCATTACACGAAGCCCTCGGCCGAGGAAGGAGATTTACTGGTAGGTATTCCAGTAGTATCTCAGGGTGTTCTGGGCTACACTCCGACATGACTTGTACCGCTTTTGGGGGTCTGACTTTTACCAACCCCTAGGCCCGCCATGCGATACTTATAGACGAACGGACCGGACTGTACGGATATTGTCACTGACAGGCTCAGTAGGGTGTCAGGATGAGTTCGCTCATCGACGTCCCTTTTGGTCAATAGCTGGTGGCTCGTCACGTATGGCTAATACCTCTGACGTGCTAGTGGTTAAATCCACAGCCATAGTATTGACGAGTCTTTAGAGTCCACCAGACACTCAGTTACTCAAGCTTTCGGGCGAAACGCTGTAGTGGCCGTATGGAGATATGGCACGGTTCGATCAGATACGTGCGGTATTGCACGGATCAGGATCGGACGGTTATTACTAGAGGCCATATGGAAATATGGCAGAGTTCGATCAGATACGTGCGGTATTGCACGGATCAGGATCGAACGGATATTACTAGCCGGCTTTGGTTTAAGCCGGATCCTAGTATAGTACAGTGTAGATTTTGTCTCATTGCATTTCTATTCGGTTGGAATACAGATGCGGGTGTGTATACACAGTATCGGGGTTTTCCTGTAATTTATTACGGGACCAGTTTTCTGGAGTTGCCAGTTTGCTTTCCGTTTCGGCCATATTTCTTTGTACCCTTCATTGGCCGAAGATTGGTGGAGGAGGGCTTATTTGCATTTGTGCAAATAAGCATTTGTGGAGGGTGTTCTTTGCATTATTTTTGTATCATGATAATTCCTCCACCATTTGACTTCATTTGACTTCTTCTTCTTTTCATCATGGCTTGACTTTTGAGTCATCATGGTTGTTGATGATTAGGTTGTTGGAGTGTTGGTTTTGGAACAATCATGGTTGTTGATGATTGGTTGATGGAGTGTGAGTTTTAGTGGGTGATCATTTCTTTTTTTTCATGATAACCATTTTCTCTCTCTTTCTATTGTTATTGATCCATACACTCCTCTCCCATTTCTCTACATGGGCATTGGCCGGCCAAAGAGAGGGAGGTGGGGCTGTCCCAATTTTGTAGTGGGGGTTTTCTCTCTTCATGCTTGCTAAAATCCCAAGTTCATCACAAAATTCCACCACTTCATTTCCTCCACCAAAATGGCTACCTCCTACAACCCCAAATGAGACATAGCACTCTACACTATATTCTACAGCAAATCTTGGACACGTCGACTCGCCAGCTTCATGCCCGAGTTGCCTCGGTATAGAGGTGGGAGCCCGTAAGAGATGCAGGCGATGTGGTGCCCTTCCGGCGACATGATGGAGACCGGAGATTCCGCAGGAGATCGGGACGACGACGAGAAGACCGGAGGACACGGATCACTCGGTATATCTCTCTTCCCCATCTTGTAGTTAGCTAGGACTAGTTAATGGCCCGATCCGGGTTTTAGTGCGCGGTGGTGCCGGTTCAAGAAAAATCAAAGTTAACCATCGCTTCCGCATTTGGCCTCGGGATGGAGGCCGGGGCGCCGCCGTGCACTTACAATAAAGTGAGATATAACTTTTTGAAATTATGTCCGTGATATTAACCTATATCAGTTGACGATTGGGTAAGGATCATTGAACAGCGGAGTAGTTCTTAACCATAAGTACAGTTTTCAACCTACGATGCACAGGTTTTGAGTTATTCAACTCAGCGGACTTATACAGAGTATTGTATGTTGTCCAGTGTCCATCAGGACAAAGGGGTTGGTCCTCGTACTGTGTTCTGTTTACTTATGACTTCTCTAGTTTATTAGACAAGTGTTTCGTAGAAATACAAGGTCTAAGTTTTGAGAAGTTATAGGTATAGGAATAAAATAGAGAACCAGGTATCGCAAGTATTGGGAATCTTCAAAGAGATCGAAGATGTAGATACTTGTGATTGGTATTCAATTGATAGTAATGGTTTTGAGAAACTTGTTTCTCTTTCAGGTTACTCATAATTGGATGGATTCCTAAGTTGAGTAATGCCGATTAGCCTCTCTCCATTAAGTTGATATGCACTGGAGACAGCTGCATGATTAAAATTTGGTTCCAATTAAATAAGTGCCAAAGTTTCTATATTGGATATAGAATGGTTCATATCTTAACGATGTTAAGGTACGGGGAGTTGTCCGGCTTATGCTTAAAACCAGACTCTGGATAACTCAGGGCACGTTTCTGTAATGGCAGTTTGTGGGTTGGCCCAGCCTATGACGAGGGTTGACTTTCTACCATTTAGAAGATCAATAGTGATATTGTTCTTGACTCGCCACAGTTTTAGTAAAATGGATTTTTTCAGAAAACAGTAGTGGGAGTATGGTAGAACTGAAAGTGATTCCAGAACCGCAAACGATTACGGAAAATTTAATAGGACTAAAGATTCAATCAGGTTTGACATTCCATTAGCCACTCCGCAGATATAGTGGGTAACCTCAGACACCCGAGAGGTACTCCGGTAGCCTCAATGACGGTGACAGAAGGGTTCTTGTTTACCCAGACTTGACACTACTGTTGTTCCAGGCTATGAGACCCGTCAGGAGGTTAAGTATAGCGTCGTTCTGAACTAGCTTTAGAAATGCACGTATATATTATTCTGCCGGAGGGTTGTTGTGGTCAGTGGGAGCAACGAAAGCATAGTGTGCAAGTAGCTTATGTATATTTATAGACTAAAGCAGATATAGCGGAGATAGATCATCTAATTTTGATGTGACAGTCATGGCTTTGACTTCATCAGAATAGGGGATGGATCTGTTAAGAAGGTAGTAGGGTGTGATGTCCTGGTATTTGGATGACATACACAGAGTAGGAAGTAAAATTCCTATACTGCGATCGGTTGTACTGTGGTTGTCACACAGTTGTTTCTCCACATAGGATATGGATATAATATCAGACATTCTGGTTACTAGATCTATGGTTTTAGATCTAGATTTGGGTAGTTTCCCAATCTGGGTACTTTGACAGTATTCTAATAGAATTTTAGAATAGATGACTCCTGGCATGGTGGTGTACCTGCAGGTGATGGAGTCACCCTCTCTAAAGGTGTCTTACAGACTAAAGGGGAGAAGGATGTGCATGATTGGCATATCACTTGCTTAGGCAATTGAGTCAATCGTGAGATGTCAAGTGCCACACCAGATGTTGTTTTTGCACTAGATGCGATAAGATTATATTAATCCAATCCTGGAGAAACATAAGGAAGCAGTTTTAGAACATAAGTGAATGTTCTACGGATTTGATGACGGCAGCCTCCTTCGGGAGACGGTTATCATTCCAGGCTTCAAAGGTGACATGGATGACAGAGTGATTGTCAGAGTTATAGTTTTCCCTCTGACAAAGGGGGCAGTATTATGGACAGGTGGTCCAAGAGGATACCGTGGGAGGTATGGTGCTGGACACTGATTAGTTTCAGTGATCGATACAGTCTAAGAAGTTTGGATTTGGAGTTCATTTATGAACTAGGTCCCATCATATGTCCAGACATACTCTAAGACAGGTATTACTCAATTCGGGAGATGGATTTCTCCGCGAATTTGAGATTAAGAGAGACATAGAAAGATACATCAGGGCGGATCCACTCACTGAGGCTATTTCTCGAACACAAGAGTTTTACAAACGAGCTTTGTGAAACTGATTAGTAGGGGAGTTGGGTGTTCAGTATCACACGGGCTGTGAGTATGCAACATCGCAATAATTAGCCTTAAGTGCAAGTGGGAGATTGTTGGTTATAGTGCCCTCAAAGTCAATTATTGGATCGTAGGCACGTGATTGCTATGATTGGAGAGGACCTATACCGGTAGGACAGTTTTACTCGAGATGATAGTATGCTATCTGGTTTGCCTTTATCAGTCTTGTACAGGTTCAGGTGACTGATCACTATTACACGTTGATAGAGCCCTTAGGATCTTGCTTGACTACCAACAGTATGATGGTGATCATATACGTGAGAGTTGGGTAGTCCATAAGCACATCCTTAATAGTGGTCCCTAGTCGTGGGAGTTTCGAGACAGGGCATCGATACTCCGGAGTAGACTAGTGTATACAGTCGAGACCCCGATGTGGGGCGGTGGCCGGTCTCACAAGCCACTGGTGTCAGTTGGATCATATAAGATGTATACAGGTGCTCATTGGGTTATGAGTACACCGGACAGGACTCGCCGGGAACCTGCTAGTTGGTATTATACCTAGTGTCAGATAGCAGTTCCCTGGTGACATATGTACAGGTTAGTTCATCGACCTGAGGTCGTCATTTGTCTCGTGTGAGTTCCCACTATGCTTTGATTTCTACCCTACCACGGCTCAAAGGAGTCGTGCAAACAGTTCTTTTTTGGGTACAGTCCCGAGCCACATGGAGGCAAGTGAGCGGATCGGCAGAGGATTCGTCTCTCCCGGTATTGGGGGTGAGATCGCGCTGTGTCTAGGAAAGCCATTACACCAAGTCCTTGGCTAAGGCAGGTGAGAATTACTGGTAAGTATTCCAGTAGTTTCTCAGGGTGTTCAGGGCTTGTCTCCGACATGACTTATACCGCTATTGGGGGTCAGACGTTACCAGCCCCCTAGGCCCGATATGCGATACTCATAGACGAACGGACCGGACTGTATGTATATTGTCACTGTTAGGCTCAGTAGGGTTTCAGGATGAGTTCGCTCCTCGGCTTCCCTTGAGGTCAGTGAAAGGTTCCTAGGCACTCTAGTGAGGTCTCACAAGGCATCGAACATGCCAATTTAAAAAAAATGGTGCCGAGAAACCCTAGACTATGGATCTTAGACTAGATGTTTAGGCGAAAAGATAATCTAGTTAACAAATTAACTATAGGTTAGATGCTACAACCTTTGTAGATCCGGTAATCCTCTTCCTTGGCTCCACGTAGGCATCCTCTCGCTGTCCTTTTCGTATCCTAGACTCGTTCATCGGCTTCATCGGGAAAACGAGCGGAATAAGGTCGTCGGCTTCGTGTCAAAGACGATCTACGTCGAGGTTGCACAAGTTCAAGCTCCGACTTCACCAAGTTGTGAAACTTATGAAGAAAACACCCAAAACCACTTGGCAAGAGGTAGAGAATGAAGAAATAGGAGGTGGGTTCACTTTAGATTTGGATTTCTCACTTTGGAAGTCAAGTTGCCATTAAAAAAGCAAGCTTGAAGAAGAAGAAGAAGATGAGCTAGTTATGATAAGTTGTATTAAAAATCAAATAGAAAATCAATACTTATCATAACTTTAACTAGGGTTAAGTGTAGAGAATAAACCATGGTCATTTGGAGAGTTAGGGTTAAGCATGAGGACAAGAATAGTTGCATAAAGTCAAGGCTTCATGAAGCTTCAACATAAAACAAACTTAGCCACCATTCTTATCATAACTCATTTCTAAATAAATAATCAAATAAATAAATGATAAAGCAAAACCCTAATCACCCAATTAACCATGGTTTAATTCTATGCATTTAACCAAAGGATCAAGTATCATCAAACATGATACAAAGATGTGCACTAAAGTATATCACATATACAACATGTACATCAAGTGAGAGAAATCCGTTTAAAGTGAACCAATACTAGTTAATGTAAAGTAATATATCAAATATATAATTATACATTAAATCATTAAATCAACACTTGATTCAATGATCCGGTCATGTCGCACATGGCCGACTAGTATTCAATGTATCGGCTTATCGAATCGATCTTCGATTCGATAACTAGGTTATATCGCATACAACCATTCGAAACATTAATCGCGAGAATTAAATACGGTATCACATACACGCATCATTCTCGGTCCCGCACATATCTCATATGCGCTCCTATTTCGTTTCGCTTGAACCAGGAAACCTCTGTGTAGGACTCTAAAGACTCGTCAATACGCCGGTAGCAGATGATGATCATATCAAGCACCCACAAGCCGCAAGCGGTCTGCTAAACGTAACGGCCACCCGGGTATTGAGCGATCAGAAGATCGACGAGCTAGCCCGCTCACACTCCTGCGAATCCGACCAGTAACACCTAACGTACAGTCCGGTCTCTTCGTCTGATATGTCGCATATCAAGTCTAGGGGTGGTAAACGTCAGACCCCAATAACCCGATAAGTCGTGCCGATGTGAGGCTCGTAACGGGTCGAGAAACTACTGGTAACACTTACCAGCAAATCTCTGATCAGCCCTGGCCAGGGACTTCCCTGCTACGGCCAATCGAGCACAGCGCAACATCAACTCCTAATACCGGGAGAGACGAAACCCCTCCTATCGCTCATTGCCTCCATGTGACTCGGGGCTGTACCTAAAGACCACCGTTTTGCACGCCCTCATGGACGTGGTAAGGTGGAGATCAAAGCACAGTGGGAATCACACAAGACTCTATGACGATCTCGGGTCTACAGACTAACCTGTACAAGTGTCACCTGAGAACTGCCATCTGACGTGAGGTATAATACCATCTGGGAGTTCTCGGCGAGTCCATCCAGTGTACTCAGTCTCCACTGAGCACCCGTATACCATCTCTGATGTCAAACACCAATGGATATGGGATCATCCATCGCCCATCACATGGGTCGAGAAGCATATACGCTAGTCTACACTGGTATATCGATGCCCCGTCTCGATACACCCACGATTAGGGACCTTGAAGGATGTACTTATGGACTACCATGTCCCCACTAGTATGATCTACATCATAGTCCAGGTAGTCAAGTACAAATCCTAAGGGCTTTACCAACATGTAACTATAAGACAGTATAAAGAGACTAGTGTACATGTTAAGATAAAGAGCAACCAGATAGCATACTATCATGTCGAGCAAGAAAGTCATCTCTATATATGTCCAAGCATCCAATATAATATACATCATCTGTACAATACTGGCCTCTAGGGCATACATACAACTAACAATCTCCCACTTGCACTCGGACCAGCTGTTGTAGTATCGCATACCGAGCATCCCGAAGAGTCTCTCAAACTGTATCTGGGGAATGGCCTTCGTGAGTGGATCCGCAGTGTTGTCCTTCGTGTCAACCCTCCTGACCTCGATCTCCCGGCGATCAACTATCTCCCGGATCAGGTGATACCGCCTCAGAATATGCCTAGATCGCTGATGGGACCTGGGTTCCTTGGCCAATGCCACTGCTCCATTGTTATCGCAATACAAGGGTATTGGATGCTCAATGGATTGAACCACACCAAGTTCAGTAATGAACTTCTTGATCCAGACAGCCTCTTTGGCAGCATCGTTGGCAGCGATGTATTCAGCCTCCATCGTCGAGTCTGCCACGATTTCCTGCTTGGAACTCTTCCAGCTAACTGCCCCTCCGTAAAGGGTAAAGACAAAGCCCGACTGCGACTTAGAGTCGTCCTTATCACTCTGGAAGCTCGAATCGGTAAAGGACTCCACTTGGAGCTCTCCGTTACCATACACCAAGAACATATCTCTAGTCCTTCGTAAGTACTTGAGAATGCTCTTCACAGCTGTCCAGTGATTCTCTCCAGGATCAGCTTGATACCTGCTCACTATACTTAGTGAGTATGCTACATCGGGTCTGGTACATAGCATCGCATACATGATAGATCCTACTGCCGAAGCATAGGGTATCCCTTGCATACGAGCTCTCTCCAAATCAGTCTGGGGAGACATCTCTTTGGAGAGAGTGACTCCAGAGATCGTGGGCAAGTTCCCACGCTTGGATTCTTCCATACTAAACCTTTTTAGTATGGTGTCAATGTACCTGGATTGGGACAATCCCAATATCCTTTTGGATCTTTCTCTATAGATCCTAATTCCCAATATGCAGGAGGCATCACCAAGATCTTTCATTGAGAA
The DNA here is from genome assembly GCA_030015575.1 of Agapanthus africanus. NCBI lineage: Eukaryota > Viridiplantae > Streptophyta > Magnoliopsida > Asparagales > Amaryllidaceae > Agapanthus > Agapanthus africanus. The sequence goes on along the minus strand of JASDDO010000016.1, from coordinate 349,577,942 downwards.
TCTTTGTGATAAGAAGAGCTTGACCGCTTGCAGCATAGGAATATCATTTCCTATCAAGAGTATGTCGTCCACGTACAATACGAGGAAGACAACCTTACTCTCTGCCACCTTCTTGTAGATACAAGGTTCATCTGGATTTTTGACGAAATCAAACTCTTTGATAACGACATCAAAGAAGATGTTCCAACTCCGCGATGCTTGCTTTAATCCATAAATGAATTTAAGCAGCTTGCACACCTTCCCGCTGCTCCCACTGTCTACGAAGCCCTCTGGCTGAGTCATGTACACGCACTCTTCTAAATCACCATTTAGAAAGGCGGTCTTAACATCCATTTGCCAGATTTCGTAGTCATGAAAGGCAGCAATGGCAAGCATGATCCGGATGGATTTAAGCATAGCCACTGGAGAAAAGGTTTCGTCATAGTCCACACCTGGTCTTTGACGAAAACCCTTTGCTACAAGTCTAGCTTTGAAAGTCTCCACTTTCCCATCTACACCAAGTTTCTTCTTGAAGATCCACTTGCTCCCAATAGGTTTTACCCCTTCAGGAGCAACTTCCAAAGTCCATACTTTGTTGGTGTACATGGATTCCATCTCGGACCGCATAGCATCCAGCCATTTCACTGAGTCCCTACTCGTGATGGCCTGCTCGAAGCTAGTTGGGTCATCATCCTCCATGATGCAATCCTCGCTTCCACCGTCAATGAGAAAACCGTAGTATCTCTCAGGTGGACGAGAAACCCTACTAGATCGGCGGAGAGGCTGGGGTTCGTCGGGTTCTACTGAATCCTCTGGTTCTACCAAGTCTTCTGTTACAGTTTATGTTGCTGGAACCTCTTCCAGTTCTACCTCAATGCCACTAATCTATTTCATAAGAAAACCTTTTTCTAAGAAAGTGGCATGTCGAGAAACAAACACCTTTTGTTCCTCGGGGTGGTAGAAGATATACCCTTGTGAATTTTTGGGATATCCTACAAACTTACATAAGACAGATCTTGCCTCGAGTTTGTCCGGATTTTGTCTTTTGACATAGGCTGGACAACCCCATATCTTAACATACTTAAGAGATGGTCTCTTCCCTTTCCATATCTCATATGGAGTGGTAGGCACTGATTTGGTAGGAACCATATTCAATAGGTGTATGGCTTTCTCAAGCGCATACCCCCAGAAGGAAATAGGTAACTCAGCTGTACTCATCATTGAACGCACCATATCTAATAGGGTACGATTCCTTCGTTCCGATACACCGTTGTGCTGTGGTGTATAAGGTGGAGTATGCTGAGAGAGAATCCCATTCTCTTTTAGATAATCCTGGAACTCATTGCTCAAGTATTCTCCTCCTCGATCAGATCGAAGGATCTTAATACTTTTGCCCGTTTGGTTCTCTACTTCGTGCTTATATTCTCTGAATTTCTCAAAAGCTTCAGACTTGTGTTTCAATAGGAACACATGCCCGTATCTAGAGAGATCGTCAGTGAATGTAATGAAGTATGAAGAACCATCCCTGGCATGTGTAGACATGGGACCGCATACATCACTATGTATTAGTCCCAAGAGTTCGGTAACTCTTTCTCTGTGTCCCGTAAACGGAGTTTTGGTCATCTTGCCTTTGAGACATGACTGGCAAGTGTCATAAGATGAAAATTCAAACGGATTTAAATACCCATCCTTATGCAACTTAGCTAGTCGTGTCGCATTGATGTGACCAAGTCTACAATGCCACAAGAAGGATTCGTTCATTTCTGAACTCTTCCTCTTGTGTGTGTTTTGTATATTGAGGACTGTATTTTGGTTTAGAATGAATATGCCATTATGTAGCGAGCCTGATGCAATCAACTTTTGATCTAGGAATATGTTCATAACATTTTCCTTTACTACAAAATTATATCCTTCTTTACTCAATAAAGAAACTGATATAATGTTGCACATCATGTTTGGTATATAATAGCACTCATTCAGAATTATTGTATCACCACTTGGTAATACAAGGTGATATTCGCCAACTGCTTTGGCTGCAACATTTGCACCGTTCCCTACTTGAACGGAATGATCACCTTTTCCCAGTTCTCTACCTTTTCGCAGCCCATGTAACATCTTACATATGTGGGATCCTGATCCGGTATCTAATACCCAGGACGTAGGGTGAACTGAGAAACGGTTCTCAATGACAAACACACCCGAAGATGATGCATCAACATGCATGTTCTCCGTTTGGGCGGTGTGAGAATCCAGATATTCTCCTGTTTCCTGTTCATTCTTATAACACTTATAAGATAGAACGGGTTCAACGTTCCCCTGCACAGTATAACATGCGGGTTCGGTCAATACATCCATATTATTATCTTTATTAAGGCATGAAATGGTCACTACCTGGAGAGAGAGAGAAGAAAACACTTTAGCGTAAGCTCGTGCAAGATCAGATTGGTTATTATCTTATCTAATCAGGATGACTCGCACTGCTTTTTATCAAATCTTCCTTCAAACCCTAAAAGGAAAGACTAGCCGGGATTAATTACACACTACAAGTTTGCCAATCTTTCAGCCAGGCCAGTGTCGGTACTTTGAGGGAGGTCCCCCGTGCTTTCGCACGAACCTAATTACTGTAAACCTCGTTTTCCCAGAGGCATAACCTCGTTAACACCTTTCTAGACACCTACTTGATCGGCTAATTGTAATGTGTAAAACTCTCCCAGGAGTAACTCTTACTCGCAGTGGGTATCGGGATCCAACTATCTCATAGAAGGTATGCAATCTCATTGCAAATTTCAACACTTGAAATTCCCGATAATATTTTACCCCTAGTGTTCTATGACCTTGACGAATGCCAAACAACCCATAGTCCACTAGTCAAGTTCAACCCGTACATTTCTTGATTGAATTAAACCCACCCGCACGACCCTTGACGAAAGCCAAACAACGCCGTACGAATACCCTAATCCAATCTGCATCATATGCATAAGCAGATAAATACTAGTTAGCTACCGTACACTACGCCTTGACGAATGCCAAACTACCGTAGCACGAATACTAAGTAGTACTTATCTGAAATGACGGAGGGCTACGCAGGTTTTCATAAAACCATGAGCGTAATGAACTTGATATCGTTGTAGAATCAAATGAAGTTTTGAAATGGAGTGATTTTAAGGCTTTTCTAGTTTTGCTAAAGGAGTCACTCCCGGTGAAGGGATCTTGGTCCTTTCCTCGTCGAATGAGGTGCGGGATATATCATATATATCACTGTGCAAAGCAAAAACTCTTAAAAGCAATCAAAACCAAACCGAGTGTGTAGCATCTACCAGTTATTGCTAAAGGAGTCACTCCCGGTGAAGGGATCTCGGTCCTTTCCTCATCGAATAAGGTGCAGGGTATATCATATATACCGCTATGCAAAGCAAGAATTGTAGCTACCTGTTTTATTTTAAAATTCGATTCCACAACATCTTAGGTTTCTTATCTTTCATTAATCACATTAATGAAGTCCCATCATTTAAATACCTAAACATCACAGATAGATATGATGTACACTTATGCCATCCGCATTCGCCTCGATGTCCCCTCGTGCACCGTTAGGTTAGGTAACTAACGACAGAGCAAGGCAGGGCTAGTGCGGCTGTAAAACATAAGTAACGTCTATATAATATATCATATATACTATATTCTATATCCATCACAGAACATCACATGATCGCAGCAGAAGAAACATATGAAACATTGGATATACTAGGACGTCCGTGTTTTCAATACGAGCCAGTATAAAACACGGATTCCACGGTCGTGATGAATAGCCAATCCCACACCCCTAGACCCCTACGAGAGCGGCAAGCAACCCTGCCAATTCTAGGGTTAGGAGACCCGGACTCGACTCCTCGAGATGGTCTCCCACTGGATCCTAGAACCCGGTTACTTGTGCTCCCCTCCTTGGGTCTATCCTAGTGCAGAAAAGTAAATAATATACAAAGGGTGACAACTTCCGCTACCTGGAAGTGCCCCAAATAAAAGAATATTACATACAAGTTTTTACGTGAATGAAAATGAAAAACACTCATCTCACATAAAAACCCCCGGCTATTCAAACACGACGATCCAATATAACATATCCAGCAACACATAACAACACATGTCATCAACGTAAGTAAGTATGCATACCCCAATTGTCGTTGACGTATAGTAACGAAACCGGCGATATGAACATACTACACTTACGGTCACAGAAAAGAAAGTGTAAAACTACAACAATTGGAATCCGCAACTTCTTTAGACATCGCATGCCTAATCAAATGAAATACTTAGACATCACATGCCTAACAGATATAAATCCCGCATTTTAGTCTCATTATCGAAAACTCTTTTCAATATTATGTGGGACTAAACTGCTAGATTTATAACATTCATTCAGTTATCTCATAACTGTTTGTGAATTCCAATTATTGTATCACATTCCAGATAAACAGAAAATGTTAAACTTTCCGATCGAACAGCCGAATATCCAAGTTTTCCAGATGCAGTCCAACACATGAAATAAGTCTAGCAACATTCAGTTCGTGCCTCAGTACCAACGGTCCAGCCGTAGAAGGGTCAAGCCAACGCCTCACATGTGGCACGCCGTACTGCCCCAAACCTGAAGGTTCAAAGAGCAGTTCAAGACGGTCACATAATCGAGTTAAGGTTTGTTGTCTTCTAGAGGGTCCATCGCATTACTTGCACTACTTAGAACGTCGTTAAACTACGGAAAAATCCAACACTTGGAATTTTCCCGACAGGGGAAAAATTGGGTATTTATATCCGGTCGAACTTTTTAACATATTCTAAAAATTATCCGGAAATACACAAAGATGAAATTTGATAACCCGAACGAATAATTCAATCCCCAAAGCAACCCCAAAATACTCTTCTGTAGAGTCACAATAAAAATACCCAGAAAATATAATATCTGAATTCATGAATTACTGTGAAAAAATCACCAGACAAGGGGACCGTACGGCCGCGGAACCGCCGCGTATGTATAGGTAATGCCGCGGTTCCGCGGTGGAAAAGTTGAATCAGGCCCTCGTATTTCACAGTATTTCATATAAGACCCTGCTTGATTTTCTGAATATTTTTAATTGACAAAAATGCACAGTTTTGAAAAAAGGACAGAGAGCATGTTAGAAATGGGTTTTCGGGTTCGTTCGGACTTCAAACTCCGTCTGGACTTCGCCTAAGGCTCTAGCTAGGCTCTGATACCAGTGAAAGGTTCCTAGGCGCTCTAGCTAGGCTCTAGTGAGGTCTCACAAGTCATCGAACATGCCAATTTAAAAAAAATGGTGCCGAGAAACCCTAGACTACGGATCTTAGGCTAGATGTTTAGGCGAAAAGATAATCTAGTTAACAAATTAACTATAGGTTAGATGCTACAACCTTTGTAGATCCGGTAATCCTCTTCCTTGGCTCCATGTAGGCATCCTCTCGCTGTCCTTTTCGTATCCTAGACTCGTTCATCGGCTTCATCGGGAAAACGAGCGGAATAAGGTCGTCGGCTTCGTGTCAAAGACGATCTACGTCGAGGTTGCACAAGTTCAAGCTCCGACTTCACCAAGTTGTGAAACTTGTGAAGAAAACACCCAAAACCACTTGGCAAGAGGTAGAGGATGAAGAAATAGGAGGTGGGTTCACTTTAGATTTGGATTTCTCACTTTGGAAGTCAAGTTGCCATTAAAGTAGCAAGCTTGAAGAAGAAGAAGAAGATGAGCTAGTTATGATAAGTTGTATTAAAAATCAAATAGAAAATCAATACTTATCATAACTTTAACTAGGGTTAAGTGTAGAGAATAAACCATGGTCATTTGGAGAGTTAGGGTTAAGCATGAGGACAAGAATGGTTGCATAAAGTCAAGGCTTCATGAAGCTTCAACATAAAACAAACTTAGCCACCATTCATATCATAACTCATTTCTAAATAAATAATCAAATAAATAAATGATAAAGCAAAACCCTAATCACCCAATTAACCATGGTTTAATTCTATGCATTTAACCAAAGGATCTAGTATCATCAAACATGATACAAAGATGTGCACTAAAGTATATCACATATACAACATGTACATCAAGTGAGAGAAATCCGTTTAAAGTGAACCAATACTAGTTAATGTAAAGTAATATATCAAATATATAATTATACATTAAATCATTAAATCAACACTTGATTCAATGATCCGGTCATGTCGTACATGGCCGACTAGTATTCAATGTATCGGCTTATCGAATCGATCTTCGATTCGATAACTAGGTTATATCGCATACAACCATTCGAAACATTAATCGCGAGAATTAAATACGGTATCAAATACACGCATCATTCTCGGTCCCGCACATATCTCATATGCGCTCCTATTTCGTTTCGCTTGAACCAGGAAACCTCTGTGTAGGACTCTAAAAACTCGTCAATACGCCGGTAGCAGATGATGATCATATCAAGCACCCACAAGCCGCAAGCGGTCTGCTAAACGTAACGGCCACCCAGGTATTGAGCGATCAGAAGATCGACGAGCTAGCCCGCTCACACTCCTGTGAATCCGACCAGTAACACCTAACGTACAGTCCGGTCTCTTCGTCTGATATGTCGCATATCAAGTCTAGGGGTGGTAAACGTCAGACCCCAATAACCCGATAAGTCGTGCCGATGTGAGGCTCGTAACGGGTCGAGAAACTATTGGTAACACTTACCAGCAAACCTCTGATCAGCCCTGGCCAGGGACTTCCCTGCTACGGCCAATCGAGCACAGCGCAACATCAACTCCCAATACCGGGAGAGACGAAACCCCTCCTATCGCTCATTGCCTCCATGTGACTCGGGGCTGTACCTAAAGACCACCGTTTTGCACGCCCTCATGGACGTAGTAAGGTGGAGATCAAAGCACAGTGGGAATCACACAAGACTCTATGACGATCTCGGGTCTACAGACTAACCTGTACAAGTGTCACCTGAGAACTGCCATCTGACGTGAGGTATAATACCATTTGGGAGTTCTCGGCGAGTCCGTCCAGTGTACTCAGTCTCCACTGAGCACCCGTATACCATCTCTGATATCAAACACCAATGGATATGGGATCATCCATCGCCCATCACATGGGTCGAGAAGCGTATACGCTAGTCTACACTGGTATATCGATGCCCCGTCTCGATACACCCACGACTAGGGACCTTGAAGGATGTACTTATGGACTACCATGTCCCCACTAGTATGATCTGCATCATAGTCCAGGTAGTCAAGTACAAATCCTAAGGGTTTTACCAACATGTAACTATAAGACAGTATAAAGAGACTAGTGTACATGTTAAGATAAAGAGCAACCAGATAGCATACTATCATGTCGAGCAAGAAAGTCATCTCTATATATGTCCAAGCATCCAATATAATATACATCATCTGTACAATACTGGCCTCTAGGGCATACATACAACTAACAGTTAGTACATGGGCAACCGTTACGCACTGCTAGTGCCGCTGACGTGCTTGTAGTTAAACCCACTTCCAAGGTACTGATGAGTCATTAGAGTTCCCCACAGATAGTTTCCCAAGTTCGGGAGAAACGTTGTAGAGGCCGTATGGTTTTATGGCAGGGTTCGGAAAATGCATGTGCACTTGTGCACGTGTCATATTTCGGACGGATAATACTGGTGGGCTTTGGTTTAAGCCGGATCCATGTATTATATTGAGTCGGAATATTTTAGTCTCTCATATTCGTATTCGGTCGTAATACGGATACAGGTATGTATATACAGGCGAGGGGTATTTTCGTAATCCGTTATGAGAATATTTTAGAAGATGCATTTCTTTTTGGATTAATCATTTTGGTTTAAATGATTATTTGTTTTGGAAAGGGTGACTCATTATGGATGACACATTATTCTAGCATGTTCATTAGTGACTCATGCTAATGAGTCACTAAGTGAGTCATGAAGAATTAATGGTGTTTTGTTTTTTGAAGAGATATTTTGAGGAGATATTTTCTTTGGATATTTCTCTTTGGGTTTTGATAAAGATAACCTCATATATATCTATTCACATAAGAAGGAAACAAGAGAGAAGTTCATTATGCTTGGTTTTCTTTTGCTCTCTTGATTTTCTTGAGTTCACCATTTCCAAACCCTAGCATCTTCTTCAACCTCCATTCTTACCCTCTCATGTGATGAGAACCAAAGAGTGTTTGAGACAAAGTATTCTACTCGTTCTCTACTTCATCTTGGTCATCTCTTTTAGCAGACTTGATGACTGAGTTGCCTCGGTATTGAGGCGGGAGCCCGTTTAAAGATCCGTAGATGTGGTGTCACCTCGACGAGGAGCAAAGAGATCGGAGTTGCCGTAAAGGAGCGTGGGATGATGGCTAAAGACCGAAGGACTCGGATCGTTCGGTATAGCCTTTCTACCTCTTTACAGTTTGTTAGTTTAGCGTTAATGGCAAAAACCGGGTTGTAGTATGCGATAGCGCCAGTTATAAAAGTTTTTGTTCCACGTTTGGCGTCAGAATGACGGCCGGGGCGTTACCGTAGACTTACAGAAGCTACTGGCCAAGTCATTATTGGTACTATATTAGTAGCCTCACTTCCTACACTAGCACTCTTCGATACTGGAGTATCTCATTGCTTTATGTCGCAACGGTTCTTCCGAACTCATGCGATTCCAGTCAAAGCTCTCGTATCCAGCTAGAATGTCAGTTTAGGGAACGACGTTCTAAAAGAAATAATGGGATACGATTTGTGTCCTGTGGTCATCTGCAGCAGAGAATTCTATGATGACTTCAAGATGCTGGACATACCAAATTTTGATGTCGTTTTGGGTACGGATTGGCTCGGAACGTTTTACGCTACCATCGACTGTCGTCAAAGGAGGATAGTTTTCGAGATTCCAGACCATCCGGCCTTTTATTTCAAAAATGGAGACCATACCCTGGAGCCAAGCACATACAAGGCAAAACCGAAGAAGGCAGTGATTGCAGCACTTCAAGCAGACGAAGGATCGAAGCCAGAGATAGTTCGAGAGTTCGACGATATATTTCCTGAAGACATATCAGGCTTGCCTCCCGATCGAGCTCTTGAATTCAGCATTAATTTAGTACCTGGAGCACAACCGGTGATCAAAGCACCGTATCAGTTAAGTCCTGAAGGTTTGAAGGTAGTCCGTACTCAGTTGGACAAATTATTGACGAAAGGATGGATTCATCCTAGCACTTCAAGTTGGCGATCACCAGTTCTACTTGTGAAGAAGAAGGAATGTTCATATCGAATGTGCATTGATTATAGAGCTCTGAACGAAGTAACTATAAAGAACAAGTATCCACTTCCACGCATCGATGACCTGTTCGATCAGCTAAGTAGGTCTTGCATTTTCTTTAAGTTAGATCTTCGTTCGGGTTATCATCAGGTAAAGGTCAAAGAATCTGATATTTATAAAACGACATTCAGAACTCGCTATGGACATTACGAATTTCTGGTGATGCCATTTAGAGTGACCAACGCACCAGCTATATTCATGAACCTAATGAATCAAGTTTTCTGAGAGTACTTAGACAGGTTTTTTGTCATCTTCATCGACGACATCCTGATGTATTCTAAGTGTTGGAAAGAGCATACCGAGCACCTACGAATTGTCCTGGAATTTTACGACAGCATCAACTCTATGCCAAGTACAGCAAGTGCGAGTTTTGGCTAGATCAAGTCAGTTTCCTCGGACATATTGTATCAAGCGATGGGATCTCTGTAGATCCAGCTAAAGTATCAGCAGTAAGCGAATGGCCGACACCGAAGTCAGTGAAGGACATTCAAAACTTCTTGGGTTTAGCAGGATATTACAAAAGGTTTATTAAAGGATTTTCAAAGATTGCAACACCCCTGACCAAACTCACACATAAAGATGAAGAATTCGTGTGGTCAGAAGCATGCGAACGAGATTTCGTAGAACTCAAGTCAAGATTGATATCAGCACCTATTCTCGTTATACCGGACCAATCTGGAGGTTTTGAAGTGTATTGCGATGCATCTGGCAAGGGATTAGGATGTGTTCTAGACAAGCACGGTAAAGTTGTAGCTTATGAATCAAGACAGCTGAAAAATCATGAGCGCAATTATTCGACACATGATTTAGAGTTGGCGGCTGTAATCTTTGCACTCAAGATTTGGCACCATTATCTTCTTGGTGAACGAGTGGACATATACACAGATCACAAGAGTCTGAAATATGTGTTTACTCAGAAGGATTTGAATATGCGGCAGAGAAGATGGTTGGAACTTATGGAAGACTTAGACATAAACTTACAATATCATCCAGGAAAGGTGAATGTAGTACCTGATGCACTTAGTCGCCAACCATTAGCATTGAACCTCACCGCACAGTGGATGCTTCAACAAGATTTACATCAGATGGAGATTGAAGTGGTCATGCCAGGTAATGCTTCAAGTTTGATGAACTTACAAGTTCAATCTACCATTGTCAATCAGATCAAAACAGCTCAAGCAAGTGATGCTAAGTTGCAAAAGATCAGAGAACAAGTAGAAAATGGACTTAGAACAAACTTCATCATCCATGAAGACGGATATTTGAGATACGGTAGCAGATTGTGTGTACCTAAAGGTTTTGTACGAGAAGAGTTGATGAAAGAAGCTCACAGCTCTCCTTATTCAGTATACCCTGGAGGCAGAAAAATGTACAAAGATCTGCGTCCAAATTACTGGTGGCATAGAATGAAGCGTGAAGTAGCCAGAAGCGTCGCTAAATGCTTGGTGTGTCAGCAAGTAAAGGCTGAACATCACAGGACTCCTGGTTTACTTCAACCGTTACCTATCCCAGAATGGAAGTGGCAACACGTCACTATGGATTTCGTTACTGCACTTCCTTACAGCACGAAAGGTAACGATGCGGTATGGGTTATTATGGACCGACTCAAAAAGTCGGCTCACTTCATCTCATTTCGAGTTGGCCAATCTACCGAGACACTAGCAAAGAAGTACATGAAAGTAAGTATGAATCTAAGTAAAATTTAACTCTTCATTATGTACTATTTATGATACCCATGAACTCATGCAGGAAATCATGAGATTACATGGAGTACCGGTTTTCATTGTCTTCGATCGTGACACCAGATTCCGATCGCAATTTTGGCAGAGTCTGCAAGCTAGCTTGGGAACAAGTCTGAACTTCATCATAACTTACCATCCAAAAACAGATGGAAAGTCTAAGAGAACTATTAAGATATGCTTAGAGCGTGTATGCCAGACTTCAGAGAATCGTGGGAAGATCACCTACATTTTGTGGAGTTTTCATACAACAACATCTACCAATCAAGTATAGGAATGGCACCTTTTGCATCTCTATATGGAATGAAGTGTCGATTGCCATTAAGTTAGGACGACATCGGAGATAGAGAACTTCTTGGACCTGAGATGATAATGGCAACTATCGATGTAGTTCGCACTATCAGGAAAAGAATGCGCAGAGCCCAAGATCGATAGAAGCACTGGGCTGATGCAAAGCGTCGTCACTTGGAGTTCTAACCGGGAGATCATGTCTTTTTGAAGATATCTCTAAACCGTGGAGTGGTTCGCTTTGGAAGACGGGGTAAGCTCAGTCCAAGATATATTGGACTGTTCGACATACTCGAACGAGTCAGACAAGTGGCTTATCGCTTGGCACTTCTACCTTCAGTGGAAGGAGTGCACAATGTATTCCACATATCCCAACTCAGAAGGTATGTGAGTGACCTCAGCCATATTCTTGATCACTCCGAGCTCACTGTACAACCAGATTTATCCTGTGAGCAACAACCTGCTGAAATCCTGGATACAAAGGTGAAGTCAGTTTGGAACAAGGAAGTAAACTTGATTCAAGTGATGTGGAGAAAAGACTTACCAGGAGAATCAACATAGGAACGTGAGGATGACATGCGTGCAAGATACCTTCAATTGTTTGTAAACTAGTCCTTAAAATAATTGTAAATTTCGAGGACGAAATTTTTGTAAGGAGGGTAGAATGTAACAAATTTGTTTCAGTGTACAGGAAACTTGATTAAATTTTAATATGTAAATGGAGTATTTGCAATCCTGTATACACTATAAGTATTTGAATTGCTTTTAAACAGCAAGAAACACTTGTAGCTCGTTGGTAAAGCCTTGCACTGCTGTGACGTAGCCCCTGTGATCGAATCCCCCCAGCCACATATTTTTTTAATTGATTTGTTCTTTTAAACATTTAGAAACCCAAAAGTTTACATGTGCACTACACGTAAAATGAAAAGTCACAAAGTTAACAAACATGTACACTGAGTTATACTAAACGACACCAACACGTGGCAAAATCCCATACTCCATCCTTTCGGATTGGACCGGCAAGATGAGCTAGAGGGGCCGGCACCGCCGGGCATATCCATAGGGATTGCCTTGGATTTTTAACCCCAGAACCCCTTGGCCTACCCCACTACCCCCATACTGTTTGATTTCTCTACATAATTCTCGAGAAATAAAAATGGGTATCAATCCACATTTTAATTCTCAAATTCATTACCCTAAAACATAATTTTCCCTATAAATATCACACTCTATTTCACCCATCCTCATTCAGAATTCCATTACAAAAACACTCTACAAATTTTCAAGTCCCAAAGTTATACAAGTGGAGTTAGCAAGAGGTGAAGTTTCATGAAGAATCCGGCGATGAAACGACTCCCCGACGGTTCCAATAGCTTCCCTTCTCTCTCTTATTGTTTGACAATCAGTAAGTCCCTTCTTCCGACCTCTTTTGATATTCTAAAACTTCTCCTTTTGAAAACTCATCAAAAGCGGAATTATTCCGACTTCCGGTTCTCTTTTCTTTAAAAATCTAATTTTTTCTTAATAAAAAACCTACAAATTTTTAATAAATGGTTTAGTAATCATTAACAAACATATTAGAATAAGTTTCATCTCAAAAGAATCTATTATGCAACTTTTATCGCATTTTTACGGTTAAATACCATATACTTTATTTTCAACACAATTCAACATATTCTCTTATATTACCTTTAGAAAACTCACAAGGTAATGACCTACCTCATCACAACACACATTTTTGACATAGCACGATAACTCTTGGGATATTAGTTATGGGAAAATACGAATTTACATTTAAGTACCTTAAACATTAAAAAAAACCGTTTTCTTTAAAAAGTGTGTTATTTAATTCCTTGCAAATACGTCTCTACAACCCATTTTGGGAAACCCCGATCGGGATGGTGCGGGTAATTGCACATCCTCGGGCCTAGTAGAGCGAGATGCAGACCTCCACAAGGAGCATTCGATCTCGATAGAATTTTTAATGCAATTTCTAAGAAAAATGTGATTTCTATTTAATATATAAATTCTAATTTTTTTATAAATATTAGATATATATAAATATTATCAAAATATCTACTTTAAATATACTATATATATATTCCATGTTTTCTAAATCAAAAGAATTACAAATTTCATGAAACTACTTTTACAATTCAATGCCATTCCAAGTTTACATTAAAATATCATATACAATGAAATCTAGGTTATATCCACTAGAATATTTCACTTTATAAAAATTACAATTATGAAAACCCTAAAGACGATAATTAAATACTTGAGGCGTATCTTGAAAATATATCAAAACTATTTGTCACGCCCCGTTTCCCAAAATACGGAATACGAGGGATGACAAGGCCAGCCATGCTCCTACGGTCAAGGAAATATCCTGCCGTAGTCACACTTTGACTTTTAGCATTATGTGGTAATCAGTAATCAATGCACAGGTATTGAGAATTGCAATCACTAATTCTATCAAAACAGATATAAGATACACCAGATAGAGATCATGGGAAAGATAATGCTAGCGTCGCTGATCTACATGTCCGTAATATCCTCGAGGTACGAAAAATCCTGATCCGAGCTAAGTCCACTTCTCACTCTGAGCATGCACTCAGATCGTCAGAGCGACACAATAGCAATATATATAAATACATATGCAAATATGTGCAATGATGATGAACACGAAACGGTAAACATGGAGTAATGACATGAGCATGAAGTAACCGGTACGGGTTAACAATAAAGCAGTAAGTATAGAACAATGACGTGAGCATGAAATAACCGGTACAGGTAACGATGAAGCAAGTGTATCAGATCAGTAATCAATGCAATGTCCATATCACTAAACCTATTAGTTACTAAGTCGCACTGTCCAAGTCACTTAACTTATCGTCAGTCCAAGTGTGAGCGTCAACAACCGCAGGAGTATCCCCAGCCCAAGGTTAGGCCCCAGGGGCAAGGGAACATGGGCCCGAATCACTCTCGCTAATAATCAGCAGTACCATCCATACGACTCCCGAAATCGCTGTATATGCCGGGAGTGGAACTCCTGAGATTCCGTTGATCGAACTCACACTTAAACTACCCCACACCTCTTGGTCTACATCAAACATCGACCATAAATCCAAATACTAGTCGCTCCATGACAAGTCTACGCGAGGACTGGAGACATGGTCTCCATCAGGCATGTCTCGACTGGTATCCAAGATAAATGGACAATGTTCGACGTCTTACCTATGAAACTAATATAAGTGATTCCATAACCGTCCCATTCCAGTTATAGTTACACTTATATATGTCCTATAGGCATCGAAAATACAATAACTAATTGGTTCCACTTATTGTGTACAAGTACGTGTCACTTCACTTATTCATTCACGCTTTTACACTGCGTACTTGCCACAATCCAATCACTAACATTATCACTTGGTAATGTAACACGGTCACTAGGTTATTGATGCAAATGAACACTATTTACACGGGGATTACAATCATGCACATGATGGGGATATAGTAAATGCACTGCTAAAACATATGAGCAACCGGTGTCGGTTGAACTAGAAAATTCATATAAAATCACACGTGTGTAATTAAGCAAAACGATATAAAAGGAGTAGGCAGTATATTTAATCATCTATACATAAATATTTGTTTCGTGTCAATCGGGTTTCAGGTTTTCTAGTTATGTTCATTCCATTTTAAGTGTTTACTGCTGGAGATCCAATTTCTGAACTGAAAATCCGTTTCGTAACACGTTTTACTCCCAGTTGAGAGTATAATTAGGCGACACTACAGTTAAATAATATGTAGATTGTTTTGTTATATTTCCAAATCATCTGACGGATTAACATCATCTGACGGATTAACTATAGTCATCCTGGTTTAGAAGTTATGATCATATTACTGATGAAGGGTGCGAAATGAACTAACAGAAATCTGCTGTACAAGTCATCCGTTTAAATTATGATTTAAATCCCAAATGATACTGGAGTTTAGTGAATCCGGTACCATTGGAAAGCTAAAACAATTTTATACGCAGAGGTAATTGTATCTGTACACTATCACAATTAAACATTAATGTTTCAGGTGTATAATGCAAGTCAAGGGTAAGTTCCTGCATTGGACTGTGGTCCAAGGTCAGGTAAGTTCTTTTTTTTTCGATATCCAGAGGATACATCTGATAGTAAAGCTACACGTCGTTTTAAATATTATGCAGTACCCTTCGCAATGAACCCAGACATGCTGTGTTTGGATTTTTCTGAAATTTATTATGAATTTAGCGGTGTCAAATGTTCGGTAAAACGCAAGTTTCGGTATAGACATTAGGGCATCACTTTAAGTGTGTAGACAACATCGATTTGCTGCCAAATTCTTATAGAGCGTTTGTTAACAGTACTAGAGCCTAAACATCATGAGTTCCGCCATTTTATATTTTATTTTCTCATGAGATTTGCATCAAACACTTCGGCTATATATGTATATGATATTTTCCAACGAAATTTTTGTTTATTTTACTCATCCACGCGAAAATCATTTCCTCACATATCCTACTAGATTTAAACACGGATAGTAACCTTTAGTAGGCCCCAATGTTAAATTAACAAGACGATTAGCAGTAATTAATTGGATCTAAATGGCTCAAGTGTAAACTATATAAACAGGATATATATATATATATATATATATATATATATATATATATATATATATATATATATATATGTATGTATGTATGTATGTTTGTATGTATGTATAGCTAGCATGTATAGCAAGTGTTTAACTTGCCTTGACGATGATCAGAGACACAACCATGATGACGACGAAAGCAACAGCACTATCACAGCGAAATAACAACGACGCAAGTAACAGCAGCAGCAACAGCAACAACGAGCCTCGTCTCGGCTCTGGCCCGAGCTCAGCTAGATAGCTCGACGGAGGCTCTGGCGATGGCGCAGGGAGCTCGGAGTGCAGCGGAGGTCGGAGGAGAGCTCCGGCGACGAGTAAAGGTCGGCAGTGAAGGGTCTGGTATTGGGTTTTCAGGCGACGGCGATTGTCAAGACGACAACAGCGGCGGCTTAGATGGAGATGGTACAGAGCTCGGGCTCGGAGATGGAGGAAGGCAGCGGGTGTGTTGGGGTTGATGCATGGGGCTTGCTCATCGGAGTTGGTGTGGCACGGTGAAGTTATGAGGTGGTTATGGGTTGTACAGTGGCAGTTAGAGCGGGCATGGGGTTCGATGTCGCCGGCGATGAACTCAGTCGATGGAGGCAAGGTTGAGGTGGCCGGAGGTGGAGCAGATACTGGTGGTGGAGCTAAGCTCGTCGGGGAATTGGTGGGTCGTTGAGCCCGGTGGTGGAGGTGAGGAGGTGCAGGGGAGGCTGGCGGCTCGAGCTCTGGTCATGGAGGCAGGGCCGAGGTGAAGATGGGTTTTGGGGGTTATGCACTTGAGAAGCTGCATACCTATTGAATTAGGTTCCAATCAAATCAGTTGCCTACCACTTCATATGTGATATGGAAAGGGAAGAGCCCATGTCTTAAGCTAGTTAAGATTTGGGGTTGTCCGGCCTATGTCTAAAAGCAAAATCCGGACAAACTCGAGGCAAGGTCTGTAATGTAGAACTGGAAAAGTTCCAGCTATGCAAACTACAGCAGATGATTTGGTACAACCGAAGGATTCAATAGAAACCAACGAACCTCAGCCTCTCCGCCGATCTAGTAGGGTTCCTCATCCACCTGAGAGATACTTCGGTTGCTCTATGACAGTGGGAGCGAGAATTGCATCATGAGATGATGACCCAACTAGTTTCGAGCTGGCCATCAGGAGTGAGACTCTGTAAGAATGGCTGGATGTTTATCAATCTGAGATGGAATCCTTATACACCAACAAAGTATGGAATTTGGTTGCTATATCTGAAGGGTTAAATCCCCATCAGGAGCAAGTATATCTTGAGAAGATTACTAGGTGTACATGGAAAAGTTGTGACTTTCAAAGCTAGACTTGTTAAAAGTCTGCATCATTGACCAGGTGCGGATAATGATGAAACCTTTTCAAGTAGCTATGCTTAAGTCCATCCAGATCCTACTTGTCACGGCTATATACCATGACTACGATATCTGGTGGTTGGGTGTCATGACTGCTTTTCTAAATGATGTTTTAGAAGAGAGCGTCTATAAGTACACAGCCAGAGGGCCTCGTAGACAGTGGGAGCAGCGGAAACGTGTACAAGATGCTTTATAGGATAAAGCAGGCATCGCGGAGTTGGAACGGCTGTTTTGATGTGTTAGTCAAAGAGTTTGACATCATCAAAATGGTAGATGAACCTTGTATAAACAAAAAGGTAGTAGGGAGTATGGTGACAATCTTCGTAGAGTACGTGGATGACATACTCTTGATAGGGAAGCAGTTTCCTATACTACGCTCGATCAATCTCCGCTTATCATAATGATTCTCCAGATAGGATCAAAGTGATGCTTCCTCCATCCTGAGCTTTCATCTATAAGATAGATGTTATTTGGATGTTAGGACACTCACTAGCTGTAGTGAGATGGTATCAATTGGTCCTGGGAAGAATCACTGGAAGGGTTCCAGGGTGATAAAGACGACTGAGTGTCAGTCGCAGGCATTGTCTTTACCCTCAGTAAAGGGACGGTATGTTGGAAGAGTTCCAAGCTAGATACTGTGACATACTAGACGATTAAAGGCTGAATATATCGCTACTTTAGATACTACCAAAGAGGATGTTTGGGTGTATATAAGTTCATGAGATGAACTACGTTCCTACCATTGTGAGACAATGGAGTTGTGGCTTATGCCAAGGAACGCTGGTTCCATCAGTGATCCAGACATATTCTAAGGCAGTATCATCTGATCATGGAGATAGTTGATCTCCAGGGTGATTGAGGTAAGGAAAGTAGACCCAGAGGACAACACGGCGGATCCACTCACGAAGGCCTATTCCCAGAGAGAGACTTTAATGGGATGGTTGAGTATGAGATACTGCAACCACTGCTACAAATGGCCTTGGTGCAAGTGGGAGATTGTTAGTTATATGTATGCCCCAGAGGCCATTACTGTACATAGGATGTATATAGTAGTGGATGCTGGACATATATAGGGAGGACTTTCTTGCTCGACATGATAGTATGCTATCTGGTTACTTTTTACCTTAACGTGTACACTGATTGTCTCTCCGATACATGTTGGTAAAGCCCTTAGGATGTGTACTTGACTACCTGGACTTTGATGCGGATCATACTAGTGGGGACATGGTAGTCTATAAGTACATCCTTCAAAGTCCCTAGTCGTGGGTGTATCGAGACGGGGCATCGATATACCAGAGTAGACTAGCGTATACCTTCTCGACCCATACAGATGGGCAATGGATGATCCCATATCCATTGGTGTTTGACATCAGAGATGATATACGGGTGCTCAGTAGAGACTTGGTACACTGGACGGACTCGCCGAGAACTTCCAGATGGTATTATACCTTACGTCAGATGGCAGTTCTCTGGTGACACTGGTACAGAGTAGTCTGTTGACCCGAGATCGTCATAGAGTCTTGTGTGATTCCCACTGTGCTTTGATTTCCACCTTACCACGTCCAAGAGGGCGTGCAAAACGGTGGATTTTGGGTACAGTCCCGAATCACATGGAGGCAATGAGCGATAGGAGGGGATTCGTCTCTCCCGGTATAGGGAGTTGATGTTGCGCTGTGTTCGATTGGCTATAACCGGAAATCCCTGGCCAGGGTTGCTGAGATATACTGGTAAGTGTTACCAGTAGTTTCTCGAACTGTTATAGACCTCATATCGACACGACTTATCGAGCTATTGGGGTCTGACGTTTACCACCCCTAGGCGAGATATGCGACATATCAGACGATCAGACCGGACTGTACGGTAAGTGTTACTGGTTGGATTCACTGGAGTGTGAGCGGGCTTGCTCGTCGATCTTCTGATTGCTCAATACCCGGGTGGCCGTTACGTTTAGCAGACCGCTTGTGGCTTGTGGGTGCTTGATATGATCATCATCTGCTGCCGGCATATTGACGAGTCTTTAGAGTCCTACACAGAGGTTTCCTGGCTCAAGAGAAACGAAATAGGAGCGCATATGAGATATGTGCGGGACCGAGAATGATACCAGTATGTGATACTGTATTCGATTCTCGCGAATTATGACATTGATCGGTTATATGCGATATAGCCGGGTTATCGGATCAAGTGTTGATTCGATAAGTTGTTACTGTTGATACTAGTCGGTTATATGCGATATGACCGGATCATTAAATCAAGTGTTGATTTAATGATTTAATGCATAATTATATATTTGATATATTACTTTGCATTAACTAGTATCGGTTCACTTAAGATGGATTTTCTCACTCGGATGTGCGCATTGTATATGCGATATATTTTTGTGCACTTGATTGTATCATGATTGATGATGCATGCAAAATTGGTTTCTGTAAAGAATTAAACCTAAGTTAAGTAAATGGTTAAGGTTTCTATTTATTTGTCCATTCATTTATCTTTTTATTTTGGATTAAAATGAAATGACAAAAGAAAACAAAATGGTTTCATTCTTTCTTTCTTTCTTTCATGAAGCTTGATGAAGCTTCATGAAACTTTGACCATATGACCATTTTGTCTTCAAGCTTAACCCTAACCATTCTTTTAACCTTAGTCATTTCTCTACACCTAACTATAGTTAATGTTATGATAAGTATTCTTTTTCTTTTCTATTCTAATTAACTTATCATAATATATACTTCATCTTCTTCTTCTTCTTCTTCAAGAAGAAGCAAGACTTCATCAATGGTGACTTGATGAAATGAGTGAAAAATCCAATTCTACAGTCTACCCACTTCCTATTTCTTCATCCTCTACCTCTTGCCAAGAAGTAGAGTGTGTTTTCTTCACAAGTTTCTTGACTTGGTGAAGTTGGAGCTTGATCTAGCGATGCCTCGACGTAGATCATCTTCGGCATCGTCGTCGATGACCTAGCCCGCTTTTTCTCCGATGAAGCCGACGCAAGAGCCCGGATTTCGATTTGGACAGCGAGGAGACTTCATTACGGAGCTATGGAGGTGGAGGACCGGATCTACAAAGGTTGTATTTCCGCTCTTTTAGTTTAGTTGTAAACTAGTTTCATGTTTCGCCTAGAATTCTAGCCAACGATCCGTAGTCTAGGGTTTCTCGGCACCGTATTTTTGAAATTGGCATGGTTGATGCCTTGTGAGACCTCTTGAGAGTGCCTAGGAACCCTACAGTGGTATCAGAGCCTAGCTAGAGCCTTAGGCGAAGTCCAGACGACGTTTGAAGTCCGATCGAACCAAAACCCTAAAACCCAAAATGCTCTCTGTACATTTTTTTAAATCTGGGTTTTTTCCAAATTAAAAATATGCAGAAAAATCAGCAGGCTTTTATAAGAATTACTGTGAAATTCGAGAACATGATTCCACCAACACGCGGCGGAACCGCGGCACAAGCATGGCTTGTGCGGCGGTTCCGCGGTCACCTTGTCACATCAGCACTTGAAGTTTGCACAGTAATTTGTATTTTGCAGTGCTGGTTTTCCTGGGATATTTTAAATCTGACTCCAGAGTTGAGTTTTCTGGGTTGTTTTAGGAGTTCGTAGATTAGTTCGGATTATCAAATTTTTTCTATGCGGCTTTCCGGATATTTTAGAATATGTTAAAAAAAAGTTCGACCGGATATAAATACCCAATTTTTCCCCTGTCGGGAAATTTCCAAGTGTTGGATTTTTCCGTGGTTTAAAGACGTTCTAAGTAGTGCAAGTAACGCGATAGACCCTCTAGAAGACAACAAACCTTAACTCGATTATGTGACCGTCTTGAACTGCCCTTTGAACCTTAGGGTTTGGGGCAGTACGGCGTGCCACATGTGAGGCGTTGGCTTGACCCTTCTACGGCTGGACCGTTGGTACTGAGGCACGAACTGAATGTTTTTAGACTTGTTTCATGTGTTGATTTGTATCGGGAAAACTTGGGTGTTTGAATGTTCGATCGGAAAGTTTAACATTTTTTGCTTATCTGGAATGGGATACAATAATTGGAATTCACAATAAGTTATGAGATAACTGAATGAATGTTATAAACATAGCAGTTTAGTCTCACTTGATCGGTTGCCACGGAATTTTGATGTGATCAAAACTCCGTCGCAATCACGTAGTGTACGCGGATACTCGCCGGGTAAACTTAATAGACAGCTACACCCCATAGCCCCGACCAAGTGACTGTAGGAGAACCCCGTCGCCGAAAGCATCCGTTCAGGTGCTCGCGGCAGCGGTGTTCCGCCTTGGTGCACTTTGTCGACGGCGTCGGGGGTGCGGCCGCCTACTAAAGTTTGCGACGAGCATTCGATCAAAATTGTCGGGAATCTTTTTGAATTGCCCGACTTGGTATTGAAAAGTGTTTTCGATTTTGAGACTAAAATGCGTGGTTTATAATTGTTAGGCATGCGATGTCTAAGTAATTCATTTGATTAGGCATGCGATGTCTAAAGAGATTGTGAATTCCAACTGTTGTAGTTTTACACTTTCTTTTCTGTGACCGTAAATGTAATATGTAATATCGCCGATTTCGTTGCTATATGTCAACGACAATTGGGATACGCATGTTTACTTACGTTGATGACATGTGATGTTATGTGTTGCTGGATATGTTATATTGGATCGTCGTGTTTGAATAGCCGGGGGTTTTTATGTGAGATGGGTGTTTTTCATTTTCATTCATGTAAAAACTTGTATGTAATATTCTTTTATTGGGGCACTTCCAGGTTGCGGAAGTTGTCACCGTTGTTGTATATTATTTACTTTTCCGTACTAGGATAGACCCAAGGAGGAGGGCACAAGTAACCGGGTTCTGGAGTCCAGTGGGAGACCAACTCGAGGAGTCGAGTCCGGGTCTCCTAACTCTAGAATTGGTAGGGTTGCTTGCCGCTCTCGTAGGGGTCTAGGGGTGTGGGTTTGGCTATTCGTCACTACCGTGGAATCCGTGTTTTATACTGGCTCGTATTGAAAACACGGACGCCCTAGTATATCCAATATTTCATATGTTTCTTCTGCTGCGATATCTGTGATGTGATCATGTGATGTTCTGTAATAGATACAGTATATAGTATATATGATATATTATATAGGCGTTGCTTATGTTTTACACCCGCGCTAGCCCTGCCCAGCTCTGCCGTTAGTTACCTAACCTAACGGTGCACGAGGGGACATCGAGGCGAATGCGGATGGCATAAGTGTACGTCGTATTTATCTGTGATGTTTAGGTACTTAAATGATGGAACTTCATTAATGTGATTAATGAAATAAAAGAAACCTAAGATGTTGTAGAATCGAATTTCAAAATAAAACAGGTAGCTACAGTTCTTGCTTTGCACAGTGATATATATGATATATCCTGCACCTTATTCGATAAGGAAAGGACCGAGATCCCTTCACCGGGAGTGACTCCTTTAGCAATAACTGGCAGATGCTACACCCCTCGGTTTGTCTTTTGATTGCTTTTAAGAGTTTTTGCTTTGCACAGTGATATATATGATATATCCTGCACCTTATTCGATGAGGAAAGGACCGAGATCCCTTCACCGGGAGTGACTCCTTTAGCAATAACTGGCAGATGCTACACCCCTCGGTTTGTCTTTTGATTGCTTTTAAGAGTTTTTGCTTTGCACAGTGATATATATGATATATCCCGCACCTCATTCGAGGAGGAAAGGACCGACGATCCCTTCACCGGGAGTGACTCCTTTAGCAAAACTAGAAAAGCCTCAAAGATACTCCATTTCAAAAATCATTTGATTCTACAACGATATCAAGTTCATTACGCAATAGGTTTTCGTAAAAACCTGTCGTAGCCCTCCGTCATTTCAGATAAGTTGTATATAGTATTCGTGCTGCATTTGTTGGCTTTCGTCAAGGTGCAGTGTGCGGTAGCTATATGCTGCTTATCTGCCAGCATACGATGCGATTGGATTAGGGTAGTCGTGCGGCTTTGTTGGCTTTCGTCAAGGGTCGTGCGGGTGGGTTAATTCAATCAAGAAATGTACGGGTTGAACTTGACTAGCAGGCTATGGTTTGTTGGCTTTCGTCAAGGTCATAGCACGTTAGGGGTAAAATATTATCGGGAATTTCAAGTGTTGAAATTTGCAATGAGATTGCATACCTTCTATGAGATAGTTGGATCCCGATACCCGCTGCGAGTAAGAGTTACTCCTGGGAGAGTTTTACATATTACAATTAGCCGATCAAGTAGGTGTCTAGAAAGGTGTTAACGAGGTTACGCCTCTGGGAAAACGAGGTTTACTGTAATTAGGTTCGTGCGAAAGCATGGGGGACCTCCCTCAAAGTACCGACACTGGCCTGGCTGAAAGATCGACGAACTTGTAGCGTGTAATTAATCCCGGCTAGTCTTTCCTTTTAGGGTTTGAAGGAAGATTTGATAAAAAGCAGTGGGAGCCATCCTGATTAGATAAAATAATAACCAATCTATTCTTGCAAGAGCGCACGCTGAGTGTTTTCTTCTCTCTCTCTCCTAGTAGCGACCATGTCACGCCTTAATCAAGATAATAATACGGAATATTGACCGAACCCGCTTGTTATACTGAGCTGGGGAACGTTGGTCCCGCTCCAACTTGTAATTGTTATAAGACAGAGCAGGGAATTGGGGAATACCAGATTTCCCGTGCCGCCCAAACGAAGAGAGTGCATGCTGATGCATCATCTTCGGGTATGTTCATTTCAAAGAACTGTTTCTCAAATGTCCTTACGTCCTGGGTATATGATACCATATCAGGATCCCGCATATGTAATCTGTTACATGGGCTACAGATAGGTAAAGAACTGAGAACGGGTGATAAGTTTCATGAGGCAGAAAACGGGGCAAGAGTTGCAGCCAAGTCTGTCGGTCACTGTCACCCTGTATTGTAATACATTGATTCTGAACGAATGTTATTAGATACCGAACCTGATATACAAAATCATATCAGTCTCTTTATTAGTGAAGAAATGGTAAAATTTTGTATTGTTGGATAATGTTTTGAACATTTCCTATATCAAAAGTTGATCGGTTCAGGCACGTTATCTAAAAGCATTGATGTTCTAAATCAAACCACAGTTCTTAGTATACAGAACACACACAAGAGGAAGAGTTCAGATCTGAACGAATCCTTCTTGAGGCATTGTAGACTAGGTCATATCAATGCGACCCGACTAGCTGAAGTTACATTTAGATGCATATTTAAAGCAGTTTGAATTTACATCTTGTGAAACTCGCCAGTCATGTCACAAAGATAAGATGACCATAGCTCCGTTTACTGGAAACAGAGAAAGAGTTAAGTAAACTCTTGGGACTGATACATGATGATGTATGTAAGGTCTTCTGTCTACAAATGCCAAGACCGGTTCTTTGTACTTCATTATGTTCTCTGATGATCTCTTTAGATTCAGACATATGTTCCTGTTGAAACATGAGTCTGAACCTTTTGAGATATTCACAGAATATAAGTTAGAAGTAGAGAACCAAAATACGGGTATAAGTATTATGTCCTTTGATGAAATCAAAGAGGAGAATACTTGTGCATGGAATTCCTGGACTATTCTAAAGGAGAATGAGATTCTCTCTCAGCATTACTCCTCCGTATACACCATAGCGCGATGGTATATCGGGGCAGAGCAATCACACCCTATATGATAAGGTGTGCTCTATGATGAGTACTACTGAGTTACCTTTTTCCTTTGGGGGTTATGCACTTGAGAAGATGCATACCTATTGAATTAGGTTCCAATCAAATCAGTTGCTTACCACTTCATATGTGATATGGAAAGGGAAGAGCCCATGTCTTAAGCTAGTTAAGATTTGGGGTTGTCCGGCCTATGTCTAAGAGCAAAATCCAGACAAACTCGAGGCAAGGTCTGTAATGTAGAACTCGAAAAGTT
This sequence comes from Agapanthus africanus, assembly GCA_030015575.1. Lineage (NCBI taxonomy): Eukaryota > Viridiplantae > Streptophyta > Magnoliopsida > Asparagales > Amaryllidaceae > Agapanthus > Agapanthus africanus. Next base: position 349,552,633 of record JASDDO010000016.1, on the reverse strand, counting down.
CCAGCTATGCAAACTACAGCAGATGATTTGGTACAACCGAAGGATTCAATAGAAACCAACGAACATCAGCCTCTCCGCCGATCTAGTAGGGTTCCTCACCCACCTGAGAGATACTTCGGTTGCTCTATGACAGTGGGAGCGAGAATTGCATCATGAGATGATGACCCAACTAGTTTCGAGCTGGCCATCAGGAGTGAGACTCTGTAAGAATGGCTGAATGTTTATCGATCTGAGATGGAATCCTTATACACCAACAAAGTATGGACTTTGGTTGCTATATCTGAAGGGTTAAATCCCCATCAGGAGAAAGTATATCTTGAGAAGATTACTAGGTGTACATGGAAAAGTTGAGACTTTCAAAGCTAGACTTGTTAAAAGTCTGCAACATTGACCAGGTGCGGATAATGATGAAACCTTTTCAAGTAGCTATGCTTAAGTCCATCCAGATCCTACTTGTCACGGCTACATACCATGACTACGATATCTGGTGGTTGGGTGTCATGACTGCTTTTCTAAATGATGTTTTAGAAGAGAGCGTCTATAAGTACACAGCCAGAGGTCCTCGTAGACAGTGGGAGCAGCGGAAACATGTGCAAGATGCTTTATAGGATAAAGCAGGCATCGCGGAGTTGGAACGTCTTTTTTGATGTGTTAGTCAAAGAGTTTGACATCATCAAAATGGTAGATGAACCTTGTATAAACAAAAAGGTAGTAGGGAGTATGGTGACAATCCTCGTAGAGTACGTGGATGACATACTCTTGATAGGGAAGCAGTTTCCTATACTACGCTCGATCAATCTCCGCTTATCATAATGATTCTCCAGATAGGATCAAAGTGATGCCTCCTCCATCCTGAGCTTTCATCTATGAGATAGATGTTATTTGGGTGTTAGGACACTCACTAGATGTAGTGAGATGGTATCAATTGGTCCTGGGGAGAATCACTGGAAGGGTTCCAGGGTGATAAAGACAACTGAGTGTCAGTCGCAGGCATTGTCTTTACCCTCAGTAAAGGGACGGTATGTTGGAAGAGTTCCAAGCTAGATACTGTGACATACTAGACGATTAAAGGCTTAATATATCGCTACTTTAGATGCTACCAAAGAGGATGTTTGGGTGTATATAAGTTCATGAGATGAACTACGTTCCTACCATTGTGAGACAATGGAGTTGTGGCTTATGCCAAGGAACGCTGGTCCCATCAGTGATCCAGATATATTCTAAGGCAGTATCACCTGATCATGGAGATAGTTGATCTCTAGGGTGATCGAGGTAAGGAAAGTAGACTCAGAGGACAACACGGCGGATCCACTCACGAAGGCCTATTCCCAGAGAGAGACTTTTATGGGATGGTTGAGTATGAGATACTTCAACCACTTCTACAGATGGCCCTAGTGCAAGTGGGAGATTGTTAGTTATATGTATGCCCTAGAGGCCATTACTGTACATAGGATGTATATAGTAGTGGATGCTGGGACATATATAGGGAGGACTTTCTTTCTCGACATGATAGTATGCTATCTGGTTACTCTTTACCTTATCGTGTACACTGATTGTCTCTCCGATACATGTTGGTAAAGCCCTTAGGATGTGTACTTGACTACCTGGACTATGATGCGGATCATACTAGTGGGGACATGGTAGTCTATAAGTACATCCTTCAAAGTCCTTAGTCGTGGGTGTATCGAGACGGGGCATCGATATACGAGAGTAGACTAGCGTATACCTTCTCGACCCATACAGATGGGCGATGGATGATCCCATATCCATTGGTGTTTGACATCAGAGATGATATACGGGTGCTCAGTAGAGACTGGGTACACTGGACGGACTCGCCGAGAACTCCCAGATGGTATTATACCTTACGTCAGATGGCAGTTCTCTGTTGACACTGGTACAGAGTAGTCTGTTGACCCGAGATCGTCATAGAGTCTTGTGTGATTCCCACTGTGCTTTGATTTCCACCTTACCACGTCCAAGTGGGCGTGCAAAACGGTGGCTTTTGGGTACAGTCCCGAATCACATGGAGGCAATGAGCGATAGGAGGGGATTCGTCTCTCCCGGTATAGGGAGTTGATGTTGCGCTGTGTTCGATTGGCTATAACCGGAAATCCCTGGCCAGGGTTGCTGAGATATACTGGTAAGTGTTACCAGTAGTTTCTCGAACTGTTATAGACCTCATATCGACACGACTTATCGAGCTATTGGGGTCTGACGTTTACCACCCCTAGGCGAGATATGCGACATACCAGACGATCAGACCGGACTGTACGGTAAGTGTTACTAGTTGGATTCACTAGAGTGTGAGCGGGCTTGCTCATCGATCTTCTGATCGCTCAATACCCGAGTGGCCGTTACGTTTAGCAGATCGCTTGCGGCTTGTGGGTGCTTGATATGATCATCATCTGCTGCCGGCGTATTGACGAGTCTTTAGAGTCCTACACAGAGGTTTCCTGGCTCAAGCGAAACGAAATAGGAGCGCATATGAGATATGTGCGGGACCTTGAATGATACCAGTATGTGATACTGTATTCGATTCTCGCGAATTGTGACATTGATCGGCTATATGCGATATAGCCGGTTATCGGATCAAGTGTTGATTCGATAAGTTGTTACTGTTGATACTAGTCGGTTATATGCGATATGACCGGATCATTAAATCAAGTGTTGATTTAATGATTTAATGCATAATTATATTTTTGATATATTACTTTGCATTAACTAGTATCGGTTCACTTAAGATGGATTTTCTCACTCGGATGTGTGCATTGTATATGCGATATATTTTTGTGCACTTGATTGTATCATGATTGATGATGCATGCAAAATTGGTTTCTGTAAAGAATTAAACCTAGGTTAAGTAAATGGTTAAGGTTTCTATTTATTTGTCCATTCATTTATCTTTTTATTTTGGATTAAAATGAAATGACAAAAGAAAACAAAATGGTTTCATTCTTTCTTTCTTTCTTTCATGAAGCTTCATGAAGCTTCATGAAGCTTTGACCATATGACCATTTTGTCTTCAAGCTTAACCCTAACCATTCTTTTAACCTTAGTCATTTCTCTACACCTAACTATAGTTAATGTTATGATAAGTATTCTTTTTCTTTTCTATTCTAATTAACTTATCATAATATATACTTCATCTTCTTCTTCTTCTTCTTCAAGAAGAAGCAAGACTTCATCAATGGTGACTTGATGAAATGAGTGAGAAATCCAATTCTAAAGTCTATCCACTTCCTATTTCTTCATCCTCTACCTCTTGCCAAGAAGTAGAGTGTGTTTTCTTCACAAGTTTCTTGACTTGGTGAAGTTGGAGCTTGATCTAGCGATGCCTCGACGTTGATCATCTTCGGCATCGTCGTCGATGACCTAGCCCGCTTTTTCTCCGATGAAGCCGACGCAAGAGCCCGGATTTCGATTTGGACAGAGAGGAGACTTCATTGCGGAGCTATGGAGGTGGAGGACCGGATCTACAAAGGTTGTATTTCCGCTCTTTTAGTTTAGTTGTAAACTAGTTTCATGTTTCGCCTAGAATTCTAGCCAACGATCCGTAGTCTAGGGTTTCTCGGCACCGTATTTTTGAAATTGGCATGGTTGATGTCTTGTGAGACCTCTTGAGAGTTCCTAGGAACCCTACAATGTACAAGTAAATAAAAGAGAACCATAATTTATATTATAGTAAATAGGAAATTTAAATCGATTGGAGCACAAGAATACGTAAGTAAATGTAAATACGAAAAAAAATATAGTTGGCATAATTATGAACAAAGAAACGGGAATACTATATAGAAAATCAATATGAAACTCATTTTAAAGAAAACTCAAACCGCTAATAATATAAATATTGAAAGTTAATCAAAAGAACACCATCAGTGAAATGAATATGAATGATAACAGTATAATAAACAATAAAACATTAAAAGAAATATAGAGTAGCAAATAACTCAAAATGACATCATGTAATTAAAGCAGATAAATGAAAATTTTTCAAGACAAGAGGCACGAAGAATAGAACTTCATAATAAAAGGACAATAGTATGAAAAGCATAAATAGAAACAATTTACTAGAAATAGAATATACAATGTAAGTTTGAACTATTGAGAAAATAATAAAAATAATAGTAGAGCATTTCAAGACAGGGAGTAAAACTAAAATACTTCCTAACACATAATGGGAATCTAAGTAACTACAAATAGGCAAAACTCTAAATTTAATATAGTAAGCACTACTAGTTATAACTATGTTAACAGGAAAATAACACTAGTAATATACGGTAGACTAGCTAGAGTAAGTATTGCGGTATATACTTCGAAGGTCGACGCCGCGAGCAAGCACTTGAATGAAAGAAACGTAAATAGGAATTTGGGTTGCCCAGAATGACACAAGGATAAAAGAATGAAATCGAATTCAAAATCAGGGAGAGATATAAGTTAACAAGGAGTATAGGGTTTGACAATTTTAGACAAAGGTATGCGGCAAGATACAACCTAGTCGAAAAGAGAGTCAAGGGTGCGGTGATGAACCATGATGTCGACTAAACTTAGGGTCTAAATATAGTGAGTCAAACAAAAGTAGTTAGTCAAAATTCACAACTTTATTTCATTCAAACTAAGAACTTCAACAGATACAAGATTTAAACAAAAGGAAACAACTACTAAATAGAGCAACAATATATTCATTGAAAGCAAGAAAGGTGATAACTCTGAGTCAATATCTAAATCTTTGCAATCTCGTAAGGCAAGTCTGAATCTTGTGTTGAGTCCGTGCTGTCCTCAAAATTAAAGTACGAAAACAACCAAGTCGCTCAAGCAGATTTGGAGGGCGTTGACAAATCTCCTCCTTGTAGCTCTTTTCTTCGAGGGAAACCATTGACAAGATACTCGTCGGATCTACAAATCAAGCACCGCCCTTTGGCCCGGCGACAGACCCTCTGAAGGTGCATGGACTCTTGCAATAACCACAACGTTGGGTTCTCCGCTGCTTCTGTTGCTGAGGAACGAATGGGCGCTTCATCTGCGTACCTCCCTTTTGCTTAACAGGGATTCCCTTACGATTGGGAACTCCTGTTGGTGCCTCAGTCATTTGCCTTCTTAGTCCTTCAGCTAAGAGATCGTTTGTTCGCTCCTGGGCTTCCATCAAACCTTGCAGTACACCTAAAATCTCGACCGTCTGACTCTAGGTAGTGGAGGAGGACGGAGAGTTGTTGGAAGTCATGGTCCTGAAACAACAAATTTTAGAACGACATAAGGTACAAGGTATAAGAATCAGAATAAGATATAGAACGAAACAAGAATATATGGTGAGGTGAAACTCAATCGAATAGAAATCGAATGTAGAACACCAAGTCACTCAAGCAGAGTGTTGCCTTGTAACTATGCTGCAGTTCATAGTTACAATCATATAACTCTACTAAGTCACCCAAAACTCTAGCAGATGGAGTAAAAATGTTGCTAGACAAACTATAGGGATTCTAGTCAAGGATAACAAGTTTACAATCTGGACCGAATGGGCGACTTAAATTGTTAAGCCCTATCCGGAAACTGTAATCTCAATCTAAATCTGGCGCTCTGATACCAACAAAACCTTGTCACGCCCCACTTCCCGAAATACGGAATACGAGGCGTGACAAGGCCATCCATGCTCCTACGGTCAAGGAAATATCCTGCCATAGTCACACTTCAGCTTCTAGCATTACGTGAATGCACAGGTAATGAAAATTGCAGTCACTAATTCTATGAAAAAAGATATAAGATATACTAGATAGAGATCAAGGGAAAGATAGCACTGGCGCTGCTGATCTAGATGTCCGCAATATTCTCGAGGTACGACAGACCCTGATCCGAGCTAAGTCCACTTCTCACTCTGAGCATGCATACTCAGGTCGTCAGAGCGACACAATAACAATATATATAAATACATATGTAAACACATGCAATGATGATGAACACAAAACGGTAAACATGGAGTAATGACATAAGCATGAAGTAACCGGTACGGGTAAACAATAAAGCAGTAAGTATAGAACAATGACGCAAGCATGAAATAACCGGTACAGGTAACGATGAAGCAAGTGTATCAGATCACTAATCAATGCAATGTACATGTTACTAAACCTATCAGTCTCTAAGTCTCACTGTCCAAGTTACTAAACCTATCGTCAGTCCAAGTGTGAGCGTTAACCACCGCAGGAGTATCCACAACCCAAGGGTAGGCCCTGTTAGTTATATGTATGCCATAGAGGCCATTACTATACATGCGATGTATATTGTAGTAGATGCTTGGACATATATATGGAGGACTTTCTTGCTCGACATGATAGTATGCTATCTGGTTGCACTTCATCTTAACATGTACACCTATTGTCTCTCTATTACATGTTGATAAAGCCATTAGGATGAGTACTTGAATACCAGGATTATGATGCAGATCGTATTAGTGGGGCAAAGATAGTCGGTAAGTACATCCTTCAAATGTTCCTAGTCATGGGAGTATCGAGACAGGGCATCGATATTCCAGAGTAGACTAGCATATGCGCTTCTCGACCCATATGATGGGCGATGGATGATCCCATATCCATTGGTATTTGACAAAAGAGATGGTATACGAATGCTCAGTAGAGACTGGGTACACTGGATGGACTCGCCGAGAACTCCTAGGTGGTATTATACCTATCGTCAGAAAGCAATTCTCTGGTGACACTGGTACATGTTAGTCTGTTGACCCGAGATCGTCATAGAGTCTTGTGTGATTCCCACTGTGCTTTCATTTCCACCTTACCACATTCAAGAGATCATACAAAATGGTGCTTTTTGGGTACAGTCCCGAGTTACATGGAGGAAATGAGCGATAGGAGGGGATTCTTCTCTCCTGATATTGGGGGTTGATGTTGCGCTATGCTCGATTGGCCATAACAGAAAATCCCTGGCCAGGGTAGCTGAGATCTACTGGTAAGTGTTACCAGTAGTTTCTCGAACCGTTATGGACCTTTCATCGGCATGACTTATCAGGCTATTGGGGTCTGACGTTATACCACCCCCAGGCTGTGATATGCGACATATCAGACGAAGAACTGGACTGTACGGTAGTGTTACTTGATGGATTCACAGGAGTATGAGCAGGCTTGCTTGTTGATCTTCTGATCGCTCAATACCCGGATGGCCGTTACGTTTAGCAGACCGCTTGCGGCTTGTGGGTGACTGATATGATCACCACATACTGCCGGCGTATTGACGAGTCTTTAGAGTCCTACACAGAGGTTTCCTGGCTCAAGTTAAACGAAGTAGGAGCACATATGTGATATGTGCGGGACCAAGATTAATGCACGTATGTGATACCGCATTCTATTCTCGCGATATGTGATATCGGACGGTTATATGTGATATAGCCGGGTTATCGAATCAAGTGTTGATTCGACAAATTGATACATATGATATTAGTCGGTTGTATGTGATATAGCTGGATTATTAAATCAAATGTTGATTTAATAATTTAATGTATAATTATATATTTGATATATTAACTTAAATTAACTAATATTAGCTCACTTAAGATTTCTTTTTCTCACTTTTGTACACTTAGTATATATGCGATATATATATTAATGTACATTATTTTGTGTCATGCTTAATGCGACATGCTACATGGGTCTATGAGACTTACACCATGCTTATAATAATATGAGGGTTTTATTTATTTAAAGTAAATCAAATTAGTTGGAAATTAGTCACATGGTTGAAGCTTATAGAAGCTTGTGGAACTATTGACCAAGTCCACTCATTTTGTTTTACTTGAAGATATTTATTAACCCAACCATTATTGTTTAGCCATGGTTTAGTCTCTACATGAGTTAGTATATAATACTAACTCACCCATGGTTTCTATTCTCACTCGTGATTCTATTCACACTTCATCATCTTCCTCATCTCCAAAAAGCTTTCTAGCTTCATGAGAGGTGAAGAAAAATAGTGAGAAAATAATTTCTAATGTGAGCAAAATTCCGTCTTCATCAACCTCTTCTCTACTAGCCATTTAGATTGGGTTGTTTCTTCACTAGTTCATCACTTGGTGAAGAGGTGGCTTGAGTTGGTTTCTCCTCGACGTAGATCATCTTCGGCCTCGAAGATTTCAATCAAGTTTGTTCATTTCACCTTGTGGAGCTTCACTAGGGTCCGGGAGATCACTACTTGGAGCGAAGGGACTACTATACGGAGCTATTGAAGTGAAGGACCGGTCTACAAAGGTTGTATTCCTTGTTTACTTAGATGTAAAGATGTTTACATGCTTGTTCGTCTAATTCTTTAGTTTAGATTCTAGCATTAGGGTTCTTTAGCGCGCCAAATTTTGTAAAATGTCATGGTCGATGCCTCCCGAAACCCAACGGCCGCCCTAGGGAACCCAACAGTGATATCAGAGCTATGCTAGAGAATTAGATGATATTGTAGTATTACGAAACCGAAACAACTCCGAAACATACGAAATAAAAAAAACCAAGTTTCTATCGAAATTTTCAGAGTGTCTAAAATTTTTTAAGCAGTTGCATAATGTTATATGAGAACATGAACACAGTAGAAATTTGAACCCTCATCGCCGGAATTTGGCCAGCCACAGGGCAGTGAAATCCGGCCTGACCGGTTCTTTAAAGTGCTCTGGGCTTCAAATTTTTTCTGTGTTCCAGTCTCTGGGTTTTGGTGTTTCAGGTGTTGCTTGTTTTTGCTAAAATTGTATGTGATGTTATCTTTGTGCAAAGGCAATTTGGAGTGTTTCGTAGTCGTAATTCTAACATCATTTCGGGTTATTTAGACGACGTTAAAAAGTTTGAACGGATATCAATAACCCATTTTTCCCGCGCTGGAAATTTTCCAAGAGTTGAATTTTTCCGTGTTTAAAATCTTCAGAAAATCGTGGAGGTGTTTTCTATGAACCCACTAGAAGAACGAAACCCTAACTCGATTCTATGACCGTCGGAACCGCCAACAAACACTAGGGTTTGTGGTGGTTCCGCGGCGCTACAGGTGAGGCAAGGGTTAACCCTTCTACGGTTGGTCCATAGGTACTGTAGCATGTTCTGGGTACTTTTTAAACTCCGCTCAAGTGTTGAGCTCTTTGGGAAATTTTGGGTGTTTGTTGATTCGATTGAAAAGTTTAACATCGTCTAGCTATCTGTGATTGTGGTACAATAGTTGGAATCCACAAATTTAGTTTTGTGAAAACTAATTTGAACTTTATAAATCAAGCAATTTAGTCTCATGAGATCGGTTTCCACGAGATTTTGATGTGGATCAAAAGTCCATCGCAATCACATAGCGTACGCGGATACGCGCCGAGTAACCTTACTAGAAAGCCACGCCCCATAACCCCGACCAAGTGATTGTAAGAGAACCTCGTCACCAAAAGCATCCGTTCGGATGCTCGCGGCCGCGGTGTTCCGCCTAAGTGCACTTCGTCGACTGCATCGGGGGTGCGGCCATCTACTAAAGTTTTCGATAAGCATTCGATTAGGTTGTCGGGAATCTTGTTGAATTTCCCGACCGGTTATTGAAAAGTGTTTTCAATATTGTAACAACCGAGTTCATTTATACCAATTCCAGTTCCCGTATTTACTTATCTGTGGTATTTTCTTGATTTAACCGGTTTTGGGTGCGAATGGTATTTTACACTTTACATTGCATTCGACCCGACCCGCTTGTTTGAACCTGTTTGATTCTTATTTATAGATTACCTTGACTTGTTGCATGGACACGTGCATCTCATGTTTAGTACATACTGGTATTTATCTAGTATTGTATCTTTTATCATATAACATTTTAGGTCACAGAAAATAATTTAAAATTGCATTTCATAACCTGCATGATACCCCTAACCCCGTGGTAGCATCTGCACATCTTGTTCTCATCCCGTTCAGTGAAACGGATGTGTTTGGATGGCTACGCGCACGTACGTGCATCCATTCTTGGGGGTATGCATTTTCTTTAACTGGGATTTCATTTTGAAATTTGGAAGTCGCATATATTTTTAATATTTTAAATCTGAATTTTTAGACCCGGCCCGAGCGTGTTTTGGAGTAAATTTGTATTTGCCAAAATATCGAAACGGGCTAATACTATAATATTATATTCTTTATTTCATTCAAAATTTTCTTTAACTAAATAAATATTTTCCATAACTAAAATCTTAACAGCAGGCACGTCTCAATCTCTCTCTACCTGACTCTCTCTCTCTGCAATATTTATATTTTTTTTCCTTTAAAAATCCTACCTAATCAAATTCGTCTCTCTCTCTCTCCTTCACATATCTAATTTATATATTTTATTTTACCCCCATATAAGTCACACTCTCTCCCCTCTTCCCTTTCTCTCTCTCTCCCTCTCTCTCTTTTCTCGCAAACACTGCTCCCCACGAATCCCGTGACCTCCCTCTCCTTATTCTCACCTCCATCCTTCATCTTCTTCAATTTTTCCCGCATCCGCTCTCTCATCGCGAAACCCACGCCTTCCCTCATCACCACGCATCGCCTCGTCGCCTTCGTCAACCACCTCCTCTTCCTCCACTCATCCCTCTCTTCCCTCTTCCCTTCTCTCCTCCTCTACAAACCCCTCGACACCGACATAACCCAACTCCGCCTGCACCAACAACCCTAACCCATGACCCTGCCTCCCTTGCCGCCGTCGCCCCATCACCTCCCTCGCCATCACCTCAACCTTATCTATATTCCCTCTTCTCCTCAACCTCACACACACCTCTCTCCAAACCCCGAGCAAACCCCCTGCACCAACCGAACCCAACACATGAACACTCACCGCTAGCATCCTCATCTTCCCGACTCCCTCCGACCTCACCACCTTCCCGATCTCCTCACCATCTTCCTCTTCCCTGCAACTCTCCATTCCCCCAACGAGAACCTCTGCACACCGAAACTACCAACATCAAGAATCCATCACCCAACCTCTTCAACTGCAACTCGCCGGAGCTCCGACCACCCTCGTCACAGCCTTCATCTCCTCCTTCTCCTCTCTCCTACACCCCAGCAGGAATCCCACGCTAAACACCTTCTCCCCTCTCATTTACCTGCACACATCGACCCCGACTTCAACCCGCTGCCCTTGCCGTCGAACCCCATAGTCGACGTCATCATCATCCCTGTTCTAGCCTCTGTCCCATAACCTTCAAACCAAATTCCAGAGCATCAGCCCCTTCTTCTTGCTCTTCTTCTTCTTTCTTATTCTTCTTTTCATTTCTTTTCTTGATTCCGTTCTTTTCCGGTCACTGCCGGAGCCGTGTTGCCGCCGCTGGTCTGGGCGACCCTGTGGATGTCCCCTACTTGCATGGTTAACTTCTTGTTGTGCCTGGAACTGTCCCTTGTGCGCGTGTGGATGTTGCAACGATTGCCGACATTGGACGTTGCGTGCGCATCCCGTATCGTGATCCGATCGAGGCAAGTGAAACTTGCTACATGATATCTATATTATTTTTATACCTATTAAATTGCATAGTAAAACTGTAGATTACATATAGCGCCACATGTTCCATTGTCCTTTTCGATATTCCATATATCATTTTAGATTGGGATCTTGAATTATACTTTGTCGCATGTTAGATTACAATATCGTGTACCCACGTCCCTGTTTAAATCGCATAATAATTATCTACATAGCCCATAGTACCATGTAAAATAGTTTATAACCGTTCAAACACCCGTTCGCATCCATCTCGTCTAGTATACATGTTATTGCATCCATAGATCACTTGAATATATAATATTATAATATTAACATTCCACATTTAATATATTGTAGTTTAATTAGTATTGGAATTTTAACTTTAATTCTAATCATAACTGCGCATCTTTATACCTTAATCGGTACCTGATTGCATTTTACATTACAGTGTTCCATTTTTTTTATTGTTCCACTCGTACCCCATGCTTGTTTTGTTTACCCATGCTTATGTTAGTTTGATTATGAGCACCCACATGATATTTTGTGCACCCCTGACATGACTTGTTACACCTACTACTTCACACGACATGGTACCATGCAACTCTTGACATGACATGATACCTATGTACTACCTGGCTTGACCCGTTGTGCCATGACTTTACCTGTTACCTGATCTTGTGTCTAATGCCAACAAACCTGACTTGTTGTCCTTACGGACAGTTCCTGTTGTCTATCCAGACAAACATGTACCTGCCTGATCATGTGTTGCCATTAGCTCTAGATTATTTAATACCTGACTTGAACACATATAATTTGGGGGTATGGGGAAATCAATGATGAAACCTGACTTGTAACTCGACAGTTCTCTACCTTTTCTGATCGGTCTTACGGGCTAGGCCAGCCCCGGGGTGATGCTGCTGACATCACTCGTCATTACCTACCACCCTTTACTGCCTTGCGGCATGATTGATCGTTTCTTTGTGTGTCGGTTTTTAGAAAATGAATAGAAATCACAATCAAATAATTATTTGACCGCAATCAATAACGGTGTCAGTTTGTAGCACGTTAGTAAGTGCGGGTCGTCCACAGGGATTGTGCGATTCGTTCGTATATGTTTTGTTTTGAATTGAAAATTTAATAGAAAAGAAAGGCAAAACAATTCAAGATTTATATCAATGAATTTCAAGAATCAACTAGATATAATCAAGAATCAAGAAAGCGTTAAACATCAAGAATCAAGAATTGATATAATTCCAATCGATTTAAGTTTCAAGATTTGAAGTAAAGCTCGTAGGAATCGATTAGATCATAGATGTGAAGAAGACTAGCAATTACCGTTTCTTATCCATTAACGAATTGATGCTAAATCGATGTCAATTTATCGAGGATTAAGGATCTTGCGAAGAATTAGGGTTCCTCATCTTATCCTTTGTCCTTTCGATGAATCGCATTCACAAGATAGCTTCTAGGAAATCGAATGATCAATCGTTGATCTCTAGATCCGTGCGAAAATATTCAAGAACACATTTCGCATCGATCTAGATCATCGATCATTCAATTTTCAAGAATTTACAATCGTTATAGGACTTAAGAAAACGTTTAAAAATTCATCAACATCATCATTCTACCGATCATCTCGACTCCTCCACAAGCGGAATTTTACTCAAGCATCATCACAAAGAATACATTCAAAAATCAAAGTTGAATCATAATGCTTGAATTGAAATATAAGAAAGTTAAAAGAATCGTCACCTTTATTTATTCAACAACTTGTTACACATTGCTCAAGACTACAAGAATTTGAGAAGGAACAAGATTGTCGAATCTAGCGTTGCATCGGCTCCTTGAGTCGCGGATCGGCTTGGATCTCATGCTCCGATGAAGTCCGGCTTCGCTTCTAAAGGATGGTTGAAGGCTTGCTTTGCTAGAACTCAAAGGATCTTGAATTTGGTTTCATGATTGGATTAGGATTGGGGTTTGGAGGTGGCAAGTGTTGGGTTGAAGGGATGATAGAATTTCAACAACAATCAATAACCAATCAACAAATGATGAACAACCTTTTCAAGTGAGGCCTAGGGTCCTTTTTATAGGTTTGGGAATGATTAGCTTCCTTAAGAAGCTTGGATTAGGTTAGCTTCCCTTGTAAGCTAGTTAGTTAGGTAGAAGCTTCTAGAACTAGTTAGTTAGGATTTAGCTTCTACCTTAAGCTAGGAGGTTAGGGAGAAGGTTCTAGGCTCTTAAGGTGGTTAGGGTGAAGCTTGCTTTGGAAGCTTGGACATCATTAGCTTGCACAAGGAACCTTGCTGATCTGGCAGAATGTTCAGGAGTCTTCTGGAAATTGCAGTGTCTTGCTGAGATGTAGGAACTGAGAGAGAAGTTCTGAAGTGAAGAATTCCTGCTGACGTGGCAAGTCAGCCGCGGTTCCGCGGCGCAAGGCGGCTCCGGCCGCGGAACCGCGGCCATGTGGCCGCCTTAGGGCTTGAAACTTCTGCTGTGGATTTCTGATAACCTGTTGGTATTTTTCTGATATATTGAATCTCTGAATTCCTTCTAGGTTATTTCCAGATTTCAAATCCCTGAGTTGGCGTCTTTTAACAGCACTTGTTATACCAATTTGACCATTCTTCTGGATTTCCCTGCACAGACTTCGAAACACAAGTTGCGCTATACAGGAATGATGCGATGCCATGAAATACAGTCAATTTCCCTTTTAGTGCCGGTTTTAAAGTCTAACACATGCAATCTGATATTTTACGACTGTTTTGCTAATATGTGCTATATGAATGCCGAACAGCTCTAGATGAATGCAATTGATAGGGAAATTGCCGTGTTAAAGATGCAGTATTTTCGACTGATCACGGCACGTCTCGGATTCAGCCCGAGAGTCATAGACCGTGATCCCGGGCACGCACGAGATACTATTGAGTTACATCGATGATTCATCAAATTGATTTCAAAGACTTGAGAATAATCAACCCAATAGACCAGTTTAGATTACTCACTGCACACTACCTTTAGATTACTTACTGCCCTGATTTATATTGCTGTTACACCTGCTTTACCTTTTATAATCATAATTGCATGTCTTGCTACCCTGTTTATATATTATTGCTTGATGTTATGACGTGCTGACGTCTGGGTTTTGCATGGCCCAGATCCTCTACCTTTGTTGCCGACTGATCAGGAATATTGCCGCTGTTAGACCGAGCGGTGAGGATCCTGTTGGTATGCAGTTTTACTTTCCAAATGTTTTATTTATTGGATCTTTTGCTTCCGCATATTATCATTTCTTGACTCATTTATTCTGGCTCATGGAAATGTACTAGATAGTTTAGTTTACTTTCTTGTTCTTGATATCTCTACAGCCGTAATGTGACTGTGGAAGGATATTTCCTATCCACAGGTAGCATTGTTGGCTATGTCACGTGCCTGTCTTAGCGTACTCTGGGAAGCAGGGCGTGACATGGTTTGTTTGGTATCAGAGCCATAGGATATAGGTTAATCGAGTTTAATTCTTTTGTAGTTGGGTATTGGACCCAACACACGAATCAGAATACTCGTGATTAGGAACATATCCTGCCACCTTGTTATCGTGATTCTTGAATCATATCTTTCTCGTATCCTTTGCCTTGACGATGTGCAAACCACTTTGTATCTCGACTTGAAACCTTTTTGGTTCCCTATTGCTTCTCCATGTTTCTTGATTCTGATACTAGGATTTGGGCGACTTGAGTGGAGTTATGTGATTGTAACTATGAACTGCAGCATGGTTACAATGCGGTACTCTATTTAAGTAACTTGGAGTCCTGGTCTTGTTTCATGTCCTTATTTCATGGTCGTTCTATTACCTTAGTCCTCTCCGTTTCATTGCTCACCAGTTTATGTTTTGCAGATTTCTTGGTGACCGATACCGGCAGTTATGAAGTTGTCTTGGGAATGGATTTTCTCGGCACTTTCCACGCTCATATTGATTGTAGGGAAAAGAAAGTGATTTTACAGATTCCCGGACATCCGGAGTTTATTTTGCTGGAAGTAGCAGTTCTGTCGGGCCAGTCGAGTTTAGGGCTAGGCCGACAAATAATGTTCTTTCGTCGATGGAAGTTGATAAGGAAGAAGTTCTTTCGTCGATGGAAGTTGATAAGGATGAAGCGCCGGCTATATTTCGAGAGTTCATGGACGTGTTCGAGGACATCTCGGGTTTACCGCCAAAACGAGATGTGGAGTTCGCGATCGATCTTTTCCCTGGTGCAGCGCCAATCTCAAAGGCGTACTATCCGGTGGCACCAATGGAGTTGGAAGAAATAAAGAAGCAGGTTACCGAATTGCAAGAGAAGGGAAGAATTCGCGCAATTCACCTTGGGGAGCTCAGGTTCTTCTAGTAAAGAGGAAAGATGGCACAAGGAGGATGTGCATCAATTATCGAGAATTAAACCGGGTGACTATTAAGAACAAGTACCCGATCCCTCGCATTGGCGAATTATTTGAGCAGCTTAGTGGCATGAGGGTATTCTCGAAGCTGGATTTGTGATCCGGATATCATCAGGTCCGAGTTAAATCAGAAAATATTTGCAAGACTGCATTCCAAACTCGGTATGGACATTAAGAGTATTTAGTGATGCCATTCGGAGTCACGAATGCACCGGCGATATTTATGGACTTGATGAACCGAATCTTTTCACCATTCTTGGACCAGTTTATAGTGGTGTTCAACGATGATATTCCGGTCCACTCGAGGAGAGTAGAAGAGCATGTGGAACACTTGAAAATCGTACTGCAGATATTGAGGCAAGAAAGATTGTATGCAAAGATGAGCAAGTGCGGGTTTTGGCTTGAAGAAGTGAAGTTTTGGGGGCATGTTGTATCCGGAGATGGAATCGCCATTGATCCTGAGAAGATTGCAGCAGTTCAAAATTGGCCAATTCCGAACAACGTAGCAGAGATCAGCAGCTTTCTTGGACTTGCCGGGTATTACAGAAGGTTCGTGGAGAATTTTGCTCGTTTGGCAGAGCCTCTGACCAAGCTTACGCGCAAGGAAGTACCATTTGTGTGGACAAATAAGTGTGCATCAGCTTTTGAGGCGTTGAAGCAGAGATTGATAACCGCTACTATTTGACCGTACCATACTGTTCCAGAGAATTGGTGATTCATAGCGACGTATCTGGAAAAGAGATTTGGATGTGTTTTGATGCAGCATGGGAAGGTTGTAGCTTACACGTCGAGACAGTTGAAGACCCATGAGAAGAATTACCCAACTCATGACTTGGAGCTAGCAGCTGTGATTTTCTCTTTAAAGATTGGAGACACTACTTATTGGGTGAAAGGGTCAAAGTATTCACCGATCACAAAAGCCTAAAGTACGTGTTCACTCAGAAGGAGCTAATTATGAGACAACGTAGATGGTTGGAGCTGATGGCTGACTACGATCTTGATCTTAAGGACCTTCCGGGGAAAGTTAATGTTGTGACCGGATATGCTTAGTCGGTTGCCAGCAATTCGGATTTTGACTGCATAGAAGGAGCTTATCGAAGATTTTCGGAGATTCGATTTGGAGGTTGTGCTACCGCATTCTTCGGGACAGTTGATGCAGTTGCAAGTACAGTCGTCGTTGATCGAGAATATTAAAGCAGCGCAGTCGCAGGACCCTAGATGGCAAAAGTTTCGAGAACATGTTGAAGCTGGACTTCAAACAAACTTACTGATCCATGAAGATGGTTCATTGCGTTATGGTAGCTGTTTGTGTGTACCAAAGTGAGATATTCGCGAAGAGCTTATAAAGAAGGCGCACAGTTCAGCATATTCCGTACATCCAGGAGGCACGAAGATGTACCGAGATTTACGGCAGCAATTCTGGTGGGGAGGCATGAAACGGGAGATTACCTGCTTTGTGGCAAAGTGCTTGGTGTGTCAGTAAGTCAAGGCTAGACATCAAAGGGTTGCTGGTTTATTGCAACCACTTCCGATTCCTCAATGGAAGTGGGAACATATAACCATGTATTTCGTGAAGGCTCTACCGAGGAGTCCGAAAGGCAACAATGCAGTTGGGTGATTGACCAAGGCGGCTCATTTCATCCCTTTTCGAGTTGGTCAATCAACAGAAGTTTTGGCAGAACGGTACATGCAGGAGATTGTAAGATTGCATGGAGTGCCGGTGAGCATCATGTCCGACCGTGACACTCGCTTCTTATCACACTTTTGGAGGAGCTTATAGGAAAGTTTGGGGACTCGATTGAAGTTTAGCACAGCTTATCATCCTCAGACCGATGACCAGTCGGAGAGAATGATCCAAACTCTTAAAGACATGTTGAGAGCTTGCATGTTAGACTTCAAGAGTTCATGAGAGGATCAACTACACTTGGTGGAGTTTCGTACGACAACAGTTTCCAGGCGACTATTCAGATGGCTCCATTCGAATCTTTATATGGTCACAAGTGTCGTTCACCTGTTTGTTGGGACGATGTCAATGAACGAAGATTGTTGGGACCAGATGTGATCATGCGAACAGTTGAAAAGGTTAACACTATCCGGAATCATCTGAAAGCAGCACAAGACCGACAAAATAGTTGGGCAGATACATCGAGAAGACCTCTAGAGTACGCCGTTGGTGATTTGGTATTCCTGAAGATATCACCAACTAGAGGGGTGATTCGTTTCGGAAGTCGAGGAAAGCTTAGTCCTCGATTCGTTGGACCTCTGATATTTTGGAGCGTATTGGAGAAGTGGCGTATCGATTGGCGTTACCGCAACCCTTGGCGAATGTTCATGACGTGTTTTACGTACCTCAACTCCGTAGGTATGTTCGAGATGAAACACATATGTTGAATCAATCGGAGCTAACCGTACGTGAAGATTTAACTTTTGAGGAACGACCGATGTCGATTGTGGATCGAAGGGGAAAGGTTCTTAAGAACAAAGTTATCCCTCTTGTACCTATTTCTTGGGGAAATCACTCGCATGGAGGATCAACTTGGGAACGAGAAGATGAAATCCGACAGAAGTTTCCATATCTATTCTTGTAGTGTGTTGATTTTTTATCCTTTCTTGTTCTTGGAATTTCGAGTACGAAATTCTTTTTGTAGTTGGGTATAATGTAACAACCCAGTTCATTTATACAAATTCCAGTTTCCGTATTTACTTATCTATGGTATTTTCTTGATTTAACGGGTTTTCGGTGCGAATGGTATTTTACACTTTACATTGCATTCGACCCGACCCGCTTGCTTGAACCTGTTTGATTCTTATTTATAGATTACCTTGACTTGTTGCATGGATACGTGCATCTCATGTTTAGTACATACTGGTATTTATCTAGTATTGTATCTTTTATCATATAACATTTTAGGTCACAGAAAATAATTTAAAATTGCATTTCATAACCTGCATGATACCCCTAACCCCGTGGTAGCATCCGCACATCTTGTTCTCGTCCCGTTCAGTGAAACGGGCGTGTTTGGATGGCTACGCGCACGTACGTGCATCCATTCTTGGGGGTATGCATTTTCTTTAACTGGGATTTCATTTTGAAATTTGGAAGTCGCATATATTTTTAATATTTTAAATCTGAATTTTTAGACCCGGCCCGAGCGTGTTTTGGAGTAAATTTGTATTTGCCAAAATATCGAAACGGGCTAATATTATAATATTATATTCTTTATTTCATTCAAAATTTTCTTTAACTAAATAAATATTTTCCATAACTAAAATCTTAATAGCAGGCACGTCTCAATCTCTCTCTACATGACTCTCTCTCTGTGCATTATTTATATTTTTTTCCTTTAAAAATCCTACCTAATCAAATCTCTCTCTCTCTCTCTCCTTCACATATTTAATTTATATATTTTATTTTAACCCTATATAAGTCTCTTTCTCTCTCCCTTTCCCTTTCTCTCTCTTTCTCTCTCTCTCTCCCTCTCTATTTTCTCACAAACACTGCCCCCCACGAATCCCGTGACCTCCCTCTCCCTATTCTCACCTCCCTCCTTCCTCTTCTTCAATTTTTCCCGCCTCCGCTCTCTCATCGTGAAACCCAAGCCTGCCCTCATCATCGGGCCTCGCCTCGTCGCCTTCATCGACCACCTCATCTTCCTCCACTCATCCCTCTCTTCCCTCTTCCCTTCTCTCCTCCTCTACAAACCCCTCGACCTCGACATCTAACCCAACTACGCCTGCACCAACAACCCTAACCTATGACCCTGCCTCCCTCTCCGCCGTCGCCCCTTCACCTCCCTCGCCATCACCTCAACCTCATCTCTATTCCCTCTTCTCCTCAACCTCGCACACACCTCTCTCCAAACCCCGAGCAAACCCTCTGCACCAACCGAACCCAACACCTGCACACTCACCGCTGGCATCCCCATCTTCCAGACTCCCTCCGACCTCACCACCTTCCCGATCTCCTCACCATCTTCCTCTTCCCTGCAACTCTCCTTTCCCCCAACGAGAACCCCTACACACCGAAACCACCAACATCAAGAATCCATCACCCAACCTCTTCAACTGCAACTCGCCGGAACTCCGACCACATTCGTCACAGCCTTCATCTCCTCCTTCTCCTCTCTCCTACACCCCAGCAAGAATCCTATGCTAAACACCTTCTCCCCTCTCATTTACCTGCACACATCGACCCCGACTTCAACCCGCTGCCCTTGCCGTCGAACCCCATAGTCGACGTCGTCATCATCCCTGTTCTAGCCTCTGTCCCATAACCTTCAAACCAAATTCCAGAGCACCAGACCCTTCTTCTTGCTCTTCTTCTTCTTTCTTATTCTTCTTTTCATTTCTTTTCTTGATTCCGTTCTTTTCCGGTCACCGCCGGAACCGTGTTGCCGCCGCTGGTCTGGGCGACCCTGTAGATGTCCCATACTTGCATGGTTAACTTCTTGCTGTGCCTGGACCTGTCCCGTGTGCGCGTGTGGTTGTTGCAATGATTTCCGACATTGGACGCTGTGTGCGCATCCCGTATCGTGATCCGATCGAGACAAGTGAAACTTTGCTACATGCTATCTGTATTATTTTTATACCTATTAAATTGCATGGTAAAACTGTAGATTACATATAGCGCCACATGTTCCATTGTCCTTTTCGATGTTCCATATATCATTTAAGATTGGGATCTTGAATTATACCTTGTCGCATGTTAGATTACAATATCGTGTACCCACGTCCCTGTTTAAATCGCATAATAATTATCTACATAGCCCATAGTACCATGTAAAATAGTTTATAACCGTTCAAACACCCGTTCGCATCCATCTCGTCTAGTATACATGTTATTACATCCATAGATCACTTGAATATATAATATTATAATATTAACATTCCATATTTAATATATTATAGTTTAATTAGTATTGGAACTTTAACTTTAATCCTAATCATAACTGCGCATCTTTATACCTTAATCGGTGCCTGTTGCATTTTACATTACAGTGTTCCATTTTTTTATTGTTCCACTAGTACTCCATGCTTGTTTTGTTTACCCATGCTTATGTTAGTTTGATTATGAGCACCCACATGACATTTTGTGCACCCCTGACATGACTTGTTACACCTACTACTTCACACGACATGGTACCGTGCAACTCTTGACATGACATGATACCTATGTACTACCTGGCTTGACCCGTTGTACCATGGCTTTACCTGTTACCTGATCTTGTGTCTAATGCCAACAAACCTGACCTGTTGTCCTTACGGACAGTTCCTGTTGTCTATCCAGACAAATCTGTACCTGCCTGATCCTGTGTTTCCATTAGCTCTAGATTATTTAATACCTGACTTGAACACATATAACTTGGGGGTATGGGGAAATCAATGATGAAACCTGACTTGTAATTCGACAGTTCTCTACCTTTTATGATCATTCTTACGGGCTAGGCCAGCCCCGGGGTGATACTGCTGACATCACTCGTCATTACCTACCACCCTTTACTGCCTTGCGGCACGTCTCGGATTCAGCCCGAGAGTCATAGACCGTGATCCCGGGCACGCATGGGATGCTATTGAGTTACATCGATGATTCATCAAATTGATTTCAAAGACTTGAGAATAATCAACCCAATAGACCAGTTTAGATTACTCACTGCACACTACCTTTCACTGCCCTGATTTATATTGCTGTTACACCTGCTTTACCTTTTATAATCATACTTGCATGTCTTGCTACCCTGTTTATATATTATTGCTTGATGTTATGACGTGCTGACGTCTGGGTTTTGCATGGCCCAGATCCTCTACCTTTGTTGCCGACTGATCAGGAGTATTGTCGCTGTTAGACCGAGCGGTGAGGATCCTGTTGGTATGCAGTTTTACTTTCCAGGTGTTTTATTTATTGGATCTTTTGCTTCCGCATATTATCATTTCTTGACTCATTTATTCTGGCTCATGGACATGTACTAGATAGTTTAGTTTACTTTCTTGTTCTTGATATCTCTACAGCCGTAATGTGACTGTGGAAGGATATTTTCTATCCACAGGTAGCATTGTTGGCTATGTCACGTGCCTATCTTAGCGTACTCTGGGAACCGGGGCGTGACAAATATCGAGACTAAAATGCGGGATTTATAATTTTTAGGCATGTGATGTCTAAGGAATTCATTTGGTTAGGCATGAAATCCAAAGTATGTGATACATTGGGTTTATGATGTCTAAAGTTTTTGCGGATTCAAATTGTTATAGTTTTCACTTTCTTTTCTGCAACCGTAAGTGTAATATGTGGTATATCATTGGTTTCGTTTCTATATGTCAACGACAATTGGGATACGCATATTTACTTACGTTGCTGACATGTGATGTTATGTGTTGCTGTGATATGTTATATTGGTTCGTCGTATTTTGAATAGCCAGGGGTTTGTATGTGAGATGAGAGTTTTTTTCATTTTCATTCATGTAAAAACTTGTATGTAATATTCTTTTATTAGGGCACTTTCGGGTTGAGGTTGATGCTACCATTGATGTATATTATTTACTTTTCCGCATTAGGATAGACCCAAGGAGGATAGCACAAGTAACCGGGTTCTAGGGTTCAGTGGGATACCATCTCAAGGAGTTGAGACAGGGTCTCCTAACTCTAAAATTGGTAGGGTTGCTTGCCACTCTCGTAGGGGTCTAGGGATGTGGGTTTTGGTTATTCATCGCGACCGTGGAATCCATGTTTTTACTGGATTAATTTAAAACACGGAATTCCTAGTATATACAATATTTCATATGTATTCTTCTGCTGCTGATATTCTATGATGTGATCACTTGATATTCTAAAACGAATGTTTATTTTATATATATGATATATAATAAATATTGTTGCTTTCGATTTTTCTGTGATACTTAGGAAGCATAATTGATGGGACTTCAGTAATGAGATTAATGAAATAAAATAAACCTAAAGAAGTTGCAGAATCTTGTTTTAAAAACTAGTAGCTCTAGTTCTTGCTTTGCATAGCGGTATTCCTTGTAAAATATCCAGCACCTTATTCGATAAGGAAAGAGCCGAGATCCCTTCACCGGGAGTGACCTCTTTAGCGAAATTGGCTGATGCTACAACCCACTCGGTTTTGTTTTTTGATTGCTTTTAAGTTCATACTTTGCATAATTTGTGAAATATCCAGCACCTCATTCGATGAGGAAAGAGCCGAGATCCCTTCACCGGGAGTGACATCTTTAGAAAAATTAGTAAAATCCTCAAAAATACTCCTTTTCAAAATCACTCGATTCTACAACGATATCAAGTTCATTATGCAAAAGGTTTTCTTAAAAACTGTCGTAGACCTCCGTCATTTTAGATAAGTGCTACTTAGTATTCGTGCTACGTTTGTTGACCTTATTAAGGCGTAGTGTGCGGTAGTTGACCAATGCTTATCCGCTTAAGCATGTGATGCGATTGGATTAGGATAGTTGTACAACTTTGTTAAGGGTAGTACGGGTGGGTTTAATTCAATCATGAAATGTACGGGTTGAACTTGGCTTGCGCTTATGATTTGTTGACCTTGTTAAGGTCATAAGTTGCTAGGGGAAAAATATTATCGGGAATTTCAAGAGTTGGAATTTGCAATGAGATTGCATACCTTTTATGCCCACTGCGAGTAAGAGTTACTCCTGGGAGAGTTATACAAATTATAATTAGCCGATCAAGTAGGTGTCTAGAAAAGTGTTAACGGTGTTACGCCCCTGGGAAAACGAGGTTTATTTTAATTAGATCCGTGCGAAAGCACGGGGAACCTCCCTCAAAGTACCGACACTGGCCTGACCGAAAAATTGGCGAACTTGTAGGGTGTAATTAATCCCGGCTAGTCTTACCTTTTAGGGTTTGAAGGAAGATTTGATAAAAACAGTAGGAGCCATGCTGATTAGATAAAATAATAACCAATCTGATCTTGCAAGAGCGCACGCAGAGTGTTTTCTTCTCTCTCCCTCTCCTGGTAGCCACTTTGTCATGCCTTAATCAAGATAATAATATGGATGTTTTGACCGAACCTGCTTATTATACTGAGCTTTGGAATGTTGGTTCAGCTCTATCTTATATTTGTTATAAGTCTGAGCAGGAAATATGGGATTATCCGGATTTCCACGCAACCCAATTGAGGAATAAGCATGTTGATGCATGTTCTTTGGGTGTGTTCATTACCGAGAACTGTTTCTCAGTATCCTCTACGTCCTGGGTATGTGATACCAGATTAGGATCTCGCATATGCAATATGTTACATGGGCTACAGAAAGGTAGAGAACTGGGATAGGGTGATATATCTCTAAATGTTAGAGAATGGTGCAATTGTTGCAGCCAAATCAGTTGGCAGATATCACCAATGTATTACCAAATGGTAAATACATTGATTCTGAACAAATGTTATTAGATACCGAACCTGATATACAATATTACATCAGAATCTTTATTAAGTTAAAGAAGGATATAATTTTGTATTACAGGACAATATTGTGAACATTTTCCTTAATCAAGAGTTGATTGGATCAGGCACGTTATGTAATGGCATATACGTTCTAAATCAAACCACAGTTCAAAGTATATAGAACACACATAAGAGGAGTAGTTCAGAAATGAACGAATCCTTCTTGTGGTATTGTAGACTGGATCATATCAATACGACACGACTAGCTAATTTACATAAGGATGAATATGAGAATTTGTTCGAATTTTCATCTTATGATACTTTTCAGTCTTGTCTCAAAGGAAAAATGACCAATGCTCCATTTACTGGAAACGGAGATAGAGTTACTGAACTCTAGGACAGATACATTATGATGTATATGATCTTATGTCTACTAAAGCCAGGGTTGGTTCTTTGTACTTCATTACATTCATCGACGATCTCTTAAGATTCGGACATGTGTTCATGTTGAAACACGAGTCTGAAACTTTTGAGAAATTCAAGGAATATAAGCTTGAAGTTGAGAACCAGACAGGTAGAAGTATTAAAGTCTTTCGATGTGATCGAGGAGGAAAATACTTAGGCATGGTGTTCCTGGAGTTTCTAAAAGGAGAATGGAATTCTCTCTCAGCTTACTCCTTCGAGTATACCACTGCATAACGGTGTATCGGGGAGGAGGTATCGCACCCTATGAGATATGGTGCGCTCTATAATGAGTACTGCTGAGTTGCCTGTTTCCTTTTGGAGTTATGCACTTAAGAAGCTGCATACCTATTGAATGGGGTTCCATCTAAATCAGTGCCTACCACTCCATATGAGATATGGAATGGGATGAGACCATGTCTTAAACGAGTTAAGATATGGGTTTGTCCGGCCTATGTTGAAAAGAAAAATCCGGACAAGCTCGAAGCAAGGTCAGTTCTGTATAAGTTTGTTGGATTTACCAAACATTTGCGAGGGTATATCTTCTACCAAACTGAGGAGCAAAAGGTGTTTTGTTCCTCAGCATGCCACCTTTATAGAAAAGGAATTTCTTCTGAAGAAATGTATGGTCATGTGGTAGAACTGGAAGGAGTTCTAGCTATACAAACCAACAGCTGGTGATTTGGTAAAACCAAAGGGTTCAATAGTCTCCAATGAACCTCAGCATCTCCGCGAATATGGTAGGGTTCCTCATCTACCTAAGAGATACTACGGTTTCCTCGGTGACGGTGGGAGCAAGGATTGCATCATGGTAGATAATGACCCAACTAGGTTCAGGCAGGCCATCATGAGTGGGGACTCTGTG
Organism: Agapanthus africanus; assembly: GCA_030015575.1. Classification (NCBI taxonomy): domain Eukaryota; kingdom Viridiplantae; phylum Streptophyta; class Magnoliopsida; order Asparagales; family Amaryllidaceae; genus Agapanthus; species Agapanthus africanus. The sequence continues at coordinate 349,527,031 of JASDDO010000016.1, read as the reverse complement.
AAATGGCTGGATGCTATGCAATCAGAGATGGAATCCATGTACACCGATAAAGTATGACTTTGAATGTTCCGCATGAAGGTGTAAAACCCATCGGGAGCAAGTGGATCTTGAGAAGATTCTTGGTGTAAATGGAAAAGTTGAGACTTTCAATGCTATACTAGTAGTAAAAGGTTCTCATCAATAACCAGGTGTGGCTTATGATGAAACTTTTCTCCAGTAGCTATGCTTAAGTCCATCAAGATTAAAGCACGTATCGTGGAGTTGGAACATCTGTTTTGATGAGGCAGTCAAAGAGTTTGTATAACAACCATAAATTTCCTATACAATTTTCTGTACAATTTTTTCAAAAATCCAGAAAGGGGTATTTTAACCTGAGCACAAGATATAAGTAATTAATTTGCTTCTTAATTACAAGTTAAAATAATGTAACAACTCCATTTTTAGTGTACAAAATTTGCTTAAAAATTAATGTATACTTGGGGTATTTACATTTACTGTTATTACTTTAAGTAATTAATTAGCTCCATAATTACAAGAAGGAGCTTGTAGCTCATTGGTAATACCTTGCACTGCTGAACCAAGCCACCAGAGTTCAAATCCCATACCCCACATCATTTTTAATATTATTTTATTTTAAACCTTTAGAATACCAAAGGTTTACACGTGCATATCTCACAAAAACCCCACTACACCCAAAAATGTAACATTGCCAGAGGATAGATGAACCATCGGGGGGGATTCCGGCCGCCTGACTCGGCCGGAAATCGGCCAACTCGGTCTCGACTCGGCCGACTCAGACCTCCGACCGAGTCACGGTCGAGTCGGCCGATTCTGGGGACAACCCCAACATGAAAATTGTGTCTTTTCACATTCCCTACACACCTGTATAATTTATTTCCTCGGACCATTTTCAAAGCTCTTTTAAAACCACAATAACTCCACTTTTAATACATTTTTAATACATTTTATTACATTTTTCATTTTAAGCTTTTCATCTACCCTAACCCTAATCTAACCCTATAAATACTACCCTTACACACTACCCCCTCACTCCAAAATTTTAAGCCAACTCTCAAGAAAATTCTTAGAACCCTAGTGTGTTTTGAAAGTGAGCAAAGAAGAGAAGCTCCGGCAAATTTCCGGCGACAACCCTAGGAGATCCCGGCGACGAAACGATGCACCGGTGCCTCCTCCCGACTCCTCTTCCTCTCCTCTAAGTCCTAAGCCGGTAAGTCCCACTTTCACCCTTCTCTACTCTTTCTAAAAATACGGAATTACAAAACCCGACGGAATTGGAGCAAATCCGGTTTCCGATTCGGTTTCTTTCTAAAACTCTCACTTTTATTTAATACAATCTTGTTAAAACATTAGATGTTGACTATTAAATGCTAACTAATCATACTGAACAAGTTCCATATCAAAATAAATTGCTATTTCCATTTTACCGTACTTTTTCATTTAAATACCATATAGTTTTATTTCGACATTTAAACCATCAAAACGTTGCTATATCTTTAAGTAGATCACGAGGTAATGACCTACCTCCTCACACATTCATATGCAACATAGCACAATACCCTCGGGAACATAGAATACGGGAAAACGACATCTTTACAAATAAATACCATTACTAATAAAACCATTTTCTAAACGATTTAGTATTTATATAAATCTTTGCAAAGCGCCGCTACAACCCATTTGGGGAACGCGTTCGGGATGGTGCGGATTATCGCACATCCTCAGGCTTAGTAGTGCGAGATGCAGACCTCCGCAAGGAGCATTCGGTCTCGAAAAATTTAAAATACGACATCTTAAGAAAATGAGATTTTTAGAATTATAATATATATTAAAATTATTTATATATATATATATATATATGTAACATTAAAAGATCTTTTTTGTAAGAATATAAATATTACAACTCTTTTCAAAAATCACAAGAATCAGTTTACATTAAAATACCATGAAATCCATACAAGTTTAATATTACACTTTAATACCATATATTATGAAAATTAGGTTATTCTCAATAGAAATGGCATATGTATAAAATCCACATTTATTACAACTCTAAAGACGATAACTAAATACTTGGAGAGTATTTTGAAAACTATAGAAAAATATTTTTACATAAAACCCCCTCAAGATCTATAAATTACCCTAAGGACCCTAATAAACATAGGTTTAAGCGGGACCAATCTCTTGAGCTTCAGGGAGCAGAAAAAGTGGGTGCTTGCCTATTTAAGGTAGACAACTTAACAACGGTGTTATCAAAACGGTAATCGTCTTTGAAAAAGACACAAATCCTGCCGCCCATGTACAGCGGTTACCGATAACATCAAAACAATCAGGACTTCAATTTCTTTTTGTCTGACTTTGACTGAGTCTCATTAATAATCTGACTTGAATATGATTCAAGTACAATCTACAATTTACAATCTACAATATTACAATTTAACACGTATCCATGAATCCATTATTCCATATATTCAATCTATCAATCTATACAACTTGACCGAACCGAACCATGAATATACATTCCATTTACATGATCATCCAGTTTACATGATTCTCCAGTTACATACATGATTCTACAGTTACATCCGTTTACTGATATAATGGTTTCGGCAAGTCATCCAATTATACAATCTATATTACAAGACAATTCAAGTTGCAATACAATACAACAATACAATCAAGATAACACGGGGTTTAAGGGGTAGACTGGTACGGAAGGTGTTAAAAGTAGCATGAGACTGCAAGATTTAAGACACCTAACCGTATCTAATTTCCGTTGTTCCGGGCTTTCTAACGGAGCCTTGTACTTTATATTCTATTTGCCCTGGTCTCTAGCATATAGAGACCCCTCTCGTATACACTGGCATTATTCTGTACCAAGCTACAAACAACAGCGTTAACACAATATTATAACAATATAATACAACTTTAAAAGATACATTCTTACTCTGTCTATTCTATTTCTCCCTTATCTTTGGGACTTACCGAGCGATCTGTTCGCTGACGACATTCTCCTTCTTTCTTCTTTGAATGTCGTCAGGTGATCTGGACACGTCAGAGATCGAGCCCACTGCTGAAGACTTGGACCAATTCAGTGAAGACCCCGAGCTCTAGTTCATTGTACACTTTCCATTCAGTACTTTTCATTTCTGTTATGCCATTGTTTAGGCATTGCTTTTTATCAGTTGTATTTACTTTCCATGTATTGTACAGAAAGAATGTGAATAAATAAAGTTGATGTTTTGATTATATCTTGTCTCTTATGGATTTACTTTTATATTGCTTAGATACGCTTAGCGTATTTACTTTACAGTAAATACGTCGCGGCCTCGTCGCGGCCTCCGCCCGTATACTGGGAAGCGGGGCGTGACAATTCGATTTCATCAAAATGGTAGATGAACCTTGTATAAACAAGAAGGTTGTGGAGAGTAAGGTTGTTTTACACGTATTGTACGTAGATGACATACTCTTGATAGGAAATGGTTTCCTATGCTACACTCAGTCAAGCTCCTCTTATCACGAGAATTCTCCGAAGAAGATCTGGATGATACCTACTACATCTTGTGGAATATGATCTATGGTCATAGATCTAAGTGGATGTTGGAAGTGTCCCAAATCTAGGTACATTAACACCATACTAAAGGGGTTTAGTATGGAAGATTCTAAGCGTGGTGGTTCGCCCACTTACTCATGAATCACTCTCTCCAAAAAGATATCTCCCGAGACTGATTTGGAAAGAGCTCGCGTGCAAGGGATACCCTATGCTTCGGCAGCAGGCTCTATCATGTATGCGATATTATGTACCATACTAGATGTAGCTAAATCACTAAGTGTAATGATCAGAAATCAATCGGATCTTGGGAGAATCGCTGGACAGCTGTGTAGGACATTCTTAAGTACTTGAGAAGCACTAAAGAGATGTTCTTGGTGTTTGGTAACGGTGAACTCCAGCAGGAGGGCTTTACCAATTCCAGCTCTCAGAGTAATAAGGACGACTGAAAGTCAGTCACGGGCTTTGTCATTACCCTCAGTGGAAGGACGGTATGTTGGAAGTGTTCCAAGCTATATACCATGGCAAACTAGATGATAAAAGCTGAATACATCGCTACCAACGATGCTACCAAAGTGGATGTCTGGATAATTCTTGTTCATGAGATGAACATGGTTCCTACTATTGAACGTCCAATAATTGTTATTGTGACAACAATGGAGTTGTGGCTTTGGCCCAGGAACACCGGTCCCATCAGTGACCCAGACATATTCTGAGGACAGTATCACCTTATCAGGGGGATGGTTGATCTCTACCGGATCGAGGTAAGGAGAGATGACGCGAAGGATAACATGGCGGATCCACTCACAGAGGCCTTTCCCTATAGAGACTTTTATAGGACGTTGAGTATGAGATACTACAACAAATGACCTTAGTGCAAGTGGGAGATTGTTAGTTACATGTATGCCCTAGAAGCCATTACTGTACATGCGATGTATATTGTAGTGGGTGCTTGGACATATATAGGGAGGACTTTCTTACTCGATATGATAGTATGTTATCCGGTTGCACTTTATCTTAACATGTACACCTATTGTCTCTCTATTACATGTTGATAAAGCCCTTAGGATGAGTACTTGACTACCAGGATTATGATGCAGATCATACTAGTGGGGCAAAGGTAGTCGGTAAGTACATCCTTCAAATGTTTCTAGTCGTGGGAGTATCGAGATAGGGCATCGATATTCCAGAGTAGACTAGCGTATACGCTTCTCGACCCATATGATGGACGATGGATGATCCCATATCCACTGGTATTTGACATCAGAGATGGTATACGTGTGCTCAGTAAAGACTGGGTACACTGGACGGACTCACCGAGAACTCCTAGATGGTATTATACCTATCGTCCGATAGCAGTTCTCTGGTGACACTGATACAGGTTAGTCTGTCTATCTGAGATCGTCATAGAGTCTTGTGTGATTCCCACTGTGCTTTGATTTCCACCTTACCACGTTCAAGAGATCATACAAAATGGTGGTTTTTGGGTATAGTCCCGAGTCACATGGAGGCAATGGCGATAGGAGGGGATTCTTCTCTCCCGTTATTGGGGGTTGATGTTGCGCTATGCTCGATTGGCCATAACAGGAAATCCCCGGCCAGGGTAGCTGAGATCTACTGGTAAGTGTTACCAGTAGTTTCTCGAACCGTTATGTACCATGCATCGACATGAATTATCAGGCTATTGGGGTCTGACGTTATACCACCCCCAGGCTGTGATATGCGACATATCAGACGAAGAGACTGGACTGTACGGTAGTGTTACTTGATGGATTCACAGGAGTATGAGCAGGCTTGCTTATTGATCTTCTGATCGCTCAATACCCGGGTGGCCGTTACGTTTAGCAGACTGCTTGCGGCTTTTCGGTGACTGATATGATCACCACCTACTACCGGCGTATTGACGAGTCTTTAGAGTCCTACACAGAGGTTTCTTGGCTCAAGTGAAACGAAGTAGGAGCACATATGTGATATGTGCGGGACCGAGATTAATGCGCGTATGTGATACCGCATTCTATTCTCGCGATATATGATATCGGAAGGTTATATGTGATATAGTCGGGTTATCGAATCAAGTGTTGATTCGATAAGTTGATACATATGATATTAGTCGGTTGTATGTGATATAGCCGAATTATTAAATCTTGTGTTGATTTAATAATTTAATGTATAATTATATATTTGATATATTAACTTACATTAACTAATATTAGCTCACTTAAGATTTCTTTTTCTCACTTGTGTACACTTAGTATATATGTGATATATATTAATGTACATTATTTTGTGGCATGCTTGATGCCAAATGCTACATGGGTGTATGAGACTTACACCATACTTACAATAATGTGAGGGTTTTGTTTATTTAAAGTAAATCAAATTAGTTGGAAATTAGTCACATGGTTGAAGCTTGTAGAAGTTTGTGGAACCATTGACCAAGTCCACTCAATTAGTTTTACTTGAAGATATTTATTAACCTAACCATTATTGTTTAGCTATGGTTTAGTCTCTACATGAGTTAGTATATGATACTAACTCACCCATGGTTGCTACTCTCACTCATGATTCTATTCACACTTCATCTTCTTCCTCATCTCCAAAAAGCTTTCTAGCTTCATGAGAGGTGAAGAAAAATAGTGAGAAAATAATTTCTAAAGTGAGCAAAATTCCTACTTCATCAACCTCTTCTCTACTAGCCATTTAGATTGGGTTGTTTCTTCACTAGTTCATTACTTGGTGAAGAGGTAGCTTGAGTTGGTGTCTCCTCGACGTAGATCATTTTCGGCCTCGAAGACTTCAAGCAAGCTTGTTCATTTTACCTTGAGGAGCCTCACTAGGGTCCGGGAGATCACTACTTGGAGCGAAGGGACTACTACACGGAGCTATTGAAGTGAAGGACCGGTCTACAAAGGTTTTATTCCTTGTTCACTTAGATGTAAAGATATTTACATGCTTGTTCGTCTAATTCTCTGGTTTAGATTCTAGCGTTAGGGTTCTTTAGCGCGTCAAATTTTGTAAAACGACATGGTCGATGCCTTCCAAAACCCAGCGGCCGCCCTACGGAACCCAACAGGCCCTAGGGGAAAGGGAACATAGGCCCGATCACGCTCGCTAATAATCAGTAATACCATCCATACGACTCCTGAAATCGCTGTATATGCCGGCAGTGGGACTCCTGAGATTCCGTTGATCGAACTCACACTCAAACTACCCCACACCCCGTGGTCTACATCAAACACCGACCATGAATTCAAATACCAGTCGCTCCATGACAAGCCTACGCGAGGACTGGAGACAAGGTCTCCATCCAGCATGTCTTGACTGGTATCCAAGATAAATGGACAGTGTTCGACGTCTTACCTATGACACTAATATAAGTGCTTCCATAACCGTCATATTCCAGTTATAGTTACACTTACATTTGTCCCATATAGGCATCGACAATGCAATAACTACTTGGTTCCGCTGATTGTGTACAAGTACGTGTCACTTCACTTATTCATTCATGCTTTTACATTGACGTACTTGCCACAGTCCAATCACTAACATTATCACTTGGTAATGTAACACGGTCACTAGGTTATTGATATAAATGAACACTATTTACACGGGTATGACAATCATGCACATGATGGGGATATAGTAAATGCACTGCTAAAACATATGAGCAACCGGTTTCGGTTGGACTAGAAAATTCATATAAAATCACACGTGCATAATTAAGCAAAACCATATAAAAGGAGTAGGCAATATATTTAATCATCTATACAGAAAAATTGGTTTCGTGTCAATCGGGTTCAATTTTTCTAGTTATGGTCATTCCATTTTAAGTGTTTACTGCTGGAGATCCAATTTCTGAACTGGAAATCCGTTTCGTAACACATTTTACTCCAAGTTGGTAGAATAATTAGGCTATGCTACAGTTAAATAATATATAGATTTTTCTATTATGTTTCCAACTCATCTGATGAATTAAAAATAGTAATCCTGGTTTAGAAGTTATGATCATATTACTGATGAAGGGTGCGAACTGAACTAACAGAAATCTGCCGTACAAGTCATCCGTTTAAATTATGATTTAAATACCAAATGATACCGGAGTTTAGTAAAACTGGTACCATTGGAAATATAAAACAATTTTCTACGCAGCGGTAATTGACTCCGCACACTATCACAATTAAACATTAAGGTTTCAGGTGTATAAATGCAAGTCAAGGGTACGTTCCTGCACTGGACTACTGTCCAAGGTCATGTAAGTTTTTTGTTTTCGATATCTAGAGGATACATCTGATAGTAAAGCTACACTTAGTTTTAAATATTATGCAGTACCCTTCGCAACGAACCCAGGCACGCTGCGGTTGGATTTTTCTCAAATTAATTATGAATTTAGCGGTGTCAAATGTTCGGTAAAACACAATTTTCGGTATAGACATTATGTCATCACTAAGTGTGTAGACAACATCAATTTGCTACCAAATTCTTATAGAGAGTTTGTTAACAGTACTAGAGCCTAAACATCATGAGTTCCGCCATTTTAGATTTTATTTTCTCATGAGATTTTCATCAAACACTTCGGCTATATATGTATACGATGTTTTCCAACGAAATTTTGGTTTGTTTTACTCATCCACGCGAAAATTATTTCTCACATATCCTACTGAAACACGGATATTAACCTTTATGAGGCCCCAACGTTAAATTAACAAGATGATTAGCAGTAATTAATTGGATCCAGATGGCTCAAGTGTAATCTATATAAACAGGATATATATATATATATATATATATATATATGTATGTATGTATGTATGTATGTATGTATGTATAGCTAGCATGTATAAGAATTGTTTGACTTGCATTGACTTTGATCTGAGACACAACCGTGATGACGAAGAAAGCAACGACACGATCATGGTGCAATAACAACGACGCAAGTAACAGCAGCAGCAGCAACAACGAGCCTCGTCTCAGCTCTGTCCTTAGCTCAGCTAGATGGCTCGACGGAGGCTCTGGCGACGACACGAGGAGCTCGGGGTCTAGCGGCGGTCGGAGGGGAGCTCTGGCGACGAGTAGAGGTCGGCAATGAAGGGTCTGGTGTTGGGTTTTCAGGCGACGACGATTGTCATGATGACAACGATGGAGTCTTAGATGGCGATGGTACAGAGATCGGGCTCGAAGATGGAGGAAGGCAGCGGGTGTGTTAGGGTTGAGGCACGGGGCTTGCTCGTCGGAGGTAGTGTGGCCCGGTGAAGTTATGAGGTGGCTATGGGTTGTGCAGTGACAGCTGGAGCGGGCATGGGGTTCGATGTCGCCGACGATGAGCTCGGTCAATGGAGGCAAGGTCGAGGTGTCCAGAGGTGGAGCAGATGCTGGTGGCGGCGCTAAGCTCGTTGGGGAGTTGGTGTGTCGTTGAGCCCGGTGGTGGAGGTGAGGAGGTGCAGGGGAGGCTGATGGCTCAAGCTCAGGTCGTGGAGGCAGGGTCGAGGTGAAGATGGGTTTTGAGGAGGCTCGTGGTGATCATGGAGAAGGGATGGTGGAGACGCGATGTTGGAGGTTGGTGGGTTGTAATGTTGTGGAGCTCGTCGTCGACGATGGCGGAATGAGTGAGGAGAAAGGAAGTTGGGAGAGAGGGAGAGGTCGAGATAGTGATTTAGAGAGAGAACGAGATTAGAGGATGTGGGCGCAAGTTCGATTGGCGAACTTAGAGGAGGAGGTTGCGGGGGTCGAGGGGATCGCGGGGAGTTGGCGAGCGGAGAGAGCATGGGCGAGCGGTGAGAGCATGGGGCGAAGGTTGTTGAGAGGGAGGAGGGGTAGGTGAGGACGTGGTCGCTGGGGTGGAGCGGGTCACAGGGAGGAGCGAGAGGGGAGGTCATGGCGAGAAGGGTGGGAAAAAGTGTAGAGAAAGATATGGAGAGGAGAAGGAAGTGCCGGTCGGGTCGGGTGTATGTTTGTGGGCCGGGCTCGGGGAGAAGAAAAGAAAAAAAAGGAGAGTTGGGGTTTGGGCTGAGGGAGTAGGTTTGGAAAAAGAATTAGGAATATTAAAAAGGGGTTAGGTTTGGGGAAAAATAATTTGGGTTCGGGTTTAGAATTAGAAATATTTAATAAAAAAATTTATACAGAAATTATTTAAAAAGGAACTGGTAATACTTTATTTTTCATAAAACCCACTCAAGTTATATTAATTTACAATAAGGACCCTAATAAACATAGGTTTAAGCGGGACCAGTTCTCTTGAGCCTGAGGGAGCCAGAGAATATGGGTGCTTTCCTATCTAAGGTAGACAACCTAATAACGGTGTTATCAACACGGTAATTGTCTTCAAAAAGACACAAATCATGCCGTCAATATGCACCAGTTACCGATAACATCAAAACTAATTCAGGACTTCAATTTCTTTTCAAAAGTGTCTGACTCAGAGAGAGGCTCCATCTAATATGAAATCAATCTGACTTGAATTCAATTCAAGTATAACTACAATACAACATGAATCCATTTATACCAAAATTCAATCTATATTGACCGAACTGAACCATGGATATACTCTGATTACATGACAATCCATTTATATCCATTCTGTTTACATCATATCATGGTTTCGGCAAGTCATCCATCTATATAACAAAACAATAAAATTAATACAAAAGACATTACGGGGTTTTAAAGGGTAGACTGGTACGGAATGTGTTAGAAGTGGCACGAGACGGTATATCATTGTTTAGGCATTCCTTTCCATTTCTGTATTTACTTTTCCAGTTTTACTAGTAAAGAATTGTTAAATAAATAAAAGTTGTTATTCATTTATATTCATGTCTCTTATTTATATTTTACATTATATTGCTTAGATACGCTTAGCTTGTTTACTTTTGAGTAAATACGTCGCGTAACCCGTCGCGTCTCCTTACCGTACTTCGGGAAGCGGGGCGTGATACATTGCCAGCGGAGCAGTGGCTAGTTGGTATGGAGAATCTGCTTGTTGCTACACAGTTTCCAGATGAGAAAATGGTGGATGTAGTACGCATCCAACTGGTAGATTACGCTCGCGAGTGGTGGCTCATAGAGAAGACCCGCCTGACCAAACCGATCAGCTGAGCAGCGTTTTCACGAAGTTTCTTGGAGAAGTTCTTTCTGCAGTGTGCTTGAGAGGAAATGGAAGAAAATTTTATTAACCTGATGCAAAATGGTGGATCCGTTAATGCGCATGCAGCTAAGTGGACTCGGTTCAGTCGATTTACGGGGCCTTTGGTTGCCAACGATGCTGATAGGACACAGGGGTTTATGAGTAGCTTGGATGTGGAGATCCAGAGACACATCATATCTCTGGGATTGACCACCTTCTCCCAAGTTCTCAAGGCAGCCAGGGAGAAACAGAGTTTATCGTTGAAAGTGAAGAGTACGCAACAGCAAGCCGTCATAGTACGAAAGCCGACGTTTATACCAAACTGGACTCCTATACACAGAGGCATCCCAGTGAACAAGCGAGGCATTGTGCTTATAAAGAAGCCCATAGTATTCGATCTGAAAGGAAGAGTGTTTTGTGACTACTGCCAACGACCGGGTCATTTCCGGAAAGAATGTCGAAGGAGGCTTGGACTCTGTCTTGTTTGCGGATCAGCTGACTATATCAAGCTTGTTCTTCAAAGCTATGATTGAGGGATGATGTTCAGAAGCCACCACAAAAATAGATTCAGGAGCCAAAGCAGATTACCTAGGGGCCTAATCAAGTACATGCTTTTACTTTGACGGCCGAGGAGGCCAAAACTTCAGACGAAGTTGTTTCAAGTATCCTACTCGTTCATAATTTTCATGCATTGGCATTATTCGATTCAGGTACATCCCAATGTTTTATGTCATCCAAGTTTATTAGTGCACACTCGATTCCACACGCGGCCCTGTCTAGTTGCTAAGACATACACACTGAGAATGGGAAAATTATATCTAGTAGCGAGTGTAAGGATTGTTCGATTGTTATATGCAAATTAGAGTTATTCACGGATTTCTTGGTAATCGATACTGGCAGCTATGATGTTGTCTTGTGAATGGATTTTCTTGGCACTTTCCACGTTCACATCAATTGTAGGGAAAATAAAATGATTTTTCAGATTCCCGGACATCCGGAGTATATATTTTCAGGAGGTAGCAGATCTGTCGGGCCAGTCGAATTTAGGGCTAGGTCGACAAGTGTCGTTCTTTCGTCGTTGGAAGTAGACAAGGAGGAAGCGCCAGCAGTAGTTTGAGAGTTTATGGATGTGTTCGAAGACATCTCGGGTTTATCGCCGAAACGAGATATGGAGTTCGCGATTGATTTTATTCCTAGAGCAGCGCTGATCTCAAAGGCGTATTATCCGACGGCACTGGTGGAACTAGAAAAAGTAAAGAGACAAGTTACCGAATTGTTAGAGAAGGGTTGGATTCGCAGAGCAGCTCTGAAACGTGATATGGAGTTCGCCATTGATCTTATTCCTATAGCAGCGCTGATCTCAAAGGCGTATTATCCGATGACACCGGTGGAACTAGAAGAAGTAAAGAAACAAGTTACCGAATTGTTAAAGAAGGGTTGGATTCGCAGCAGTAATTCATCCTGGGGAGCTCTAGTTCTTCTAGTCAAGAAGAAGAATGGCACGCGGAGGATGTGCATCAATTATCGAGAATTAAACCGGGTGACTATTAAGAATAAGTACCCAATCTCTCACATCGGCGAATTATTCAGCCAACTCAGTGGCGTAAGGATATTCTCGAAATTGGATTTGCGATTCGGATATCATCAAGTTCGGGTGAAATCAGAAGATATTTGCAAGACAGCCTTCCGAACTCGATATGGGCATTACGATTACTTAGTGATGCCATTCGGAATCACTAACGCACCGGCGATATTTATGGACTTGATGAACCAAATCTTTTTACCGTATTTGGACCAGTTTGTAGTGGTGTTTATTGATGATATACTGGTCTATTCGAGGAGCCAAGAAGAACACTTGAAGATCGCATTGCAAACGTTGAGGCAAGAAAAGTTATATGCTAAGATGAGCAAGTGCGAGTTTTGGCTCGAAGAAGTGAAGTTCTTGGGTCATGTTGTATCCGGAGATGGAATTGCTGTTGACCCTGAAAAGATTGCAGCCGTTCATGATTGGCCGATTCCAAAGAATGTAGCGAAGATCAGAAGTTTTATTAGGCTTGTCGGATATTACAGAAAGTTCTTGGAGAATTTCGCTCGAATAGAAGAACCATTGACGAAGCTAACGCGAAAGGAAATACCGTTCGTATAGACGGAGAAATATGCGTTACCTTTAGAAGTATTGAAGCGAAGATTGACCACCGCTCCTATTTAGACAGTGCTAAACAGTTCCGGAGGGTTGGTTATTCATAGCGACGCATCTGGGAAAAGCATGGGATGTGTTCTAATGCAGAATGGGAAGGTTATAGCCTATGCATCAAGACAATTGAAGACTCATGAGAAGAACTAGCCAACTCATGATTTTGAGCTTGCAGCAGTGATTTTCGCTTTGAAGATTTGGAGACACTACTTATTGGGCGAAAGGGTAGAAGTATTTACCGATTACAAAAGCCTAAAGTATGTGTTCATGCAGAAAGAGCTCAATATGAGGCAGCGTAGATGGTTGGAGCTGATGGCTGATTATGATCTATTAGTTGTATGTATGCCCTAGAGGTCATTATTGTACATGAAATGTATATTATAGTGGATGCTGGGACATATATAGGGAGGACTTTCTTGCTCGACATGACAGTACGCTATCTGGTTGCTCTTTATCTTAACATGTACACTTACTGTCTCTCTGTTACATGTTTATAAAGCCCTTAGGATATGTACTTGACTACCAGGATTATGATGCAGATCATACTAGAGGGGTTTGGGCAGTCCATGAGTTCATCCTTCAATTGTTTCTAGTCGAGGGAATATCGAGACAGGGCAGATATTCCAGTAGACTAGCATATAGCTTCTCGACCCATGTGATGGGCGATGGATGATCCCATATCCATTGGTTTTTGACATCAGAGATGGTATACGGGTGCTCAGTAGAGACTGGGTATACTGAACGGACTCGCCGAGACTCCTAGATGGTATTATACCTCACGTCAGATAGCAGTTCTCTGGTGACACTGGTACAGGTTAATCTGTCGACCCGAGATCGTCATAGTGTCTTGTGTGTCTCTTACTGTGCTTTGATTTCCACCCTACCACGGCTCTACTAAGTCGTGCAAACATGTGGTTTTTGATAACAGTCCCGAGTCACATGGAGGCAATGAGAGATAGGAGTGGATTCGTCTCTCCCTGTATTAGGGGTTGATATTGCGCTATGCCCGACTGGCCATAACTGAAAATCCCTGGCCAGGATAGATGAGATTTACTGGTAAGTACTATCAGTAGTTTCTCAACCCGTTATGGACCTTGCATCGGCATGACTTATCAAGCTATTGGGGTCTGACGTTTACCACCCCTAAGCGAGATATGCGACATATCAGACGAAGAGACCGGACTGTACGGTAGTGTTACTGATTGGATTCGCAGGAGTATGAGCAGGCTTGCTTGTTGATTTTCTGATTGCTCAATACCCGGGTGGCCGTTACGTTTAGCAGACCGCTTGTGGCTTGTAGGTGTTTGATATGATCATCACCTACTGCTGGCGTATTAACGAGTCTTTAGAGTCCTACACAGAGCTTTCCTGGTTCATGCAAAACAAAGTAGGAGCACATATATGATATGTGTGGGACCGAGATTAATGCGCATATCTGATACTGCGTTCTATTCTCGCGATATGTGATATGAGTCGGTTATATGTGATATAGCCGGGTTATCGGATCAAGTGTTGATTCGATAGGTTGTTACATTTGATATTAGTCAGTTGTATGCGATACAGCCGGATTATTAAATCAAGTGTTGATTTAATAATTTAATGTATAATTATATATATGATATATTGAATTACATTAATTAATATTAGCTCACTTAAACATTTCTTTTTCTCACTAGTGTACACTTAGTATATATGTGATATATATTAATGTACATTATTTTGTGTCATGCTAGATGCCACATGATACATGGGTGTATGGACTCACATCATGTAAATAATAATGAAAGGTTTTTATTTATTTAAAGTAAATCAAAATTGGTTGGAAATTGTCACATGGTTGAAGCTTGTAGAAACTTGTTGAACCATTGACCAAGTCCACTCTTTTTGTTTTACTTGAAGATATTTATTAACTCAACCATTATTGTTTAGCCATGGTTGATTCTCTACATGAGTTAGTGTATGACACTAACTCACCCATGGTTACTATTCTCACCTCATGGTTTTCATTTTTTCTTCACTTCATCTCCTTCTTCATTTTGAGAAAAAGGTTGCTAGCTTTTTCTAAGTGAGAAAATATTGTGAGAAAATAAAATCTAGAGTGAGCCCACTTCCTATTTCATCATCCTCAACTATTAGGCATTTAGTTTAGGGTGTTTTCTTCACTAATTCACATATTAGTGAAAAGATAGCATGAGCTTTTGTCTCCTCGACGTAGATCATCTTCGGCCTTGAAGACATCGAGCAAGCATGTTCATTTCTCCAAGGGAACCCATACTAGAGTTGGGGAGATCACTAATCGCAGTGAAGGGACTACTACACGGAGCTTTAGAAGAGAAAGACCGGTCAACAAAGGTTGTATTTCTTGTTCACTTACTTGTAATGGTAGATTACATGTTTCTTTTTGTCTAGTTACTCTAGCTTGATCCTTGATAAGGGTTCTTTAGCATCTTAGAATTTTTGAAATTGACATGCTTGATGTCTTGAAAACCCAGTAGGGTGATGAAGAACCCCAACAGTGGTATCAGAGCTGGGCTGGAGTAGTAGACGATATTTGTTAGATTATGAAACCGAAACTACTCCGAAACATGCAACATCGAACCCTAGTTTCTGTCGAATTTTAAATGGCTTCTAAATTTTTTTTCAATAAGTGCAGAATGTAGTATGAGATATGACATGAATGTTAGTTGTATGTATGTCCTAGAGGCCAGTATTGTACAGATGATGTATATTATATTGGATGCTTGGACATATATAGAGATGACTTTCTTACTCGATATGATAGTATGCTATCTGGTTGCTCTTTATCTTAACATGTATACTTGTCTCTTTATACTGTCTTATAGTTACATGTTGGTAAAGCCCTTAGGATGTGTACTTGACTACCTGGACTATGATGCGGATCATACTAGTGGGGACATGGTAGTCCATAAGTACATCCTTCAAGGTCCCTAGTCGTGGGTGTATCGAGACGGGGCATCGATATACCAGTGTAGACTAGCGTATACGCTTCTCGACCCATGAGATGGGCTATGGATGATCCCATATCCATTGGTGTTTGACATCAGAGATGGTATACGGGTGCTCAGTAGAGACTGGGTACACTGGACGGACTCGCCAATAACTCCCAGATGGTATTATACCTCATGTCAGATGGAAGTTCTCTGGTGACACTTGTGCAGACCCGAGATCGTCATAGAGTCTTGTGTGATTCCCACTGTGCTTTGATTTCCACCTTACCACGTCCATGAGGGCGTACAAAACGGTGGTTTTTGGGTACAGTCCCGAGTCACATGGAGGCAATGAGCGATAGGAGGGGTTTCGTTTCTCCCGGTATTGGGGGTTGATGTTGCGCTGTGCTCGATTGGCCGTAACAGGGAAGTCCCTGGCCAGGGCTGTTTTAGAGATTTACTGGTAAGTGTTACCAGTAGTTTCTCGACCCGTTATGGGCCTCACATCGGCACGACTTATCGGTTATTGGGGTCTGACGTTTACCATCCCTAGTCTCGATATGCAGCATATCTGACGAAGAGACCGGACTGTACGATAGTGTTGCCGGTTGGCTCGACGGGAGTTGTAGCAGGTTCGCTTGTTTTCTTCTGATCGCTCAATACCCAGGTGGCCGTTACGTTTAGCTGACCGCTTGCGGCTTGGGGTGCTTGATATGATCATCACCCACTGCCGGCGTATTGACGAGTCTTAAAGTCCCACAAAGGAGTTACCTAGTCTAGGCGAAATGTTGTGGTGCGCGTATGCGATATGCGCATGGACCCGGTTAAAATGCGCGTATAAGATACCGTATATTAATCGGACGGCTTGCTTTTGGTTGGGTCGTATGTGATATGGCCGGATTGATAAATCAAATGTTGATTTATCATTTAACCATTAGTTTCTCACTAAAAATCCTTTCTTGTATAGTTTGGATGTATGCATGCATGTATGCATTCCTTCTTGATTCATGCACATATGGATGTGCATGCACACATGCATACATACATCATCCTTCATGGTTGTATATACATAGAAAATGGTGGCAATATAAGACTCACACCATGGTTTTATATATATGGATATTTATTGTATTTGTGTTAAAAACAAAAGAAAAGAAAAGGATAATTCATGGTTTACTTTCTACACTCTTCTTTGACCTAACCATGCTCACCCACCATTTAACCATGGATTAACTTTACTTTTGTGTTTTAACTCAAATTCAATAATATCTTTATTGTTTAACCATGGTTTGAGATGAGAAGTGGAAAATATATATACATATACTTTCTTTTTTTTTTATATGAGATGATATTTTCTCTTCTTCTTAAAAAGCCATCATCTTCTTCTTCCTTGCTCCTTTGCTCTCTAGATCTCTCTAGTAAGCAAAATACTCAACAAGATAGGATTTTGAAGTGATAAAAAGAACCACAACACCATTCTACACTAGTCTTGCCCATTAGTGGAGAGTGTTAGCTTCCATTTTCTTTCTTGATCTTGTGAAGTTGCAAGCTTGGACAAAGCGGACTCCGGGTGGATCATCGTGGACCTAGAGGAGTTCAAGCGAACCTTTTCCAAACCCCAAGTAGCCAAGGAGTCTAGCGTAGGGAGCTACAAAGGTTGTACTCTCAAAACCCTAGCTTTTCTTACTTGAGATGATGTGTTGTTTTTGAAACCCTACTTTTCTAGGAATGATTCTTTGTGTGTTCACTTAGCACCCAAAAAATTTAATCTTTGGTATATGTGATGCTTCCAAACCCTTCATAAGGTGCTAGGCTAACCTAACATTGGTATCAGAGCCGACCTAGAACTTTAGGCGACACTTTAACGAAGTTAAAACTCCAATCGAACCGAGAAATACGGATTTTTAGCACTCTCTGGACATATTTTGAAAACTGTTGTTTTTCAGAATGAAAAATATGTAAAAAATACAGCAGGGAATTATAAGACACACTGTAAAAAACAAAACCCTAATAAGCAAATCCCACCGCGGAACCGCGGCTTAAGCTTTCTTAGGCCGCGGCTCTGCGGCCGTACAGAGCCATTAAGTCTTCGTTTTTGTACAGTGAGCTTCTTGTCTGCTTGTAGATGTTTTTGGGTATTTTTAATCTGGTTTCAATGTCATATGTTCTGGAGATTGTTGTGGATTCGGTGATTCGATCGGAATTTTAATTTCGTGCTTTTTTCCGGGTAATTTAGAAAGTATTGAATTGTTCAAACGAGTGTCATTTGCTCACTTTTCACGGGGTTTAAATCTTTCGGAAATACGTGCAAGTTTTGTGGTGGACCCTCTAGAAGACAACAAACCTTAACTCGATTATGTGACCGTCTTGAACTGCTTTTTGAACCTTAGGGTTTGGGGCAGTACGGCATGCCACATGTGAGGCGTTGGCTTGACCCTTCTACGGCTGGACAGCTACTACTGTGACACACTCCGGGTTTTTGAACCCCGCTCAAGTGTTGAGCTTTAGGGAATTTTGGGTATTTGATCATTCGTTCGAAAACTTTAATACTGTCTATTTATCTGGAATGTGATGCAATGTGTGGAATTCATATAGCAAGACATGAAATACGAAGTATGTGATATTTCGCATTTACGATGTCTAAAGAGAATGTGGATTCCAGATATTGCAATTTTACACTTTCTTTTCTGTGACTGTAAGTGTAGTATGTCGATATCGCCGATTTCGTTGCTATACATCAACGACAATCAGGGTACGCATACTTACTTACGTTGATGATATATGATATTATGTGTTGCTGAGATATGATGTGCAGGATTGTCACGATTGAATAGCCGGGGGGGTTTTATGTGAGATGAGAGTTTTATTTTTCATTCATGTAAAATTCAAATGTAATGTAATATTCTTTTATTTGGGGCACTTCCGGGTTGAGGTTGATGCCACCAGTGTTGTATATTATTTACTTTTCTGCATTAGGATGGACCCAAGGAGGGGAGCACAGGTGACCGGGTTCTGGAGTTCAGTGGGAGGCCATCTCGAGGAGTCGAGAACGGGTCTCCTAAACTCCAGAATTGGTAGGGTCGCTTGCCTCTCTCGTAGGGGTCCAGGGTGTGGGCATGGCTATTCATCGCGACTGTGGAATCCGTATTTTCTATTGTTGGCTAAATACTAAATACGGACGTCCTAGTATATCCCACATTATATCTATGTTTCTGCCGCGATATCTGTGATGTGATCATTTGATATGTTGTGATGGATACAGTATATAATATATATGATATATTATATAGACGTTACTTATGTTTTACACCCGCACTAGCCCTGCCCTGCTCTGTCGTTAGTTACCTAACATAACGGTGCACGAAAGGACATCGAGGCGAATGCGGATGGCAGAAGTGTACGTCGTATTTATCTGTGATGTTTAGGTGACTTAAATGATGGGACTTCATTAATGTGATTAATGAAAGAAAAGAAACCTAAAAGATGTTGTAGAATCAAATTTTTCATAAAGGGGTAGCTACAGTTTTGCTTTGCATAGCGGTATATATGATATATCCTGCACCTTATTCGATAGGGAAAGAGCCGAGATCCCTTCACCGGGAGTGACCTCTTTAGCAAAACTGGCAGATGCTACAATACTCGGTTTGACTTTTGACTGCTTTTGGAGTTTTGCTTTGCATAGCGATATATATGATTTGTCCTGCACCTTATTCGATGAGGAAAGAGCCGAGATCCCTTCACCGGGAGTGACCTCTTTAGAAAAACTAATAAAATCCTCAAAATCACTCCATTTCAAAATTTACTAGATTCTACAACGATATCAAATTCATTACGCAATAGGTTTTCAGAAAAACCTGTCGTAGCCCTCCGTCATTTCAGATAAGTTGTATATAGTATTCATGCTACATTTGTTGGCTTTCGTCAAGGTGTAGTGTGCGGTAGCTATATGCTTCTTATCTGCTGCATATGATGTGACTGGATTAGGGTAGTCGTACGGCTTTGTTGGCTTTCATCAAGGGTCGTGCGGGTGGGTTTAATTCAGTCAAGAAATGTACGGGTTGAACTTGACTAGCGGGCTATGGTTTGTTGGCTTTCGTCAAGGTCATAGCACGTTAGGAGCAAAATATTATCGGGAATTTCCAGTGTTGAAATTTGCAATGAGATTGCATACCTTCTATGAGATAGTTGGATCCCGATACCCACTGCGAGTAATTGTTACTCCCGGGAGAGTTTTACACAGGACAATTAGCCGATCGAGTAGGTGTCTGGAAAGGTGTCAACGGGGTTACGCCTCTGGGAAAACGAGGTTTACTTTAATTAGGTCCGTGCGAAAGCACGGGGAACCTCCCTCAAAGTACCGACACTGGCCTGTCTGAAAGATCGGCGAAGTTGTAGGGTGTAATTAATCCCGGCTAGTCTTTCCTTTTAGGGTTTGAAGGAAGATTTGATAAAAACAGTGGGAGCCATCCTGATTAGATAAGATAATAACCAATCTGATCTTGCAAGAGCATACGCTAAAGTGTTTTGTTCTCTCTCTCTCTAGGTAGCGACCATGTCATGCCTTAATCAAGATAATAATATGGATGTATTGACCGAACCCGCATGTTATACTGTGCTGGGGAACGTTGGTTCCGTTCTTTCTTATAAGAGTTATAGGACTGAACAGGACATAGGGGAATACCAGGATTCTCATGCCACCCGAATGAAGAAAGTACATGATGATGCATTTTCTTCGGGTGTGTTCGTTACAGAGAACTGTTTCTCCATTTCCTCTACGTCCTGGGTATTGGATACCGGGTCAGGATCCTATATATGTAATCAGTTACATGGGCTTAAGAAAGGTAGAGAACTTGGAGAAGGTGATAAAGACATAAGAGTTGGAAATGGTGCAATTGTTGCAGCTAAAACTGTCGGGGAATATCACCTTGTATTACCAACTGGTAATACATTGATTCTGAACGAATGCTATTATATGCCGAACCTGATATGCAACATTATATCGGTTTCTTTGTTGAGTAAAGAGGGATATAATTTTGTATTACAGGATAATGTTATGAAAATTTTCCGTAACCAAAAGTTGGTTGGATCAGGCACGCTGTGCAATGGCATTTATGTTCTAAATCAATCAACAGTTCTGAGCATAACAAACACACACAAGAGGAAAAGTTCATAAATGAACGAATCCTTCTTGTGGCATTGTAGACTGGGTCACATCAATGCGACACGACTGGCTAAGTTGCATAAGGATGGATATTTGAAACCGTTCGAATTTTCATCTTATGACACTTGCCAGTCATGGCTCAAAGGTAAGATGACCAAAACTCCGTTTACGGGACACGGAGAAAGAGTTACCGAACTCTTGGGACTGATACATAGTGATGTATGCGGTCCCATGTCTACACATGCCAGAGATGGTTCTTCGTACTTCATTACATTCACTGACGATCTCTCAAGATATGGACATGTGTTCTTGATAAGACAAAAGTCTGAAGCTTTTGAGAAATTTAGAGAATATAAACAAGAAGTCGAGAACCAAACCGGAAAAAGTATTAAAATCCTTCGATCTGATCGAGTAGGTGAATACTTGAGCAATGAATTCCTGGACTTTCTAAAAGAGAATGGGATTCTCTCTCAGCTGACTCCTCCATATACACCACAGCACAACGGTGTATCGGAACGGAGGAACTGCACCCTATTAGATATGGTGCGCTCTATGATAAGCACAGCTGAGTTACCTATTTCCTTCTGGGGGTATGCGCTAGAGACAGCCATACATCTATTGAATATGATCCCCACCAAATATGTGCCTACCACTCCATATGAGATATGGAAAGGGAAGAGACCATGTCTTAACTATGTTAAGATATGGGGTTGTCCAGCCTATGTCAAACGACAAAATTCGGACAAACTCGAGGCACGGTCTGTTCTATGCAAATTTATAGGATATCCCAAGAATTCACAAGGGTATATCTTCTACCACACTGAGGAACAAAGAGTGTTTGTTTCTCGGCATGCCACCTTTTTAGAAAAGGAATTTCTTGCAAAAGAGATTAGTGGTCATGAGGTAGAACTGGAAGAGGTTCCAGCTACAAAAGCTGCAACAGAAGATCTGGTGGAACCAGAGGATTCCGTAGTTCCTGATGAACCCCAACCACTCCGCCGATCTAGTAGGGTTTCTCACCCACCTGAGAGATACTACGGTTTTCTCATGGATGGTGGGAGCGAGGACTGCATCATGGAGGATGATGACCCAACTAGCTTCGAGCAGGCCATCACGAGTGAGGACTCAGTGAAATGGCTGGATGCAATGCGGTCCGAGATGGAATCTATGTACACCAACAAAGTATGGACTTTGGAAGATGCTCCTGAAGGGGTAAAACCCATTAGGAGCAAGTGGATCTTCAAGAAAAAACTTGGTGTAGATGGGAAAGTGGAGACTTTCAAAGCTAGACTTGTTGCAAAGGGTTTTCGTCAAAGACCAGGTGTGGACTATGACGAAACCTTTTCTCCAGTGGCTATGCTTAAATCCATCCGGATCATGCTTGCAATCGCTGCACATCATGACTACGAAATCTGGCAAATGGATGTTAAGACCGCATTTCTAAACGGTGATTTAGAAGAGTGCGTGTACATGACTCAGCCAGAGGGCTTCGTAGATAGTGGGAGCAGCGGGAAGGTGTGCAAGCTGCTTAAATCCATTTATGGATTAAAGCAAGCATCGCGGAGTTGGAACATCTGCTTTGATGTCGTTATCAAAGAGTTTGATTTCGTCAAAAACGTAGATGAACCTTGTATCTACAAGAAGGTGGCAGAGAGTAAGGTTGTCTTCCTCGTATTGTACGTGGACGACATACTCTTGATAGGAAATTACATTCCTATGCTGCAATCGGTCAAGCTCTTCTTATCACAAAGATTCTCAATGAAAGATCTTGGCGATGCCTCCTGCATATTGGGAATTAGGATCTATAGAGATAGATCCAAACGGATATTGGGATTGTCCCAATCCAGGTATATTGACACCATACAAAAGAGGTTTAGTATGGAAGAATATAAGCGTGGGAACTTACCCACGATCTCTGGAGTCACTCTCTCCAAAGAAATGTCTCCCAAGACTGATTTGGAGAGAGCTCGCATGCAAGGGATACCCTATGCTTCGGCTGTAGGCTCTATCATATACGCGATGCTATGTACCAGACCCGATGTAGCATACTCACTAAGTGTAGTGAGCAGGTATCAAGCTGATCCTGGAGAGAGTCACTGGACAGCTGTGAAGAGCATTCTCAAGTACTTACGAAGGACTAAAGAGATGCTCTTGGTGTATGGTAACGGAGAACTCCAAGTGGAGTCCTTTACCGATTCGAGCTTCCAGAGTGATAAGGACGACTCTAAGTCGCAGTCGGGATTTGTCTTTACCCTTTATGGAGGGGCGGTTAGCTGGAAGAGTTCCAAGCAGGAAACCGTGGCAGACTCGATGATGGAGGCTGAATACATCGCTGCCAACGATGCTGCCAAAGAGGCTGTCTGGATCAAGAAGTTCATTACTGAACTTGGAGTGGTTCCATCCATTGAGAATCCAATACCTTTGTATTGCGATAACAATGGAGCGGTGGCTTTAGCCAAGGAACCCAGGTCCCATCAGCGATCCAGGCATATTCTGAGGCGGTATCACCTGATCCGGGAGATAGTTGATCGCCGGGAGATCGAGGTCAGGAAGGTTGACACGAAGAACAACACAACGGATCCACTCACGAAGGCCATTCCCCAGATACAGTTTGAGAGACTCTTCGGGATGCTCGGTATGAGATACTACAGCAGCTGGCCCTAGTGCAAGTGGGAGATTGTTAGTTGTATGTATGCCCTAGAGGCCAGTATTGTACAGATGATGTATATTATATTGGATGCTTGGACATATATAGATATGACTTTCTTGCTCGATATGATAGTATGATATCTGGTTGCTCTTTATCTTAACATGTATACTTGTCTCTTTATACTGTCTTATAGTTACATGTTGGTAAAGCCCTTAGGATGTGTACTTGACTACCTAGACTATGATGCGGATCATACTAGTGGGGACATGGTAGTCCATAAGTATATCCTTCAAGGTCCCTAGTCGTGGGTGTATCGAGACGGGGCATCGATATACCAGTGTAGACTAGCGTATACGCTTCTCGACCCATGAGATGGGCAATGGATGATCCCATATCCATTGGTGTTTGACATCAGAGATGGTATACGGGTGCACAGTGGAGACTGGGTACACTGAACGGACTCGCCGAGAACTCCCAGATGGTATTATACCTCACGTCAGATGGCAGTTCTCTGGTGACACTTGTGCAGGTTAGTCTGTAGACCCGAGATCATCATAGAGTCTTGTGTGATTCCCACTGTGCTTTGATTTCCACCTTACCACGTCCATGAGGGCGTGCAAAACGGTGGTTTTGGGGTACAGTCCCGAGTCACATGGAGGCAATGAGCGATAGGAGGGGTTTCGTCTCTCTCGGTATTGGGGGTTGATGTTGCGCTGTGCTCGATTGGCCGTAACAGGGAAGTCCCTGGCCAGGGCTGTTTTAAAGATTTACTGGTAAGTGTTACCAGTAGTTTCTCGACCCGTTATGGGCCTCACATCGGCACGACTTATCGGTTATTAGGGTCTGACGTTTACTATCCCTAGTCTCGATATGCAGCATATCTGACGAAGAGACCGGACTGTACGGTAGTGTTGCCAGTTGGCTCGACGGGAGTTGTAGCAGGTTCGCTTGTTTTCTTCTGATCGCTCAATACCCGGGTGGACGTTACGTTTAGCTGACCGCTTGCGGCTTGGGGGTGCTTGATATGATCATCACCCACTGCCGGCGTATTGACGAGTCTTAGAGTCCCACAAAGGAGTTACCTAGTCCAGGCGAAATGTTGTGGTGCGCGTATGCGATATGCGC
Organism: Agapanthus africanus; assembly: GCA_030015575.1. Lineage (NCBI taxonomy): Eukaryota > Viridiplantae > Streptophyta > Magnoliopsida > Asparagales > Amaryllidaceae > Agapanthus > Agapanthus africanus. The sequence continues at coordinate 349,502,268 of JASDDO010000016.1, read as the reverse complement.
ATGGACCCGGTTAAAATGCGCGTATAAGATACCGTATATTAATCGGGCGGCTTGCTTTTGGTTGGGTCGTATGTGATATGGCCGGATTGATAAATCAAGTGTTGATTTATCATTTAACCATCAGTTTCTCACTAGAAATCCTTTCTTGTATAGTTTGGATGTATGCATGCATGTATGCATTCCTTCTTGATTCATGCACATATGGATGTGCATGCACACATACATACATACATCATCCTTCATGGTTGTATATACATAGAAAATGGTGGCAATATAAGACTCACACCATGGTTTTATATATATGGATATTTATTGTATTTGTGTTAAAAACAAAAGAAAAGAAAAGGATAATTCATGGTTTACTTTCTACACTCTTCTTTGACCTAACCATGCTCACCCACCATTTAACCATGGATTAACTTTCCTTTTGTGTTTTAACTCAAATTCAATAATATCTTTATTGTGTAACCATGGTTTGAGATGAGAAGTGGAAAATATATATACATATATTTTCTTTTTTTTTATATGAGATGATATTTTCTCTTCTTCTTAAAAAGCCATCATCTTCTTCTTCCTTACTCCTTTGCTCTCTAGATCTCTATAGTAAGCAAAATACTCAACAAGATAGGATTTTGAAGTGAGAAAAAGAACCACAACACCATTCTACACTAGTCTTGCCCATTAGTGGAGTGTGTTAGCTTCCATTTTCTTTCTTGATCTTGTGAAGTTGCAAGCTTGGACAAAGCGGACTCCGGGTGGATCATCGTGGACCTAGAGGAGTTCAAGCGGATCTTTTCCAAACCCCAAGTAGACGAGGAGTCTAGCGTAGGGAGCTACAAAGGTTGTACTCTCAAAACCCTAGCTTTTCTTACTTGAGATGATGTGTTGTTTTTGAAACCCTAATTTTCTAGGAATGATTCTTTGTGTGTTCACTTAGCACCCTAAAAATTTAATCTTTGGTACATGTGATGCTTCCAAACCCTTCATAAGGTGCTAGGTAAACCTAACAATGAATACCGAAGAAATTTGAGTACAATTGGCTGAAAAATGGCCGGCCAGACATGTAGAATAACCGGGGAGCTCGGCCCAATTTGGGTATTTTGGCCTCAAATTTTTTCTGTGTTCCAGGCTCTGGGGTTTGGTGTTTCAGGTATTGTTTTTTATTTCTAAGATTTCATGTGAAGCAGTATTACTGTATAGGCAACTCGGAGTATTTCGTATTCGTAGTTTAACATGGTTTCGGGTTTTCACATATTATCTAGGCGAAGTTAAAAGTTCGAACGAATGTCAAAAATCCATTTTTCCAAATTTACGGTATTCGGAATATCATGCAAGTCATTCTGTGGACCCTATAGAAGAATGAAATCCTAACTCGATATAATGACCATGCAACCGCTTTCGAACCTTAGGATTTACGGTAGTTCCGCGGTGCCATTAATGAGGCTTGGGCCTGCCCTTCTACGGTTGGTGCATAGGTGTTGTGGCATGTTCTGGGTATTATTAAACTGTGCTCAAGTGTTGAGCTCTCGGGGAATTGTGGGATTTTGACGAATCGATCAAAAAGTTTAACGTCATACGGATATTTGTGATGGATACAATACTTGGAATCCGCAATATTAGAATTTTATAAATCTAGCAATTTAGTCTCAGTTGATCGGTTGCCACGGAATTTTGATATGGATTAAAAATTTAATGTCTTGAAAACCCAGTAGGGTGCTGAGGAACCCCAACAGTGGTATCAGAGCCGGACTAGAGTGTAAGACGATATTTGTTAGATTATGAAACCGAAACTACTCCGAAACATGCAACATCGAACCCTGGTTTCTGTCGAATTTTAAATGGCTTCTAATTTTTTTTTAAATAAGTGCAGAATGTTGTTTGAGATATGACATGAACACAGAAAAAATTTGAGTACAATTGGCTGAAAAGTGGACGGCCAGACATGTAGAAAAACCGGTGAGCTCGGCCCAATTTGGGTATTTTAGCGTCAAAACTTTTCTGTGTTCCAGGCTCTGGGGTTTGGTGTTTCAGGTATTGTTTGTTTTTTCTAAGTTTCATGTGATGCAGTCTTACTGTATAGGCAACTCGGAGTGTTTCGTATTCTTAGTTTAACATGGTTTCGGGTTTTCATATATTATCTAGACGAAGTTAAAAAGTTCGAACGAATGTCAAAAACCCATTTTTCCAAATTTTGGGTATTCGGTAAATCATGCAAGTCATTCTGTGGACCCTCTAGAAGAATAAAACTGTAACTCAATATAATGACCATGGAACCACTTTCGAAACTTAGGATTTGCGGTAGTTCCGTGGTGCCATTAATGAGGCTTGGGTCTGCCCATCTAGGTTGGTGCATAGGTGCCGTGGCATGTTCCGGGTATTATTAAACTGTGCTCAAGTGTTGAGCTCTCGGAGAATTGTGGGACTTTGATGAATAGATCAAAAAGTTTAACGTCATCCGGATATTTGTGATGGGATACAATACTTGGAATCCACAATATTTGAATTTTATAAATCTAGCAATTTAGTCTCAGTTGATCGGTTGCCACGGAATTTTAATATGGATTAAAAGTTTAATGTCTTGAAAACCCAGTAGGGTGCTGAGGAACCCCAACAGTGGTATCAGAGCCGGGCTAGAGTATTAGACGATATTTGTTAGATTATAAAACCGAAACTACTCCGAAACATGCAACATCGAACCCTAGTTTCTGTCGAATTTTAAATGGCTTCTGAATTTTTTTTAAATAAGTGCAGAATGTTATATGAGATATGACATGAACACAGAAGAAATTTGAGTACAATTGGCTGAAAAGTGGACGACCAGACATGTAGAAAAACCGGTGAGGTCGGCCCAATTTGGGTATTTTGGCCTCAAATTGTTTCTGTGTTCCAGGCTCTGGGTTTGCTGTTTCAGGTATTGTTTGTTTTTTTCTAAGATTTCATGTGATGCAGTCTTACTGTATAGGCAACTCAGAGTGTTCCATATTCATAGTTTAACATGGTTTCGGGTTTTCACATATTATCTGAGCGAAGTTAAAAAGTTCGAACGAATGTCAAAAACCCATTTTCCCAAATTTAGAGTATTCGGAAAATCATGTAAGTCATTATGTGGACCCTCCAGAAGAATGAAACCCTAACTCGATATAATGACCATGGAACCGCTTTCGAACCTTAGGGTTTGCGGTAGTTCCGCGGTGCCATTAATGAGGCTTGGGTCTGCCCTTCTACGTTTGGTGCATAGGTGATGTGGCATGTTCTGGGTATTATTAAACTGTGCTCAAGTGTTGAGCTCTCGGGGAATTGTGGGACTTTGATGAATAGATCGAAAAGTTTAACGTCATTCGGATATTTGTGATGGGATACAATACTTGGAATCCACATTATTTGAATTTTATAAATCTAGCAATTTAGTCTCAGATGATCAGTTTCCATGGAATTTTGATATGGATTAAAAGTTTAATGTCTTGAAAACCCAGTAGGGTGCTGAGGAACCCCAACAGTGGTATCAGAGCCAGGCTAGAGTATTAGACGATATTTGTTAGATTATGAAACCAAAACTACTCCGAAACATGCAACATCGAACCCTAGTTTCTGTCGAATTTTAAATGGCTTCTAAATTATTTTTAAATAAGTGCAGAATGTTGTATGAGATATGACATGAACACAGAAGAAATTTGAGTACAATTGGCTGAAAAGTGGCCGGCCAGACATGTAGAAAAACCAGTGAGCTCGGCCCAATTTGGGTATTTTGGCCTCAAATTTTTTCTGTGTTTCAGGCTCTGGGGTTTGGTGTTTCAGGTATTGTTTATTTTTTCTAAGATTTCATGTGATGCAGTCTTACTGTATAGGCAACTCGGAGTGTTTCGTATTCGTAGTTTAACATGGTTTCGGGTTTTCACATATTATCTAAGCAAATTTAAAAAGTTCGAACGAATATCAAAAACCCATTTTTCCAAATTTAGGGTATTCGGAAAATCATGCAAGTCATTATGTGGACCCTCTAGAATAATGAAACCCTAACTCGATATAATGACCATGGAACCGCTTTTGAACCTTAGGATTTGCGGTAGTTCCGCGGTGCCATTAATGAGGCTTGGGTCTGCCCTTCTACGGTTGGTGCATAGGTGCTGTGGCATGTTCTGGGTATTATTAAACTGTGTTTAAGTGTTGAGCTCTCGGAGAATTGTGGGATTTTGATGAATCGATTGAAAAATTTAACGTCATCTGGATAATTATGATAGGATACAATACTTGGAATCCACAATATTTGAATTTTATAAATCTGGCAATTTAGTCTCAGTTGATCGGTTGCCACGGAATTTTGATATGGATCAAAAGTCCGTCGCAATTACGTAGCGTGCGCGGATACTCACCGGATAACCTTACTAGATAGCCACGCCCCATAGCCCAGACCAAGTGACTGTAGGAGAACTCCGTTTCCAAAAGCATCCGTTCGAGTGCTCACAGCCACGGTGTTCCGCCTAAGTGCACTTCGTCGATGGTATCGGGGGTACGGCCGTCTACTAAAGTTTCCGACGAGCATTCGATCAGAATGTCGAGAATCTTGTTGAATTGCCCGACTTATTATTGGAAAGTGTTTTCAATATCGAGACTAAAATGCGGGGTTTATAATTGTTAGGCATGCAATGTCTAAGGAATTCATATTGTTGGGCATGAAATCCGCAATATGAGATATTACGGGTTTATGATATCTAAGGTGGTTACAGATTCCAACTGTTGTAGTTTTCATTTTCTTTTCTGCGACCGTAAGTGTAATATGTGGTGTATCGCCGGTTTTATTGTTATACGTCAACGACAATTGGGATACGCATATTTACTTACGTTGATGAGATGTGATGTTATGTGTTGTAGGGATATGTTATATTGGATCGTCGTGTTTGAATAGCCGGGTTTTTTTTATGTGAGATAAGAGTTTTTCATTTTTCATTCATGTATAAACTTGTATGTAATATTCTTTTATTGGGGCACTTCCGGGTTGAGAAAGATGTTGCCGTTGATGTATATTATTTACTTTTCCGCATTAGGATAGACCCAAGGAGGGGAGCACAAGTAACCGGGTTCTAGAGTCCAGTAGGAGCCCATCTCGAGGAGTCGAGTCCGGGTCTCCTAACTCTAGAATTGGTAGGGTTGCATGCCGCTCTCGTAGGGGTCTTGGGATGTGGGATTAGCTATTCATCACGACCCTGGAAACCGTGTTTTATACTGGCTTAAATTAAAACCCTGAAATCCTAGTATATCCAATATTTCATATGTTGTCTTCTGCTACTAATATTCTGTGATGTGATCACTTTATATTCTAAGATGGATACATTATATTATATATGAGATATATAATAAATGTTGCTTATGTTTTTCACCCGTGCTAGCCCCGCCCCGCTCTGCCGTTAGTTACCTAACTTAACGGTGCACGACGGGATTTCGTAGCGAATGCGGATGGCATAAGCGTATGTTGTATTTATTTGTGATGCTTAGGTAACTTAAATGATGGGACATTCATTAATGAGATTAATGAAAGAAAATAAACCTAAAGATATTTTAGAATCGAATTTGAAACCCACTCGGCTTTTTACGAAAAAGCAAAGTTTCAAAATGTGGAGCTTAAGCCACTCCTTTTAAAACCATTTGATTCTATAACGATATCAAGTTCAAAGCGTTAAAGGTTTTTTTAAAAACCATCCGCAACCTTCCATCATTTTAGAAAGTAGATTACTTAGTATTCATGCTGCATATGTTGATTATAGTCAAGGCGTAGTGTACGGTAGCTATGTGATGTCTTCCTACACTGCATATGATGCGATTAATTAGGACAGTCATGTGATTATGTTGATTATAGTCAAGGGTCATATGGGTGGGTCTAATTAATCAAGAAATGACGGGTAGAACTTGACTAGTGCTTATGATATGTTGATTATAGTCAAGGTCATAAGTGCTAGGGGTAAAAACCATTATCGGGAGTTTCAAGTGTTGAAATTTGCAATGAGATTGCATACCTTCGATGAGATAGTTGGATCCTGATACCCACTGCGAGTAATTGTTACTCCTGGGAGAGTTTTGCACTTTACAATTAACCAATCAAGTAGGTGTCTAGAAAGGTGTCAACGGGGTTACGCCCCTGGGAAAACGAGGTTTATTTTAGTTAGGTCCGTGCGAAAGCACGGGGAACCTCCTTCAAAGTACCGGCACTGGCCTGGCTGAAAGATTGGCGAACTTGTAGGGTGTAATTAATCCCGGCTAGTCTTTCCTTTTAAGGTTTGAAGGAAGATTTGATAAAAACAATGAGAGCCATCCTGATTAGATAAAATATATAACCAATCTAATCTTGCAAGAGCGCATGCAGAGTGTTTTCTTCTCTCCCTCTCCAGGTAGCGACCATGTCACGCCTTAATCAAGATAATAATATGGATGTATTGACTGAACTCGCTTGTTATACTGAACCGGGGAACGTTGGTCCCGCTCAAACTTATAATTGTTATAAGACCGAGCAGGAAATAGGGGAATACCAGGATTCCCATGTCGCCCAAATGAAGAAATTGCATGTTGATGCATCTTCTTCGGGTGTGTTCGTTACAGAGAACTATTTCTCAGTATCCTATACGTCCTGGGTATTTGATACCGGATCAGAATCCTGCATATGTAATTTGTTACATGGACTTCGGATAGGTAGAGAACTGAAAATAGGGTGATATGTCTCTATGTATAAAGAATGGTGCAATTGTTGCAGCCAAGATGTTGGCAGTTATCACCTTGTATTACCAAATGGTAATACATTGATTCTGAACGAATGTTATTAGATACCGAACCTGATATACAACATTATATCAGTCTCTTTATTAAATAAAGAAGGATATAATTTTGTATTGTTGGATAATGTTTTGAACATTTCCTATATCAAGCGTTGGTCAGTTCAGGCACGTTATCTAATAACATATACGTTCTAAATCAAACCACAGTTCTTAACGTACAGAACACACACAAGAGGAAGAGTTCAGAAATGAATGAATCCTACTTATGCCATTGTAGACTAGGTGTAACGTCTTCAAAATAATAAAATATGATTTTGGGAAATTTTATAATTTAATATTATTTTAATGAATATTTTAATATTCTGGGATAATTAAATACAAATAAATAGGGAAAAATTATGGAAAATTCTAAAATAAGGTATTTTAAGGAATTATGCCATTTTAAAGTTTTTAAGATTAGTTATATACTAATTTAGTGTTAATCGCGATTAAAAATCACTAATTGGATTTTTAGCACTTTTGAGCAAAAATGTGCACATATCATTTTCCACACTTGTTACACTTGTGTTACATTTCTTTTGCCATGGTTTTCTTTTGGGTTCACTATTCAAGTGAGAAGTGTTAGAAAAGAAAAGGAAAGGAAAAAGGGTAAGTAATGAGTGAGAGAGAGAGAGACCAAGTCAACCCCACCTTTTTGAGCCATCCTTCATCGTTTTCCCTTTCTCATTCTCTCTACTCTCTTTCCTCTTGCTGCTGCTCTCTCTCCCTCTTCATAAAATCCTAGATCCACAATGAAAACCAAGCCAAAACCTCATTCCCCCTTCACAAAAATTGTTCCCGAGCTCACTAGCTACACATTGAACCTAGCAAGATTGGATTTGGTGGACTTTGAGCAACTCAAGAATTTTCTTGAGTTGCCAAAGGAGGTAATTTCTGCACCTATAGAGTAGTATTTCAATTCCTTGTGCATCTATTCTAGTTTCAAATCGATATTGTAATGTTTGTGGATTTTAGAGAATTCAAGTTAGGGTTTAGGGTAAAACTGAAACTTAAGATGAAATTGAGGATGGTGGTAACCTTAGAAACCCTGGTGTGATGCTAAATTGAACCCAAACCAGGAAGTGAAACCAGAATACAGGATTACGGAACCGTTATCAGAAAAACTGGAAATCTGTCACTGTTTTTAAGAATCTGCTATTACCCCGAGACCCTAAAAATGAAACTGAGTTAACAGTGAGATGTGCAGGCACCAGTGAACCACCACCCTAAACCCTAGCTCCCCACTCCACTTTGAGGCCGCCAATTTCTCCATTCTGGCCGCAATTTGCGGCCAGATCAGGAGGGAAATGCCTCGTTTTCTGCGCATGGCCCCATTTCCTCTAGTTTTGACCCTGGGTATGTCTAGTTTTGACTGATTCCATCTAGGGTGAAATCTGGGTTGATTTTCCTATGTTGGTGTATAATTTGGGACTTGTTTTAGCATGGATTTTGGTATTTGGTGATTCATTCCTGTCGGGTGGCGTTTGGACGTCAACGACAAGTGGATTTTGATTGTGTTTACATGCGAGTCGATAGGTTTTTACCTATGCGGGTAGCGTGTGCTATTTTGGTTTCCGATGTGATTTTCATGTGCTTTAGCATTGTGATATACTTGTAGGTACCCCGCGTGATGTTGAGGCAAAGGAGGTGAAGATAGCGACATCGGCTTTGGCACACGAGAAATAAGGTGAGTAGATTTATATCTACGGAGAGAAGTCGGGTGGATGGCGTATAGCACCCCCGCAGTTCGTGGTGATGTATACGAATACGTATACACACATATATTTATTATGTGTTGTTTAGGGTAATTGGTGGTAATAATGGATTATTGGTGATAAGGATGTATCGGTTTAGTATAGTGCGAACCCTAGAGTAGTGGTTGCACTCACACATACATTTACACACATGCTTGCATTCATTCTTTCATTTATTAGAGTGCATATGATGGTGCGTATATCTACACATGGGTATGGGACTATGTGTTTATATACGGGATTTGAGGATGATACGTGGTTTGAGATGATACTTGATGTGAGGCCGTGAGATCGGCGATGTGACATAGCTTGTCTTCGAGGTGCGATATGATAGTTTTAGCGGGCCTTTGGACATGTGCTTTACCCGCATTCATATTTTTATAGATGGTATTGATTTGTACTAGACTTAGAGTAGTACCCCAGATTATGCGATCTGCTGATAGTGATACCTGATATGTGATGAGGTGGTGTGATATTGACCCCTACCCAGCTATTGTGATGCCGTACGATGATCTACCGTACGAGCCGATATTGATGATAGATCCGCACTCATGACTCGAGGATATCTTATGATATGTTATTGAGGCGGGATCACCGACTATCATATCTATATTATTGACTCAGATTTAGGTGGTTTCTTACCCCTCCTGTCTAGATTACTTAGTAGACATTGGACTAGACCGAGTCATACCTATTTCAAAACTAACGAATCGGGGATATTTTAAAGATCAGCAAAAGGGTTTATACGGATATTTAAAAAGGCGGATCTTTTCTTAAAACACCGTAGCCCTTATTTTACCAAAAGCCCTGATTCGTCTTATTTCAAAAGGCAAGGTTGCATGATATAGCTATTGGTGTAGATTCTCTACTGTTGCGTTGATTACTTGATTCCACACATTCTTGCTGTTTGTATTGCATCGCTTATATTGTTGATATATTTCAGTCATGCTGCTAGGACACCAGCACCATTATCGATGATGCGTATGTTCCACGTACACTGTTGCCGGCTCACACACTTCATCATCGATAATTGCCATGTCACTACACTGTAGTACTGTTGCATTCAGGATATGACCCTTGCATGACATATTGATATGCTTACCTTTCTGCTATATGTCGCATACATGCTGCTTTCTGATTATACGCATTGAGATATGCTGTTTCCATGATATTTCTGGTTTTTGGGAACCGTGGGTGTTTTCAAAGAGGATATGTATTTGTTTTGAAAACCCGGTTACCCTTGATATGATATTTCAGTGCGTCCACCATATGTTTTCTCGGTGCTGAGAGCGACATGTGTAACCCGAATCGAGGAGTGGACGAGCCGATTGCGGGTACATGGTGGACCCGGTATGGTTCCCCTCGGCAAGATGATCGATGAGCTTTGCCGATTGAGCCTGGAGGCGGGCGAGTACCTACCGGTGATTGGTTAGACCTGGCGGTTATCCGGAGGATACCGACCAGAGTCGATGGATAGATTTGGGCGTCCTGCCGGGACCGAGGGCCGATACCGCAGACAGAGCCCGCGGGCCAATCCGGACTGACGGAGCCCGATATATGAGGATTTACGTGCCGATGCTGGGCACAGTTTTCATGATGTTTTCGAGTGCCGATGCTGGGCACTCCGGTTCCATGATTTTGACGTGTCGCGAGGGACACGGGTGGGTTATATCCTCATATTTCCATGTATAGGTTCCATGATATTTACTTGCATGATGGTTATTGTCATTGGGTGACGAGTGGACGGGATCCACGTATGTGCAGATTTGATTACATTGATCATACCTCATATTCATGACAGGCTATTACCTGAGGCACTAGCACGAGCACTTGGCACTACACTCATGTATAGAGATTACATTGCCAGTTTAGCATGCTTCAGCTTTATTCATATTGAGGTTTATTTATATCTGATCGTATTGACCTAGGATGGGTCATGCATTCGATCTCTGCTTGTAGATATTTTCTATTCACGAGTTGGCAACTCACCCCCGTTGTGCCCCAGTTCTTGCAGGTTGCCGTAGAGATTCCATAGCGGCATTTCTGGCACACCGCTTCCTTATGGGTGACTTGCTTGGTTAGGTGGGTTCTTTTGTATCAGATCCGCCATTTGTTCATGTATCATTTATTGTATCTAGAATTTCCATCAACCAAAACTTGTATATTGTTTCAGACTCAGAAAACTTGTGTATTATTTTGACCTTAGAGCCGCGCTTGTATTATTACGGTTTTCTGGCTGTTTTGAGTTCTTTTTGGATTTGATCCTCACCCTTTGGCGTTGTATATTATTTTTGCTTGCGTGGTTGTGACCGTCGATTGACGAAGAGCTAGCTCCCGCTTGGGGATGCCTTTTATCATGTTATATATATTATTCTTGTTGTACCCCGTTCGGGGCCGGTTTTTACAAAGGAAACTCTGCCGAAATTTTCAGGAAAAGTTACACATTTTTAAAATACATATTCGGCTTAGTTATTTAAAAACTTGGATTTTTGAAACACGATTTCTTTACTTCTAAAAACCAGTTTTCCTTATTTACTTTTTAAATGGTTTTAGATTTCTGGGCTTTTGGCTTACTTGGATCAGATAGAGTCCTATAGGCTTCATAGGGTTCAAAGGCCAGTCACGTGCTCTTTCAGGTCATGACAAAGTTGGTATCAGAGCGCTAGGTTGACCTTGGTTCGAGTCTAAGTTTGACTATGTGGAGCCTAGGGCGTTATCTATATACGGTACTTAGGCTTGACCTTACAGAACTTAGACTTGGTCGAGGGGGTATTAGACCCGAACTTTCTTCGCGTAGGATGACCTTTGGTTGATGGAATAGGTGACTAAAGTAGAGTGATGTACCGTTGGTATGTTCCGCGGCATACTTACGACACGCCACTCCGCTTAAGAAACCTTAGGTTGTACATTTCCTTGCATTGTGTCATATTCCTTCCTATGATCTATCTTCATCGATACTGGTTATGGTTTTGCTGCCGCGACTGCACGGGCAGAGTGAGATACGGCTCGAGTTGTGTCAGCATGAGCTCGTCGTGGACGAGGGCTGACCGGGGCGTGATTCCAGAGAGATACGGTTGCATTGAGGCTTCGTAATTTTGTGTTTCCGCACTTTGAGCGTTTGACAGATCGCTGTTGCGAGATTTCTCGGATGTTACGGTACCAGAGGATTGAGCCACTGATAGAGGCCAGCCAGGATGTGATGACCGTTGATACGTCGCTTATTCATGATAGTGAGTCGCTAGTCACCGAGGATGAATGACTAGGACATGTGGTTCGTTCGCTTACCCCGATGCGAGGTCATCAGATAGATTGATTCCAGCTAGAGGCGACTTCACGCAGATTCGTTGAGAGTCGATTGAGACGATCGAAGGTCAGGAACCCATTTTCCAAGTTTAAAGTATACGGAAAGACATGCAGGTGATTCTATGGACCCTCTAGAAGAATGAAACCCTAACTCGACTTAATGACCGTGTGAAAGCCTTTGAACCTTAGGGTTTGCGGCAGTTCCTCGGCGCCATTAGTGAGGCTTGGGTTTGCCCTTCTACGGCTGGACCACCGACGCTGTGGCATGTACTCGATACTATTAAACTGTACCCGAGATGTTGATCTCTTGGGGGATTATGAGGTTCTGACGAGTCGATCGGATGGTTCGACATCTTTCGGATATTGTGATGGGACACTATTTGGAAGACTCCAGATACGAGCATAGCCGTCGGAGCGTAGTCCGTGTAGCCACGATGAGATGAGTCCGAATCAGTCGATATTGGAGCAAGGTGGAGTAAAGAGTTCACACGAGATTTCGACGAGTTGACGTTCCACTCCGCTGACTTCAGAGATGTGACATGCACGTTGAGGACGTGTTCGGCTAGATATCTTCTACGGAGTGATAAAGATACCGAGTTCGTGATTTCGAGTCCGTGTTAGAGACTTCGGATGGACCGTAGCCGAGGACATTGCAGTGCGCAGATAAAGACGCGACGTCGAATGGTCGATGATACAGACAAGCGGGACAAGAAGTTCGTGCGAGAGGCAGACGAGCTGTTACTATACCCCGTTAAGATTAAAGGCCGGACATGCATACAGAGGCGCAGAGATGCGACCAGCTTCCGAGGAGATGTTGTACTAAGGACGCAGAGGTCCAGAGAGCGAGAAAAGATTACGCCAGAGTACCAGCCTCCTTACAGTTTGGCTTAGGCAAGATCAGAAGAGACCTTGAGTAGGATTCCTTCCAGTACAATGCTGCTATAAGATTTGCACCAGGAGTAGATGCGTGATGTGCATTCAGAGGACCCGAGGTCGGCGCCAGAGATGTGTTGCTTTACGAGCAGTCGTGAGGATTGACCGAGAGATTTCCAAAGAAGTGCCAGAACGGAATCGTTCCTGTCAGCACTCCTGACCGGCCCGGTGAGCCGGTAGATTGTGAGATTGGTAATCTACAGGAAAGATCAGGAACCAGAGGCAGAGGACGCCAGCCGCGAGCAAGAGGCAAGTAGATATCTTGCGCTACTAGCATTGGATGCACCGGCACCTTCTCGACTTCGAGGGAGGATATACTGACGACAGTGTTTATGATTTGTGATTTTGTGATTTGATTATCACGTATCCGTTGCTTTGGATTTCGGTATTTTGGCGTCCTGTTTTCATGATTTAGTTTTGATGGCTGAGTTTCATGATATTTGATTTTGTGCACCATGGTTGCACCTACGGGTATTTATACCTTGTACATAGTTATTACTCTTGAGCTGTTGATTGCGATTTCATGCCTATTTTATGCCGGTGATTTGATTTACGCTTCCAGCAGAGTTTCATGTACTTTTAGTGTTTCGATTTTGCACTCGGTATAGCTTATATGTGCTTGTAGTGCATTGATATGTGTTTTGTCCTCGCAGTTGCACACGTTTATGATTTTCTTCATATCTGGGTACAGTTGGTGTTTCTGCTTACGTATTTGAGTTATTGCTGGTATTTATGCATGGGATGCACCAGTTCTATACTTCGTGCGTTTGTCGCACCAGTTTTATATTTCTTGCGTTTATCGCATCAGATTTATATTTCGTGCCTTTGTTGTATCGGATTTATATTTTGTGCATTACGATTGCACCTGACTTCGATTTGATGTCTTTCGGTATGTCGATTTTGATTGTGATATTGATGTGGATTCTTGCACTCCGTGCTTTTGACTGGACTTACGCATATTCGGCGTTGCTATTGGATTTTTGTGATTCTGCGCATATTGAGTGCGCAGGGTCTAGATTTTCGTTCGTGCACGATGGATGCACTGATTTGGATTTTCGCGTATGTTGGGCGCATGTTTTGAGATATGATTTTGGGGCACACTAGATGCACTAAATCGAGATTCTTCGTGCATGTCAGATGCACATGTTTTGGCTGTCAGGCACACACGTTGCCTATGATAGATGTTTCATGCACAACCGTTGCACCTAGATATTGTTTTGTGCACCTGTATGGCACATATATGGATTTTGATTTCCGTGCGCACCAGACGCACAGGGTGGTGTTATGTGCATTTTTGGGATTTATTCCTTTTGGAGCAGTATATTTTTATGATATTGGATATTTGTTTTCATACTGAGCATGACTAGTCAGAGGACAGTACCTGGATATTTTTTTGCATGAATTGATAGTTCGAAGGGATTTCCAAAGAGCGAGCTATAGTCTCAGTATATACCTACGTGTCCGATATGACACAAAACGTTTTAAAAACAAGGAAACCCTTCTGATTATTTTCAAAATGGCGGAACGTGCTTATTAAACAAAGGATATATATACTCATATATAGTTATTTTCTTATGAGAAACGTCCGCCACTGTGCAGTGTTACGCGCATCGCACAGCGACTTAAAAAGATTTGGCATACATTTGCATCAGCTATTTACATGTATAGATTGGATGTCTACATGTATAGTTGATCCATACCATATTGGTTTTGTATTGGATTTGACATTTGCGTCTTTACCTTGACTCCGATGATTGCGAGATGCTTGACGGAGTTTCGATTTTGAGTTATCTGCTCAGTACTCATGCGCATGCATTGCGCTATGATGTTTTATATATAGATGATTTCGGAGCCCAGATGACTTGGAATTTGTATTGAAATATTTTAGTATTTGGGAGTTTAAATTTAAATTCGGGGACCGAATTTTTTTTAAGGGGGGTAGATTGTAACGTCTTCAAAATAATAAAATATGATTTTTGGGAAATTTTATAATTTAATATTATTTTAATGAATATTTTAATATTCTGGGATAATTAAATACAAATAAATGGGGAAAAATTATGGAAAATTCTAAAATAAGGTATTTTAAGGAATTATGCCATTTTAAAGTTTTTAAGATTAGTTATATGCTAATTTAGTGTTAATCGCGATTAAAAATCGCTAATTGGATTTTTAGCACTTTTGAGCAAAAATGTGCACATATCATTTTCCACACTTGTTACACTTGTGTTACATTTCTTTTGCCATGGTTTTCTTTTGGGTTCACTATTCAAGTGAGAAGTGTTAGAAAAGAAAAGAAAAGGAAAAAGGGTAGGTAATGAGTGAGAGAGAGAGACCAAGTCAACCCCACCTTTTTGAGCCATCCTTCATCATTTTCCCTTTCTCATTCTCACTCCTCTCTTTCCTCTTGCTGCTGCTCTCTCATTCCCTCTCTCTTCCTCTTCATAAAATCCTAGATCCACAATGAAAACCAAGCCAAAACCTCATTCCCCCTTCACAAAAATTGTTCCCGAGCTCACTAGCTACACATTGAACCTAGCAAGATTGGATTTGGTGGACTTTGAGCAACTCAAGAATTTTCTTGAGTTGCCAAAGGAGGTAATTTCTGCACCTATAGAGTAGTATTTCAATTCCTTGTGCATCTATTCTAGTTTCATATCGATATTGTGATGTTTGTGGATTTTAGAGAATTCAAGTTAGGGTTTAGGGTAAAACTGAAACTTAAATGAAATTGAGGATGGTGGTAACCTTAGAAACCCTGGTGTGATGCTAAATTGAACCCAAACCTGGAAGTGAAACCAGAATACGGGATTATGGAACCGTTATCGGAAAAACTGGAAATCTGTCACTGTTTTTAAGAATCTGCTATTACCCCGAGACCCTAAAAATGAAACTGAGTTAACAGTGAGATGTGCAGGCACCAGTGAACCACCACCCCAAACCCTAGCTCCCCACTCCACTTTGAGGCCGCCAATTTCTCCATTCTGGCCGCAATTTGCGGCCAGATCAGGAGGGAAATGCCTCGTTTTCTGTGCATGGCCCCATTTCCTCTAGTTTTGACCCTGGGTAGTCTAGTTTTGACTGATTCCATCTAGGGTGAAATCTGGGTTGATTTTCCTATGTTGGTGTATAATTTGGGACTTGTTTTAGCATGGATTTTGGTATTTGGTGATTCATTCCTGTCGGGTGGCGTTTGGACGTCAACGACAAGTGGAATTTGATTGTGTTTACATGCGAGTCGATAGGTTTTTACCTATGCGGGTAGCGTGTGCTATTTTGGTTTCCGATGTGATTTTCATGTGCTTTAGCATTGTGATATACTTGTAGGTACCCCGCGTGATGTTGAGGCAAAGGAGGTGAAGATAGCGACATCGGCTTTGGCACACGAGAAACAAGGTGAGTAGATTTATATCTACGGGGAGAAGTCGGGTGGATGGCGTATAGCACCCCCGCAGTCCGTGGTGATGTATACGAATACGTATACACACATATATTTATTATGTGTTGTTTAGGGTAATTGGTGGTAATAATGGATTATTGGTGATAAGGATGTATCGGTTTAGTATAGTGCGAACCCTAGAGTAGTGGTTGCACTCATACATACATTTACACACATACTTGCATTCATTCTTTCATTTATTAGAGTGCATATGATGGTGCGTATATCTACACATGGGTATGGGACTATGTGTTTATATACGGGATTTGAGGATGATACGTGGTTTGAGATGATACTTGATGTGAGGCCGTGAGATCGGCGATGTGACATAGCTTGTCTTCGAGGTGCGATATGATAGTTTTAGCGGGCCTTTGGACATGTGCTTTACCCGCATTCATATTTTTATAGATGGTATCGATTTGTACTAGACTTAGAGTAGTACCCCAGATTATGCGATCTGATGATAGTGATACCTGATATGTGATGAGGTAGTGTGATATTGACCCCTACCCAGCTATTGGGATGCCGTACGACGATCTACCGTACGAGCCGATATTGATGATAGATCCGCACTCATGAGTCGAGGATATCTTACGATATGTTATTGAGGCGGGATCACCGACTATCATATCTATATATACTGACTCAGATTTAGGTGGTTTCTTACCCCTCCTGTCTAGATTACTTAGTAGACATTGGACTAGACCGAGTCATACCTATTTCAAAACTAACGAATCGGGGATATTTTAAAGATCAGCAAAAGGGTTTATACGGATATTTAAAAAGGCGCATCTTTTCTTAAAACACCCTAGCCCTTATTTTACCAAAAGCCCTGATTCGTCTTATTTCAAAAGGCAAGGTTGCATGATATAGCTATTGGTGTAGATTCTCTACTGTTGCGTTGATTACTTGATTCCACACATTCATGCTGTTTGTATTGCATCGCTTATATTGTTGATATATTTCAGTCATGCTGCTAGGACACCAGCACCATTATCGATGATGCGTATGTTCCACGTACACTGTTGCCGGCTCACACACTTCATCATCGATAATTGCCATGTCACTACACTGTAGTACTGTTGCATTCAGGATATGACCCTTGCATGACATATTGATATGCTTACCTTTCTGCTATATGTCGCATACATGCTGCTTTCTGATTATACGCATTGAGATATGCTGTTTCCATGATATTTTTGGTTTTTGGGAACCGTGGGTGTTTTCAAAGAGGATATGTATTTGTTTTGAAAACCCGGTTACCCTTGATATGATATTTCAGTGCGTCCACCATGTGTTTTCTCGGTGCTGAGTGCGACATGTGTAACCCGAATCGAGGAGTGGACGAGCCGATTGCGGGTACATGGTGGACCCGGTATGGTTCCCCTCGGCAAGATGATCGATGAGCTTTGCCGATTGAGCCTGGAGGCGGGCGAGTACCTACCGGTGATTGGTTGGACCTGGCGGTTATCCGGAGGATACCGACCAGAGTCGATGGATAGATTTGGGCGTCCTGCCGGGGCCGAGGGCCGATACCGCAGACAGAGCCCGCGGGCCGATCCGGACTGACGGAGCCCGATATATGAGGATTTACGTGCCGATGCTGGGCACAGTTTTCATGATGTTTTCGAGTGCCGATGCTGGGCACTCCTGTTCCATGATTTTGACGTGTCGCGAGGGACACGGGTGGGTTATATCCTCATATTTCCATGCACAGGTTCCATGATATTTACTTGCATGATGGTTATTGTCATTGGGTGACGAGTGGACGGGATCCACGTGTGTGCAGATTTGATTACATTGATCATACCTCATATTCATGACAGGCTATTACCTGAGGCACTAGCACGAGCACTTGGCACTACACTCATGTATAGAGATTACATTGCCAGTTTAGCATGCTTCAGCTTTATTCATATTGAGGTTTATTTATATCTGATCGTATTGACCTAGGATGGGTCATGCATTCGATCTCTGCTTGTAGATATTTTCTATTCACGAGTTGGCAACTCACCCCCGTTGTGCCCCAGTTCTTGCAGGTTGCCGTACAGATTCCATAGCGGCATTTCTGGCACACCGCTTCCTTATGGGTGACTTGCTTGGTTAGGTGGGTTCTTTTGTATCCGATCCGCCATTTGTTCATGTATCATTTATTGTATCTTGAATTTCCATCAACCAAAACTTGTATATTGTTTCAGACTCAGAAAACTTGTGTATTATTTCGACCTTAGAGTCGCGCTTGTAGTATTACGGTTTTCTGGCTGTTTTGAGTTCTTTTTGGATTTGATCCTCGCCCTTTGGCGTTGTATATTATTATTGCTTGCGGGTTGTGACCGTCGATTGACGAAGAGCTAGCTCCCGCTTGGGGATGCCTTTTATCATGTTATATATATTATTCTTGTTGTACCCCGTTCGGGGACAGTTTTTACAAAGGAAACTCTGCCGAAATTTTCAGGAAAAGTTACACATTTTTAAAATACATATTCGGCTTAGTTATTTAAAAACTTGGATTTTTGAAACACGATTTCTTTACTTCTAAAAACCAGTTTTCCTTATTTACTTTTTAAATGGTTTTAGATTTCTGGGCTTTTGGCTTACTTGGATCAGATGGAGTCCTATAGGCTTCATAGGGTTCAAGGGCCAGTCACGTGCTCTTTCGGGTCGTGACACTAGGTCATATCAATGCAACCCGACTAGCTAAGTTACATTAAGATGCATATTTAAATCAGTTTGAATTTACATCTTGTGAAACTTGTCAGTCGTGTCACAAAGATAAGATGACCATAGCTCCGTTTACTTGAAACAAAGAAAGGGTTATTGAACTCTTGGGACTGATACATGATGTATGTGGTCCCATGTCTACACATGCCAGGACTGGTTTTTTGTACTTAATTATATTCACTGATGATCTTTCAGTATTCGGACATGTGTTCCTATTGAAACACAAGCCTGAAACTTTTGAGAAATTCAATGAATATAAATCCGAAGTAGAGAACCAAAACGGGTATAAGTATTACATCCTTTGATGGGATCAGGGAGGAGAATACTTGTGCATGGAATTCTTGGACTATTCTAAAGGAGAATGAGATTCTCTCTTAGCATTACTCCTCCGTATACACCACAGCAAAACGTTGTATCGGGGCGGAGCAATCGCACCCTATTAGATATAATACGCTCTATGATGAGTACTGCTGAGTTGCCTGTTTTCTTTTGGGGTTATGCGCTTGAAGAAGCAGCATCCCTATTGAATTGGGTTCCAATCAAATCAGTGCCTACCACTCCATATGAGATATGGTATAGGAAGAGCCCATCTCTTAAGCATGTTAAGATTTGGGTTGTCCGGCCTATGTCTAAAAGCAAAATCCGGACAAGCTCCAGGCAATGTCAGTTCTGTGGAAGTTTGTTTGATATCCCAAGTATTCGCAGGGGAATATCATCTACCACACCGAAAAACAAAAGGTGTTTTATTTCTTGGCATGCCACCTTTTTAGCAAAATGAATTTTTTAAGGAAGAAATTTGTAGTCATGAGGTAGAACTGGAATTAGTTCCAGCTATACAAACTACAGCTGATGATTTTGTAGAACCAGAGGATTCAATAGTTCTCAACGAACCTCAGCCTCTCCGCCGATCTTATAGGGTTCCTCATCCGCCTGAGAGATACTTCGGTTTTCTCGATGACAGTGGGAGCGAGGATTGCATCATGGAGATGATGACCCAACTAGTTTCGAGCATGCCATCATGAGTGGGGACTCTGTAAGAATGGTTGGATGCTAAGCGATCTGAGATAGAATCCATATACACCAACAGAGTATGGACTATGGTTGCTATATCTGAAGGGTTAAATCCCCATCAGGAGCAAGTATATCTTGAGAAGATTACTTGGTGTAGATGGAAAAGTTGAGACTTTCAAAACTAGACTTGTTGCAAAAGGTTCTCGTCATCGACCAGGTATGGATAATGATGAAACCTTTTCTCCAGTGGTTATGCTTAAGTCCATCCGGATCCTACTTGTCATTGCTACATACCATGACTACGATATCTAGTGGTTGGGTGTCATGACTGCTTTTATGAATACTGATTTAGAAGAGAGCGTCTATAAGTACACAGCCAGAGGGCTTCGTAGACAGTGGCAGCAGTGGAAACGTGTGCAAGTTGCTTTATGCGTTAAAGCAGGCATCGCGGAGTTGGAACATCTGTTTTGATGTGATATTCAAAGCGTTTGACTTCATCAAAATGGTAGATGAACCTTGTATGCACAAAAAGGTAGTAGAGAGTAAGGTGGTCATTCGCATATTGTACATGGATAATATACTCTTGATAAGAAAGGAGTTTCCTATTCTACACTCGGTCAATCTCCTCTTATCACATTGATTCTCCACATTGGATCTAAGTGATACCTCCTAAATCCTGGGTTTTGGATCTATGAGATAGATCTAAATAGATGTTAGGATTCTCAGTAGGAGTAGTGAGATGGTATCAAATGATCCTGGGGAGAATCACTGGACAGCTTTGGAGAACCTTCTTAAGTACTTGAGAAGCACTAAAGAAATGTTCTTGGAGTTTGGTAACGGTGAACTCCAGTGGGAGTACTTTACCGACTCGAGCTTCCAGAGTGATAAGGTCGACTGTCAGATAGTCGCAGGCTTTGTCTTTACCCCAGAAGTGGGGCGGTATGTTGGAAAAGTTCCAAGCTAGATACCGGGACAAACTAGACGATAAAGGTTGGATACATCGCTATCAACGATGCTACCAAAGAGGCAGTCTGGGTGTATATTTGTTCATGAGATGAACTAGGTTCCTACCATTGTGTGACAATGGAGGTGTGGCTTTGGCCTTGGAACCCCGGTCCCATCAATGACCCAGACATATTCTAAGGCAGTATCACCTGATCAAGGAGATGGTTGATCTCCAAGAGATCGAGGTTAGGAGAGTTGACGCGAAGGATGACACGGAGGATCCACTCACAAAGGCCTTTCCTACGAGAGACTTTTATAGGACGTTGGGTATGCGATACTACAACAAGTGGCCTTAGTGCAAGTGGGAGATAGTTAGTTGTATGTATGCCCTAGAGGCCATTATTGTACATGAATGTATAGTATAGTGGATGTTGGGACATATATAGGGAGGACTTTCTTGCTCGACAAGATAGTACGCTATCTGGTTGCTCTTTATCTTAACATGTACACTTACTGCTCTCTGTTACATGTTGATAAAGCCCTTAGGATATGTACTTGACTACCAGGATTATGATGCAGATCATACTAGTGGGGCCTACGCAGTCCATGAGTTCATCCTTCAATTGTTCCTAGTCGAGGGAATATCGAGACATAGCATCGATATTCCAGAGTAGACTTTCGTATAGCTTCTCAACCCATATGATGGGCGATGGATGATCCCATATCCATTAGTGTTTGACATCAGAGATGGTATACGGGTGCTCAGTGGAGACTGGGTACACTGAACGTACTCGCCGAGAACTCCTTGATGGTATTATACCTCACGTCAGATAGCAGTTCTCTGGTGACACTGGTACAGGTTCGTCTGTCGACCCGAGATCGTCATAGAGTCTTGTGTGTCTCCTACTGTGCTTTGATTTCCACCCTACCATGGCTCTACTGAGTCGTGCAAATAGGTGGTTTTATGGTATAGTCCCGAGTCACATGGAGGCAATGAGCGATAGTAGGGGATTCGTCTCTCCCGATATTGGGGGTTGATGTTGCGCTATGCCCGACTGGCCATAACTGAAAATCTCTGGCCAGGGTAGATGAGATTTACTGGTTAGTGTTATCAGTAGTTTCTCGACCCTTTATGGACCTTGCATAGGCATGACTAATCAAGCTATTGGGGTCTGACGTTTACCACCCCTAGGCGAGATATGCGACATATCATACGAAGAGACCGAACTGTACAGTAGTGTTACTGATTGGAATCGCAGGAGTATGAGCAGGCTTACTTGTTGATCTTCTGATCGCTCAATACTCGGTTGGCCTTTACGTTTAGCAGACCGCTTGCGGTTTGTAGGTGTTTGATATGATTATCACCTACTGCCGGCGTATTGATGAGTCTTTAGAGTCCTACACAGAGGTTTCCTGGTTCATGCGAAACGAAGTAGGAGCATATATGTGATATGTGTAGGACCGAGATTAATGTGCATATGTGATACCGTATTCTATTCTCGCGATATGTGATATCGGTCGGTTATATGTGATATAGCCGGGTTATCGGATCAAGTGTTGATTTGATAGGATATTACATTTGATATTAGTCGGTTGTATGTGATATAGCCGGATTATTAAATCAGATGTTGATTTAATAATTTAATGTTTAATTATATATGTTATATATTGATTTACATTAACTAATATTAGCTCACTTAAACATTTTTTTCTCTCACCAGTGTACACTTAGTATATATGTGATATATATTAATGTACATTATTTTGTGTCATTCTAGATGCCACATGATACATGGGTGTATGAGACTCACACCATGCAAATAATAATGAAGGGTTTTTATTTATTTAAAGTAAATCAAAATTGGTTGGAAATTGTCACATGGTTGAAGATTGTAGAAACTTGTGGAACCATTGACCAAGTCCACTCTTTTTTTTTACTTGAAGATATTTATTAATCAAACCATTATTGTTTAGCCGTGGTTGATTCTCTACATGAGTTATTGTATGACACTAAATCATCCATGGTTGCTATTCTCACCTCATGGTTTTCATTTGTTCTTCAATTCATCTCCTTCTTCATTTTGAGAAAAATCTTGCTAGCTTTTTCTAAGTAAGAAAATATTGTGAGAAAATAAAATCTAGAGTGAGCCCACTTCCTATTTCATCATCCTCTACTATTAGCCATTTATTTTAGGGTGTTTGCTTCACTAATTCACATATTAGTGAAGAGATAGCATGAGCTTGAGTCTCCTCGACGTAGATCATCTTCGGCCTCGAAAACTTCGAGCAAGCTTGTTCATTTCTCCAAGAGAACCCATACTAGAGTTCGGGAGATCACTATTCGCAGCGAAGGGACTATTACACGGAGCTTTAGATGTGAAGGACCGGTCTACAAAGGTTGTATTCCTTGTTCACTTACTTGTAATGGTAGATTACATGTTTCATTTTGTCTAGTTACTGTAGCTTGATCCTTGTTAAGGGTTCTTTAGAATCTTAGAATTTTTGAAATTGACATGCTTGATGTCTTGAAACCCCAATAGGGTGCCGAGGAATCCCAACATTATCTTGATCTAAAGTATCATCCGAAGAAAGTTAATATATTGCCAGATGCGCTAAGTCGGTTTCCAGCAATACGTATGTTGACCGCATAGAAGGAGATCATAGATGAGTTTCAGAGATTCGAGTTGGAGATCATATTAACACATTCTTCAGGGCAGTTGATGCAATTGCAGGTACAGTCATCCTTGATCGATAACGTTAAAGCAGCGCAGTCGCATGATCCAAGATTACAGAAGTTTTGAGAACAGGTCGAAGCGGGACTTCGAACGGACTTGTTGATTGATGAAGATGGTTCGTTACAATATGGGCGCCGTTTATGTGTGCTGAAAGGAGATATTCATGAAGAAGTCATGAAGGAGGCTCATAGTTCCGTATATTCCGTACATCCGTAAGGCACAAATATGTACCGAGATCTATGACATCATTTCTGTCGGGAAGGCATAAAAAGAGAGATTGCTCGCTACGTATTGAAGTGTTTTGTGTGTCAGCGGGTCAAGACTGAATATCAAAGGGTAGCTGGTTTATTACAACCAGTTCGATTCCTCAATAGAAGTGGTAACATATAACCATGGATTTGGTGACAGCTTTACCGCGGCGTCCAAAAGGCAATAATGCAATTTGGGTGATTGTTGATTAATTGACCAAGGCATCTCATTTTATACCGTTTCGAGTTGGTCAGTCGACAGGAGCTTTAGCAGAGCGGTACATGCAGGAGATTGTGAGATTGCATGGAGTACCCGTGAGTATCGTTTCCGATCGTGATACCCGATTCTTATCGCACTTTTGGAGGAGTCTACAGAAAAGTTTGGGGGCTCGATTGAAGTTTAGCACCTCCTACCATCCTCAGACAGATGGCCATCCGAAAGAACGATCCAAACTCTTGAAGATATTTCGAGAGCATGCATGTTAGACTTCAAGGGTTGATAGGAAGATCATTTGCACTTGGTAGAGTTTTCTTATAATAACAATTTTCAGCGACTATACAGATGGCTCCAATCGAAGCATTATACGGTCGTAAGTGTCGCTCATCTGTCTGTTGGGAAGATATTGGATAAAGAAGATTATTGGGACCAGATCTTGTTGTGCAAACCGTGGAGAAAATTATCGTGATTCGAAATCATATGAAGGCGGTACAAGTTCAACAGAAAAATTGGGCTGATACAGGATGAAGACCTCTGAAGTTCGCAGTTGGTGATCTTGTATTCTTGAAGATATCACCGACCAGAGGATTGATCCGTTTTGGCAGTCGAGGTAATCTTAGTTCTCGATTCATACGGCCTTTCGATTTTAACTAGCGCGTTGGAAAAGTAGCTTATCAATTGGCTTTACCACCATCCTGAGCGAGTGTTCATGACGTGTTTCATGTATCTCAACTCCGCAAGTATGTTCGAGATGAGACGCACGTCCTAGATCACTCGGAGCTGACAGTAAGGAAGGATTTAATATACGAAGAAAGACCGATGGCGATTGTGGATCGACAAGACAAGGTCCTCAAAAACAAAGTTATCCCTCTAGTACTTGTTTCATGGGGGAATCTTTCGTACGGAGATTCTACTTGGGAACGTGAAGATGAGATCCGACAGAAGTTTCCACACCTCTTTCCTTAGATTCATATTTTCTTGTCTTTTCTTGTTCTGGGAATTTCGAGGATGAAATTATTTTGTAGTTGGGTATAATATAATACCCTAGTGCGTTTATACCATATTTTATTTGGGTATTTTCTAATTTTGTGACAACTTCTTGCTTATTATCGTTTTGGGTGCGGATAGTGCATTTGGTATCTGTGATTAGTATCCGACTCGACCCGCATGATTGAAACCCATCAAGGTTCTAGATTACGACATATCCTTACTAGTACAAAGGATCCGTGCATATCTAGGTTCTATATACATGTATCATATATTTAGTATCTGCATATATTTCAAATAATACAAATTATAACCAAATATATATTTTAACATCTAGCATGGCATGTTATCATACCCCACATCATATGGTTACATCCAGACATCGGTTTCATGTCCGGTATGATAAAACAGACTCGTTTAGATCGCTACGTATTTTTACGTATATCCGTTCTTGGGGGTATGATTTTATTTAACAGGATATCGCATTATGGTTTTGGCTTATACGTATATTATCTATATTTTAAAACTAGAATTTTAGAAGAGACCGAGGTATTTTCGGAGTATTTTGTTATTAGCTATATAATCCTAGAAAATATATTATAATATTTCTTTAAAACTTTTAAACCTTAACAATATTATATATAGGAATATTTTATATAATATAAATCTTATTCTCTCTCTCCCCATACATATATATATATATATATATATATATATATATATATATCTTCTATTTTTTAAACTCATCAATTAAATATACACAGCTCTCTCTCTCTCTTCCTCACTTCTTTCCTCAAACCCCTGCCGAAACCTAACCCTAGCAGCCCATAACCCTCGTCACCAATCTCCCCACAATTACCCCAACCTTGTCACCACCCCCCCAACACTTCCTTACAACCTCCTCTTTCACCTCCTCTTCTCAACCACCGACCACGACATCCCGACAAACCCAAACCACAACACCTGCAACCCAATAAACCTCATCATCGCAACCCTTCGCCTTTGCTGTCGACCACGACCACCTTCACCACCTCCTCTTTTCATCCCTCTCCCCTTTCTCCCTGAGAACCCACAACCCAGCAAACTTTATCCACCTTATGCCACCCTACAACCCTGAACTGCAAACCCGCAACCCACGACCCAACCCTGCAACTTCACCGCCGATCACCTCACCATCTCGACCTCATCGAACTCACATCCACTTCCTCTTCCTCCTCTCCTCTTCCCGAGCCCTACACACCCATCTCTACAACTCAAACCCCGACGACCTCCACAACAGAACCCAGAAAAACCCATCGCTATTAAACTTCATCGTCGATGGAAGCCATCGCCGTCGCTGTTGTCTCCCTATCCTCTAAACCCACAGCCAATAGCCAGCCCAATCCCTCCCCTTCTCCTCTTTTCTTTCTTTCTTCTCTTTCCTTGATTTCTTTCTTTCTTGATCGGTTCCGGCCGTCTCGCCGGAGTCGCACACGTCGTCGACGATCCGGATAACCTAGTCATCGTCGTCATCTAGCGTAATCGCGTCTTTGATTAGCCAGGTCCAATCCTGCACACGCGTGTGCTGCATCGCGACGTTCACCCGACGTCGAACGTGACGTACATACCCCGACGTGAGATCCGATCAAGCAAGTTTATCTTGCAACATACTATGTTAATATATTTATATCCATATGAATAAAAATAATACATCTGTTTTAATTATGCATCAAATGTTTTAGATTTACCGTTTTTCGATGTCCTTTCGTATCCGTACTGATAATAATATATCTAATTTCATGCCGGAACATCCTGATATCGTTATACTACTATATTAGTGCAACGTGTTATCTAGATTGCATCATACGTAGTCATGGACGTATAAAAGGTTATTACAGATAGATACATATGTATCCTGATATCCGTCGTGCCTGCCGTGTTCAGATATTCGTTACAGTTTCACATTTGGTATCTATTTGATACATATGCATCACATGACATGTTCACGACACACTACTTTACTTATTACTTGGATCTAGTTACTAATACCAACAATCCTGATCTGTTGTCTTGACGGACGTTACTTGTTGTCTGCATAGACGAAAACCTGTACGATCCTGTGTTGGCATTAGATCTATATTGGCAATACCTGACTTGAACACAAATCTGGGGGTAAAGGGGAAATCAAGAATGTAACCGAACGTAACTCAAAAGGCTATTATTACATGTTTGCCGTTTTTCCGGGCGTTACGGAATAATCCCGTTTGCCATTTTTTCGGGCATTACGGAATAATTACATGTTTGTTGTTTTTCCGGGCGTTATGGAATAATCATGTTTGCCGTTTTTCAAGGCGTTACGGAATAATCTTGTTACTGTTGTCCCGTGGGGAATGAACAGGGTATAAACTGTTGAGTTACGATGAAAATTATATTAATTGATTTCGAAGACTTTAGAATAGAAAATCTAGAAGCACAGTTTTAGGTTACACATCACATATCACATACATACACATACCCCACTGTTTCATATCTGTATTATTCATTTATATTCATATTTACCTATATCGTTACATGTGGTTATTACTGCTATTTTGATATTATGACGCATTGACGTTTGGGTTTTGTATGACCCAGTTTCTCTATCTTTATCACAGGCTGAACATGAATACTTTAGCCGTCAAGCCGAGCAATAAGGAATTAAACATATGTGGTTTAGAGATGTTTTAGTTTAGTTTTTTTCGCAGTTTTATTTCTTGATGTGAGCCCATATTGGGACAAGTTTTCAGATGTTTATTGGATTTAATTCGTTTCCGCTAATACATTTTCTTAACTTTTTTACTGTAGCAAATAGACATGTACTAGCTAGTTTTATATATTTTCTGTTCTTGATATCCTATAGACAGCCGTAATATGACTGTGGAAGGATATTTGTTAGCCACAGGTAGCATGGTTGGCTCTGTCACGTGCCGTAGTTTGCGTACTCTGGGAAGCGGGACGTGACACAATAAAATACCCATTGAGTTTTGATTTGGGTTTTGTAATTTGGATTTCAAGAAGAGAAGAAATTGATTGGGATTCATGTAAATTTTTATTTAGATATTCTTGATTGATTCTATGAAGAACCCAGTTTTTATTTTGTGTTTTATAATTTGGATTTCAGGCAGGGAAGAAATTGCCTGAGATTCATGTAAACTTTTATTTAGGTATTCTTAATTGGTTCTATGAAAAACGTATTGGGTTTTGTTTTAGGTTTTTGAATTTGGATTTCAAGAACCGTGCAAGTTGATTGGGATTCATGTAAATTTTTATTTAAGATATTCTTGATTGATTGATTCTAAAAAACTCATTTGACATTTTTTCCCTCGATTTTTTATGTACTATTTTAAAAAAGAAGCATTGAACTACCTCTCTTTCATCAACAAATCATTTTTGAAGAAAATTAATAGACGGGTATTATGTTAGTAAATCAATAAATTGAGTCTGTTTAGGATAATGTTTTGATGATAGTTATTTGCCTTTGTTAATTGTAGTCGTTAGAATTGACAGTAGTGAAAGAAGTGTGTATTTTAGTCAATTAACTGTCTCCAATGGCTAAATCTAACTGAACTTGGATGCCTATTTAGTTTAATTTCAGGTTTTGAGTGTGTTTTTTTAAAATATCAAGTATTGGATGGGATATTTCAAAATATGGAAGTTTAGGGTGGGGTAATTCGAAAAAACCCTTCAAATTAAAAAGTTTTCATTACGTGAGCAAAAGAGAACACATTGTTTCATATTATTTTGGAATAATAGATCATAACATGATGTAGGTGGAGTTCGGACCCCAAACCTTCCTCTCACTCAACTGCATGAACATTTTCTTGCTAGGCTATATATATATATATATATATATATATATATATATATAAGAATGAACCTATTGTTTGCATTCAAGCATTTCGGTTTTCATGTTTGGTTAACAACAGCTTTAGCTTAAATGAACAATGAAGTTGCAAAATGCAACAAATAAAACCATTCAAAATATGGCCATGGCCATAATTAGGGTTTAGCATAAGCCAGTCATAGCCATTTAAGCGAATTTGCAATAAAAATATGTATTTCCCATTTTTCTCTTTTTTCCTTTTTCATTAGATGAAGTCGTTTGAATTTGAAAATCCAACAACAAAATTTTGAAACATTCAAACTATAGACTCGTATTTACCGAAAATGTTCCATGCAACTTCATTATATGGAACAAATGTTTATTTTCTATTGTTGCTAACAAAATAGTCCTAACATAAAAATAGGTGAATGCGGTTTATATCTAGTCTTGCATGCAGTGCCCTGCATAAAGAAAAGAAAATGTCCATTGTTAAAATTAGTGAATTGTCATAGTTAGAAAGTGATGATGGTCACAAGTGGTGTCCCCTCAGATTACGATACGTGGCAGATGACGTGTCCCGGATTCCACGGGGATGGAATAAGTGAGCCGTATCGGAGCCATTCCCTGGGGCCCCTTCTCAGGGGAGGTCCCCGATCTTTCGGGAGACCCCCCTGAAAGACATTCCACCTTCATCTAGAAGACTACCAACAGTTCGTCTCTGAGCTTCCTCAGTCTCCTCGCCTCCGAGCTTTCCCTCATACCGAGCTTCCTCGGCCGCCCGCTCGTCTCCGAGCTCCAAGCACGTCGAGCTTCCTCGGCCTCCCGATCGCCTCCGAGCAATCGCAGAGCTGAGCTTCCTCGGCCTCCCGGCCTCCCGAGCCCTCCCGGCCTCCCGAGCCCTCCGAGCTATCGCAGAGCAGAGCTTCCTCAGCCTCCCGGTCTCCTGATCGCCTCCGAGCTATCACAGAGCTGAGCTTCCTTGGCTTCCTGGCCCATCTCCGAGCCATCCGCCGAGCTAAGCCTCCCCAGCTCTTCAGGTCAAACAAGAACGCCGATCCCTAGCACTTTCGTAAAGGCTCCGCATATCTCGCCAAAGCGAGATAACCGCCGCCCTGCATCCCGCATCCCACGCTGGCGTGTCCACCCCATTATTGAGCGTATCCCGTCATTAATGATGGGATTTCGTCATTCACGCATGCGTAACATCAGGGGCGTAATTGAAGGCGAAGATCTCGCGCATGCTCGCCCCATGTGACCACTATAAAACCCCTCTCTCGGACGACTCAAGTAAGGCAATTTGAATCCAATAGGCCGCTATTCTGCTCAAATTCCTCGGCTAACTTTTTCGTCGGAGGGTCCTATGGTGGTCACCCATCTTGGGACTTCTTTGCAGGTAGCTCGGCTTCCACCTCAAACTCAACCCATTGAGATCCACACATTTAAGGAGGCAACCTCCGAATCCAATCTCAACCGTCCAAGGTCTCCATCAGTTGATGCCATATGTGGGAACCGTAAGACTTATCTTGTTCCACCAACAAAAGTTGATCCTCCGCCCTCGGTCCAAATAGTGAGCGATGACCGCAACAATCCAAATACGAGCCGCCACAATGAAGGCGGAAGCATCTTGCCTCCCGCTCCTAATCCCATCGGCGCCTTATTCGTTCGGATAGACAGGCTCACATTGCTGGTGGATGTCCTCGTTCGCATCCAAGCAGCGGGCCACACCCACCAGGCCACAGTTCCCCCTCCTCGGGATAATGACGTCCATCGAAGGACGGACGGACATGCTCAGGCCCTCGATCTACTTCGTCCTCGTCACAGTGCCACTGAGAACCGGCGGGCCGACTCCGGCCACTTTAACCCACATGCGGCGACTGATTCCATGACCCGCTGGGCTCCGGACAGCTCCACGCCGCGGTTCTAGGGAAGACTAGGCCATCGTTCCAATGCCCACCATGCGTTCTCGCCCCCTGAGGAGGTATTGGTCAGCTCGCCTACTTCCAGGCATGACCGACACCTCCCCTCCCGCCGGGGTCGTGCAAACGACGAACGCCGGGGCCACTCGAGAAGGATCTCACCCGAGGATTTGTGAAATCTGATAAAGCGGAATCGAAGCCGCACACTGGCGTAGACCCGGAGCGGGGACAGTCACCACTCCGACTGTGCGGAATCCTTAGGCTACCACCACCGACTCAAGGCCCTCAAGAAGAAAATCGAGGGCATACACCAGGACGGCCAAGCATCCGGCGAAGGGGCATGGTACTCTGCCAATTCGCTAACGAAACCCTTTACGGAAGAACTGCTGGCCAAGCACGTCTCGTTCAGGAAGAAACCGCCCAAGGTGGCCCTCTTCGACGGGAAATCCGGCCCAAAAGACTATCTAGACGCCTTTACGGCCGGCATGAGCTTCCAGGATAACTCTGACGCAGCCCAATGAAGAGCTTTTCCCACCGCCCTCATCTGGGATGGCCAGGACTGGTTCCGAGGACTAACGCCACGCTCCATCTCGACCTTCAGTGAGCTGGCCACCCAATTCCTCAGCCACTTCATCGGGAATTGACGACAAAAGAGAACATTCGACTACCTTTCCACCATAAAGAGCGGGGATAAGGAATCCTTTAAGGGATACGTCACTCGTTTCTACAACACTCTCCTCGAGGTCTCCGAGCACCAGGATGAAAATGTCATCACCGCACTAAGGTCGGGTCTTAGGCACAAAGAGTGGCTCCGCTCTTTTTCATTAGCGCAACCTAAGACCATGGCCGAGGTAAAAGCTTAGACCGAGCGGGAGATCCAACTCGATTCGGAGGTGAACGCCAACCTGCCCCGGGGTGACCAGGCCGACCAGAAGAAGAGGGGCAGAGAAGAGAAGAAGAGAGTCGACCGGACAAAACCCTACTCCCCGAAGTTCCAGGAGTACACTCCTCTAAACATCTCCCAGACCGAGCTGTTCGAGGAAGCGAAAGGCGAGAGATTCTTCAAGCTCCCGCCAGTCACCCAAAGAGTGGCTAAGCGCATCTGGGGACCGAACTACGCCTTCCATAGGTCGCAGGGTTACCCGATCAAAACTGCAAACAACTCCATGAATACATCGAGGATTTGATCCGCTCTGGCCACTTGGCGAAGTACCTGTGGGACAAGCGGCAGGCAGACCGAGAGCAAGAGAACCAGCCCCCTTCCGGTGAATTAACGATCGGGCAAATCATGGTCGTTACCTCGGCCGTTATCCTGGAACCTGATCGGGAAGCCGGCGAAAATCTCCAGCTCTTACTAGTCGAGAGTACAAGTGAAACACCTCGGAAGAAGTGCAGAACGGCCGAGCCCGTCATCTTCACCGATGAAGACCTCCACGGTATATCCTTACCTCATAACGACCCCCTCGTCATAACAGCCCGGGTCTACCGTTACGAGGTACAGAGGATTCTATCCCGGCCGAGGGAGTGGTCACCCTCCTCCTCAACATCGGAGAGGTAGGCCATACGAGGACCGTACTTGTAGAATTCATCGTCACTAAAATCCCCTCATCCTACAACATACTCCCGGGACGCCCGACATTAAACGCCCTTCCGGGCTCAAATCTCAACCTACCACCTTGCGATCAAATTTCTATTAGACCAAGGGGGATAGGTCGGGCCTACGGGAACCAGCAGATTGCTAGGGTTTGTCTCGCCTCCGTGTCGTCCACCGGAGAGACGGGCGACGATTTTGAAGATGCGTGTGATTTCCAAGGGTCTTTGGACACGCGCGATGACCAAAAGAAAGTCCGAGGATCCCCGGTAGAAGCACTGACGGAAGCCCCCTACATCGAAGAGGTCGACGACGGAACCGTCCGAATTGGTTCCCTCTTATCCAGGAACCACCGTGAGGACCTGATATGGTTCCTCTGAGACAACTCAGACATGTTCGCTTGGACCCCCGCGGATATGCCCAGGACAAAGTGATCTCCCACAAGCTCGGGGTCGACCCAAAAGCAAAGCCCGTCCGGCAAAAGAAGAGAAACTTTCCGCCGGGAAAGCAAATGGAGATTGAGGACGAAGTGGATCGACTGCTTGCCGCCAACTTTATCAGAAACTTGGACTATTCAGAGTGGCTGGCGAACGTGGTCATGGTCAAAAAAAGGCCAACGGGAAATGGCGCATGTGCCTGAACTTCACCGATCTGAACAAGGCATGCCCCAAAGACAACTATCCAATCCCTCGGATAGACCAGTTGGTGGACAGCTCAGCCAGCTATGAATTACTTAGCTTTATGGATGCGTTTTCCGGTTACAATCAGATCCGGATGAACCCGGCAGATGAAGATCTTACCGCATTCACCACAGCACGGGGGGTATACTGCTACAAAGTGATGCTCTTTGGTCTTAAGAATGCTGGGGCTACATAGCAACGCCTCGTCAACAGACTGTTCAGGCCGCAGATCGGGAGAAATATGGAAGTTTACGTCAACGACATGCTAGTGAAATTCGTTTCCTCGGCAGGAAAATCCAAAGACCTCGGCGAGACATTCAACGTCTTGCGCAAATATAAAATGAAACTCAATCCGGCTAAGTGCACGTTCGGAGTCACCAGTGGGAAATTCCTCGGGTTCATGGTAACCCACCGAGGAATCGAAGCAAACCCGGAAAAGATCAATGCCATCGTCGACATGGCATCCCCCAAGAGTAATGTGGAGATCATGCGCCTCACCGGGAGGTTCGCTGCCCTGAGTCGCTTCATGTCCAGGTCTGGGGAAAAGTGCTTACCATTCTTCAAAACCCTAAGGAAGATTCCCAAGTTCGAATGGCCTGAGGAATGCCAGAACACTTTCGAGCAGCTCAAGGCACACCTAGCAACTCCTCCGCTACTCACTCGACCAGTCAAAGGCGACGAGCTATTGTTATACCTCACGGTCTCTGATCAAGCTGCAAGCTTGGTGCTCGTCAGGGAAGTCGATGGTGTGCAGAAGCCGGTTTACTACGTGAGCCTTGTCTTCAAGGATGAGGAGACAAGATACCCGGCCATGTAGAAGATAGTCCTGGCACTTATCGTCACTTCCAGGAAACTCCGACATTACTTCCAAGCACACACAATCCTCGTCCTCACCGAGCGACCTTTAGGGTCTATCCTCGCCTCCCCCGTTTCTTTGGGTCGTTTGGAAAAATGGAGATGGGAATTGTCCCAATTCTATATTAGGTACCGCCACCGGCAGGCCATCAAAGCGTAGATCTTAAGCCTATTTTGTTGTCGAGTGCACCATTTCCATTAAAGGTGGAACGGCAGAACAAGGCCCCGAACCACGTCCGTCGATCGAAGAGATATCCGACCCCATCCCGGACTGGGTGCTATATGCAGACGGATCCTCCACTGAAGAAGGGAGCGGGGCTAACTTGATCATCCGCGGCCCAAATGAAGTAGAATTGGAATACTCCTTAAAGCTTGGGTTCAGAGCATCAAACAACACCGCCCAATACGAAGCCTTATTAGCAGGATTGCGAACCGCATCCGAGGTGGGGCTGAAGATCATCAGAATCCGCAGCGACTCTGCACTAGTCGTCGGCCAGGTAACCGGGAGTTTCGAAGCCCGGGAACCGCTCATGATAAAGTACCTAGACGAGGTAAAAAGACTTCGCAAAAATTTCAACGAAGTCCAGGTAGAGCAGATTCCTCGAAATCTGAACACCCAAGCTGACGCAATGAGCAAGCTCACCTCTTTCTATACGGCCAACCATAAGAGGAATATCCTCTTTAAAGTATTACCACGGCCCAGCGTGGAGGACGGAGAGGTAACACTTCTGATATACACGACTCAGAAGGAAGGTCAAGATTGGAGGAAGCCCCTCGTGGAATTCCTAAAAGATGGCACACTTCCAGAAGACCGAGGAGAGGCACGCCGCCTTCGAGCAAAAGCTCGTACTTTCGTCTAGAGCAATGGGAACCTTTACAAGAAATTATACACTCAGCCCCTACTTTGATGCATTGATCCCCCCGAAGCCGACTATGTTCTACGAGAGATACACGTAGGGGTCGAGGGGGCACACTAAGGGGCCCGCACCCTGGTCCAGAAGATGCTGCTCCAAGGATATTATTGACCGAGCATACACCGGGATGCCGAGAAGTTTGTCAGAAGATGAAAAAGCTGCCAACTCCATGGTAGCATACCTTGTCTCCCCGCTACCGAGCTAACAACCCTTAGTTCCTCTTGGCCGTTCGCACAATGGGGGATGGACATGGTGGGCCAACTCCCCACCAGCACGTGCGGACACAAATACATCCTCGTCGCGGTAGACTGCTTCACAAAGTGGATAGAGGTCGTCCCCATTAGAAAACCAGATGCCGCCTCCACTATAAAGTTCCTACAGGACAATGTAATCACCCGATTCAGGATCCCGAGATGCATCATCACCGACCATGGGACCAACTTCGAAAACGAAAAAGTCAAAGAGTTTTGCAGCGAGTACCACATATTAATGAAGTTTGCCGCGGTTGTCCATCCTCAATGCAATGGGCAGGCAGAGGTTGCGAACTGGGGCGTCATCCGCGGTATCCGAGCCCGTCTAGAAGGAAGACAAGGCGGCTAGGTCAAGGAACTAGCTCGGGTCCTGTGGGCACTGCGAACGTCAAGAAAAACACCCACAGGAGAAACCCTCTTCAGCCTCTGCTACGGCACCGAGGCCATGGCTCCCGCGGAGATCGGATTGCCCAGCTACAGAGTTGAACACTTCGATGACGAATCTAACACCTCGGTGCTCCGGACCAACTTGGATATCCTACTAGAGAAACGGGACCGAGCACAGATCAGAGCGGCCGCCTATCAACAACAAACTGCTCGCTACTATAACGCCCGAGTCAAGCATCGCGCCTTCAAGGCAGGAGATCTAGTCCTACGAAGGAACGAGTTCATAGACCAAACAAGACTGCACAAATTCTCTCCAAAATGGGACGGCCCATTCCTCGTAGCAGAAATATTGCCCGGTGGAGCATATCGCTTGCAATACGCCATAGGACGAAAGTTTCTTCGACCTTACAACGCCGAAAAACTCAAATTGTATAAATGAATGTATTTTCTCCCTTTTGAAGCGATGTAAATTTTATTAAGTTATAAAAGGCTTCTTCCTTCTTCCACAAATTTCGTTTTCTTTCTCAGTTCCGTGATCCCTAAGCTCGTCTTGAAAAAGCATGTAAACAATGCAAAAGGACATAAGGAAACAAGATGCCTCATTAAGAAAAACTTTTATTCATCAAAGAGGTATTATAGGCTCCTCAGCCTTACAAAACATATATATTTACAAAAAGGGAGGCCAGGGATGATGAAAGCATTGTTGATGATACTTGGAGGAAATCTTCGCCAGCTGAGCCCGAGCTTCCTCGGCTGCCACGGAAGCACCATCCGCTAGACAAAAGTCAGCGACCAGCCTCTTCTGGAAACACTCCAGAAGAAGGCCCACTGATCGGTCCTGCCTGCTCTTCGAGATCAAGCCAAGATGGTAGAGCGACTGCAACTTCTCGATCACCTCGTCCCTCAGCTGCCGAGACAGGACATCGTGCGGCCTCGGGGACATCCTGCAGATCGCGTAGATGAGCAGTTCGAGGAGCGGAGAACGCCGGGGAAGAAGGCGTCCAAAGTTCCCCTCCACACGATCGATCACCGCCTCGTATGTCTTCTCGGAGCGGTCGAGGTTGTAAAGATACACATCGTCACAAAAAATGATCTCCCTGATGAGCACACACGGATGACCGACCATTTTCAGAAACACAAGGCTAGAAAGAAACCAACATACCCTCTCTATTTATAGCCTCAACCAAAACCTGCAAAGGCCGTAATTTACGCGCACAAGCGACACGAATCGCGAGACGTCTTAAATTCCTGAGATGGAACGGACACGTGTCGGCCATGCCTGTCTTCAGAGGCGGCAATGCGGCCCACGGAAGATTGAACAACGCCCTCTCTCCCGCCAATGTGGCCACGGAAGGTTGAACGACGCCATCACTCCCGCCAACGCCGCCACGGAAGTTTGAACGATGCTCCAGGAAGGAGCAAGGGGGTATCTGAAACCCTCCTCACGAGGCTACCGAGCAGCTTCCCTGTCCGGTCCATCCCTAGCTGGTAGATTCCTATCCATCTATGCTAAGGATCTAAGCCCTCCTCACGAGACTACCGAGAAGCTTCCCTGCCCGGTCCATCCCTAGCGGGTAAATTCCTACCCATCTACGCTAAGGATCCCAGCCCTCCTTACGAGGCCACCGAGCAACTTCCCTGCCCGGTCCATCCCTAGCGGGTAGATTCCTACCCATCTACTATTAGGATCTAAGCCCTCCTCATGGGGCCACCGAGCAACTTCCCTGCTCGGCTAATCTCCGAGGGGTAGATTCCTGCCCTACGGAGACACGAGTCTAGAAAACGCATAAAGAGGAATCAGTCAATGCAGGCCTATTTTAACTTGGCTGTTTTACAACTCGTGCTAAAGGATGCGATCGTCATCTAAAAGGCCTGGCATCTAAAAATCACACAGTCATGCAGAGGAAAATAAGCTCATCTTTATTTATATTCCAGAAATTTTTACAAGCTATTCTGGGCTCCTCAGCCATACAAAACGCCCGGAGGCTTACAAAACTTTAAAAAAAAATAGACAGGAAAGCTCAGGCCGCAGGACTGGGGAGGATCTCGCCCTGCTCGACGCCAGCGTCGCGAAGAAAAATGGCGACTGTTCATATCAGAATATTGCATTATTATATCGCTCATTCTTAATCATATTACAAATAAATAGGTGCTTTTGATCCATGTCTGCTAAATAGTTGCAGGTTACAGGTTCTCAGAACAATATAGTGAAATTCATGAAAAGACGCTACAAATGTGAGACTACGACCAACAATAGATGAATCCGTATGATGTCGCCTACCAGTTCAAGGAACAAATGAAGATCAGTAGGTAGTTCAATGCACAAAGGCGGTACAAGATTCAAGACTTCAACGCGAAGCTTACAGTAAAAGTCCACATAATTCTGCATTGTTGGAAATCTGGAAGAAAGTAGAAAAGATTCTGAGAGACCAAGTGAAGAGAACAGAAGATAAAAGCAATTTGAAGAAACCCAAAAGAATTGGGCCCATGAGCCCACCAAATGGCCGTGGATCCGCGGCCAAACAGGCTATTCTGCCGCGGTTCCGCGGCCGTGCAATGCACGTGTCGGTGCAGGTGTCGGTGCTTTGACTTGATCTTTGGGGTTGTTTTGTAATTTCATGTATGGATCAGAATGTAAACCTAGAGTTTTTCCTATCTATAAATAGGAGGGCTCAAAACCAAATAAGGTGTTCCTCTTTTGGGTGCCTCTTTTGAGATGCCTCCTTTTAAATTCTAGATAAAATTTTAATTTCCTTGTAATCGTCAAGAGGTCATCAATAAAGGTATTTTTTTATCGTGCATTCTTTTATCTGAATTTAATTCCTGAATTTTTATCTGTCTTTTATTATCTGCAACTTAGATAGTCTTTTAAAATTATAAAAATGAATCTTATCATAACTTCCCTAATGAGTGAGTAATTCCTCACTTGTTAGGGTTAGGATTGGGAAGGTTTGAGAGAAGTAAATCTCTCTCCTTTCTTTGCCCATATAATTTTTATAATAAAAATCTATTTAAATTAACCACACACCGCTCACTACGGCACCCTATCCTAAAAGATAGCGGTGATTCCCTAGTTAGACCGGTTGTGCTTGATTTAAATAGAGGTTAGGGCTAAGAGTTAAAAAAGTACGGACAAGGACCAAAAGGAAGAGACTAAGTTTCTTCCTAGTCGTGCTAATCCCCTTTGTTGACTATTACCCTGACACCTATATTCTTCACTAGGGTATTGAAAGCAGTGGGTAGAATTCTTTTTCCAAACTAACCTAATCCTAACCCTAGCAAGACTTTTAATCAATTTAATCTCATTCTTAGATCGTAAAACAAAACCCGACTTGATCGGATTAACTCGTTAGAACATTAAGAAAAGAAATCCATCTCCCTGTGGACCGACCCGTACTCAACCGGCTAGCTACCAAGCGACACCGTTATTGATTGCGGTATTCTTAACTTTGATTTTAAAAGCGCACGCATAAAACATAGCTAACAATCAAATGGCGTCGTTGCCGGGGAGACAGTAGTCTCTTTCTTTGTGTAATTTCGGGTTAATTGAAATTGAAAAAAATTAAAAAAAATTGAAAATATAAAAACTAAAAAAAAAATCATCTTGTTCTTTTTTAGAGGTATTGTGTGAATTGCAAAGGAAAAGAAGATGGACTGATTCAGATCTGGAAAAAGCCAGTGAACAAATCAACAAACAGAAGATCTGAATAGACAGAGGAGAATTACAACAGACAACAGAAAAATTTTGGAGATCCAAACCAACTTAACCACCGCGGAACCGCGGCGGATTCAAGCATTTGACCACGGAACCGCGGTCAATTGCTGACGTCAGCACCCCAAAATTTTCTGTAAGTATTTTTGTCCCCTCTCCTACCCTGAGCTCCACTGAAAATTTTTCCTGCAGGGTTCTTTGCGCAAAATCTTTCTCGCTCTTCAATAAATTGTTTTTGTGCAGGATTATTTGCACTGCCAATTAAAAAAAATTTTGCAAGTGTTTTTGGTGTGGTAACTGCTTTGCATAATTAATACGGACTTTTAAGGGGCTATAACACCAATCCAAATTGGGTGGGGATTTCCTTACCCTTCCTAAGACCACAAAAATCACAAAAAGCATATGCATCAACCCTCGAGTTTATTAAAAAATATTTAGACTCAGCCAAATAAGGATTGTCGCTCTCATTAGGACAGAGGAAGGTTGTGGGCAATCGGTCTTGACTTTGTGGTGCCTAGGCTAGACAAGTGGGAAAGGTAATTTTAAAAGGCCCGTCTCACGGTGATTCATGAGCGAATCCCTCATTTCTTTACTTGTGCTTTCCTGGCCACAATTGGCGGTGAAGAGGCGATTTGAGGGATATCTCACAACTTACCGTTTGGACCAGTTAGGTATAGTCTAGTTGACTTAGGAGACCCTAGCTCTAGGTTTGATTGTGCATGTTTAAACTGTGGTTATTTGAAATTGTGCTGTACTTCCATACAAATTTTTGCAAAACTCTTTCTAAAAAAAACTTTCAAAAAATTTCAAAACTCCAAATTCAAACAATTTTTTTTTAAAAAAAAATAATTTTTTTTTTTAAAATTAAAAAAAAATAATTTTTTTTTTTAAAATTAAAAAAAAATATCGCATTCTTTTTCTTCTCCTTTCTCTCATCACATCATGGGTCCCCCACCACGCAAAACTCTTGCCGAACTTTGGTACCCACAACCAGACATTACTTCCTACGCTTCTTGTTTTGATCGAATTTCGAACGACCCCTCCATTCCAAAAATCTCTTTGAAAGATCGAATAGACGTGTCTAGGGCATCCAGTTGGACTCCGCAATCCAACTTATATCAACCATTTCAGCCTTCACCACCTTCTTACGTTGATACTCTTTTTTCGAGTCCTGTTGTAACTCCGAAACCCATGTCTATTGCTGAACATATTGAACAATCTCGTAATCGATCTTTCACTCCTTTCACCACTGCGAATTCTTTGGATCAACAATTCCATTCACTTTCTTATCCAAATATTGATCCTACTCCTGTCCAACCATTCAATTCGTACCAGTCTTACCCGACTTTCGCACCTTCCCTAGACATTGCTTCTACACAGCCATTTGGGAGTTTCCAGTATCCAAACAACTTTGAATCTTTTACTGAAACCCCTTCACAACCCATATCTGGTCTGGAACAGTCGTTGGAAGATTTTATGGTAGCGTCAAGACAACAGATGATGGATTTGAATGCGTCCATGGCCGCCCTTATACAACATTGTGACCCGGTAGCTAGTTTCCAACTAGCTCTAATTTTTCTAATGTATGATAAGGCGGTTGGACAGATTGAGAATTTGAGTAGTGAGAGTGAGCTGTACATCCTTCCAAATCAAACCTACCCATCCCCAATTGAATCCCACAATTCTGATTTTGAATGTCTATCAAGTGTTCCAAATGATTCATCAGTTGAAGATAAAACGTTTAATGAGTTGTGCGACTTTGTAGTGTTTGATTTGCCAGATTGTGAAGGATCCCTTTCGAGTGAAACTATCACCAATCTTTTTACCCTTTACATCTCCACTCTACAACCTGAATTGATAAATATCCATGCTTTTTATGAGGTGTCTAAAAAATTGATTTTCACTTAATTGAGGATATTGACGCTGGGAATATTTTGGATGATGAACCCGTAAATTTGAGTGAATTTTTCTCTCTAATCTATCATCCCGAGTCATTAAATGTTTCTCCCGAACTTCATATGAGTCTTGATTTTGATGAGAATTGCATGGATAAGCTAAAATTTGAGGAGAGTATTGAGGATGAAGCAGTTTTACTTGAGGACTCGAATTTTCCAATTCATTCTATCACTTTCATTGACTGCGCACACCCTCCTGAATCTTTAACCAATACCCTTCCTCAATCACTTCCCTCCATCCTTGTTCAGACTTTGCAAGAAACCGTTACACTTTCATTTTCAATTTCTGGTTTACCAAGTTCAACGTACCCATGTTTTCTCACGAATCTTGAGGGATTTGATCTCATTTCTCAGTGGGTTGATAGATTAACACAATCGTTTTTTACACATCGGTCATTACAAATTGTGCTAATTTATACACTCCATTTGCACCCTCAAGTTCGTATTCCACTTCTTTCTCCCACTTTCTCTGGTTCTTCTTCTAATCTTCCTATAATGATAGCGAGTGTTAATGAATCACAATCCGATATTTTGAGTTCTATAATTCTAGGAAAAAAAACTTGATTTAGACTCTTTTGAAAATATGGTAAATGAGCCTTACGACTATCCTACCTTCATAATTTTTGAAAAATCAAGTGTGTTGAATTCTGGCGCGACACTTATTGACATTGAAACATTCAATCGGACCATCGATGGAAGTTTCGAAGATATTTTCGCCGACGAACTCGCATTCCTAAACGACACGGATTTTGTAATTAATCAACCTCCATCTGAAGAAGTCGAACCACCACCATTTCTTTTTCCCTTTCGCCATTCTTCTCCTCCACCGAGACCGTATACTGCTTTTATCTCCACACGGACTCGTGTGTTTCTCATTTCTTTTCTCTACACTCCATTCTTTCACCAACCACACCATTATAACGATAAAATTTTAGAATGGTCGGTGCTAACCTTTGGCCTGTGTAAGGCCTTGTATTGCTTGATACTGTGTTTTTCTCCCCCCTAACTCTGAACTTTAACGCTTAAATAGTGGAAACACAGTTTCACTTAAGTTTGGGGGGGCCTTTTTGTGTATATATATTTTGTTTTCTTTTTCTGTTAAAAAAAACTAAAGAAATTAATAAATAAACAAAAAGGGGAGTGCCGACAATTTTGACCCTCTTGGTGTAGCCTGAAAGTGAGGGCACTGTCAAGTTTAAGTTTGGAGGTGTGCTCGGTAAGATTTCTTCCTTCGCATTCATATGTATATTTTTGCATTTGCATACTTATTTTAAAACCCATAAAAATTGAAAAAAAAAATTCAACTTTGGCCATATTTGACTTACGTTTGACAAGACGGTTAACTAGCTAGGAAAAACTAGATCCTAAACTTAGTAAATTAAAAACCCTAAAAATAACCTTTCTTAAAGTTTAATTATAGAAAATATATTTTCTTGTAATTTATTTAGAAAGAGGCAAATTTTGAGTTTAGTTCTTGGGCTAAGTCAAAATAAGGAAAGAGTATTGAAATTTTTATTGAAGTGTAAGTCTGAAAAACAACTCCGAACCTTTAGTCTAAATTCTGAAAATATATACCCTACAACTCGCACATACACGCACCTTGAAACTTGGGATAGTAGAAGATACCTTGAAATGCTCTTGTCTAAAATCCTTAGTATGAGAAAAAAATTAAAGTATAAGTGTGAAATAAGAGATATAAAAAAAATGAACACTGGTTTTGTAATTACTTAAGGCTGCGTAAAATAAAAAAAATATATAGCGAGGGTGCTTTATCACCTAGTGCCTTAGACCAACTGGTTTGGGAGTCACTTCTAAAGCCTTAGGTATTGCAAGACGAGGAATTACGCCTAAATGCGCAAGCACATTTTGTAATCGGTCATCTAGTACCTCAAGAAGTATTAACGGTCGCATGAAGAATGCGTGAGCAATTTCATCTAAAATTCACCAACTAAAAGTATTTTGGAAGATGGACAAGAGTATGATAGCTAGAATTGAATTT
This sequence comes from Agapanthus africanus, assembly GCA_030015575.1. Lineage (NCBI taxonomy): Eukaryota > Viridiplantae > Streptophyta > Magnoliopsida > Asparagales > Amaryllidaceae > Agapanthus > Agapanthus africanus. Next base: position 349,459,074 of record JASDDO010000016.1, on the reverse strand, counting down.
CCAAGTGTAGGGGTGATACATACACACATGTAGGGGTATATGATTAGAGTTTAGATGAGAGATAGAAATGAAAGATAAGGCTTACACCTTCACTAGAGATGTTAAAAAATTCCTAAGTTGAGATGGAACCTTTGAAGGAAAATTCAAAAGATGCTAAAAGCTAAATAAATTTACAGAACATATACGATCTTAAGTTAAATGATAAGTGAGTATGAAAAATACGGGTTGATGATTTCTGAGTTGAAGATAATAGAATTGCTTCCTAGAACACCGAATTGAAGAATAAAAGTCAATATGCCAAATTGATCGGATTTTGTGGGTTGTATCCGCTAAAAACCCTTAGGAGACAACACTCCTCCTACTAGAGACACCTAGAGGTTTAACGGCTTGTTGCACGAGCTCAGTGCAATCGCGATTCCCTGCGAAAGTGAGGTTAGGATTTTGTTGAGAATAAAAATGGCTTTACTCGGGACGAGCAAAAAATAAGTTTGGAGGAATTTGTTCATATCAGAATTTTGCATTATTATATCGCCCATTCTTAATCATATTACAAATAAATAGGTGATTTTGATCCATGTCTGCTAAATAGTTGCAGGTTACAGGTTCTCAGAACAATACAGTGAAATTCATGAAAAGACGCTACAAATGTGAGACTACGACCAACAATAGATGAATCCGTATGATGCCACCTACCAGTTCAAGGAACAAATGAAGATCAGTGGGCAGTTCAATGCACATAGGCGGTATAAGATTCAAGACTTCAACGCGAAGCTTACGGTAAAAGTCCACATAATTCTGCACCGTTGGAAATCTGGAAGAAAGTAGAAAAGATTCTGAGAGACCAAGTGAAGAGAACAGAAGATAAAAGCAACTTGAAGAAACCCTAAAGAATTGGGCCCATGATCCCACCAAATGGCCGCAGATCCACGGCCAAACAGGCTATTCTGCTGCGGTTCCGCGACCGTGCAATGCACGTATCGGTGCAGGTGTCGGTGCTTTGACTCGGTCTTTAGGGTTGTTTTGTAATTTCATGTATGGATCAGAATGTAAACCTAGGGTTTTTCTTATCTATAAATAGAAGGGCTCAAAGCCAAATAAGGTGTGCCTCTTTTGGGTGCCTCTTTTGGGATGCCTCTTTTTAATTTCTAGATTAAATTTTAATTTCCTTGTAATCGTCAAGAGGTCATCAATAAAGGTTTTTTTTTATCGTGCATTCTTTTATCTGAATTTAATTCCTGAATTTTTATCCGTCTTTTATTATCTGCAACTTAGATAGTCTTTTAAAATTATAAAAATGAATCTTATCATAACTTCCCTAATGAGTGAGTAATTCCTCACTTGTTAGGGTTAGGATTGGGACGGTTTGAGAGAAGTAAATCTCTCTCTCTCATTTCTTTGCCCATATAATTTTTATAATAGGACTCTATTTAAATTAACCACACACCGCTCACTACGGCACCCTATCCTACAAGATAGCGATGATTCCCTAGTTAGACCGGTTGTGGTTGATTTAAATAGAGGTTAGGGCTAAGAGTTAAGAAAGGATGGATAAGGACCAAAATGAAGAAACTAAGTTTCTTCCTAGTCGTGCTAATCCCCTTTGTTGACTATTACCCTAACACCTATATTCTTCACTAGGGCATTGAAAGCAGTGGGTAGAATCCCTTTTCCAAACTAACCTGATTCTAACCCTAGCAAGACTTTTAATCAATTTAATCTCATTCTTAGATCGTAAAACAAAACCCGACCTGATCAAATTAACTCGTTAGAACATTAAGAAAAGGAATCCATCTCCCTGTGGACCGACCTGTACTCAACCGGCTAGCTACCAAGAGACACCGTTATTGATTGCGGTATTCTTAACTTTGATTTTAAAAGCGTACGCATAAAACATAGCTAACAATCAGCGACGTTTGGGTCGGTGCTTCCACCGGCAGCCTCACCCGTGGCGCTTCTACCGGCAGCCTCTCCCTCAGCGGCATCCCCGGCAGTTTCCGCCTGCGGCGCATCCTCGGAGAAAGAGTACTGGAGCCGAAGCTTGCCGTCAGCAAACCCAGGCATCAACGCCTTGACAATGTCGAGAGCCTGGGGCCAAACAATGGCCGAGGCGTCGGCATAGTCGGCATAGAGCTGGTCCAACGCCTTACACCTCTCTACGGACTTCGAAGCTCGGAGATTAGCAAGCTTCACCGCATCGAGCGCCGCCTTGGTGTCCCTCCTACAGGCATCCCGCGACTTCTTTATCGTAGAGTAGAGCTTGCTACCCTCCTCCAACTTAGCCTGGATGGCCTTGTTGGATTCACTCAGAAATCGGATTGACTCCTTACACTTGGAGTTTGTCAACTCCTCAGCGACCACCCAGATTTCGAGGGCGGCTATCCTCTCCTATGCCTGTTGCAGTTCTAGGCATAGATCCTCCTCCCGCGAGGAGGATTCGCCCGCCTTCCACATGGCCGGGGCAATCTCCTCGGACTCCATATTGACGATAAGGGCGCAGTGTTGGAGAACCTGAGGAAAGCAGCAAAAAGAGTTAGAAATGTTCAAACTGAAGCAAAATACTTAAGGAAATTCTTAAGGTAAAATGGATACCGACCTGGACCGCCTCCTGAGTGATGGCGGCCACTTGGGCCTTTAGGGTCCCCCGAGGAATTTTGCTCCTGGCCGATCGCTCCATGTCGGAGAGCAGGCTATCGGCAACGGAAAGCCCCGAAGGCACCTCAAAACAGACGTCCCCCCATGCACGGGGATCTCGGAGGGTGGAGAGTGAGAGACCGTCCTTTTGTGCCTCTTGAGGGGGACATCGGTGAGGTCGTCCTCATCCTCCACCCCCCTCGCCCGGGGCTCTGGTCCTCATGCATGCTTTTAGCTCTCCCAGCGGCTGACTTCCGGGGCCCGGGGCGCAGCGGAAGGCTTCATCGGTGCAGTTGGTTTCTGGGCCGAGCTCGAACCGGGACGGGACGAGCTAGTGCCCCCGGTCTTCTTTCCTGCCTTCGCGGCCATGGCAGCTAAGAATTTAGATCAGTCCATTTGCTCTGCAGAAAAGAGAATACACAAAGAGAGTTAGTGAAGATGAAAAGGGCAAAGAAAATTCATAAAAGTCTAAATAGAAAGTCTACGATGGCCCTAACTTACCCAGAAAGCGCACAGGGCTGAGCCTAGCCCAGCTCAGGGCCTGTTCAGAAAGCAGGATGTCGGCCTGCTGGATCGGCTCCTACAAGGATACCACCCTTGCCTCGGGTGAGGATGACTGTTTCGCCCTCGGGCAGTCGGCCCTATGCCACTGTGTAGGCAAGGGCCAACCCTCGCCCTCGGGCGGCCCAACGAAAATGAACTTCTCCTTCCATTCATGGATGGAAAAGGGTACGGCTACGACACCCGACCCAGCCACCCCGCCCTTATGTTTTTTGAAGGAAAAGTACACCCAGCTCGGCTCATCCTTGCTGGTGCCAGGATGATTCTTATAACAGAGGAAGGAAACGAGGAGGGTCTAACTAAAAGGGATATTTTCAAGTTTCAACCGGACCAGAAACCCGAGGAGGATTCTCCACGAGTTCGGCGCTAGCTGACCCGAGGCAAGATGGAAGCTGCGAAACACTCCACATACCTTGGTTGAGAAGGGAAGACGTATTCCGGCCCAGAATGCTTCTAAATACAGGGCAATCTCCTTGCTCTGCACCCGGTCAGCCCGTTCACCCTCTCTAGCTAAGAGAAGCGAATAGTTGGAGGGAATGTCGAATCAAGCCCGAATCTCGGCGAGCTCATCCACATTCCTAAAAACAGAGGGCACATCGCGGGTTCTCGATGCACGCCTTAGGCGCCCTTGTCACCACCTGACGGCGAACGACACGGGAAGTCCTGGCTCTACGGGGAGCTCGACACAGACGACGCGGCAGAAGATGAACCTTCTTTGCTATCTGAAGCCGAAGAGGAGGACGACCCTCTGGACTCAGCTCCAACAACTGGAATCTCATCGCCCGACTCTACCCTAACTACCTCTACAAACTCCTCAGATGAAGACATCAAACCTGACTCAAAGGAAGGGGCTGGCCGAGGAAAAAGCACGGGCAATCCAATCTAAAAAGAAGGAGCGCCGGGCAATCTCTGACAACGAGGGTGAATTATGGTGGAAGTATCGGCCATAGGGGGTCCCCTCCTATTTATATACCCCCAAAGAAGAACATCCAAAGGCCCAGACTGATTCCCACCAAAACGAAACGTCGCGCCCAATAATCGACGGGGCGCCATGTTCATATCAGATTTTTGCATTGTTATATCGCCCATTCTTAATCACATTGCATATAAATAGGTGTTTTTAACCCATGTCTGCTAAATAGTTGCAGATTACAGGTTCTCAGCTCTTTACAGTGAGATTCGTGAAAAATCGCAACAAATGTGGGACTACGACCAATAACAGATGAATACTGATCCGCATGATGCCGCATACCAGTTCAAGCGGAGTTCAAGGAAAAAGTCCGCTGCTGAATATCTGGAAGAGAACAGAATAGCTTTTGAGAAACCAAGTGTACCAAACAGAAGATAAAAGCAACTGATAGAATACCTAAAAAGATGGACTCAAGATTCCACCATGTGGCCGCGAAACCACGGCCAAACAGGCACTTCTGCCGTGGTTCCGCGGCCGTGCAATGCACGTGTCGGTGGCAGTATCAGTGCTTTGACTCGGCTCTCTTGGGATAGTTTTGTAATTTCGTGTTTGGATCAGAATGTAAACCTAGGGTTTTCCTATCTATAAATAAGAGAGCTTAAAGCCAAATTAGGCATGCATTTTTTTAGTTTTAGAATTTAGAATTTTAATTCTGTTCTTAATGCAAAATTGTAAAGAATTTTTTAGAGGTTATCAATAAAAGTAAGTCTTTATTTTTATTTGTCTCGCATTTTCTTATCGCATTTTTTATCTGCAATTTTCATTTATCAACTTAAACGTAGAATTAAATTAGTGTTTTTCCTGTCTTTTATTCTTTTATATTTTTTTTTAACAACGATGATGCTTGAGTAAGATCCTTGCCTAGGTGAAGTCTCAAATAGCTAGTTGTAAAAATTTTCTTAAACCTATATTCTTTCTATCTTCCCTTTTGTTTTATTTTTATCTTTTTAATGAGTGAGTAATTCTTCACTTGTTAGGGCAGGAGAAGGAAGGTTTGAGAGAAGGAAAACTCTCTCACTCCTTTCTTTTCCCGACATATTAAATTCGGACTCCCTTTAATTGAACCATAATCCGCTCACTACGGCACTCTATCCTACATGATAGCGGTGATTCCCTAATTAGACCGGTTGTGGTTGAATTAACTGGAGGTTAGGGCTAAGAGACAAGAACGGATGGACAAGGACCAAAAGGAAGAAACTAAGTATGGAAAATCTAGCTAAGACTTGTAAGTTTCTTCCTAGCCGTGCTAATCTCTGTTGTTGCCGATTACCTTAACACCAATATTTATAACTAAGGCATTGAAAGAAGTAAGAATTTCCTAAACTCGAACTAACCTAATCCTCACCCTAGCAAGTATTTTATCATCATTTATCTCATTCGTAGATATTAAAATAGACCACCATTTTTTTGGACTTAACTCGTTAAAATATAAAGAAAAAGATTCCATCTCCCTGTGGATCGACCCGTACTCAACCGGCTAGCTACCAAGCGACACCGTCTTGATTGCGGTAATTAAAAATTAAGAACACAGAAAATCTGAACAATCAAATGGCGCCGTTGCCGGGGAGACGGTAGTTTAATTCTTTGTGTAATTTCGGGTTAATTAAAAAATATAAAAATTAAAAAAAACAAAGAAATTATCTTGTTATTTTTGATTAGTTTTTGTGCAAGTGTGCAGGCTTGGAGAAAACTCTGTTTCAGTTCTGGAGCAAACTCAGTGAACAAATCAAGATTCAGGAGATCTAAATAGAAAGAGGAGAACCAATTAAGCACAGGGACCAAATTTGAAGATCCAAACCAACTGTTCAACCGCGGAACCGTGGCAGAAGCAAGGGTTTGACCGCGGAACCGCGGTCAACTGGTGACATCAGCAGTTGATTTTCTCTGTAAGTATCTCTTTTCTCCTCTCCTCCCCACTGAACTCCACTGAAATATTTTTCCTGCAGGTTTCTTTGCACAGATTCTCTTTCTCCTATCCAATAAATTGTTTTTGTGCAGGATTCTTTGCGCTGCCAAATAAAAAAAATTGCAAGTATTTTAGATTTTTGGTGTGTTACTGCTTTGCATAATTAATACGGAATCTAAAGGGCTATAACACCAATTAAGATTGGGTGGGGATTTCATTACCCTTCCTAAGACCCCAAAAATCATTAAAAGCATATGTATCACCCTTGAGATTAATTAAAAAAAACTAGACTCGGCAAATTAAGGAATATCGTGTTCAATAGGACAGAGAAAGGTTGTGGACATTCATTCGTTTATCTAACCTTGATTTTTAGGTGCCTAGGCTAGACAAGTGAGAAAGGTAATTTTAAAAGGCCCGTCTCACGGTGATTCATGAGCGGAACCCTCCTTTCTTCATTTATGCTTACTTGGCCACAATTGGCAGTGAAGAGACGATTTGAGGGTTATCTCACAACTTGTCACTTTGGAACAGTTGGAAGCAGTCTAGTAGGACTTTAAAGACCCTAGCTCTTGGTGTGTTTGTGCATATTGTGATTATGATTGTGCTTGTAAAAGGTTTAGTCCCATAATTCCATATTCTTTCAAACAAACAATTTTTAAAACTCCAAAAACAAACATTTTTTTTTTAAAAAAAGAAAAAAAATAATAAAATAAAATATATATATACCGCTTCCCTCCCTTCCTACATTTTCACTCTTCCAACATGGGTACCCCACCTCGCAAAACTCTTGTCGAACTTTGGTACCCACAACCAGACATTACTTCCTACGGTTCTTGCTTTGGTCGAATTTCGAACGACCCCTCCATACCCAAAATATCTTTGAAAGATCGGATAGACGCGTCTAGGACAAACACTTGCACTCCGCAATCCACTTCGTATCAACCATTTCAACCTCTAACACCCCCTTACGTTGATACCCCTTTTGCGAGCCGTCCATTGTCCATCGCTGAACGTACTGAACAATCCCGTAGACGATCTTTCACTCCTTTCACCACTGCGAATTCTTTGGATCAACAATTCCATTCATCTTATTATCCATATGTTGATCCTATCCCTGTCCAACCATTCAATTCCTATCCATCCTACCCAACTTTTGCACCTTCTCTAGACATTGCTTCTGAATAGCCTTTTGGGAGTTTCCGGTATCAAACGAGTTTGAACCTTTTACTGAAACCCTTTCACAACCCATGTCTAGTCTGGAATAGTCGTTGGAATACTTTAGAGTAGCGCCATGCCAACAGATGATGGATTTGAATGCGTCCATGGCCGCCCTCATACAACCTAGTGACCATGTAGCTAGTTTCCAACTAACTCCAAATTTTCCAATATATGATGAGGCGGTTGGACAGATTGAGAATTTGAGTGGAGAGAGTGAGCTGTGCACCCTTCCAAATCAAACCTACTCATCCCCAATTGAATCCCACAACTCCGGTTTTGAATGTCTATCAAGTGTCCCAAATGATTCACCAGTTGAAGATAGAACGTTTAATGAGTTGGGCAACTTTGTAGTGTTTGATTTACCTGATTGTGAAGAGTCCCTTTCGAGTGAAACCATCACCAATCCTTTTGACCTCTACACCTCCACTCTAGAACCTGAATTGATTAATATCTATGCTTTTGATGAGGTGTATGAAAAAATTAATTTTCACTTGATTGAGGATATTGACGCTGGGAATATTTCGGATGATGAACCCACAGATTTGGATGAGTTTCTCTCTCCAATTCATCATCCTGAGTCTTTAACTATTTTTCCCGAACTTCATACGCGTCTGGATTTTGATGACAAATGCATGGATGAGATAACTTTTGAGGGGAATTTTGAGGATAGTATTGAGGATGAATCAGTTTTGCTTGATGTGTCGGATTTTCCAATTCATCCTTTACCTTCCACTGAATGTGTACACCCTCCTGAACCTTTAACTGTTACCCTTCCTCAATCACTCCCCTGGATCCTTTCCATCGTTCCGACCGTGCAAGCCACCGTATCACCTTCATTATCTGTGTCGTGTTTACCAAGTTCGGCGTACCCATGTTTTCTCACGAATCTTGAGGGATTTGACCCAATTTTTCGACATATTGATAGGTTAGTGCAATCCATCTTTTAACATCGATCATTACAGAGTGTACTAATTTATTCAATTCATTTTCACCCTCAAGTTCGTACACCATTTCTTTTTCCCTTCCGCCATTCTTCTTCTCATATACCGAGACCGTATTCCACTTCTATCCTCATACGGTCTTGTGTATTCTCCATTTCTTTCCTCGCCGTATTCTTTCACCAACTAGCACACTACAGAGATAGGATTTTTGAATGGTTGGTGCTCACTTTTGGCCTTTGTAAGGCCTTGTATAGCTTGATACTGTTTTCTCCCTCCTAACTCTAAACTTTAACGCTTAAACAGTGGAAACACTGTTTCATTTAAGTTTGGGGGAGACCTTTTTGTGTATATATATTTCGTTAATAATAATAATAATAATAATAATAATAATAAATAAACAAGCAGGAGAGCGCCGACAATTTTTGACCCTCTTGGTGTAGCCTGACAGTGGGGGCACTGTCAAGTTTAAGTTTGGGGGTGTGCTCGGTAAGCTTTCTTCCTTCGCATTCATGTGTATATTTTTTGCATTTGCATACTTATTTTAAAACCCATAAAAAAAATTTATAAAAATTGAAAAAAAAAATTTAAAAAAAAAATTGAAAAGTTCAATTTTGGCCATATTTGATTTAAGTTCAACATGACAGTTGATTAGTTAGGAAAAACTAGATCCTAAACTTAGTAAATTAAAAAACCCTAAAAATAACCTTTCTTAAAGTTTAATTGTAGAAAATATACGTCCTTATAGTTTATTTAGAAATAGGCAAATTTTGAGTTCAGATCTTGGGCTAAATCGAAATAAGGGAAGAATATTGAAAACTCTATTTGAAATATAAGTCTGAAAAATAATTCTGAACCATAAGTCCAAATTCTGAAAATATATACCCTGCTTCACGCACTCACACACATCTTGAAACTTGGGATAATAGAGGATACCTTGAAATGCTCTTGTCTAAAATCCTTAGTATGAAGGAAAATAAAATAAAAGTATAAGTGTTGAATAAAGAGATAAAAAAAAATGAACACTGGTTTTGTAACTGCTTAAGGCAACATAAATAAAAAAATATAGCGAGGGTGCTTTATCACCTAGTGCCTTAGACCAACTGGTTTAGGAATCCTCTGCCTCTGCCACAAAAGTCAAATGTTCAACTCAACCATGGCACAATAATCCTTAATTAATATTATTAATCACATTTCTTATTCTCATTAGGGTTTAGAAAAAGTCAACGGTCAACAACCCCAATGAGAATCCTCTGCCTCTGCCTCTGTCAACTGTGCATACACACCCGCACCCGTGTTCCGAGGAACACGAATACAATGAGATAAAACCAATCCCAAAACATATACTAGGATCTGGCTTAAACCAAAGCCCGCTAGTAATAACTGCCCGGACACCAAACGTGCACAAGTGCGCGGATGTGAACGAACCCTGTCGCAAAACCATGCGACCTCTACTCTGTTTTGCCCAAAGGCGAATAGCCCTCTGTGTGGGACTCTAAAGACTCGACACTACGCTGGTAGTGGGTTTAACCACAGGCCGCAAGCGGTACTAGCTGTACGTAACGGTCCCCAGGTAGATGCCGATAAGAAGACTGATGAGGTGAACCCATCCGAACTCCTACTGAGCCTGAATGTGACAATCTATGTATAGTCCGGTCTGTTCGTCTGAAAGTATCGCATGTCGGTCCTAGGGGGCGGTAAACATCAGTCCCCTAATAGCGGTACAAGTCGTGTCGGAGTATATCCCAGAACACCCTGAGATAACACTGGAAACGCTACCAGTATATCTCACTTGCCCTGGCCAGGGACTTTGTGTAATGGCTCTCCTAGACACAGCGTGATATCAACCCCCAATACCAAGAGAGACGAATCCTGTCTAACCGTCACTGCCTCCAAGTGCTTCGGGACTGCACCCAACTACTACCTGTTTGTACGACTCATTTGAACCATGGTAGGGTAGTAATCTAAGAACAGTGGGAACACACTCAAGGCGAAGTGACGGTGTCAAGTCAGCGGACTAAGCTGTACTCATGTCACCCGGGAACTGATAACTGACGATAGGTATAATACCAAACCAACAGTTCCCAGCGAGTCATGTCCAGTGTACTCGTAACCTAACGAGCACCTGCATACTATCTCCAGTACGACGTACTGATGGCTATGGGACAGACCATCTCCCCTCCTGGGAAGGTGCAGTCAAAATCATAGCCTCTTCGGCCCGATTCATGAGAAGCATATACACTAGTCTACTCTGGAGTATCGATGCCCTGTCTCGATAATCCTATGACTAGGGACCTGTATAAGGATGTGCTTGTAGATTACCCAGCTCCCACTAGTGTGACTGCCATCACAACGCAGGTAATCAAGCAAAGATCCTAAGGGCTCCACTAATGTGTATAGGCGATATGCTAAAAGAAACACATGCACACATTAAAGTAGAAACAAACCAAGTAGCATACTACCATTTCGAGCAAGATTGTCTATACAACTGTGAATATCGCAAGCTTCCATCAAGTAATATACAAACTAGTATGATATAGTAATGGCCTCTAGGGCATATACACTAACAATCTCCCACTTGCACTAAGGCCATGTACTGGCGTATCGAAGACCTATCATCTCGATCAGCCGCTTGAACTGAGTCTGGGGTATGGCCTTTGTGAATGGATCTACAGTGTTATCTTCTGTAGCAACCCTCCGAACCTCGATCTCCCGGTAATCCACGATCTGCCTGATCAGGTGATACCGCCTCAAGATGTGTCTGGACTTCTGATGGGACCTGGGTTCCTTCGCTAAAACTATAGCCCCATTGTTGTCACAATACAGAGGTATTGGATCAACAATGGACGGAACCACCTGAAGTTCTGTTAAGAACTTCCTCATACAGACGGCTTCTTTTGCGGCATCAGATGCAGCGATATATTCCGCTTCCATCGTTGAGTCAGCAACGGTTTCCTGTTTGGAACTCTTCCAACACACCGCCCTTCCATTGAGGGTAAAGACATAACCCGACATGGATTTGGAGTCATCCTTGTCACTCTAGAAGCTGAAGTCAGCAAAGGCCTCCATCTGGAGGGCTTTTCCGCCATAAACCAAAAACATGTCCTTAGTCCTTCTCAGGTACTTCAAAATGTTCTTTACCGCTATCCAGTGCTTCTCCCCAGGGGTTGACTGATACCGGCTTACCACACTCAGTGCATAAGCTACATCTGGTCTAGTACACAACATCGCATACATTATATAGCCTACCGCAGATGCGTAGGGTATAATAGACATGCGATCCCTTTCCAATCCGGTCTTGGGAGACATCTCTTTGGAGAGGGTGATCCCGTGACAAGCCGGTAAATTACCGCGCATGGAATCTTCCATACTGAATCTTTTCGGTATGGTGTCGATGTACCTGGACTGTGAAAATCCTAATATCCTCTTGGACTTATCACGATGGATCCGGATCCCCAGAATGTAAGAGGCAGCACCCAGGTCTTTCATGGAGAACCTGTGTGACAAGAACCCTTTGACAGATTGTAGCATAGGAATGTCATTTTCTATCAAGAGAATGTCATCCACGTACAAAACGAGGAATACGACAGTTCGTGCTACAACTTTACTATAAATGCATGGTTCATCTGGATTTTTGATAAAGCCAAATTCTTTGACCGTCTCATCAAAATAGATGTTCCAACTCCGTGATGCCTGCTTTAGTCCATAAATGGACTTAAGCAACTTGCACACTTTCCCGCTGCTCCCACTCTGAATGAAACCCTCTGGCTGGTCCATATAGACATACTCCTCCAAATTTTCATTTAGAAAAGCGGTCTTTACGTCCATCTGCCAAATCTCATAATCGTGGAAGGCAGCAATGGCAAGAAGGATCCGAATGGATTTGAACATAGCCACTGGAGAAAAGGTTTCGTCATAGTCCAAACCAGGTCTTTGACGAAAACCCTTTGCAACAAGTCTAGCCTTATAGGTCTCAACCTGTCCATCTACACCAATCTTCCTTTTGAAGATCCATTTGCAGCCTACGGGTTTTACCCCTTCTGGAGCAACGTCCAAAGTCTATACTTTATTGGTGTACATGGACTCCATTTCGGTTCGCATTGCATCCAGCCATTTTGCTGAGTCAACGCTCTGAATGGCCTGCTGGAAGCTAGTCGGCTCATCATTATCAATGATGCAATCCTCTCTATCCCCGTCTATGAGAAAACCGTAGTATCTGTCACGCCCCGCTTCCCAAAATACAGAATACGAGGGGTTAACAAGGCCAGCCATGCTCCTACGGTCAAGGAAATGTTCTGCCGTAGTCACACTTCGGCTTCTAGTTTTTCATGGTAAACAGTAAATGATGCACAGGTAATGAGAAATGCAGTAACTGAATGAAACAATGTAAAGAACTGACCTGAGGGGAAACAAAAGAATATAACTCTGGATAGCAAGTCGATGTGTCTGTGATATACGTCTAGTCCTGGTCCAGGCTAAATCTTCTCCTCACACTGAGCATGCATACTCAGGTCGTCAGAGCGACACAATAGCAATATAATATATAAAATCATGTGACAATTCTAATAGTGATAATAGATATATATAACAGTAAATCAATGACGGTATAAGTATGAACATGCAGTAATCAATGCAGCGGAACAGTAAAAGCAGTAGAATGATATGCCACGTATGTCAACACAGTGAGTAAGTATGTCGATGCTATCACTCCTATCAGTCTCTAAGTCTCACTGTACAGGTCATTAAACCTATCGTCAGTCTAAGTGTGAGAGTCAACCACTCGCGAGTGTCCTCCACCCAAGGGCAAGGGACCGCGGGCCCAATATGTAACTCACGGTAATAATCATGTACCCTGTAAATCTCCATATATCTCCATATATATAAGCCGGCAAGGGACTCCCGAGATTCTGTTGAACTCACACTCAAACTACCCCACATCCCGTGGTCTACATCAAACGCTAACCATAACCTCAAATACCAATCGGTCTGTGACAAGTCTGCGCGAGAACTGGAGGCAGGACCTCCATCAAGCACGTCCCGACTAATACCTAAGATAAATGGCAGTGTCTGGTGTCTTATCTGTGACACCCATGCAAGAGCTTCCATAAGTGTCCCGTACCACTTATAGTTACATGTACACGCGTCTCATAGACGTCGACAATGCAATAGAATAATAAGGTTCACTGATTGTGTACAAGTACGTATCACTTTCACTTATTCACTGATACATGAACACTAACGTACTTGCCACAATCATCACTAATACCTAACACTGGGTAATGCACGTTATCACTAGGTTATCAATGCAGTGACATGTGTATGATATGATGCGTAAACAGTATGTAAAGCATGATTAAGGTGTCATGAATCAATAATCTACCACTTGCATAATTTATCATAAATCATACGGTTATAGTTTAGTGAAACGATGAACGGGGAATAAATAGTATGTTCAGTTATCTATCCAGCGAATTTGGTTTCATGCCAATCGGGTTCCAGGATCATTAATTATAGCCATTTCATTTTAAGCGTTCACGGCTGGAAATCCAGTTTCAGAATCGGAGGTCCGTTTCTGAACGCATTTTAATCCCAGTTGGGATCAGAGTTTAGCGAAGCTACAGTTGGATGAAATCTAGGTTTTTCAGTAAGATTTTCAACGCAATAGACGGATCTTCAATCGCGTCTGTACGTCAGGAGATCTACACTATTTAATACTAGTATGTCAATTCTGATTCTGTTGGGACTGTTATGCGTCCCGATCTTTTAAATTACAGGTTTAATAGCAATTGATGACGAAACAGGATGAAACAACTTGTATTATCAATCTATCAGATTCATCTTTAATAAACAGCGGAGTTCCGCAACCTACGAGTTAAGGAAACAGTGTGGTACCCATTACGGGACAGTAAACAACAACTGGAGTCGCTCTGAACTGCAGTCCAGAGTCGCACTCCGATCTAAATATTGACACAGTTTGAGTACAGAATTATTTGGAAACTTACATAGGGTTATAGTTCGTCGAGTCGTCTTCAATTTGAGCCCTCGAACGCATCATTCCAATATGTATATAATTTATGGTGGTTTTAACGGTTTTCAGGTACAAGGAAATTCCAGTTTTACGAGTAAACTTGGGGGTAGTCGTTTTAGTCGTTAACGGTCATATTTTCCAACGAAATTTTTACAAGATATTCATCACCACAAGGTCCAATATAAACAATCCAGTTCCGTCAATATAGACAAGTATTTTCATTGGGAACACACATCGAACAGGTATGACACATAATTGATCTAAAATTGTAACTTTATGATCTATGTAATTTAAGATTGTAATTTGAGTATATAGCATGTAAGCAAGTAAAATACTTGCCTGGCGACGTGTCGACGACGGTACGGCAACGGCAACGGCATGATCGCGACACACGCGCGGCACGACAACTTGACTTGGCTCGAACTTGAGTCTCGGCAGCGGCTTGGTTGCTAGGGTCTTGACGGCGAGGGTGGTGGTCGTTGGTGTGTCGAGGCCGATGGTAAGGGATTGCAGAGGGGGAGAGATATTGAGAGAGAGAAAGAGTTAGAGAGAGAAAAGTTAGAGAGAGAGAAAGAGTTAGATAGAAAGAAAGTGAGAGATCAGTGAGAGAGAGAGATTTTAAAGAGAGAGATGAGAGATCAGTGAGAGAGAGAGTGAGGAAGAGAGAACAGAGGAAGAGAGAGGGTGAGGAAGAGAGAGAGAGATCGAAGTGTAGAGAGAGAGAGAAAACAGAGGAAAGGGAGAGAGGGAGAGATCGAAGAGAGAGAGTGAGAAAACAGGGGAGATAGAGAGAGCTTGGGAGAGGGGTGTAGAGGCTCGGGTGTGGGTGTATGGGGTGATGGTGATGCTGCTGACGACGAGGAGGGTACGGGGAGTCGACGATAAGCAGTGGGGCTCGCCGACGAGAGGGCGCAGGTGACCGAGCTCGTGTGTGAGTGGGTTGGGTGTGCAAGGGAGTTGGGTAGGGTTCTCGGTCGACGAAGTGGAGTGGTGAGGGGGTGTAGATGAGGGTGCTCGGGGAGGAGGTGGCCGGTGATCGGAGCTGCAGAGGGTGCTGATGGTGGGTTCGAGGGAGAGTGAGAGAGAGCACGAGAGAGAGAAAATTAGAGAGAGTGGGGAGAGGGTGTGAGGGAGATCGGGCGACGAGATTAGGGAGGGGAGTGCGAGGGGTAACGTCGCGAGAGCGTGGGCGTAGGGAGCGGCGACGAGGGCGCAACGGGAGGATTTCGCGCGGGAAATCAGGAGAGCCGTTGGGCAAGAGAAGAGCAGGCGGGTCGGGTCGGAGGTTGAAGTGGGTCGGGTGTGGGCAGAAGTGAGTGGGCTTGGAGGGGCACTGGGCCGGGCCTGGGGATTAATATAAGGGAAAATCAAATGGGGAAATTAAGGGAGTGGGCCGGGGCCGAGAAAAATGGTGCTGGGCTCGATAAATTTAATAGGAAATGAATTGGGAAAAATGAATGGAGTGGGCCGGCTTAAAAATAAAAAGAGTTTCTTTTATAAAATTGAGGGGATGGGCTCGGGGATTTGTTTTGGGATTTAAAAATAATTTATGTTATAGAAGAATGGGCTGGGGATTTGGGTTTACATTTAAAATTTTGTTTTTAACTTGGCTAAGGAAATAATCAAAATGAAATGGAGTTCTAGACCGAAATCGAGATTTATATAAATGGGAAAAGAAATAAGGGATTGGAATTAGGGTTTGAGTAAATAGCGGGGGAAAAATGGATTGGGAGTTTAGGGTTTAATGGAGTTTCTTTAAAATAATTAAATAATTAAAATAACAAAATTTATAGTTTAAAAAGAAATACGGATTTTATGCGTATATAAAAAGAACCGGGTCTTACAGTATCTCTCGGGCGGATGAGACTGCCTACTGCTCCTGCGGAGTGGCGCAGGAATGTCCTGTTCTTTCGAACCTTCTTGTTCTACTAAGCTTTCAGTAATAGCTTGTGGTTCTGGAATTTCTTCCAGTTCTATTGCGCTCCCACTTATCTGATTTTCCAAAAATTCAGTTTCCAAGAAGCAGGCATGACGAGAAACAAAAACCTTTTGTTCCTCTGCGCAATAGAAGAAATATCCCTTGGAGTTCTTTGGATATCCCACAAACTTGCACTGTACTGAGCGTGCCTCGAGTTTGTCCGCATGCTTCTTTTTGACAAAAACTGGACACCCCCATGTCTTAATGTGCTTAAGATAGGGTTTCTTCCCACTCCACATCTGATATTGTTTGGTAGGCACTGTCTATGTTGGAACTCGGTTCAAAAAGTATGCAGCTGATTCTAGTGCATATCCCTAGAATGATCGCGGCAACTCAGCGTTACTCATCATGAAACGTACCATATCCAATAGGGTTCGGTTCCGTCTCTCCGATACACCATTATGTTGTGGGGTGTATGGAGGAGTAAGTTAAGAGAGAATTCCATTCTCTTTTAAGTAATCCAGGAACTTGGCACTCAAGTATTCACCACCTCGATCAGATCACAGTGTCTTGATACTTTTGCCTGTTTGTTTTTCTACTTCATTCTTGTATTCCTGGAATTTTTCGAAGGCTTCAGATTTATGTTTCATTAAGAAGACATATCCGTACCTTGAAAAATCATCCGTAAAAGCAATGAAGTAAGAATAACCACTTCGCGCATGTGTAGACATTGGACCGCATACATCGCTGTGTACGAGTCCCAAGAGCTCGCTCGCTCTTACTCTATGTCCAGTAAACGGAGTATTTGTCATCTTTCCTTTGAGACATGATTGATATTCGAACGAATCCAAATATCCTTCTTTATGTAACTTAGTCAACCTTCTCTCATTGATGTGACCCAGTCTACAATACCATAAGAAAGCATGATTTATTTCTGGAGACTTTCTTTTGTGTGTATTCTGGACATTGAAAATCTGTGGTTGGTTTAATACGTATATACCGTTGCTTAATGTACCCGACCCAATCAGAACATGATTAAGGTGGATGTTTACAACATTGCTTACAAATGCAAAATCATAACCTTTTTTAGACATTAAAGATACAGATATGATATTACAAGTCGCACCGGGTACAAAATAACAATCACGCAAAACCAAAACATGTCCATCTGACAATCCCAAGTGATAGTCCCCCACAGACTCAGCATCCATGCCAGCTCCGTTTGCAACTCTGAGGGTCATATCACCTGCCTTCAAAACCCTACGCTTTCTCAGTGCCTGCAAAGAATTACAGATATGAGATCCTCATCCGGTATCCAATACCCAGGAAGTAGAGTTTACTGATAGACAGTTTTCAATAACATACACACCTGAAGCCGAAGCCACAACTTGCTTCGGGTCCTGGTTCTTGGCCTTCCAAGCCCTGCAATCTTTCTTCCAGTGTCTTTTCTTATGACAATAAAATCACTTTTCTTCCCCCACAAGCTGTCCCGCTACCTTTGCCATTTTTGCCTTTCCCTTGGCTTCCACTTTACTAACGCCGCCCTTTGGTTTGGTGGGGACTTTCTTCTTCTTTCCTTTGGCTTTCGCCTTGGACCTAGAAGAAGAAGGTCCTCCAACAGACAAAGCAGGTGTTTCCCTTACTTTCTTCAGGGTGCCCTTTGCACTCCTCAACATGTTAAGGAGTTCCGGAAGTTCAACTTCCTTTCCTTGCATGTTGAAGTTCAGGATAAACTGGGCGTAAGTGGAAGGAAGGGACTGGAGAATCAAGTCAGTGTAGAACTCATTCTCTAACATGGTCCCGAGGTCCGCGAGCTCTTCAATGTAGCCAATCATCTGAAGCACGTGTTCCGCTACAGATGATCCGACGGCCAATCTCGCCGAAAAAAACTTTTTCGAGACTTCGTATCTGGCAATACGGGATTGCTCTCCATACAGATCTTTTGTATGGAGAAATATGGATTCTAGGTCCATATCCCCGTGCCTCCTCTGATGTTCATTGTCCATAGAGGCAAGCACGATGCACTTGGCCCTCGCGCAATCAATCTCCCAGGTCTTACAGATTTCCTTATCCGCGACGCTGGATTGAGGACCTGGGACAGGGGGAGCTTTGGTGGTAAGAAGATACCCCAACTTGTCATAAGTGATTGCCATTTTGACATTCCTGAGCCAATCTTTATAGTTTGGCCATGTCAGTATATTTTTTTCTAGTAGTAACTTAAGTCCGGTCATGATGTTTGGTCGCTGCAATTAGGAGAGAGAGAAGAAACACTTTAACATGATGCTCTTGCAAGTTTAGAGTGGTTTTTAGTTTGTCTAAACAGGATGGCTTCCACTGTTTCTCGAATCCTTCCTCAAACCAAAAAAGAAAAATTAGTCGGGATCAATCTCACCGTACAATACTTGCTTAACCGTTCAGCCAGGCCAGTGTTGGTACTTCGAGGGAGGTTTTACGACGCTTTCGCGAAGTTCCTTAATTAAATAACCTCTTTTCCCTGTGGGCGTAGCCCCGCTAACACCTTTCTAGACACCTACTTGGTTTATAGCATTGATCGTTAAGTGAGAAGGTTTCCCGAGGAGTAGCATATACTCACAGTAGGATCGGGATCCAAATATAATCGTGTGATAAAACTGAAGGAATCCTACCAGAATCATCACACTCCAAATGGTATGCAGCACTAGTAAGTTTCAGTTTCTTTAGAAACTCCTGATGCGGATTTTTGCCCCATGCTCTTATGACCTTGACTTTGGCTAACAAATCATAAGTCACATGTCAAGTTCTACCCGTCATTTTCCAGGTTAATTTGAACCCACCCGTACCTACCCTTGACTTTGGCCAACAAGGCAGTACGACTGTCCCAAACCAACGCATCTATCTATGCTACATATGAACATCCAATAGCTACCAATCACTATGCCTTGACTTTGGCCAACAAACACAGCTTAAATACTATTGACTATCCATATGAAATGACGGAGGGCTACGAATGGTTTTGGCGAAACCATGAACGTAGTGAACTTGATATAATCGAAGGAACGTGATAGCTTTTAAAAGGAGTGGTTTAAGCTCCGTGTTTAAAAGTTGTTTTGATTTGAAAAGAAACCGAGTGGTTTTGAAATTGTTCCAACGACTTTACTTTGGTTTATTT
Organism: Agapanthus africanus; assembly: GCA_030015575.1. Taxonomy (NCBI): domain Eukaryota; kingdom Viridiplantae; phylum Streptophyta; class Magnoliopsida; order Asparagales; family Amaryllidaceae; genus Agapanthus; species Agapanthus africanus. The sequence goes on along the minus strand of JASDDO010000016.1, from coordinate 349,439,756 downwards.
TCTTACATTAATTTAATGCGTCCCATCAATTAATCCTACCATTGCAGAAAACAACGAAAAATATGACGTACGCTTATGCCATCCGCATTCGCCACGGGGCCCCATCATTACCCGTTAGGTTACTTAACTAACGACAGAGAGGGGGATGGACTAGCGCGGATACAAAACATAAGCAACGCCTACTAGATATCATATATAGATATATACATTTGTTAGATGCAATGATAGCCATTCCAGATCACAGATGAACACATTGGATATATTAGAAATCCGCATTACGTTCAAGCCTGCAACGAAAGACGGATTACACGGTCGCGATGAATAGCCAAACCCCACACTAGACCCCTACGGGTGCGGCAAACTACCCGCCAAGTACCCGAAGTGAAGCAACCTCCCTCAACAACGTGAGTAGGCCACTCGGCACTTCGAGGTACCCGGTAGTTTGTTCACCCCACCTTGGGTCTATCCTAGGAGCAAAAACAGTAAAACAAATAATATACAATGGCGGCTACAACCTCATCCTGGATGTGCGGCCATAAAATAATATTACATCAATTTACATATTACATCAAATGAAAGATAAAGAAAACTCTCATCTTACAACCCCCGGCTATTTATCCGCGAAAATCCAACGAGTTCATATACACAATCCATCAGCATTACAGATCACAGATATGCACAACCCCCACTAATCGACGTATAGCGATTAGTTGACGTTCAGTGCATATATCACATCACAGATATAACCCATTAGCTAAAGTCTACAGAACTTCGATCAAAAATACGTATTTGTAACTACCCCAAACACAACTTTGTTCTCTGGAAAATCTGGGCAGAAACAAAATACTTTAAAAATCCCAAAACAGAACACTGAACACGCTGCAGCAAATCCGAGTCACGGCCGAGTCAACTCGGCCGCGGATCCGCGGCGAAACGCATGATTTCTCCGCGGTTCCGCGGTGAGTTGACTGAGTCATGGGCTCGTTTTTGCTGTGTGTTCTTAGAAAACCCTGAGCCGATTTTTAAGATATGTGGAATTATTTTTGGAGCAGTTTTAAAAATCGGCCGAAAGTTTAGTTTTCAGACGTGTTTTGCGATTTTTTCTCGGATCGAAATTCTAAATACTTTGCTAACATTCTAGTTGTTGTTTAGCTAGGCTCTGATACCACTGTAAGTCCACGTTGCCCACCCCGGTTCTTACGGGGAGGCGGAAACGGTAAAAAACGATTTTTTATGACAAGGCAACATGGACTAGAAAAGAGGATCTTTGCTAAACAAAACCTAGCAAACTAACTACAAGTTTAACTACTATGTTAGAGAGTTATACCTTGGTCTTGAACTCCTTCTCTTCTTGCTCCTTGGAGTGGGTTGAACGGCTCCACCTCGTGGTCTCCTCTTTGTCGAAGAAGGATCCACCCGAAAGCCTCTACCTTGAGCTCTTACCTCAACCGAGAGGCAACTAAAGTGCTTGGCTTGCTAAACCTAGAACTCTAGAGTGAGTAGAGTGGAGTTTTAGTGGTTTTATATCAATAACTCATGGTTCTCAATACATGAGACATGAGAGCTTTGAGAGAGAGGAAGATGATGAGCTTTTGGATGAGAGAGGGTGATCAAGTGAGAATGAGAGAATAATTTCCAACCATGCTCACAAAAGTAAGAATAATAAAGATAATAATAATAATTAAGAATTGTGATGGTTAGTTTCAATGACCATTATCATTTCATGCATTTAATGCATTTTGCAAAGAACAAGAAGCATCATTGAAATAAAATGATGATGGTCAACAAGTCCACAATGGTCAACCGGTCAACAAAGTCAACAAGTCAAATATTCAACTCAACCATGGCACAATAATCCTTAATTAATATTATTAATCATATTTCTTATTCTCATTAGGGTTTAGAAAAAGTCAACGGTCAACAACCCCAATGAGAATCCTCTGCCTCTGCCTCTGTCAACTGTGCATACACACCCGCACCCGTGTTCCGAGGAACACGAATACAATGAGATAAAACCAATCCCAAAACATATACTAGGATCTGGCTTAAACCAAAGCCCGCTAGTAATAACTGCCCGGACACCAAACGTGCACAAGTGCGCGGATGTGAACGAACCCTGTCGCAAAACCGTGCGACCTCTACTCTGTTTTGCCCCGTCACTGCAAGTATCATAAGATGAAAATTCGAACAGATTTAAATATCTATCCCTATGTAACTTAGCTAGTTGTGTCGCATTGATATGACCTAGTCTACAATTCCACAAGAAGGATTCATTCATTTATAAACTACTCCCCTTGTGTGTGTGTTCTATATACTTTGAACTGTGGTTTGATTTAGAACATATATGCTATTACATAACGTTCCTGATCCAATCAACTCTTAATTCACGAAAATGTTCACAACATTACCCTTCAATATAAAATTATATCCTTCTTTAACTTAATAAAGAAATTGATGTAATGTTGTATATCAGGTTCGGTATCTAATAACATTTGTTCAGAATCAATGTATTTACCATTTGGTAATACAGGATGATATTTTCCAACTGATTTGGCTGCAACAATTGCACCATTCTCTACTTTAGGGAATGATCACCTTTTCTCAGTTGTCTACCTTTCTTTAGCCTACGTAACATCTTATATATGCGGGATCCTGTTCCGGTATCTCATATCCAGGACGTAGAGAGTACTGTGAAACAATTCTCGGTAATAAACACACCCTAAGAATATGCATCAACATGCTCCTTCCTCATTTGGGTGGCATGGGAATCCGGATATTCTCATGTTTCCTGCTCGGACTTATAACAATTATAAGATAGAGCGGAACCAACGTTGCCCAGCTCAGTATAATAAGCAGGTTCGGTAAATGCATCCATATTATTATCTTGATTAAGGTATGACATGGTCGCTACCAGGAGAGAGAGAGAGAGAGAAGAAAACACTCTGCGTGCGCTCATGCAAGATCAGATTGGTTATTATTTTATCTAATCAGGATGGCTCCTACTGTTTTTATCAAATCTTCCTTCAAACCCTAAAAGATAAGACTAGACGGGATTAATTACACCCTACAAGTTCACAAATCTTTCAGCCAGGCCAGTGTCGGTACTTTGAGGGAGGTTCCCCGTGCTTTGCACGGACCTAATTAAAATAAACCTCGTTTTCCCAAGGGTGTAACCCCGTTAACACCCTTCTAGACACCTACTTGATCAGCTAATTGTAATGTGTAAAACTCTCCCAGGAGTAACTCTTACTCGCTGTGGGTATCGAGATCCAACTATCTCATAGAAGGTATGCAATCTCATTGCAAATTTCAACACTGGAAATTCCCAATAATATTTTACCCCTAGCGTCCTATGAGCTTGACAGAGGCCAACAAACCATAATGCGCTAGTCAGGTTCAACCCGTCATTTCATGATTGAATTAAACTCACCCGCACGACCCTTGACAGAGGCCAACAAGATCGTACGACTACCCTAATCCAATCGCATCACATGCTTTGCAGATAAGCACTAATCAGCTACCGCACACTATGCCTTGACAGAGGCCATCAAACGCATCACGAATACTAAATAGTCCTTATCTGAAATGATGGAGGGATACGACAGCTTTTAAGAAAACCCTTTAAGTAATGAACTTGATATCGTTGTAGAATAGAGTGATTTTGAAAAAGAGTGTTTTTTAGGCTTTTACTAGTTTTGCTAAAGAGGTCACTCCCGGTGAAGGGATCTCGGCTCTTTCCTCATCGAATGAGGTGCTGGATATTTCATAAATACCACTATGCAAAGTATGAACTAAAAAAGCAATCAAAAGACAAAACCGAGTGGGTTGTAGCATCTGCCAGTTTCGCTAAAGTGGTCACTCCCGGTGAAGAGATCTCGGCTCTTTCCTTATCGAATAAGGTGCTGGATATTCTACAAGGAATACCGCTATGCAAAGCAAGATCTAGAGCTATCAGTTTTTAAACAAGATTCTACAACATCCTTACGTTTCTTTTATTTCATTAATCTCAATAATGAAATCCCATCAATTATGCTTCCTAAGCATCACAGAAGAAATGAAAGCAACAATATTTATTATATATCATATATATAATATAAGCATTCATCTCATCACATAAAGTGATCATATCACAGAATATCAGCAGCAGAAGAACATATATGAAATATTGGATATAATAGGAATTCCGCGTTTTAAATTAAGCCAGTAAAAAACACGGATTCCACGGTCGCGATGAATAGCCAAACCCACATCCCTAGACCCCTACGAGAGTGGCAAGCAACCCTACCAATTCTAGAGTTAGGAGACCCGGTCTCGACTCCTTGAGATGGTCTCCCACCGGACCTTAGAACCCGGTTACTTGTGCTCCCCTCCTTAGGTCTATCCTAATGCGGAAAAATAAATAATATACATCAATGGTGACATCATCCTCAACCCGGAAGTGCCCCAATAAAAGAATATTACATACAAGTTTTTACATGAATGAAAATGAAAAACACTCATCTCACATAAAAACTCCCGGCTATTCAAACACGACGATCCAATATAACATATCACAGCAACATATAACATCACATGTCATCAACGTAAGTAAATATGTGTATCCCAATTGTCATCGACATATAGCAACGAAACCGGTGATACACCACATATTACACTTACGGTCGCAGAAAAGAAAGTGAAAACTACAACAATTGGAATCCGCAACCATCTTAGACTTCACAAACCCATTGTATCACATACTTTGGATTTCATGCCTAACCAAATGAATTCCTTAGACATCACATGCCTAACAATTATAAACCCCGCATTTTAGTCTCGATATTGAAAACACTTTTCAATAACCAGTCGGATAATTCAACAAGATTCCCGACAACCTGATCGAATGCTCGTTAGAAACTTTAGTAGACGGCCGCACCCCCGATGCTGTCGATGAAGTGCACTTTGGAGGAACACCGCGGCCATGAGCACCCGGACGGATGCTTTTGGCGATGGGGTTCTCCTATAGTCACTTGGTCGAGGCTATGGGGCGTGGCTATCTAGTAAGGTTACCCGGCAAGTATCCGCGTACGCTACGTGATTGCGACGGAGTTTTGATCCACATCAAAATCCCGTGGCAACCGATCAAATGAGACTAAATTGCTAGATTTTTAAAATTCAAATTAGTTTTCACAAAACTAAATATTGTGGATTCCAAGTATTATATCACAATCATATATTGCTAGACGATGTTAAACTTTTCGATCGAATCAACAAACACCCAAAATTTCCCAAAGATCTCAACACTTGAGCACAGTTTAAAAAATACCCAGAACATGCCACAACACCTATGGACCAACCGTAGAAGGGTCAACCCTTGCCTCACCTATGGCGCCGTGGAACTACCACAAATTCTAGGGTTTGGTGGCGGTTTCGGCGGTCACAAAATCGAGTTAGGGTTTCGTTCTTCTAGAGGGTCCATAGAAAACACTTGCATGATTTTCTAAAGATTTTAAACTTGGAAAAATCCAACTCTTGGAAAATTTCCAGCGAGGGAGAAAATGGGTTATTGATATCCGTTCGAACTTTTTAATGTCGTCTAAATAACCCGAAATGATGTTAGAATTACGATTACGAAATACTCTGAATTGTCTTTACAGAAAGATAACATCACATGCAATCTTAGCAAAAAACAAGCAACACTTGAAATACCAAAACCCAGAGACTGGAACACCACACCAAAACGAAGCCCAAACTCCAAACAAAAACCGGTGGGGTCGATATTTTTCAATATATGGCCGGTCAAAATCCGGCGAGAGGGGTTCGTTTTCCTGTGGTGTTCATATAACATCTTATGTAACATTTTCCAGTTGCTTAAAAAAAATTTAGACACTTTGGAAAAATCGATAGAAACTAAATTATTGTTTCGAGTGTTTCGGAGTTGTTTCGGTTTCGTAATTCTACAAACATTGTCTAATTATCTAGCCTGGCTCTGATACCACTGTTTGGTTCCGCAGCACCGCCACTGGGTTTTGGGAGGCATCGACCATGCCGTTTTTAAAAAATTGGCGCGCTAATGAACCCTAACTAGGAATCTTAACTACAGAATTAGACGAAACTAGCATGTAAACATCTTTACATCTAAGTGAACGAGGAATACAACTTTTGTAGACCGGTCCTTCACTTCAAAAGCTCCCTGTAGTAGTTCATTCGCTCCAAGTAGTGAACTCCCGGACTCTAGAAAGGCTCCACAAGATGAAAGGAACAAGCTTGCTTGAAGTCTTCGAGGCCGAAAATGATCTACGTCGAGGAGACACTAACTCAAACTACCTCTTCACTAATTGTGAAGAAAACAAGCTAAACTAAATGGCTAATCTAGTATAGGTTGATGAAGTAGGAATTTTGCTCACTTTAGAAATATTTTTCTCACTCATTTTCTTCACCTCCCAAAAACCAGAGAGCTTAAGGAAGGAGATGAAGAAAAGCAACCATGGAAAAAAGTCAAGTGTAGAATGACAACCATGGGTGAGTTAATATCATATACTAACCCTTATAGAGACTAAACCATGGCTAATCTAATGGTTGGGTTAATAAATAACTTATTAAAACAAAATTGGTGGACTTAGTCAATGATTCTACAAGCTTCCACTAAGCATCAACCATGACTAATTTCCACCCAATTTTGAATTACTTTAAATAATAAAACCCTTCATTATGTTAAGCATGGTATGAGTCTTATACACCCATGTAGTATGTAGCAACAAGCATGACACATTAATATATATCACATATATATTAAGTGTACACACACAAGTGAGAAAAAGAAATGCCTAAGTGAGAAAATATTAGTTAATGTAAATTAATATATCACATATATAATTATACAACAAATTATTAAATCAATACTTGATTTAATAATCGGGCTATATCACATAGAACCGACTAATATCATATGTATCAACTTATCGAATCAACACTTGATCCGATAACCCGGCTATATCACATATAACCAATTGATATCACATATCGCGATAATAGAACGCAGTATCATATACGCGCATTAATCTCGGTCCCGCACATATCATATATATGCTCCTATTTCGTTTCACCTTAGTCAGGAAACCTCTGTGTAGGACTCTAAAGACTCGTCAATACGCCGGCAGTAGGTGATGATCATATCAGTCACCCACAAGCCGTCAGCGGTACTAGCTGGACGTAACGGCTACCCGGGTATTGAGCGATCAAAAGATAAACAAGCAAAGCTTCTTATACTCCTGCGAATCCAATAAGTAACACTACCGTATAGTTCGGTCTCTTCGTCAGATATGTCGCATATCTCAGCCTGGGGGCGGTAAACGTCAGACCCCAACAGCCTGATAAGTCATGCCGATGTGAGGCCCATAACGATTCGAGAAACTACTGATAACACTTACCAGTAGATCTCAGCAACCCTGGCCAGGGATTTCTTGTTATGGCCAATCGAGCATAGCGCAACATCAACCCCCAATACTGGGAGAGACGAAATCCCCTCCTATCGCTCATTGCCTCCATGTGACTCGGGACTGTACCCAAAAACCACCGTTTTGCACGATCTCTTGAACATGGTAAGGTGGAAATCAAAACATGGTGGGAATCATATAAGTCTCTATGACGATCTCGGGTCGACAGACTAACCTGTATCAGTGTCACCAGAGTATCTGACGATAGGTATAATACCATCTAGGAGTTCTCGGCGAGTCCGTTCAGTGTACCCAGTCTCCACTGAGCACCCGCATACTTTCTCTGATGTCAAACACCAATGGATGTGGGATCATCCATCGCCCATCATATGGGTCAAGAAGCGTATACGCTAGTCTACTCTGGAATATCGATGTCCCGTCTCGATACTCCCATGACTAGGAACATTTGAAGGATGTACTTACCGACTACCTCTGCCCCACTAGTATGATCTGCATCATTATCCTGGTAGTCAAGTAGTCATCCTAAGGGCTTTATCAACATGTAATAGAGATACGTGTACATGTTAAGATAAAGAGAAACCAGATAGCATACTATCATGTCGAGCAAGAAAGTCCTCCCTATATATGTCCAAACATCCACTGTAATATACGTCACATGTATAATAATGGCCTCTAGGGCATACATATAACTAACAGTACCGGGGCGTGGTCCAGCGCTTCGAGGATCACATCGACCGTCTACTTCCTCGCTAGTCGCCCCTCCTCCAATTGCTGATGTACGCAATTTGGAGGAGGTCCCCAGGGCTGTACAACCCTCTCTCCAAGGAGTTGCTGGATGAGGCGCTCGACAAAGTGCGTACGATCTACGTCATCGGCCTCATCTCGAAGACCAGGCACGACTGATCCGTGGCTCTCATTTTGGAGTGCTTCCAAAAGAGAGAGATCATAAGCCAGGGCTCGGCAGGTGGAACACCCGGCGCTTTCATGGCGTCCCGAGTTCGTGGGCAGCATCATTGGGGGCGAGTTTAAGAGGCAAGGGCCCGGCTGGCGGAGATCTCCACGGAGTATCACCAGTAATGTTTCCTTGACCCCGTTCCCCCTCTGTTGTAATTTTAGTTTTTATGTACGGCTGAGGAGCCCACAATACCTTTTGATAAATAAATAAAGCTCTCCTTTTTGCGATGTTCTATTGTTTCCTTTTTTTTTCTTCTGGACGCATTTAAGTGTTTTCGTGAAACGAAATCCGTGAGCTTTGAACCGAGGAAGAGGGAAACACATAGGGGAAGTTCCTTCTCATTATTAATAAACTTAGAAAAATTTACATCGCTTTGTCAAAGAAGAAACATGTATTCACAGATATACTTTTCAAAGGTACAACTTGAGCTTCTCGGTGTTGTAAGTCCGTGGAAATTTGCGACCTGCAGCGTCTTGTAGGCGATAGGCCCCACCGGGAAAGACTTCAGAGATGAGGAACGGGCCGTCCCACTTCAGAGAAAACTTATGCCACTTGCCCTGATCAACGAACTCGTTCCGCCTTAGGACCAAATCTTCGGCTTTGAAGGCGCGATGCTTGATTCGTGCGTTGTAGTAGCGGGCAGTCTGTGGTTGGTAAGCGGCAGCTTTGATCTGTGCCCGGTCTCGCTTCTCCAACAAGATGTCAAAATTAGTCCGGAAGGCCGAGGTGTTTGCTTCGTCGTAGAAGTGCTCGACCCTGTAACTGGGCAGCCCGATCTCTGCCGGTACCATCGCCTCGGTGCCGTAGCAGAGCCTGAAGGGGGTCTTCTTCGATGTGCACAAGGCCCATAAGACCCAGGGTAATTCGTCGACCCAGCTGCCCTGTCGTCCTTCCAGGTGAGCTCGAAGACCTCGAATGACGTCCCGGTTAGCGACCTCGGCTTACTCGTTGCACTGGGGGTGCGCGACCGCAGCGAACTTCATCAGTATATGGTATTTGCTGCATAACCCTTTAACCTTTTCGTTTTCGAAATTCGTCCCATGGCCGATGATGATACACCTCGGGATCCCGAACCGGAATATTATGTTGTTCTGCAGGAACTTGATGGTCGTGGTGGTGTCCAGTTTTCTGATGGGGACGGCCTCGATCCACATCGTAAAGTAGTCCACCGCGATGAGGATATATTTGTGCTCACCCGTACCAGTAGGGAATTGGACTATCATGTCCATTCCCCACTGGGAAAACGGCCAGGGGGAGGTTAGGGCCGTTAGCTCGGTAGCCGGAAGGCGGGGTATGCTTCCATAGAGTTGGCAGCTCTTGCACCTTCTGACAAGCTTCTGAGCGTCCTGATAAATGGTCGGCCAATAGTACCCTTGGAGGAGTGTCTTCTAGGCTAAGGTGCGGGCCCCTTAATGTGCTCCGCCGACCCCTTCATGAACCTCACGGAGGACATAGTCGGCTTCGTGGGGATCGACGCACCGAAGCAGGGGTTGAGTGAAGGATTTCTTATAGAGGTTCCCTATTCTCCAAACGAAATGGCTGGCTTTGGCTTGGAGGCGGCAGGCTTCCCCTCGATCGTCTGGGAGCGTACCCTCCTTCAGGAAGTCCATGAGGGGCTTCCTCCAATCGTGGCCTTCTTCCCGGGCCGTGTAGACTTGGAGTGGTGTCGCTCTGTCTTCCACGCTGGGCCGTGGCAATACCTTGAAGAGGATATTTCTCTTGTCGTTGGCCGTGTAAGAGGAAGCTAGCTTGCTCAGGGTGTCGGCCTGGGCGTTTAGGTTCTGGGGGATCTGCTCCACTTGAACTTCGTCGAATTCCTTTCGTAGTTTTCTTACCTCGGCTAAGTATTTCACTATTAGAGGTTCCCGTGCCTCGAAACGGCCGGTCACTTGGCCAACGACCAGGGCGGAGTCACTGTGGATTCGTATCGTCTTCAGCCCTACTCCGGAGGCGATTCGCAGTCCAACTAGCAATGCCTGTTACTTTGCGGCGTTGTTTGAAGCCTTGAACCCGAGCTTCAAAGAATACTCCATCTCTGCCTTGTTTGGACCTCGAATTACGAGGCCCGCACCACAACCCTCCTCGGTTGATGACCCATCGACGTAAAGGACCCAATCGGGGGCGGAATCGGGCCTCTCTTCGATCGAGGATTGGGATCCAGGGGATGGCACGGCCACCGCCTCCTTGTTGGGGATAGTGCATTCGAAGACAAAATCGGCCAGGACTTGTGCCTTGATACCCTGCCTCAGGCGGTATTTGATGTCGAATTGGGATAACTCCCACCTCCACTTCTCCAAACGACCAGAAGACTCGGGAGAGGCGAGAAGGGGACAGTGAACGAACCGTCCAAATCGGGTCATTCTTAACGGGGACTCGGCGCTACGACCTGGTCCACTTCATCAGAGGTAACTCAGACGTGTTCGCCTGGGTTAGTGGCTCCACCGGGGATCCTCAGATTTCCTTTTGCTCATCTCGAGTATCCAAGGACCCCTTGAAATCATCCGTGCTTTCAAGGTCATTGCTTCGCTCCTGGGGCATATATGACGTTGTGAAGAAAATCTTTGCGGCTTGCTGATTCCCGTAGGCCCGGCCTATTCCTTCTTGGTCGAGTGGAAACTTGATCGTGAGGTGGTAGGTCGATATCTGGGCCCGAAAGAAGTTTAACGTCGGGCGTCCCAGGAGGATATTGTAGGCCGATAGAATTCTGGCGACGATGAACTCCACAGGCACGGTGCGCGTTCGGACAGCCTCCCCGATGTTAAGTAGGAGGGTGACCACTCTTTCTGCCTGGATGGAGTGGTTAGTAAACCCCGACAGGATGTGGGCGGTCGGCCTCAGGTTCGACGGGGCAAGCCCCATACGTAGAAGAGGATGTCTGCCGAGCTCCCTGAGTCGACCAGTATCCTCTGAACATCGTAGCGGTGGACCCGTGTCGTAATCACCAAGGGGTCGTTGTGAGGCAAGGATATCCCGTGGAGATCCTCGTCGATGAAGGTGATGGGCTCGATCGATTTGATCCTCTTCCTAGGTTGGCTGCTAGTCCCCTCGACCGGCAGGGGTCGTATCCCGTCGGTCCCAGGCGAGCCTCCCGTCGATACGACCATGATTTGGCCGATCGTAAATTCTCCGGGAGGGGGATGATGCTCTTGCTCTCGGTCCGCTTGTCGCTTCTCCCGCAAGTACTTTGCCAAGTGCCCCGAGCGAATCAAATACTCGATGTAGTCGCAGAGCTGTTTGCAGTTCTCGGTGGGATGTCCCTTCCACCTGTGGAATGCGCAATAGGGGCCTCATATCCTTTTTTCTGCCCTATTGTTGACCGGGGGATTTGAAGAATCTCTCGCCCTTCGCCACCTCCAACAGCTGGGAGATGTTGAGTGGGGTATACTCCTGGAACTTCGGGGAGTATGGTTTTGGCCGGTCAATTTTCTTTTTCACTTCTCTGGTTCTCTTCTTTTGATCGGCCAGGTTGGTCCAGGGTAGGTTCGCGTTGACCTCAGACTCGAGCAGGATCTCTCGCTCGGTCCAGGCTTTTACCTCGGCCATGGTCTTAGGTTGCGCTAATGGAAAGGAGCGGAGCCACTCCTTATACCTAAGACCTGACCTAAGGGCCGTGATGACCGTCTCATCCCGATGCTCCGGGACCTCAAGAAGAGCGTTGTAGAAGCGGGTGACGTATCCTTTGAAAGATTCTTTGTCCCCGCTCTTTATAGTGAAGAGATGGTCGACGGTCCACTTCTGCCATCTCTTCCCGACAAAATGGCCGAGGAATTGGGCGGCCAGCTCATCGAAGGTAGAGATGGAGCGTGGCGTGAGTCCTCGGAACTAATCTCGTCCAGTGCGGATGAGAGTGACGGGGAACGCTCGGCATTGGACGGTATCAGAGTTATCCTGGAAGCTCATCCCTGCCGTGAACGCGTCCAAGTGGTCTCTCGGGTCGGACTTTCCGTCGAAGAGGGACACCTTTGGAGGCTTGTTCCTGGAGGAGACACGGACAGCGAGCAACTCTTCGGTGAAAGGCTTCGTAAGCGAGTCGGCGGCATATCTAGCCCTTCGCTTGAAGGGCGGCGCTCCCGATGTATACCCCCGATCTTCTTTTCAAGGACATCGAGTCGGTCGTGGTATCCCAAGGATTTGGCATACTCGGAGTGATGGCCCCTCCTGCTGGCGGCCTGTGCCTGGCCGTGGTTCCGGTTCCGTTCTATGAGGTTCCTTAGGTCCCCTGGCGAGGTCGTCCTCGAGCTACCGTGGTGAGTCCCGTCCGCGCGACCCTATCGAGGGAGAGGGCGCCGGCCATGCCTAGGAGCAGGCGAGCTGACCGACACCTCCTCGGGAGGGACAGGAGCGCGATGGGCCTCAGGACGGGGTGCTCTGTCATGAGACCTCGGTGTGGAGCTGTGAGGCGCCCAGCGGGTCATTGATTTGGTCGCCACGAGGGTTCTGTGGCCGCCGGAAATAGTGAGGCGCTTCTCGGTCGTGCCAGCATGGGTAGTGTCTTCTCCCTCTCTGTGGAGGTCCCGGTCTTGAGGTGGGGGAGAGGAGACGTGAGGGGCTCGTCCAGCCGTTTGGACAGGGACGAGGGCATCCACGATGGACGCGAGAATGTCGATTCTTGCAGACAGGGCGTGAACGGCGTTCGGGGGAAGAGAGGATCCGTCCGCACCTCCGTTGTGTGGAGGGCGGCGGCTAGTACTGGGATCGTCGCGGTGATCACTCGCCATGAATTCTAGGTCGGAAGATCAACTTTCGTTGAGTGGAATTCTCGTTCCCACGGACGGCGCCAACTGATGGAGGTTCGGATCTCCTTCAGATGTTGTCTTTCGTTGATCTGTCGCGAGCGTTGATGAATGACTGAGATTAGGTTTGAGGGTTGCCTCCTGAAGCGTGTGGATCTCAGTGGGCTTGGTTTGAAATGATGCTAATCTACCTGCAAGAAAGTCCCAGGATGGTGTACCACCGTGGACCCTCCGACGATCAAGTTAGTCGAGGTATTTGGGCAGAATAGCAGCCTATTCATATAGAATTGTCTTACCTGAGTCGTCTGAGAGCGGGTTTATATAGTGACAGCCACGAGCTGGCGGGCGCGAGATTTACGCCGGCCGTTACGCCCCTGGAGTCACGGCTGAGCGAATGGCGGGATCCTCCATTAACGACGAGATACACCCGTTAGTGGGGTAACGCGATGGCATAGAACGCGGGATCGTGGGGCGGCAGACATCTCACGTCTGGTGAGATTCGCGGAGCCATGGAGGGAACGCCCGCGATCTGTGATCCGGGTCGGTTGGTGGGACAGAGGAAGCTGAGCTCGGCGGGAGGCTCGGAGGCGAGCGGGAGGCCGAGGAAGTTAGGTTCTGTGATAGCTCGGGAGCGAGCTGGGAAGGTTGAGGAAGCCCCTCATGCAAGAGGACTCGTAGATGAGCCAATGGTTGTTTGTAAGACGAGCATAGGAGTGATCTGGGAAGCCGCCGAAGGTCGAGACAATCCTCGGGGCGAAGGCCCGGGATACGTCTTTAATGTACTATTCTTGCTCCTTTCCCGTAAGCCCCGGAACACGTCATCTGCCACGTGTTATGATCTGAAGAGTTCTCAGTATTGAGCATCACAGGGGGTTCTAAACATCTCTATAGTTTTTCATTTTCATTTTTTTTATTGATTAATAACAGACCTTTCACTTATGACAGTAAAGATCTCCCAGAAGATATATGATTTTTTTGGCAGTAAATAGTGGGCCCCACGTTCTCTCTCTCTAACTCTCATAGAGCACTGAGTAGTCGCAATCGTTGCAGGGTATCTGACGTGGGCTATCACAAAATCCCATGCATTTTCTTTCTGTACAAGGAAAATCGGTAAAATTCAGTTTTTCTTGCACATAAAACGTGCTGTAAACAGTACTTTTACTATCGCAATTTATCCATCCAAAAATTTATCTAAAAAATAAAATGATAGAATACATAACATCCAGATAATAGAGTCAAACAGGTGGACACATGGTGTTTGTCTTCTGGATAAACTCTTGGATAGACAAACTAGGATAGAAAAAGTATTCTTTTAATATATTATGCTTCTTGAAAACTTGCATCCGAAAACAAATCATAATATAATACTTTTGCGATGAATGAAGTGTTTTTCCCAATCTGATTGGCATTATCAAAATGCCAAATAAATGTTGGACAATCAAAGGTATGTATTTTTGCCGAAAGGCGAAATCAACTCAAGAGATAACTTTGGTGTGTCCGTTGTGTGTCTGTGTGTGTGATATATGCATGAGTTTGTTTGCGTGTGTTGTATGCATAGGTTAGAGCTTACAAGCCGATGCCTAAAAATAAAAATGTAAGAAAAAATTAACTGCAGCGTGGATGTCTAACTTTCGAATTCTGAAATTGTAAACAAAAAGCTCACTAGCTCCATATAATTTGTTTGTTCCCTGAGAACTAAAATAGAAAACGATTTATTTTCTTTAAAGGATTTTGGTAAAATATTTCTCCACTCGGTATAATAAAATTGGAAGCAGATTACTGCAACACCGTAGTATGTCTTGATAGTCTTGCGCACCACATTTGCATAAAAATAGCTATGATGCAGATTGGAAGGATATGGTTGATCGATGGTGAGGTAGAAATTTCACAATATGAAAAAAGCACAAACAAACATTTGTTTCATTAATTTTGTAATTTCCCATGACTTGGGTCTTTCATATATAAAAGAAAGAAGTAATATTCAAAAGATAATAATTAGTAAAGGAAGCAAGAACGAAGAAGGGATTATAGTATTGCTATGTGATCGTATGAAATGGAGAACATCTGCCTTTTGCGTGTCATGTTTGTTTGTTTGTTACAATCTTGAATATACACCATTTATATCGATCTACCCTTCTGGTTTCTTTATAGTCCCTCATATCAAACAACTAAACGACAGTGTCAAATATAGTCATTTCTATATCGTTTTCATCAACCATCTTATGTGTGGACCGAAGGGCGTTCTTGTTCATGTTACGGAAACCCTAGAAGAATTTATTTGTAAATAACTATTCAATAATCGATTTTAAAGTTTATTTTATATAGAATAGAAACGATATACTTTTAAACCTTTAAACCCTTCACACAATACCATCAAACTTTACAATTATCACCACCTACGGAATCGTATTCAACAAATTTTTAATGATGTTATCCATTTTTAAAAATCCAATATTGATTAATACAATTTTTTATTGGGTGATGGTTATCTACATTTAAAAAAAAGGAAAAGAAAAATGTGATTTATATATAAATAAAGGGTCTGCACAATTTAAAACGTGAGGACCGACCTTTATATTTTACCCTCAGGATTGGTCTGCAAATTGCAATTAGCTAGTTGTAATACGCCGAAGGCCCAGTAAAGATGTGAAGGTTTACAGTTGGCTGTGAACAACAGACACAACTCCAGACACAACTCCAGGCAGGCCTGATAAATGAGGCGAGTCGACGGCGAATCGCCTCATCTCGCCACACAACCAGACGGATTTTATTCGTCTTGTTGCTAACATGGACAAGTCGGTGAGTCGACTCCTCTCGTCCAGCCAAGTTGGACGAAACAGGCCTGATGATGCTCATAAGTGGGAATTTCTCAGATCACGACACGTAGCGGATGACATGTCATCCACGTAAGCCCACTAGATTCCTAGGGGCTACGAAGCTGGAATAAATATGATGCATTAGGGACATTTCTCGGCACCTCGTCTTCGAGATTGCATCCGACCTTTTGGAGACCTCTCCGGAGTATCTTTCATATTCTCCTAGCAACCAGCTAACAGCTCACTTCCGAGCAATCCTACAACCGAGGTTCTACAACCTCTTTGCTCGTCTCCGAGCTGTTACAGAGCTGAGCTTTCTCAGCCTCCTTGTTCGTCTCCGAGCTGTTACAGAGCTGAGCTTTCTCACCCTCCCCGCTCGCCTCCGAGCTATCCACCGATCTGAGCTACCTCGGCTCCTCTTTTTAGCTGAGTGCACGGAGCCTAAGCGCCCCCACAACGGCTTCGTGTATCCCACCAAAGCGAGATATCTGCCACCCCACGTTCTGCGTCCCACGCTGGCGCGTCCTACCATTAATGAGCGGATCCCTCCATCAACGCGGGCATAACACAGAGGCGTAACTAACGTCGAGGATCTCGCTCTGAATCGTTTTATGCGACCTCTATATAAACCCATCTTCGAGACGACTCAGATAACTTGAACTCATTCTGATACGCTGCTACCCTGCTCTTATTCCACGGTACCAACTTGATCGTCGGAGGGTCCTACGGTGGTTTTCTACCCCGGGACTTCCCTTGCAGGTAGCTCGGCGTCAACAACATCCAACAACCCATTGAGATCTATACATTCAACCCTCACAACAAATCTCAACCGCTCAAAACCGCTTTCAGCCGAACCGACGGAGGACAACATCTGAGAGAGATTCCGACCTCCATCAGTTGGCGCTGTTCGTAGGAACGATCTATTGATACAAAGGAATTTTCCACCACAAAAGTTGATCTCCCTCCTTCGGTTCAATGGCAAGCGACAACCGCGACGATCCTGGCACAAGCCGTCCCATTCCCCATAACGGAAGCGGGAGCGGTCCTACTCCCCCTCCTAACTGTAACAATCCTAATTTTCTATACAAATTTTTTCTTCTTAAAGTATACAAAGTAATTTGCAAACCTGAGCATAATTTAAAATTTATACTTAAGAACAGTAAGAAAGCACTTGTAGCTCATTGGTAAAACTTTGCACTGCTGTGACATAGCCCTGTGTTCGAATCCCATCAGCCACATATTATTTTTCTGAATTTTTAAATTATATTTTTTGGAAGCCCAAAAGTTTACACTGCAATACACGTAAGAAATGAAAAGACAGAAAATCAAACATGTGCAAAATGCTAATAACAGCGACTAGGACACGTGGCTCAAATCCCAACAGCCAAAACCCCCATAGAACCGGCGAGAACGGTCCAAGGCCCGAAGACGTCGGCCATCCGCAGGTAATACTCCCCCGTGCTTTGCACATAACACCCCTTGGCCTACCCCACTACCCTGTTCTGTTTATTTTTTTCTGCATTTATCCAGAGAGTTTAAATTCACCTTTAATCCGATTTTGTAATGCATTTTTAATTCTCTTTTCAATCCCAAAACCTTAATTTTACCCTATAAATACAACCCTATATCCTAGCCCTCTTCATTCTAAAATCTCTTGTCAAAAATTCTCAAAATATTCTAAGTCAAAGAAGATTACAAGTGGAGTTAGCCCAAGGTCACTTTTCGGCGAGGATTCGAGACTTTTCCGGCGACCCCGCGACTCCACGAAGCAACCAATTTCTTTCTATACCTGTCCTCTAATCTTCTAGCAAGCAAGTCCCATCTCTTTTTCTCTCTTCCTACCTTAAAATGAACTCTTTTCAAAACATGTCGGTAAGTGGAGTTATACCGGTTTTTTGTTTCTAAAACCTTGAAAACTATATTTTTTCTTAATAACCACTCATCCATATCACTATACTTTGCTTGTTAATCATTAACTAATGTTTTAAAACAAATTTTACCTTAAAAATCCATGTAAAATAATTTTATTTAAGCCTTTTCATTTAAATACCATTAAGTTTACATACAACAACTTTTAATACTGTCACGACCCATAATTTAGCACGTGACCGGCACTTAAATTACGTAACGTCTAAACGCGTGACGTAAATCAAGTAAACCGAAGCCCAGAAAATCTAAACCTTTTTGCGGAAAATAGTGGGGTGGAGTTTTGAAATAAATTTATAATGAATCATGTTTTTCTTTGAATGCATAGCTAATGAAACATGAAAATGCAATTGGATTATACTAGAGTTAAAAACATGTTTTGTATTTTAAAATTTCGGGCAGCACCTCACTTGTATATTTTGGTCCAAAACCATATACACAACAATATATAGGCATCCCCAAGCGGGAGCTAGCTCTTTGCCAACCGGCGGAATCACAACAATGCAATAATATATATACCGCGCCCAACGACGAAGATCAACCCAGAAAGAACAATAAATAAGCAAGACATCAAAACTTAAGAAAAGCGATCATAAACCCATCGCTCTAAGTCTCGCACAATACCCAAGTCTGACTAGGTCTACCAATATACAAATTCTAGTATCTGATTTGATCTGATGGAGTTTATCTAGATACAACGGAATATAAAGTACGAGAGTAGGCACAATCCAATGTGTGTCCCACCTACCAAAGCAAAGCATCCTGGATGAAACTGTGTACCAGCGATACCGCAACTGATCCCAAGTGGTCAAACCTGCAAGAACTGTGGCACAACGGGGGTGAGTTGCCAACTCGTGAGTAGAAAACATCAGCAAGTAGAAATCGAATAAAACAACGATTTCCTAGGTCACTATATCCTGAAGGTAATACTATGATATCTAAGATGACCACAAATTCATATATGTCAATAATCGAGTCAATGAAATGACATATATAAATAAACATCTAACATCATATGCCTGTATGCATGTGGATATCATCCACGTGTCCATCAACAACACAAACAATATCATGGAACCTGAGTGTCCCACGCCGACACTCGAACATCATGAAAACATAAGCCTGTATATATATATGAGGATATCAACCACGTGTCCATCAACGACATATCAAAATCATAGAACCTGAGTGTCCAACACCGACACTCGAAAAATCATGAAAACTTGTTTCTAGCATCGACACGTAAATCCTCATATCTCATGCGCCGCATACTCAGATCGGCCCTCATATCTATCTCAACTTAGGCGCCGCATCCTCAGATCCATCCTCATATCCATCTCATATCATAACTCCAAAACGGTATCTTCCGTATATCCGCCGAGTTCTATACAATCACCGGTAGGTAGTGCTGCCCTGTCAGGCTCACCGCCTAACAATACGAGACTTCTTGCCCCGGGGTACCTCACTAGGTCCACCATGTACCCGCAGACGGTGCCTACTGCTCCTCGAATCGGGTATACTCACTGCTCAGAACCGAGAAAACTCATGGTGAACACCTCGAAATATCATATCAAGAGAAACTGCGTTTTTAAAACAATACACAATTTCCTTTGAAATTAAACTGCGGTTCTCAAATTCAGAGATCTCATAAAAACAGTATCTCAATGCATATAACCATAAAATACGATGTATACAACATAGAGTAGTAATATAAGCTTATCGAGTATATCATGCAAGCATGTCAAGTGATAATACTGAACAATGAATGTACTTTTATGGTTAAGAGTTATATCATGATAGGGTAGTTCTACTATATAAGTAGCATGGCAATTACCGATGATGAATGTGTGTGAGCCGGCAATCTGTGTACGTATAACATTCACATCAATGGTAATTGTGCAGGTGTGCTAGCAGTTGATATCATATAACATTAAATACTGGAAACATGATAGGTATCACATGAGGAATAATCCAACATAAATATGAACTATAATAAGGTAGCCTCTTTATGTCAACGATCCCGTCTAATAGTATAAGGTGTCGCAATATCCTCTATCATCATTCTCAATTCATGAGCGTGGATCAAATATTCGGTAAACGCATCGCGTACGGTAATCCATCGTACGGTGTCACAAACAGAGTAGGGAATCTATCATCCTATTCACCAGTAAAGGTACGGATCTATAATCTCGTACGGCATACCTTATCAATCATATGACACATCTATATCAATCTTATATCATGTCATCGTGCATATGCGTCATATCTTGTTAATCTCAATTCATATCGATCTCGATCTCATATCCTATCATTATCAACTCATACTTGTTCTTTTTCAATTTATACTTATCATGATTCACTTCTCATTTCATATTCTCATATACCAATCCGAGTCATCTATATCTATCATCTCAATATCCCACATCATGTTATCTTAAATACCTATATCATTTTATCAAGCCAATATATATTCATTAGTGTCAACTTTTATCATATCATCTCTTTTTAAATCCTATAATCATGTTATCTTAAGTTCGTAACATATCCTTTATCAAAATGATAAGTTATAAAACTATCTTCCATATCAATGGTTGCGGGGGTGCTATACACCATCCACCCGACTTCCCCCGTAGATATAAATCTACTCACCTGCTAAACTCCTCGCTTAGCCGAAATCGATGTGCTTCGTCGTCTCGGAAGTCTACGCGAAGGTACCTACTGTTGCGCCCCGGCAGCGCCCCGGCCGTCTATCCGAGGCCAAAATGCGGAATCAAAAATTTTCTTAACTTTTAAACTGGCGCTACCGCGGACAATAAACCTGGATCGTAACCATTAACATAATGCTAGCTATCAAGAGAAGGGAAGAGAAGTATACCGAGCGATCCGTGTCCTTCGATCTTCTCGTCGACGTCCCAATCTCCCGCAGAATCACCATTCGTCGTCTTCTCGTCGGAAAGGGCACCACGTAGCCGATTTCTTTTACGGGCTCCCACCTCTGGACCGAGGCAACTCGGGCGCGAAGTTGGCGCGTCCAAGAAATGCTGTAGGCTAGTGTAGAATGGCTGTCTCATTTGGGGTGGTGAAGTTGCCATGGATGTGGAGGAATGAAGATAAGGAAAAATGGTGCTTTCATTTTTCCTAGCAAGAAAATGAGATGAAGAAATATGTGCCACCACCAAAAATGAATCTCTCTCATCTCTCCTCTCAAGTGTGGCCGGCCCCCCTTGAACAAATGGTGGAGGAAAAACAAAACAAGAAGGAAGGTGAGTGTAGTAAAAGATGGAGGGTGACTATATCCAAAGCAATGATAACCATCTCAAATCAATTCCTAATCAACTCTAATCACCATGAATGCAAGAAATGATGATAGAAAAGAATGGTATCAAAAGATGCTTTTATAATCAATCCATATGCAAGAAACCCCTCCACAATATGTTATTTGCAAACTTGCAAATAATCCCCTCCATCGGAAAAGTCTGGCCGAGAAAGAATAAAGGAAAACCGGCCGGAACGGAATGCAAACTGGCAACTCCAGAAAACTGGTCCCGTAATAAACTGGCAACTCCAGAAAACTGGTCCCGTAATAAATTACAGGAAAACCCCGATACAGTGCATACACACCCGCATCTGTATTCCGACCGGATACAAATGCAATGAGACAAAATCAACACTGTACTATACTAGGATCCGGCTTAAACCAAAGCCGACTAGTAATATCCGTCCGATCCTGATCCGTGCAATACCGCACGTATCTGATCGAACCCTGCCATATAACCATACGGCCATTAGTACAAACCGTCCGATCCTGATCCGTGCAATACCGCACGTATCTGATCGGACCCTGCCATATCTCCATACGGCCTCTACAGCGTTTCGCCCGAAACTTGAGTAACTGAATGTGTGGTGGACTCTAAAGACTCGTCAATACTTTGGCTGTGGATTTAACCACTAGCACGTCAGAGGTATAAGCCAATACGTGACGGGCCACCAGCTATTGACCAAAAGGGGCGTCGATGAGCGAACTCATCCTGACACCCTACTGAGCCTGTCAGTGACAATATCCGTACAGTCCGGTCCGTTCGTCTATGAGCATCGCATGGCGGGCCTAGGGGGTTGGTAAAAGTCAGACCCCCAAAAGCGGTACAAGTCGTGTCGGAGCGTAGCCCAGAACACCCTGAGATACTACTGGAATACCTACCAGTAAATCTCCTGCCTCGGCCGAGGGCTTTGTGTAATGGCTCTCCTAGACACAGCGCGACCTCACCCCCAATACCGGGAGAGACGAACCCCTGCAGATCCGCTCACTGCCTCCATGTGGCTCGGGACTGTACCCAACTAAAACCTGTTTGCACGACTCCTTTGAGCCGTGGTAGGGTAGTAATCAAAGCACAGTGGGAACTCACACGAGACAAATGACGATCTCAGGTCGATGAACTAACCTGTATACATGTCACCAGGGAACTGCTATCTGACGTCAGGTATAAGACCAACTAGCAGGTTCCCGGCGAGTCCTGTCCGGTGTACTCATAACCCAATGAGCACCTGTATACATCTTAGGTGAACCAACTGACACCAGTGGCTTGTGAGACCGGCCACCGCCCCTCGTCGGGGTCTCGACTGTATACACTAGTCTACTAATGGAGTATCGATGCCCTGTCTCGAAACTCCTACGACTAGGGACCTTTTAAGGATGTGCTTATAGACTACCAGCTCCCACGTATATGATCGCCCACATACTGCTGGCAGTCAAGCAAGAATCCTAGGGGCTCTATCAACGTGTAATAACGACATGTCAGGTCACCTAAAGCAGTACACGATGATAAAGATAAACCAGATAGCATACTATCATCTCGAGTAAGACTGTCCTCCTGGGATAGGTCCTCCCTCAATCATTGCAATCACGTGCCTGTGATACAATAATTGACTCTGAGGGCACTATCTCCAACAATCTCCCACTTGCACTCAAGGCTAATTATTGCGATGTCGCATACTCACAGCCCGTGTGATACTGAACACCCAACTCCTCTACTAGTCAATCTCACAAAACCCGTTTGCGAAACTATTGTGTTCGAGGAATAGCCTCAGTGAGTGGATCCGCTAGGATGTTTCTTTCTATGTCTCTCTATATCTCAAGTTCGCGGAGAAAACCATATCCCGAAATGAGCAATACCTGTCTTAGAATATGTCTGGATGTCTGATGGGACCTAGCTCATAAATGAACTCCAAATCCAAACTTCTTAGACTGTATCATCAACTGAACTTAATCAGTATCCTGCGCCATGCCTCCCTTAGTATTGCCTTGGACCACCTGTCCAAAATACTGCCCCTCGTCAGAAGGAAAAACTATAACTCTGACAACCTCCTTGTCGTCCAGGTCACCTTGGAAGCCTGGAATGATAACTGTCTCCCTTAATGAGGCTGTCGTTATCAAATCCCTAGAACATACACTTATGTTCTAAAACTGCTTCCGATTGTTTCTCCAGGATTGGATCAATATCAACTTATTGCACCTACTGCAAGAACAACATCTGGTGTGGTACTTGACATCTCATGATTGACTCAATTGCCTGAGCAAGTGATCTGCCAATCATGCACATCCCTCTCCCCTTTAGTCTGTAAGACACCTTTAGAGAGGGTGACTCCATCACCTGCAGGTACACTACCGTGCCAGGAGTCGTCCATTCTAAATACTCATAGAATGCTGTCTAAGTACCCTGATTGGGAAACCACCCAAATCTAGATCTAAAACCATAGATCTAGTAACCAGTATGTTTGATATAATGTCCAAGTCCCATGTGGAGAAACCACTGTGCGACGACCAAAGCGTAACCGATCGTAGTATAGGAATATCCTTCCTACTCTGTGTATGTCATCCAAATACCAGGACATCACACCCTACTATCTTCTCAATAGATCCATCCCCTATTATGATGAAGTCAAACCTGTAAGTCTACGGTAGCGCCCCGGCCGTCTACAGACACCAAATGCGGAATAAAAACTTTTTATCTGGCGCTATCGTATACTTTAACCCGGATCTGCCATTATTGCTAAACTAACAAACTGTAAAGAGTGTAGAAAGGTTATACCGAACGATCCGAGTCCTTCGTTCTTTAACCATGATCCCACGCTCCGTTGCGTCTGCTCCGATCTCGTCGATCTCCGATCTCCTCGTCGAGGTGGCACCACGTCGACGATTCTTTAAACGGGCTCCCGCCTCTGACTTGAGGCAACTCGATCATCAAGTTTGCTAAAAGAGACGACTAAGAATGATGTAGAGAATGAGTAGATGACTTTGTCTCACTTCGTCCAAATCCGTGGACGATCGGTAAATGAAGTTGCCGAGGGAATCGGGTGATGGAATGAAATGAGCTGTGAATTCCATACACCGAAAACTATCATAATCTTTTGCAAATGAAAACTCAAGTGTGCAAATGAGAGAGGGGAGGGGCCGACCATATATAGATGGAGGGAGGTGAGTATAGGAGAGGGGAGAGTGACCATAAGAACAAAGCTTCTCACAAAATATCCTTAGCTAAACAAGAATCATTAAAGCTAAAGCATGACTCACTTAAACACCTCATCAAGTCATTAATGCAACCATTAATGTCAAGATGAGTCATTAGGCACCTCATCATCCTTGTCATCTAATCTAGAAACTTCTAGAAGATTCAACACTTATCTCAAGAAAAGATAAATCCGTCTTTAACCGAATGTTAAAAGACGGCTGATAGAAAACTGGAAACTGGCAACTTCCAAAAGTGATCCTGAAACGAATTTCAGGACAACCCCGAAACTGTATAAATATACCCGCATTTGTATTACGACCGAATACAATTGCAACTGAGACAAAGATATTATATCTACTCAATACAATACTCGGATCCGGCTTAAACCAAAGCCGACGAGTATCATCTGTCCGAAAACCGACATGTGCGTAAACGCACGTGCATTTTCCGAACCCTGCCATAAAACCATACGGCCTCTACAACGTTTCGCCCGAACTTGGGAAACTGTCTGTGGGGGACTCTAATGACTCGTCAGTACCCTGGCAGTGGGTTTAACCACAAACCGTCAGCGGCACTAGCAATGCGTAACGGCTGCCCATGGACTGACCTCAAGGGAGGCTGATGAGAGAACTCATCCAGAAACCCTACTGAGCCTAACAGTGACAATGTATATACAGTCCGGTCCGTTCGTCTATGAGTATCGCATATCTGCCTAGAGGGCTAGTAACGTCAGACCCCCAATAGCAGTATAAGTCGTGTCGGAGTGAAGCCCAATAACACCCTGAGATACTACTGGAGTACCTACCAGTAAATCTCCTGCCACGGCCGTGGGTTATGTGTAATGGCTCTCCTAGACACAGCACGATCTCTCCCCCAATACCGGGAGAGACGAATCCCCTGCCGATCTGCTCACGTGCCTCCATATGGCTCGGGACTGTACCCAAAAACTACCTGTTTGCACGACTCCTTTGAGCCGTGGTAGGGTAGAAATCAAAGCACAGTGGGAACTCACACGAGACAAATGACGACCTCAGGTCGATGAACTAACCTGTACACATGTCACCAGGGAACTGCTATCTGACGATAGATATAGTACTAACTAGCAGATTCCCGGCGAGTCCTGTCCGGTGTACTCATAACCCAATGAGCACCTGTATACATCTTAGGTGATCCAACTGACACCAGTGGCTTGTGAGACCGGCCACCGCCCCTCGTCGGGGTCTCGACTGTACACACTAGTCTACTCCGGAGTATCGATGCCCTGTCTCGAAACTCCCACGACTAGGGACCACAATTAAGGATATGCGTATAAACCACCCAACTCTCACGTATATGATCGCCATCATACTGTTGGTGGTAAAGCAAGATCCTAAGGGCTCTATCAAAGTGTAACATGTAATCAGTCACCTGAACATGTACACGACTGATAAAGGCAAATCAGATAGCATACTATCATCTTGAGTAAGACTGTCCTACCGGTATGGGTCCTCCGCAATCATTGCAATCACGTACCTGCGATCCAATAATTGACTATGAGGGCACTATCTCCAACAATCTCCCACTTGCACTCAAAGCTAATTATTGCGATGTTGACTACTCACAGCCTGTGTGAAACCGAACATCCAACTCCTCTACTAATCAGTTTCACAAAGCCCGTTTGTAAAACTATTGTGTTCGAGAAATAGCCTCAGTGAGTGGATCCGCCTAGATGTTTCTTTCTATATCTCTCTTAATCTCAAATTCGCGGAGAAAGCCATCTCCCGAATTGAGTAATACCTGTCTTAGAATATGTCTGGATATCTGATGGGACCTAGTTCATAAATGAACTCCAAATCCAAACTTCTTAGACTGTATCGATCACTGAACCTAATCAGTATCCGGCACCATGCCTCCCACAGTATTCTCTTGGACCACCTGTCCATAATACTGTCCCTCGTCAGAGGGAAAAACTATAACTCTGACAATCACTCTGTCATCCATGTCACCTTTGAAGCTTGGAATGATAACCGTCTCCCGAAGGAGGCTGCCATCATCAAATCCGTAGAACATGTACTCATGTTCTAAAACTGCTTCCTTATGTTTCTCCAGGATTGGATTAATACAAACTTATTGCATCTAGTGCAAAAACAACATCTGGTGTGGTACTTGACATCTCATGATTGACTCAATTGCCTAAGCAAGTGATCTGCCAATCATGCCCTTCCCTCTCCCCTTTAGTCTGTAAGACACCTTTAGAGAGGGTGACTCCATCACCGACAGGTACACCACCATGCTAGGAGTCATCTACTCTAAAAACCATTAGAATACTGTCAAAGTACCTACATTGGGAAACTACCCAAATCCAGATCTAAAACCATAGATCTAGAAACCAGAATGTCAAATATTATATCCATATCCTGTCTGGAGAAACAACTGTGTGACGACCACAGTACAACCGATCGTAGTATAGGAATTTTACTTCCTACTCTGTGTATGTCATCAAATACCATGACATCACACCCTACTACCTTCTTAACTGATCCATCTCTTATTCTGATTGAAGTCAAAACCCATGACTGTCACATCAAAAATAGATGATCTATCTCCGCTAAAACTGCTCTAGTCTATAAATAGACATAAGCTACTTGCCCACCATGCTTCCGTTGCTCCCACTGACTACGACAACCCTCCTACCGGGTCTCATAGCCTGGAACAACAGTAGTGTCAAGTCTGGGTAGATAAGAACCTCCCTGTCACCGTCCTTGAGGCTACCGAAGTACCTCTCGGGTGTCTGAGGTTATCCACCATATCTGCGGAGTGGCTATTGGAATGTCAAACCTGATTGAATGTATAGGTCCTATTAAATTTTCCGTAATCGTTCGCGGTTCTGGAATCACTTCCAGTTCTACCATACTCCCTCTACTGTTTTCTGAAAAAGATCTATTTTACTAAAATTGTGGCGAGTCAAGAACAATATCACTATTGATCTTCCAAATGGTAGAATATCAACCCTCGTCATAGCCAGGGTCAACCCACAAACAGCCATTACAGAAACGTGCCCTGAGTTATCCAGAGTCTGGTTTTAAGCATGAGCTGGATAACTCCCCGTACCTTAACATCTTTTAAGGTACGATCCATTCTATATCCAATACAGAAACTTTGGCACTTATTTAATTGGAACCAGATTCAAATCATGCAGCTGTCTCCAGTGCATATCAACTTAATGGAATGAGGCTAATCAGCATTACTCAACTTAGGAATCCATCCATTTATGAGTAACCTGAAAGAGAAACACGTTTCTCAAAACCATCACTATCATCTGAATACCAATCACAAGAATTTACATCTTCGATCTCTTTGAAGAATCCTGATACTTGTGATACCTGGTTCTCTACTTTATTCTTATACCCACAACTTCTCAAAACTTAGACCTTGTATTTCTACGAAACACTTGTCTAAATACTAGAGAAGTTATAAGTAAACAGAACATAAT
The DNA here is from genome assembly GCA_030015575.1 of Agapanthus africanus. Lineage (NCBI taxonomy): Eukaryota > Viridiplantae > Streptophyta > Magnoliopsida > Asparagales > Amaryllidaceae > Agapanthus > Agapanthus africanus. The sequence goes on along the minus strand of JASDDO010000016.1, from coordinate 349,411,912 downwards.
ACGAGGACCAACCCCTTTGTCCTGATGGACACTTGGACAACATACAATACTCTGTATAAGTCCGTTGAGTTAAACAACTCAAAACCTGTGCGTCGTAGGTTGAAAACTGTACCCTGGCGATTTCCTCAAATATCACCAATTACAACGAATTCCGATATAATGAGGATAATCACCTAACTCCCAATAACTTACTCCCACTCATCATCTGTAAAACCATACAGATATGAGAATGAAACCTGGTAAATACATACCCTTGGAGTAAGTGTCTAATCGGGAAAACAGGTTTCTTTTAACAATGCACTGAAACATGAAAATGTTTCGTAGGGGTATCCTGGTATTCATAGCAACGCCTCTTCCATAATCCAATTCATGACTTCAACCGTATATTTTATTGCCGTCTCTCCAAATCCCTTTATTTGTCTTTAGTCGTTACCTTCTGTACACCATCGTTAGGCTAAATGGTTTTCTTCCTTCCCTACCGTTCGGCACCAGCCTATGGTTTGGAAGAAGACTATCCAGTAAGCATAATAGGTGTACCCTCCTAAACCAAGGAGTACTCGTATCTTGAGAGAAGGTGATGATAAAAGACAACTGAATAATACCTTATTCCTTTAAAGGTGAAATAGGAGTGGCGATGAAGTACGCGGTTTTGGTCGTGAATGATATCAGTCGCAATTTACTTTGCCCTCTTTCTAATCCCTTTATTTTGTCTTTACATATTACCTTCTGCACACCCTACTTAGGCTAATTGGTTTTCTTCATTCCCTACCTTTCGGCACCAGCCTATGGTTTGGAATAAGACTATCCAATAAGCGTAATAGGTGTACTCTCCTAAACCAAGGAGCCCTCGCAATCTGAGAGAAGGTGATAATAAAAGACAACTGAATAAACCAATTCTATTTCTCCTGAACCTGGATCCATCCTCGAAGAAGTCCCTTCGAGTTCGTATATAACCATACGATGGATCTATCCAATGGAAGTGGATATCCGTAGCAATACGGGTGTTCTGAGGGTAAAAGAAGGAGTGGCAATGACTTATGCAACATAGACAATCAAAAAGCCAGTATTTTAAGAAGGTTCGGTCAACCTGGTCACTGAGTCATAGTCTAGGGTCGGTCAAAGGTCGCTGCCAAAGAGAGAGAGAAAAGAAACACTCTGCGTGCACTCTAACCTAGATCAGAATGGTTATCACTTTATCTAATCCGGAAACCTCCCACTGTCCTGTCAAATTCTCCTCCAAACCTAAAGAAGAATCAATCGGGATCACCCGAAGAGTAAACCAACTCATCAGTGGGAATCGGAATCCAACTCTCATCGAATGATAACGTGATGGAATGCATCCACGTTACTCATACTCCAGAAGGTATGCGCATACTTGGCAAGTTTCAGTTTCTTTAGAAACTCCCGATATGATTTTTGCCCCATGCTCTTAACCTTGGCTTTGGTCAAAATGTCATAAGTCACATGCCAAGTTCTACCCGTCACTATCTTGTCAATTTGAACCCACCCGCACATGCCCTTGACTTTGGCCAATCGGCAGAACGACTGTCCCAAACTAACTCATCTATCTATGCAACAATTGAATACCCAGCAGCTACCAAACACTATGCCTTAACTTTGGCTAAAATGCATAGCTTGAATACTACTGAATACCCAAAAGAAGTGACGGAGGGCTACGGCTGGTTTTTGGCGAAAAACCTTTAACGTAGTGAACTTGATATCGCTGAAGGAACCTGATAGCTTTTTAAAATATAGTGGCGAAAACCTTTTGCTAAAGAGGTCACTCCCGATGAAGGGATCTCGGCTCTTTCCTCGTGGAATGAGGTGCAGGATATTCCACTGAATACCGCTATGCAAAGCAACTTGTAATCGACTATAGTGAAGTTATTACGCTGACGCAAACTTCTGTCCAAGGGGTCAGTCCCGGTGAAGGGATATCGGCCCTTGCCCCGTCGAATGAGGTGCAGGATATTCCACTGAATACCGCTATGCATAACAAAAGAAAACGTCTTTGCAATAACACTTTTTAAATTTGTTCCAACAACTGTAAACAGGTTTGTTTTACTTTGCATTGATCAGAATCAACACAGTCCCATCATTTGATCACACCAGAAAAGAACGAAAATAAAATGTACGTATATGCCATCCGCATTCGTCACTGGGTCCCGTCATCACTTGTTAGGTTACTTAACTAACGATAGAGCGAGGACTGGACTAGCGCGGGTGTAAAACATATACAACATCTAATAGTATATAAACCAATATACAATAATCGCTCCAGGCGTGATAATATGCAACAGTACAGAAAAGTAATAAGCATCACAGAACAATACAGATAATCTGGGATCCCCGGGTTTCACAGAGCCGCTGCTGAAACCCGACGTTCCCCTGTCGTGTGGATAGCCTGTGCAATGAAACCTAGACCCCTACGGGTGCGGCAAGTAACCCGCCAAAACCTGAAGCGAGGCAGCCCCCTACAGCATAGTGAATGGAATACCCAGCACTCCATGGAATCGGGTAATCTTGGGCACCCCTCCTTGGGTCAACCTGTACCCCCTACGAGTGCGGCGAATAGTCTGCCAATTCTAGAGTGGGGCCCCTCTGCCTCTCAAAGCCATGAGATGCGGACCCGTTGCTTCTCAGAACCCGGCTATCCGTGCACTCCGTCTCGGAGCAAAACCTAGTACAGTAATGAAAAATAGTACAATAGGTACATCGACCGCAACCTGATCGTGCCCCAAAAGAATATTATACAACAGGCAGTGATGGCAGTCCACAAGTTGGACGCTCGCCCCGCAATATCAAATGTACAAATAAACACAAACTGTACTACCATTGCACACTGCTATCCACCACGACAAATCCGCAACATCACAGCACAACACAGAACATCAACGCGAATGTCACGTTCGCAAACCCGTCTAAAAGAACTATAGCAATCAGACGCGGTTTACCGATCAAATGACATTCCCGGTCGGAGATATAATGTAAGCACTGTAAACTAACATGTTTAAATTTCGATCGACCAAATATCACAAAGTGGGCCCCACGAACATCTGTAGAACAGTAACAAAACCTGGGCCCAAACGATATATACCAAAAACCCCAATTCCCAACAGAGAATTCACTGTAGAAATTTGAGTGAGTGATCCCACTTTCCTGCGGCGGATCCGCGGCAAAACCCTGGCTTTGGCCGCGGATCCACGGCGGAACAGTGGAATTACTTGCTCGAATTTCTACAGTATTCTTAAAAAACACTGCTTGATTTTCTGGTATGGTCAAAATGATATTTGGACCAGTTTGAAAATTAACAGAAACTGTCAAATTGAAAAATTGCGATTTTTGATTTCCGGTTCGATCGATGTTTTAAACGCGTTAGCACAAGTTAGTATAGCAAAATGGTGAGGCTCTGATACCACTGTAAGTCTACGGTAGCGCCCCGGCCGTCCACAGACGCCAAATGCGGAATAAAAACTTTTTATCTGGCGCTATCGTATACTTTAACCCGGATCTGCCATTATTACTAAACTAACAAACTGTAAAGAGTGTAGAAAGGTTATACCGAACGATCCGAGTCCTTCGTTCTTTAACCATCATCCCACGCTCCGTTGCGGCTGCTCCGATCTCGTCGATCTCCGATCTCCTCGTCGAGGTGGCACCACGTCGACGATTCTTTAAACGGGCTCCCGCCTCTGACTTGAGGCAACTCGATCGTCAAGTTTTCTAAAAGAGACGACCAAGAATGATGTAGAGAATGAGTAGATGACTTTGTCTCACTTCGTCCAAATCCGTGGACGATCGGTAAATAAAGTTGCCGAGGGAATCGGGTGATGGAATGAAATGAGCTGTGAATTCCATACACCGAAAACTATCATAATCTTTTGCAAATGAAAACTCAAGTGTGCAAATGAGAGAGGGGAGGGGCCGGCCATATATAGATGGAGGGAGGTGAGTGTAGGAGAGGGGAGAGTGACCATAAGAACAAAGCTTCTCACAAAATATCCTTAGCTAAACAAGAATCATTAAAGCTAAAGTATGACTCACTTAAACACCTCATCAAGTCATTAATGCAACCATTAATGTCAAGATGAGTCATTAGCCACCTCATCATCCTTGTCATCTAATCTAGAAACTTCTAGAAGATTCAACACTTATCTCAAGAAAAGATAAATCCGTCTTTAACCGAATGTTAAAAGACGGCTGATAGAAAACTGGAAACTGGCAACTTCCAAAAGTGATCCTGAAACGAATTTCAGGACAACCCCGAAACTGTATAAATATACCCACATTTGTATTACGACCGAATACAAATGCAACTGAGACAAAGATATTATATCTACTCAATACAATACTCGGATCCGGCTTAAACCAAAGCCGACGAGTATCATCTGTCCGAAAACCGACAAGTGCGTAAACGCACGTGCATTTTCCGAACCCTGCCATAAAACCATACGGCCTCTACAACGTTTCGCCCGAACTTCGGAAACTTTCTGTGGGGGACTCTAATGACTCGTCAGTACCCTGGCAGTGGGTTTAACCACAAACCGTCAGCGGAACTAGCAATGCGTAACGGCTGCCCATGGACTGACCTCAAGGGAGGCTGATGAGCGAACTCATCCAGAAACCCTACTGAGCCTAACAGTGACAATGTATATACAGTCCGGTCCGTTCGTCTATGAGTATCGCATATCTGCCTAGGGGCTAGTAACGTCAGACCCCCAATAGCAGTATAAGTCGTGTCGGAGTGAAGCCCAATAACACCATGAGATACTACTGGAGTACCTACCAGTAAATCTCCTGCCACGGCCGTAGGCTATGTGTAATGGCTCTCCTAGACACAGCACGATCTCGCTCCCAATACCGGGAGAGACGAATCCCCTGCCGATCCGCTCACGTGCCTCCATATGGCTCAGGACTGTACCCAAAAACTACCTGTTTGCACGACTCCTTTGAGCCGTGGTAGGGTAGAAATCAAAGCACAGTGGGAACTCACACGAGACAAATGACGACCTCAGGTCGATGAACTAACCTGTACACATGTCACCAGGGAACTGTTATCTGACGATAGATATAGTACTAACTAGCAGATTCCCGGCGAGTCCTGTCCGGTGTACTCATAACCCAATGAGCACCTGTATACATCTTAGGTGATCCAACTGACACCAGTGGCTTGTGAGACCGGCCACCGCCCCTCGTCGGGGTCTCGACTGTACACACTAGTCTACTCCGGAGTATCGATGCCCTGTCTCGAAACTCCCACGACTAGGGACCACAATTAAGGATATGCGTATAAACCACCCAACTCTCACGTATATGATCGCCATCATACTGTTGGTGGTAAAGCAAGATCCTAAGGGCTCTATCAAAGTGTAACATGTAATCAGTCACCTGAACATGTACACGACTGATAAAGGCAAACCAGATAGCATACTATCATCTTGAGTAAGACTGTCCTACCGGTATAGGTCCTCCGCAATCATTGCAATCACGTACCTGCGATCCAATAATTGACTATGAGGGCACTATCTCCAACAAAACCTATGACTGTCATGGCAGAAATAGATGATCTTTCTCCGCTACATCTGCTTTAGTCTATAAATAGACATAAGCCACATGTCCACCAATGCTTCCGCTGCTCCCACTGACTACGATAACCCTCTGGCAGAGTCATTTACACGTACACTTTTAAAGCTAGTTTACAACGACGCTATACTCATCCTCCTGCCGGGTCTCACAGTCTGGAACAACAGCAATGGCAAGTCTGGGTAAACAAGAACCTCCCTGCCACCGTCCTTGAGCATACCGAAGTAGCTCTCGAGTGCCTGAGGTTACCCACCATATCTGCGGAGTGGCTAATGGAATGTCAAACCAGATTGAATCTTTAGGTTCTTATCAAATCTTCAGTAATCGTTTGCGGTTCTGGAATCACTTCTAGTTCTACCATACTCCCACTACTGTTTTCTGAAAAAATCCATTTTTATTTAAAACTGTGGCGAGTCAAGAACAATATCACTATTGATCTTCCAGATGGTAGAAAATCAACCCTCGTCATAGCCTGGGTCAACCCACAAACAGCCATTACAGAAACGTGCCTTGAGTTATCCGGAGTCTGGTTTTAAGCATAAGCCGGACAACTCCCCGTACCTTAACAATGTCAAGATATTAACTGTTCTATATCCAATATAGAACCAGAGGCACTGATTTGATTGAACCAGATTCAAATCATGCAGCTGTCTCCAGTGCATGTCAACTAAATGGAATGAGGCCGATCAGCGTTACTCAACTTAGGAATACTTCCAATTATGAGTAATCCGAAAGAGAAGCAAGTTCTCTTAATCATTACTATCAACTGAATACCATACACAAGTATCTACATCTTCGATCACTTTGAAGAATCCCGATACTTGCAATACCTGGTTCTCTTCTTTATTCAAATACTTATAACTTCTCAAAATTCAGACCATGTGTTTCCATGAAACACTTGTCTAAAAACCAGAGAAGTCATAAGTAAAACAAATATAGTACGAGAACTAACCCCTCTGTCCTGATGGACCCTGGACAACATACAATACCCTGTATAAGTCCCTTGAGTCAGATAACTCATTCACTGCGTGTGGTAGGTTGAAAACTGTACTTATGATTAAGAAGAATTACACCGCTGTTTAATGCTCCTTACCTAACCATCCACTGATATAGGTAAATGTCACTGACATAATTTCAAAAAGTATATCTCACTCTATGAAAATAGACGTACAGATATATCGATTTGAAATTGGTGCATAACAACGGATATTCAAAACCAAATATTTGCCGACCGGCAAACAGCCCAGGTGATTTCCTCAAATATCACCGATTACAACGAATCCCGATATAATGAGGATGATCACCCAATTCCCAATAACTTACTCCCACTCATCATCTGTAAAACCATACAGATGTGAGAATCATACCTGGTAAATACATACCCTGGAATAAGTATCTAATCGGGAAATCAATTTTCTTTTAACATTACACAGTGAAATGGAAACATTGAAATGTCTCGATGGGGTATCCTGATATTCCTAGTAATGCCTCTTCCATTATCCAGATTCACAACTGTAACCTTGTAATTCTTTGCCATCTTTCTAAATCCCTTTCTATGTCTTTAGTCATTACCTTCTGTACACCCCTTTAGGCCAAATGGTTTTCTTCCTTCCCTACCGTTCGGCACCAGCCTATGGTTTGGAAGAAGACTATCCAATAAGCATAATGGGTGTACTGTCCTAATCCTAGGAGCACTCGCAAAACGAGAGAAGGTGAAAATAAAAGACAACCGAATAAACCTTATTCCTATTTCTCCTGAACCAGAATCCATCCCCGAACTGGAACAAGTTCCTTTCGAGTTCGTATATAACCATACGATGGAGTATCCAATAAACTGTGGATCTTCGTAGTGATACGGAGTGTCCTGGAGAAATACAAAGGTGATTTAGGATTGGCGAAGAAATACTTGGTTTGGTCGTGAATATCAGTCACAATTTACTTTGCCCTCCTACTAATCCCTTGCTTTGTCTTAACTTAATACCTTCTGCGCACCATCGTTATGCTAATTGGTTTTCTTCATTCCCCACCGTTCGGCACCAGCCTAAGGTTTGGAAGAAGACTATCCAATTTGCGTAATAGGTGTACTACTCCTAAACCAAGGAGTACTCGCAACCTGAGAGAAGGTAAAAGGAAAAGACAACTGAATAGTCCTATCCGTTTTCTCCAGAACCGGAAACCATCCTCGAATTCCTTCGAGTTCGTATCTAACCATACGATGGTTTTGTCCAATAGAAGTGGACGTTCGTAGTAATACGGGGTGTCCTGGAGAAAAGGGTAAAAGTAAGAGTGGCAATGAGGTTTGCAACTCTGACAATCCAAAAGCCAATGTTTAAGAAGGTTCGGTTAATTTTGGTCACTGAGTCATAGGCTAGGGTCGGGTCAATGGTCCCTGCCAAAGAGAGAGAGAAAAGAAACACTCAGCATGTACTCTAACCTAGATCAGAATGGTTATCACTTTGTCTAATCTGGAAACCTCCCATTGTAACGTCAAATTCTTCCCCAAACCTGAAAGAAGAATTAGCCGGGATCACCCGAGGAGTAAACCAACTCATCAGTGGGAATCGGGACCCAACTATCATCGCATGATAACGTGACGGAATCCACTCACGTCACCACACTCCAGAAGGTATGCGCATGCCTGGCAAGTTTCAGTTTCTTTAGAAACTCCCGATGTGATTTTTACCCCTAGGACCCAAGTGACCTTGACGAATAATCAACAAATCAAAAGGTCCTAGTCAAGTTCAACCCGTCATTATCTTGATTGCGTTAAACCCACCCGCACGACCCTTGACGAATAATCAACAAAGTCATACGACTGTCCTAACCAATCCACATAACCATGCGACAGAAAGCATTACAGAGCTACCGCACACTACGCCTCGGCGAATATCAACGACAAACGTAGCGCGAATACTATGCAATACTAATCCGAAATGACGGAGGGCTACGAATGGTTTTTGGCGAAAAACCTTTTACCGTAATGAACTTGATATCGTTGAAGGAACTGGATAACCTTTTATAAAAAATATAGTAACGAAAACCATTGCTAAAGAGGTCACTCCCGGTGAAGGGATCTCGGCTCTTTCCCCATGGAATGGGGTGCAGGATATTCCAACTGAATACCATGATGCAAAGCAAAAGTAATCGGCTATAGTGAAGTTATTGCCCTGACGCAAACTTCTGTCCAAGGGGTCACTCCCGGTGAAGGGATCTCGGCCCTTGCCTCGTCGACCGAGGAGCAGGATATTCCAACTGAATACCACTGTGCAAAACAAAAGTGAACGTCCTTGCAATAACAGCTTTTTGAAAAATTGTTCCAACAACATCAGAATAGGTTTATTTATAACTTGCGTTGATCCGAATCAACGCAGTCCCATCAATTAATCACACCACAAAGAACGAAAATAATATGACGTACGTATATGCCATCCGCATTCGCCACTGGGTCCCGTCATTACTCGTTAGGTTAGCTAACTAACGACAGAGCGGGGACTGGACTAGCGCGGATGCAAAACATATACAACATATACTAATATATATACCAATATATTATATTCGCTCAAGGCGTGATAAGAATGCAACATCACAGAAATGTACAGCATCACAGAACAATACAGATATCTGGGATCCCCGGGTTTCACAGAGCCGCTGCTGAAACCCGACGTTCCCCTGGTCGTATGGATAGCCTGTGCAATGAAATCCTGGACCCCTACGGGCGCGGCAAGTCACCCTCCAAGACCTGAAGCGAGGCAGTCCCCTCCAGCACGGTGAATGGACCACCCAGCACTTCACGGAATCCGGTAACTTGGGCACCCATCCTGGGTCAACCTGTACCCCCTACGAGTGAGGCGAATAGCCCGCCAATCCTAGAGTGAAGCCCCCTCCGTCTCAATGCCATGAGATGCGGGCCCGTTGCCCTCTAGAACCCGGCTATCCGTGCACCCCTCCGTGGGGTAATCCGCGTACAGAAAGTAAAATATACATACACCGGGTACATCGACCGGAACCAGGTCGTGCCCCAAAAGAATAATACAATCAGGCAGTGACGGCAGTCCACATGTCGGACGCTCGCCCCGCAATATCAAATGTACATAATACAACAAAAACTGCACTAGCATTGCATCCAGGCTATCCCCCACAACCGATCCGCAACATCACAGCAATACATAGAACATCAACGTGAAAGTCACGTTCGCAAATCCTTCTAACCGGGCTATAGCAGTTAAACAGGATTTACCGATCAAGTGACATTCACGGTCGCAGATATAATGTAAATACTGTGAACCAATGTGTTTAAAATATCCGATCGATCAAATTTACCAAATGGGCCCCCAAGTACTACTGTAGCACATCAAGAAATTCTGGGCCCAAACATAATATTCCAGAAACCCTATTTTCACCCCAGAAGCCCACTGGAAAAATTCGACATATCGATCCCTCCATACCGCGGCGGAACCGCGGCGCCAAGTGGGGTTTGGCCGCGGTTCCGCGCTCCCCTTGAAAGATCAACGTCTCGAATTTCTCCAAAATTCTTAGGACTTCCAGTACATCAGTTTTCTACAACCTGAAAAATTTTTAGAGCCAGAAAATATTCGACAGAAAACTGATGTGAAGAAAACGCGGGTTTTTGGAATTTTGGTCGATCGGAAATGTAAAACACATTAGACAAAGCTAGACTATGTTAATGGCGAGGCTCTGATACCATGTTGCGCCACGGCAGCGCCCCGGCCGTCTATCCGAGGCCAAAATACGGAATCAAAAATTTTCTTAACTTTTAAACTGGCGCTACCGCGGACAATAAACCCAGATCGTAACCATTAACATAATGCTAGCTATCAAGAGAAGGGAAGAGAAGTATACCGAGCGATCCGTGTCCTTCGGTCTTCTCGTCGTCGTCCCAATCTCCCGCGGAATCACCATTCGTCGTCTTCTCGTCGGAAAGGGCACCACGTAGACGATTTCTTTTACGGGCTCCCACCTCTGGACCAAGGCAACTCGGGCGCGAAGTTGGCTAGCCGACGCGTCCAAGAAGTGCTGTAGGCTAGTGTAGAATGGTTGTCTCATTTGGGGTGGTGAAGTTGCCATGGATGTGGAGGAATGAAGATAAGGAAAAATGGTGCTTTCATTTTTCCTAGCAAGAAAATGAGATGAAGAAATATGTGCCACCACCAAAAATGAATCTCTCTCATCTCTCCTCTCAAGTGTGGCCGGCCCCCCTTGAACAAATGGTGGAGGAAAAACAAAACAAGAAGGAAGGTGAGTGTAGTAAAAGATGGAGGGTGACCATATCCAAAGCAATGATAACCATCTCAAATCAATTCCTAATCAACTCTAATCACCATGAATGCAAGAAATGATGATAGAAAAGAATGGTATCAAAAGATGCTTTCATAATCAATCCATATGCAAGAAACCCCTCCACAATATGTTATTTGCAAACTTGCAAATAACCCCCTCCATCGGAAAAGTCTGGCCGGGAAAGAATAAAGGAAAACCGGCCGGAACGGAATGCAAACTGGCAACTCCAGAAAACTGGTCCCGTAATAAATTACAGGAAAACCCCGATACAGTGCATACACACCCGCATCTGTATTCCGACCAGATACAAATGCAATGAGACAAAATCTACACTGTACTATACTAGGATCCGGCTTAAACCAAAGCCGGCTAGTAATATCCGTCCGATCCTGATCCGTGCAATACCGCACGTATCTGATCGAACCCTGCCATATAACCATACGGCCACTAGTACAAACCGTCCGATCCTGATCCGTGCAATACCGCACGTATCTGATCGGACCCTGCCATATCTCCATACGGCCTCTACAGCGTTTCACCCGAAACTTGAGTAACTGAATGTGTGGTGGACTCTAAAGACTCGTCAATACTATGGCTGTGGATTTAACCACTAGCACGTTAGAGGTATAAGCCAATACGTGACGGGCCACCAGCTATTGACCAAAAGGGACGTCGATGAGCGAACTCATCCTGACACCCTACTGAGCCTGTCAGTGACAATATCCGTACAGTCCGGTCCGTTCGTCTATGAGCATCGCATGGCGGGCCTAGCGGGTTGGTAAAAGTCAGACCCCCAAAAGCGGTACAAGTCGTGTCGGAACGTAGCCCAGAACACCCTGAGATACTACTGGAATACCTACCAGTAAATCTCCTGCCTCGGCCGAGGGCTTTGTGTAATGGCTCTCCTAGACACAGCGCGACCTCACCCCCAATACCGGGAGAGACGAACCCCTGCAGATCCGCTCACTGCCTCCATGTGGCTCGGGACTGTACCCAACTAAAACCTGTTTGCACGACTCCTTTGAGCCATGGTAGGGTAGTAATCAAAGCACAGTGGGAACTCACACGAGACAAATGACGATCTCAGATCGATGAACTAACCTGTACACATGTCACCAGGGAACTGCTATCTGATGTCAGGTATAAGACCAACTAGCAGGTTCCCGGCGAGTCCTGTCCGGTGTACTCATAACCCAATGAGCACCTGTATACATCTTAGGTGAACCAACTGACACCAGTGGTTTGTGAGACCGGCCACCGCCCCTCGTCGGGGTCTCGACTGTATACACTAGTCTACTAATGGAGTATCGATGCCCTGTCTCGAAACTCCTACGACTAGGGACCTTTTAAGGATGTGCTTATAGACTACCAGCTCCCACGTATATGATCGCCCTCATACTGCTGGCAGTCAAGAAAGAATCCTAGGGGCTCTATCAACGTGTAATAGCGACCTGTCAGGTCACCTAAAGCAGTACACGATGATAAAGATAAACCAGATAGCATACTATCATCTCGAGTAAGACTGTCCTCCTGGGATAGGTCCTCCCTCAATCATTGCAATCACGTGCCTGTGATCCAATAATTGACTCTGAGGGCACTATCTCCAACACCTACAATTCAACACATATCGAAATGCAATTAAAACCAAGTCCGGAAAACCGATACGGCATACGAAGTGTTCATAGGTTAGAACCTATAGCTTACGCATGCAAGATCAACCAAATTACCCTCGTCCGTTGATGTACAAACGTCCAACGACGGAATCCAAACTCAAATATCAAAAACCACATTTCAGAAATCAGAAAACGAAATGCAGCAACATGAGAATTCACTCCCAGATTTTACCCTAGGCCAAACTAGGCTATTTTGCATATGGGGTTGCTCTAGATATTAGATAACAATGTCACATACCAAAAATCAACACATTTCACCATGTCTTGGCCGAAATGTGCGGCCATAATAATAGAGAATGGGCTCGGGTTTCTAGGGTAGCTTCCTGGCTTCCTGCACGACTCTCTCTGTTCGCTAAATAATTTTTAGTGTCTCCGGGTTATAGCAGTATCCCCTCACAAAATCCAAAAAATACGATATCGGGGAAATTCTAACTCCGTGTTTTCGGTTCTAGTCTCAGGTCTTGGTCCAGAAATCATCACTCAAATCTTGCAAACACTCAATACACCTCTATTTACCACTTAACAGCAACTTGGAATTTTCCAAGATCACAAAACCTAACTAAATCAATTTATAAACTAACTAGGATATACTAAACAAAAATACTTAACTGAAAGTGTAGGGATTTATCTCATTAGCAACTGAAGAAATTTCTTGAGTTGCCCAAAGTCTTCAAATTCCAAACTTGAAAGGTCTGAATGGTTTAGGACAGCCATTCGCATCTTTATTGTGAAGGTGGCATGGGGTTTAGGTTATGAATTGGAGATGATGCATGGAGATAGAGAGGGATGAAAGAGATGAAGGAAATAATGAAAAGGATGAAGAAACAAAAGGTAAATGAGAATGAGGCAGTCAAGTCTCTCTCTCTCTCTCTTATGCTCACTCTCTCTTAACCTCACTCTCTATCAAAATATCAATTTTGTTTTATTCCCAAATATCTCATACACTCTCATCTCTTTTCATTTCTTTTCTTTTCAGATAAAACAAATGAAATAAACAAACATGTAACAACATGCACATGACATGGTGCACTAGCCATGTAAAAATGTAAAAATACGGATTTGGCTTAGTCGTGATTAATAGTGCAATAATCAATTTTAATTTAAATTTTCATATCATTAATTATAAAATGCCAAAATCCGATAAATATCATTATAATAAATAAATCATTTTAATCTCCTAATATTTTTCAAATATCGGTATATACTTATACCATTTTACGAAAAACCCCTATTCGCAAATCGAATAGTTTTCGCGAAATATATTATTTTAATATTTAATTTTAAAAAATAATATTTTATATTTTTGAAATGTTACAGTCTTCCCCCCTTAAATAACTTCGGTCCTCGATTTTAAATTTAAACCCACAAATACTAAAATATTTCAATAATCAGCTCAAACCAACGGGGTTCCGAAATTACGGAAGATATAGAAATGCCACAGCGCATCCTGTGCACCTGAAAACGAGTGTGAAACTCAAAATCGAACTCCGTTAAGCATCACACAATCATCGGAGTTATAAAAGAAATACGAATATCGAATTCCACAACTGGAATCCAAATACACTATAGTCAAATCATAATACGTATATAGCACGCATCTTTGTAAAACCATTTTTAAAAGCTGAATAAATCACATGAAAAATCTTTTCCGCCGTGCTATGCGTAACTCATGGCACAAGTGGCGGACGATCATTTGTAAAGTAGTAAATATATACTTATATATGTTTTGCTCAATTTATACGTCCTGCCTTTTTGAAATATCCCAGAAGGTTTTCCTTGTAAAATTTCGTGTCACTCGCGGACACATATGAAATAGCGAGACCATAGCTCCTTTTTGAAAACCTTTTGGTAACTTTTTACGCATGCAAAAGTACTCAAGCACTGTTCTCAGACCAATCCTGCTCGGCTACTATACAATATAGTATCCATTATCAAAACGCGATACTCATAAATAAAATCAGTCTCAAAAGGCGTATCCAACATCACGTGCATCTGGTGTGCACGGAAATCAAATCCAATACAAATGCCACAATATGCACAAAAGAAAAACTAAGTGCAACGGGTGTGCACGAAAGCATCTGTGTAGTGCAACGGATGTGCACGACAACAATATCAAGTGCATCTATAGTGCACAAAAATCTCAACCCAGTGCAACCAACATGCACGAATGAAAATCCCAATCAAGTGCATCCAACATGCACGAATAAAAATCCCAATCAAGTGCATCCAAAATGCACGAATAAAAATCCTAATCAAGTGCGTCAGGCCCGCACAAAACATCTAGTGCAGTAGCGTGCATGATAACGAATGCCAAGTGCAGACGCTCACGAAAACATAAATCTGGTGCAACAAATGCATGAAATACAAATCCGGTGCAACCAATGCACGAAATACAAATCTGGTGCAACCAATGCACGGAATACAAATCCGGTGCAACCAATGCACGAAAACTCATCAATATCTCAAATGCTCTCAAAAGCAACACCGAGTATATCAAGGTGTATAGAATCATAAACGTGTGCAACTTCGTGCACAAAATCCATCCCAATGCACTGCATGCGCATATAAGTTATACCGAGTGCATAAGTTAAGGCAAGTGCATACAACATGCACGAAATCAAATCGACAGTATCGAATCCATGAAACCATAAATACGTGCAACGAAGGCATAAATCGATACCTAGTGCAATAGATATGCACAAATCATAAACCAATATAGCGGTGTATAAAACATAAATCAAGTGCAATAACTGTGCACAAAATATAAATCTCCTGTAGGTGCAGCCATGGTGCACAAAAACATAAATCATGAAACCCAATTATCGAAACTCAAGTCCAAGCGATAAAAGTGTGATACTCGGATCAAAAAATGCAAATCACAATAACTGATATTGAGCTACACCTCTTACAATGTCGAAAAATATGCCGGTACGCCCAAGCTGGCAGAGCAAGACCATCTACTTGCCCCATGCTCACAATATGGCGTCCTCGGTCTTTAAGTCCATATTTTCTCTGTGGATTACCAATCTCACGATCCTTCTGCTCGTCGGCTTGGTCAAGTGTACTAACAGAACAGTCTCTCTCTGGGACTCCTCTGATCACCGTTTGGCCAATCATCATGACCACTCTCAATGGCACATTACTGATGGCGGTATCTGGCACTCTGCATACGAACGATATAACTGATCCTGGGTGAAAGTCTTTATCGCTGTGGTATCTTGGAAAGAACCTGCTCATGGCTTCTTCCGATCTCAACTATGCCAAAATATACGAAGGTTGGCATTCTTGCGTAACTCTTTTCTCATAACCGGACAGCTGCGTTGTTGCGACCCGAAATTTGGCACGTGATGGTCCTTAAACTACGCAACGTCTACAGGCGTAACGCAATTTAAGTAAGCCGAAAACCCAGTATTCTAAACCATCAAAAGTAGTAAGTGATAATAGCATTTTCAAAACTTTTGAAATCTCAAACCAAATTCTTTAAAGTCCAACTTTGCTTTCTTAAAAATTTTGGCAACACCTCCTTTGTAAAAACTAACCCCAAAAATGGGTACAACATAAATATAAGTAAAGCATCCCCAACCGGGAGCAAATCCACGCCTAAATACGGAAAACAACCACCACAACAGATATACGACGCCGTAGCGAAGAAAATAAAAGACGATATAAGTAAAACTGCAAAAAAAGACATCCAAGTCACCAAAATATACAATATCGTTCTCACATCAAGTCTCTAAGTCATACACATGAAAGTGGTAGATGGAGAGTACATGGTACAAAGATAACAATAAACAATATCGGATAGCCGCAAAACCCACCTATAGCAAAACTGCGCATAGTCAGCCGAAGCGGTATCCACTGCAAAAGATGATACGAAAGATGAAAATCCTGCCGCGACTGCCCTAAGGGACTACCTGCAAAACACTGTGGCACAACGGGGGTAAGTTGCCAACTCGTGAATTGTAAATAACATATGCAGGTAATCGCAAGTATGCACGTACAGTGCGAATCTAATGCATGCAAGCTGATAGCAATAAATGGCAATATGTATGCAACAGTCATGTAAGGTACTCTATCAGGTACTACTAATACATGAACAATAAATGGCAAAATGTATGCAACAGTCATGTAAGTTACTCTATCAGGTACTACTAATACATGAACAATAAATGACAATATGTATACAACAGTCATGTAAGGTACTCTATCATGTACTACTAATACATGAACAATAAATGGCAATATGTATGCAACAGTCATGTAAGGTACTCGATCAGGTACTACTAATACATGGACAATAAATACGGAGTATGGGATAAAACATGTCATCCTCACGGAATCCTGACATCATGGTAGGACCAAAGTCCATCAAGACAATCTAAATCCCAAATTTCCTCAATCAGCCCCTAAATTGGCCCTCATATCCAGTAGGTCTCATATATCCTGAGTGTTCAATATCAACTAAATATCATATATCCAGTATCCAATATCAAGTAAATCTCATATATCCTGAGTGAGTATATTGCAAAATCATTATGATGATGTATATAAATTAGATATGTATACATATATATTAGCGTCCCATTCCACTAATATATATATATATATAAATATATATATATATAAATATATATATATATATATATATATATAAATATATATATATATAAATATATATATATATATATATATAAATATATATATATATATATATATATATATATATATATATATATATATAACAGCGTCCCATTCCACTGTTATATATACTTAGGAGTAAAAATATCATGAAAACAAATGTCTAATATCGACACATAAATACTGATCTATCAGGCGCTCTCACCACGACTGGCTCCTGATAGGTACGTATCATACGCTATCCCGAAAACTCGAGTGCCTAGCTCTGACACTCGAAATTCGACGTATCCATATGTACATGGCTCCTGTTGGTATCCCCACGATAACCGCCGAGCCATTGTACTGTCACTGGTAGGTATGGTTCCCCCACTAACTCATCGTCTACTCCACGAAATTCTTGCCCCGGGGTACCTCTGGGCCCCACCATGTACCCGCACACGGCTTCCTCCGTTCCTCGCATGGGGTATATATATATCAGAACTGATAAATCTCATGGTGGATACTGAAATATCATATCAAGAGAAACCGGTTTTTCAAATATTATATAATTTCATGAAACAACCACGGTCCTCAAATCCAGAAAATATCATGAAAAATCGATATCTCAATGCGAAAATCCATGAATATAATTGTTCAGTTGATAAAACTGCACATTTGTTATTACATTTTTCCTACTATTTCTATACTAGAAAAGGTGTTTATTATAATATATGATACATATGAGAGTTTATCTGTAAAAATACTATTTTTCATGTGTTGATATATTATAATTAACATTTGGTAGGAAAATGTATGCAAAAATACCATTGACCAAATCTTAATGGTGAAATTAATATCTCAATATAACAAACTCTACTAAATATTATTTGAGTTATTGTGCAGAATTTTTCAGGGCTAAAAATCAAGGGAATCAAAGTTGTTAAGAGCAAACCTGCCTAATTAAGAAAGCAAACTAAGAAATCAAGGCTGGCAGCAACAAAGAAAAGATTTCCAATTTCCAGGGGTTCCAGATATCTCCACGTGTCATAAGAAGAAAAGCCCAGAAGATCCCTCTACTTGGCTGCGGATCCGCCGCGTGCCAGAGGGTTCAGAAGGTGGGATTTTTTCTGTTGGATCATAACTAGTTTCTTCCAAATTTAGAAGCTAGATTTATGGCTTTGGGACTATAAATAATGACCGAGAGCCTCTTGGAAAAATTATCAAGCCGACGAGATCACGAAGTCCAAGACGGCTCACGCATCCAGGCTGATCATCAACTGTTCGTCTACCTCCTTAGAAGTGATCGAGAAGCAAACTAGTATTTGTAATCATTTTCTAAGGATTCAAGTGTAATGAATATTGTTGATTAATAAAGGTAGCTTTCTTTTTCTTATTCTATTTCTTCGTAATTTAATTATGCAATTTCTTTCCATCTCTTTTTCTCCCAACATGCGTGAGTAATTCTCCGCTTGTTAGGGTTCGTAGGATTAGGGTAGGCTAATGGATGATGAACATCCCTAAACCCTTTTTAAGTCCTATAAAGTTTATGAACTTTATCAAAAGAATCATTAACATCCTAATCGGGCGCGCTAACAATTCGTTGTTAGTTCCGACCGCGATTAGAGATTAGATTAATGATTGTTTTGGTAAAGGCTAGATATGAACGGAGTTCCGTATCGAGA
Source organism: Agapanthus africanus (assembly GCA_030015575.1). Classification (NCBI taxonomy): domain Eukaryota; kingdom Viridiplantae; phylum Streptophyta; class Magnoliopsida; order Asparagales; family Amaryllidaceae; genus Agapanthus; species Agapanthus africanus. Next base: position 349,393,059 of record JASDDO010000016.1, on the reverse strand, counting down.
TAAGGGTTAAGAGTGGGATTCCTTTTCCCTCCAGAAACCCTAATCTACACGCATCACCGTCGTTCTAGTTTTAAATCTATTAAAGTATAAAAAGGGTAACTTTTAATTAATCGTCCATAACTACTAAATCCTAACGAACCCTACAAGCCCTCTTATTATATTAACTACATCCATAAATAATCTAGATCTATATTTTGCATTAGTGCTTAACGTAGATCTAGAAACCATTCTACAATATTCTTTATTCCCCCCCTCTCTCTCAACATATCTAAAGTAAGAATAAAAGATTCAACGTTTCCCAGAGGACGACCCGTACTCACCTCGGTCTAGCTACACACGACACCGTTCTGATTGCGGTTATACTACAAACACTTTTTTTAGATCAATCAAATGGCGCCGTTGCCGGGGATACGTGCGTAATTTTTTATTCTTATTATTTGTGTTGAATTCTTATCCGATCTATATCATAATTAAAACAAAACTGCAAATCGTATATTTAACGAAGTGTGTGAATTTTTGCAAGGAGATCTGGAGTCACGGACTTGAGGAAACAGGAAGACATAGACATTCATTGATATCCAGAGGAGTACAGGAGGCCACGTAGCAAATTTCATCAAGTGATCCATCCTTCTTGCGGCGGATCCGCGGCAGATAGCCCATATTCGTGGCAGAAGCGCGGCAGGTTTGGAGATCTAGGGTTCCAAAATTCTCTGGTAAGATTCTAACCTCTTTCTCTCTCCTCTCAAATCCAATAAAATATCTTTTCTGCAGGATTCTTTGCAAAATATCGCTGCTCAAAAAAATCTTTTTGCAAAGTTTTGTGATTGGTTTGATTTGCATATTTTAATACGGACTTTAAGGGGCAAAGACCAAATCCAGATTAGGTGGGGATTTCATCACCTTTCCTAAGCCCCACAAATCACAAACCGTGCATCTGCATCAACCCTACATTAATTTAAAAATATCTAGACCAGACTCTAAGGAATGTCGCGCTCAATAAGGACAGAGGAAGGTCGTGGGTAATCTATCGCTTATCCGCATTACTTTTGTGGTGTCTAGGCAAGTGTGTCTAAGGCGAGTGGTTACTTAATTAGGGCCACTACTTGTAGTGGAGAGCCTCTCACTCACCTGGCACTTACCTGGCTTCAAGAATAGTAAAGAGGTGGTAGAGGATTGATCCTGCGGCTTGTCATTTGGAAGTCTAGGAGCGGTCTAGAGACTGGACCTAGGTAACCTTAGTTCTAGGGTTGTTTGTGCATTTTTGTGTGATTTGTCTTGAGTCCCACTTTTTTCAAAACAAACCAATTTTAAAGCACACACACGCTGCCACTTGCACTAAACCCGCTTAGTGCATGCTTGGCTGGACACGGGATTCTAGTGCCCGTCTTGTCCGCATTCCTGCTATTGATTCCGAAGTCGGTGCTTCTTCATTTTATTTTCCCCCACCACACACCACATCAACTGAGATGGACGGTACTCCATCAGATTATAACACCACACTGCTACCGCTCGTAGGTGAGCAGAATCCACCTCGCATCTCTCTCCAAGAGAGATGCTATCATATCCGTGGTCCCCTTCCTACTTGTCTATCCATTCCACCAGCTAACGGGGATAATTTTGAAATTAAACCCCACTACATCAATCTGTTGCCCAAATTTCACGGGCTTGAGTCGGAAGACGCGTACGTTTTCATCACCAAATTCGAAAACGTGTGCGCAATGATGGGTACTTCACAACTGACTGTGGATGCTATGCGCCTGCGTCTTCTCCCATTCACTCTGTGCGATTTGGCAGAAAAATGGCTTTATAATACTGCCGTACACTCTATCACTAATTGGAATGAATTCGTAATAGCATTTCTTAAGAAGTTTTACCCAAACCATAAGACCGCCCGTGTTAGGAGCGAGATCAACCAGTTCATCCAGCTTCCCAATGAACCATTTTGGAAGTGCTTTGAACGTTTCAAAGATCTGCTTGTCCAATGTCCTCATGGAATCAATAGAAGGGATTTGTGCCAAATTATATATGAGGGCATTAATCCAGCGACAAAGCAAATGCTTGAAACAATGTGTCAATGCAATTTCATGTCTAAAGATGACGGTGAAGCGTGGAAATATCTGGAAGATCTCGCTGAAAACACTTTGCAGTGCGAAAGCGTAAGACCACCTTCATTTAGGGGAGGTATTCATCAGCTCGATATTTCCATCGCAGTAAAAACCAAAATGGCAGCGATGCAGAAGAAACTCGACGCTATTAAGAACAAATTTTCATTAGCCTCCCTAAACCAGGTTACGCTTCCTAAGACCGTGTGTGGTTGCTGTTCTGATCCTTCACACTTAACGAAAGAATGTCCTATGAATGCATCGTTTCAAGGTCACGAGCAAACTAATACTGCTTTTTAGCAGCGACCTAGAAACGATCCTTATTCTTCCACGTACAATCATGGATGGAGGAATCATCCTAACTTTGCTTGGAACCAAAACCAACAAAGCAATTATCAAAGACCTCCTCCACAGCAACCACAACCACAAAGTCAGCACCCCTTTCAGTCACAAAATTTTCAAAATCCGGCCAACACTTCTACACCACAATTGGCCGGTACTGATAACTCTTCACTCGCACAAACTTTGGATTTGTTCATGAAACATTCCATTTAAATGTCGGCTGATATGAAGTCTTCTATTGATACCCTAACGAAAGACTCCACCTCCCATGGTGAGAGTATTAAATCAATAGAAAACCAAATTACACAGTTGAACGCCGCAATGAGTGGGGGAGAGAAAGGGAAACTCTTATCTCAACCCATACCTAATCCTGGCCACTCACAAAGTTATAATGTGAGTGCCGTTACAATGTTGAGATCGGGAAAAGTGCTGAATAACCGAGTGGGTGAGCAATTTGATGTTAGTGACACCAATAATACCCCATCTTCTTCTTCCCCTAATTCGCCTAGTCTCCCACCTTCATCCGAGCCTATTCTCCGTTATCCCCAAGGCTCGAACCCTTCGCCAATTTCCTTGAATCTACCTAAAACGATCCCCGTTCCAATTCTGGGATCCACTCCATCCCTACAATCCTCTCCAATGTTGGACCAAACCCTTATTGATAAAGCACCTTATCCAAACAGGTTAAGAGGCAACAGACCAAGTCCACAAATGGAGAAGATTGTGGAAATTTTTAAGCAAGTTAACATAAACATTCCTCTCCTAGATGCTATTCAACAAGTTCCTTCATATGCGAAAATCCTAAAGGACTTGTGCACTAGAAAGAGAAAAGTTCAAGTACCTAAAAAAGTTTTCCTTGCGAGTAATGTGAGCACTGCTTTTACACAACAACTATCCAAGAAACGAAAGGAACCCGGAAGTCCTACAATTTCTATTTCTATTGGGGGTAAAAATATCAATCGTGCTCTACTCAATTTAGGTGCTAGTGTTAACTTGCTTCCGTATTCTGTTTATGAGCAATTAGGGATCGGAGAGTTAAAACCGGCGCATTGCACTCTACAGATGGCCGATCGATCTATCACCCAACCTAGGGGTGAGCTAGAGGATGTGTTAATCAAAGTCGGGGAATTTATATTCCCTGTGGACTTTATCGTTATAGATACATAACCTGTAGCGAACCTACGAAATCAAATCCCGGTGATACTCGGGCGACCCTTTTTGGCCACTTCCAATGCAGTAATCAATTGTAGAAACGGCTCTATGACCCTATCCTTTGGAAAGAAGTCAATTGAGCTTAACATTTACAAATTGGGAAGTGAACCATCTGAACCCTATGCTCATGTGTGTTCTGTCGAATTAATGGATGTCGACAGCAGCGAATTTGATCAACCTCATGATACTGACTCTTTTCATATGTTGTTGTTTGACCCAACCATGTACTATTCCACCGAGTTGTCCGGGTCAACATCTAATGCTGATGAGGAACTTTTTATAGAGTCTGACGATCACCCCATTTTTTCTGATGACATTATTCTTCGGGGTATCTATGAAAGCTTTGAGGAAATTTTCGCTGATGAACTCGCATTTTTAAAAGACACGGGTGTTGAGATGAATCAACTCCAAGATAAAGAAATTGAACCTCCACCCCTTCTTCTGGACAATCACGATAATACGAGTAATCCATCATCACTATCACTGTGTCGTCTCTCCAAATTGAGACGCAATCCTTTTCCATTACACCTCTTATCACCTCCCCACTTCTTCACGTCGAAAGGTGACATGTTCTTCCACCGACCTTGGTGCTTCATCGATAAATTTTTTGAATGGTTGGTGTTGACTTTCGGTCTTTGCAAAGCTTGGCATTGTCCAATAACCTTGCCCCCCTCGTGTGATTTTAAAAGATTAACATTTTTTAACTCAAGTTTGGGGGGGGGGTATTTTGGCTCTTGAAAGAAAATGATTTTTACAAAATTGTGAGCCAAAAATAAGTTTGGGGGAGGATTTCACTTTCATTATTTCTTGTCCCCTTTTTCCTCCCAAGTCTACAGGTTTTTGAGCTTAACAGATAACATCAGTGAGGACACTGCTGTACACAGGTTTGGGGGAGGTTTGTGCTTATTTACACATCAATTTGCATCATATTTTGCATAAGCACAACATTTTCAAAAAAATTTAAAATTTTTCTTTTATAACAAAAGTGTAGAAAGTGAAAAATTACATCCAAAAGATAGGAATAGTTTAAGAAAACCAAGAAAATTAGAAGTTTTCTTAAACAAACTGGTAATAAGTAGTTATGAGCTGTTGTCTTAAGGGCTAGTAAGATGAAGGAAGTCACTAATCTGAGGATAAAAATAAGTCTGAAAAATAGTTTCTATTCTGGAAGCCAAACATTTGAATGTTGATACCCTACTATACGCACTTACATACGTCTTGAAACTCGGGATAGTAGAAGATACCTTGAAATGCTCTTGTCTAAAAGCCAAAGTATGAAGGAAATAAAAAATGAAGAAAATATAAAAATGGTGAAAAGAAAAATGAACACTGGGTTTGTTATCGCCAAGGCAACAATAAAAAAATATAGCGAGGGTGCTTCATCACCTAGTGCCTTAGACCAACTGGTTTGGGAGTCACTGCTAAGCCTTAGGTGGTGCAAGACGAGGAAAATACTAACACCTAATCAGCAAGCACATGAGTAATCGGTCGGTTAGTACCTCAAGAAGTATTAACGGTCGCATGAAAATTGTGTGAGCAAACTAAATATTCATCGATTAAAAAGTACTGAGGTAGATGGACAAGAGTATGATTGCTTGAATTGAATTCTTCGAGTGTAGGGATGTTCTATACACACACGTAGGGTTATATGATCGATGTTTGGATGAAAGGTAGGAATGAAGAATAAAGACTATGTTTTATTTAGGGATGATGTGATTTCTAACATCTTTTCATGACTATTAAGATAGGGCTCATAACAACTGAAAAGCTAGTATAGTTGGAAACTCTAAATTTTCAAAGTATTTCTTTTATGGTTCTTATCTTTATATGTAAATTTCATCATCTCTCTTTTATTATAGGATTTTGTGGGTGTAATCCGCTGAAAACCCTCAGGAGACAACACTCCTCCTACTAGGGACACCTAGAGGTTTAACGGCTTGTTGCACGTGCTCAGTGCAATCGTGTTTGCCTACGAAAGTGTGCTTAGTTTCTCCTTTCTCCTTCTCCTTCTTTTGAATAAACTAGTTTGCTTGGGACGATCAAAGATAAGTTTGGGGGTATTTGTTCAGTTGATAAAACTGCACATTTGTTATTACATTTTTCCTACTATTTCTATACTAGAAAAGGTGTTTATTATAATATATGATACATATGAGGGTTTATCTGTAAAAATACTATTTTTCATGTGTTGATATATTATAATTAACATTTGGTAGGAAAATATATGCAAAAATACCATTGACCAAATCTTAATGGTGAAATTAATATCTCAATATAACAAACTCTACTAAATATTATTTGAGTTATTGTACAGAATTTTTCAGGGCTAAAAATCAAGGGAATCAAAGTTGTTAAGAGCAAACCTGCCTAATTAAGAAAGCAAACTAAGAAATCAAGGCTGGCAGCAACAAAGAAAAGATTTCCAATTTCCAGGGGTTCGAGAGATCTCCACGTGTCATAAGAAGAAAAGCCCAGAAGAGAAAATCAGAAGATCCCTCTACTTGGCCGCGGATCCACGGCCAAACCCCCCTATTGGCCGCGGATCCGCCGCGTGCCAGAGGGTTCAGAAGGTGGGATTGTTTCTGTTGGATCATAACTAGTTTCTTCCAAATTTAGAAGCTAGATTTATGGCTTTGGGACTATAAATAAAGACCGAGAGCCTCTTGGAAAAATTATCAAGCCGACGAGATCACGAAGTCCAAGACGGCTCACGCATCCAGGCTGATCATCAACTGTTCGTCTACCTCCTTAGAAGAGATCGAGAAGCAAACTAGTATTTGTAATCATTTTCTAAGGATTCAAGTGTAATGAATATTGTTGATTAATAAAGGTAGCTTTCTTTTTCTTATTCTATTTCTTCGTAGTTTAATTATGCAATTTCTTTCCATCTCTTTTTCTCCCAACATGCGCGAGTAATTCTCCGCTTGTTAGGGTTCGTAGGATTAGGGTAGGCTAATGGATGATGAACATCCCTAAACCCTTTTTAAGTCCTATAAAGTTTATGAACTTTATCAAAAGAATCATTAACATCCTAATCGGGTGCACTAACAATTCGTTGTTAGTTCCGACCGCAATTAGAGATTAGATTAATGATTGTTTTGGTAAAGGCTAGATATGAACGGAGTTCTGTGTCGAGATAAGGGTTAAGAGTGGGATTCCTTTTCCCTCCAGAAACCCTAATCTACACGCATCACCGTCGTTCTAGTTTTAAATCTATTAAAGGATAAAAATGGTAACTTTTAATTAATCGTCCATAATTACAAAATCCTAACGAACCCTACAAGCCCTCTTATTATATTAACTACATCCATAAATAATCTAGATCTATATTTTGCATTAGTGCTTAACGTAGATCTAGAAACCATTCTACAATATTCTTTATTCCCCCCCTCTCTCAACACATCTAAAGTAAGAATAAAAGATTCAACGTTTCCCAGAGGACGACCCGTACTCTCCTCGGTCTAGCTACACGCGACACCGTTCTGATTGCGGTTATACTACAAACACTTTTTTTAGATCAATCAATAATATATGCAACATAAATCTGTAATGTGAGCATATATAAAAGAAAAGCCGCTATTTAACTGCAACAAGTTAATATATATATCATGCGGTTCCTAATTTCTCCAAGTCCATATGACATCAAATAAAGATGAACATGTAGTTATAGCCAGATATATGTGTAAACATGTAGGATAGCAAGGTATATGTATCTACCTATCAGTAATGATGTAATACCCTCCAGGTATAAGTGTAAGTATGTATGTAAGATGTGCATACAGCTATGTCTCATATGTGTATATACCTATCACTAATGGTACAATATCATATAGGTATATAGGTAACTAGTATGTAAGCATGTCAATGCATATGTGTAAGCATGTAGGTATACAGGTATGCTATATGTCATATGCACGAAGGAAAATAAGGATCATGTCTCAATGTCCCTAAACAATACAATATCACATATGTATAGGTGTTGTGTGTGTCATGGCAATTATTGACGGTGTCTGTGTAGCATACAATTAGTGCTCGTGAAACACGAACCTTCAATAATGGTGTTGTGTCTCATTAATACTAAGTCCATGCACAATAGGAAATGAGATATGCAACAAAGGTACACATGCACAATCAATATCCGTATACATCTAACTAATAGTCATATCATTTAATCTAGCCCAGACGAATAATGCCATGCGGGAGATTCCCCTGTAGATATTAAATATACTCACAACAATCCTGGCTAAGTAAAACCAACCACTCGCTTTTCCTTCTTCGCAGCGCCCGAAGTCCCCGCCTGTGATCCTGAAAGAATATAACAATATAACAAGTATATATTAGCAATCGACCAATAACACATACCAACTACGTTTGATCGATGCACCAATTCTAAACATACTCTCAAGTGTTCGTCCAGTGGCTAACACGCGTAGCGACACTACGAAACCAACTCAAGAGCAAAAACTACATAAAGACACGAACGGCATCGGCACGACCCTAGCTAGGAACGCAAAGCGACACAACAACCAAACCTAGACCCTGATCGTACCAATCGCGCATTCACAACACAAGATATAGCGTGGAATCAATATAATTAACGTCACAACGTCAAAAGAAACCCACGCCTAAATTCTCCTAAAATCTAGTAAGCAACTTATATCATTTTAGCACAAAACTACAAGTTTTTACCAAAGCTAGAATTTACAAACATCCCAATATAGCAAGATTAAACCATTCATATCTTTACTAGAATTTTAATCTTAGCTAATTAGGATTAGAAAAAGTTTAGTTTGCTAATTAGGCTAATTAGACAATTAGGAAAAATATCTTTTAACAATTCTAACAACTAGGTTAAGTTTTTATTTGCCAAAACATCACACTTAACCAATTCACAACTAACAAAACTTAACATGATCACCAAAACCCTTTTCTAGAAATTCTAAACATGCAATTAAAAGCTTTAATTAAACTTCTAACAAGATAATTAATGTATTAAAACAAGAATTTGAGCTTAGGGTTAGAAATTATACCTTCAAGGATTCACAAAAAAAAGAACCAAGATCATCAAAATAAGCTCCAAAATGATGACTTCTTTGAAGATTCAAGCTAGTTTTGTGAAGAAGAAAAATGGGTAATGATTTATTTTTGAGTTTGTGTGATAAATTAAGGATTTTTGATGTATTTTGTGAGCTTGAACAAGTGAAAATGAAGCAAGAAGAGAGAGAGGGAAGCAAGGAAAGGGAGGGGCCGGCCATATGTTCATATCAGATTTTTGCATTTTTATACCGCCCAATTTTTATCATATTGCTTATCGGTAGGTACTCTTGAGTCGTGTTTGCTAGTCAATTGCAGGATACAGGTTCTCGGCTCTAAACGATGAAATTCATGGAAAAGCATGACAAAATCCGGGTTCCTGCCAACCACAGATAAAACACGGGTCTCCGCTCTCTATCCGTATGTTGTCGCACACCAGTTTAAAAGAAAAAATGGCAAATCAATGTCATTTTCATGCACAAGGCTCAATGGCAACACAAGATCCAAGAAATCTACGCGGAGCTCGAGAAAATCATGACAAAAAGATCCACATCCAATCACCTTTGATTCTAGAAGAAATGTGGAAAGATTATCAGAAAAAACATGTACCAGACTAAAGGGAACAGAAGACCAGGGCAGTACACAAAAGACGACAGCCCAACTCCCCTATAGGGCCGCGGAACCGCGGCCAATAGGGGGTCTAGGCCGCGGTTCCGCGGCCGTACGGCCTCCTCACATGATGAAACTTCAGGGGTGTTTTGGTAATTCCATGTGTATTCTGAATGTTGCCCTAGATTTTCATTTTCCAGCCTATAAATAGCCCAGAACCTTGTGAAGCCAAGGGTGCTTAATCTTGTATTTTAGGTTTTAGAATACTTGTTGTTCTTCTTCCTCTTCTCATCTCTTCTCCATTGAAAAACTTGTAGTGAGCTTTAGTGAGTGAAGAATGATGAATATAGAAGTTCTTTTTGTTATTATACTCGTCTTGCTCTTGTTATGTTAATTGCTTGTAATCTTTAATTGATAATTTAGTTGTTGTTATTTATTGTTGTTTTTTTCTTCTCTCTTTTCCTTTATCCTTAAACAACCATGATGCTTACGCTTGATCCTTGCCAAGGTGAGGTCGCAAATAGCTAGTTGTTATCTTCTAATCTCTTTCTTTCTATCTTCCTCCTTTGTTTTATTTTTCGTTCTTCTTGTAATGGGTGAGTAATTTCCATACTTGTTAGGGTAGGATAAGAGAAGTTTGAGAGAAGGAAATCTCTCTCACTCTTTCCTTGCCCAACATCTTAAATCGACTCCCGTTAATTGAACCACAATCCGCTCCCTACGGCACCATATCCTACATGATAGCGGTGATTCCGTAGTGAGACCGGTTGTGGTTGAATTAACCGGAAGTTATGGCTAAGAGCCAAGAACGGACGGACAAGCACCAAAAGGAAGAACTTAAGCATTGGAAAGCCTAGCTTATACTCGCAAGTTCCTTCCTAGTCATGCTAATCCCCGTTGTTGCCGATTACCGTAACACCGATATTAAGAGTGGCAACGAAAGAAGTGAGAGACTCCTAACTCAAACTAACCTAATCCTAACCCTAACAATCTCTCTTTACATATCATTTTAACACTTTGTTAATCACAAACAAATCTGGAAAATTGGACTTAACTCGTTAAAGCACATAGAAAAAGATTCCCATCTCCCTGCGGACGACCCGTACTCAACCGGCTAGCTACAAGCGAAACCGTTTTGATTGTGGTAATTAACTAAACTTGAACACGCAAAAACTTTACCAATCAAATGGCGCCGTTGCCGGGGAGACGTTAGTTTATTTCTTTGTGTAATTTCGGGTTAATTTGTGAATATAAATATAACCGAAAAAAAAACAAAAAAATATACATTATAAAAAAATCATCTTGTTATTTTTGATTAGTTTTTGTGCAAGTGTGCAGGATAAAACGAAGTTCAAGTTCAGTGCCAAAGACGTGGGAAGTTAGACCCATATCTCGCGGCTACACCGCGACGGATCAAGACAAAACCAACGGTCTACTGTAAAATCTGGAGCAGATACAGTAAGCAAATCAAGATTCAGGAAATCCAGACAAGTATAGGACACCCAGACCAGCACCTGCAAGAAATTTGAACGGCCAACTCACCATTTCTGCCGCGAAACCGCGGTTTTAGAGCCCTCTGGCCGCGGAACCGCGGCCGTTTGGTGCCTTCAGGGTGCCATTTTTTCTGTGAGTATCTCTCTCCTCTCCCCCACTCCTCTGAACTCCACTGAATTGTGTTTTCTGCAGCATTCTTTGCGCAAACTCTCTTCCCCCTTCCAATAAACTGTTTTTGTGCAGGATTCTTTGCGCCGCACTAAAATAAAAATTGTTTGCAGTTGATTTGTTACTGCTTTGCATTTATTAATACGGACTTTAAGGGGCTTGAAACCAATTCAGATTGGGTGGGGATTTCATCACCCTTCCCGGGACCCCAGAAATCACAAAAAGCATATGCATTGACCATTGTTAAATTAAAAAATACTAGACTCAGCCCTAAGGACTTCGCGCTCAATAGGACAGAGGACTAGTTACAGGCATCGGCCGTTTATCCTATCCTGACTTTTGCGGTGTCTAGGCAAGTGTGTCGAAGGAAAGTGGTTACTTAATTAGGACCACTGCTTACGTAGTGGGGAGCCTCCCACTTACCTGGCCGCAATTGTTGGAGAAGAGGCGGTTTGAGGTCCTGTTTCTAGCCCTTTGGAACAGTTAGGAGCTGTCTAGCTGACCTAGGTGACCCTAGATCTAGGTGTGATTGTACATATCTTGTTTGTGATTGCTTGAAGCCGTAAGTCCGTACATATTTCTGTAAAGCTCTTTCTAAAAAAAAAAGGAAAAAAATCAAAAACTTTTATAAAAACTTGCCCTTTGTCGCCAAAAATCCATTTTTCACCCACCACCCATCGTATTTCTCCATTGACGTTTTCTTACCCTCACCTTCTCCGCTTTGACTATACTAAACTCGTTTAGTGTATGTCCGCTTGGACTCGGGACACTAGCGCCCGCCTAGTCTGCGTTGTGTTAGTCACTACCGACTACGCGATCGACTCAGACGTCGAAACACCGTCCACGCCTCTTTCGCCCTTACCTTTGCCGGCCAACACCGATGTTGACCGGAATTCTGTTCATACATCTTCACCTTCACCATCACCAACCTCTTCTTCCGCGATGTCAGGATTTAATCCAAACATCTCTTTGACTACCCCTGGATTGACTCCACCTCCTATGGAGGCAAATAACCCACCACCACCGCCTGTTGTAGCGCCGCAGCGAATTGCGCTCCAGGATCGTTTCTATCCCACCCGTTCGGCACTTCCCACCTGTCTTTCTCTTCCACCGGCCAATGGGGATAACTTTGAAATTAAGCCCCACTTCATCAACATGCTTCCGCGATTTCATGGGCTTGAATCTGAAGATGCCTATATCTTCATCAATAAATTTCAAAACCGTTTGTGCCATGATGAAAACTACCCAACTGTCGGACGATGCTATACGGCTACGGGTCATTCCGTTCACTTTATGTGATCTTGCTGAAAAATGGCTGTATAGCACCGCTTCCCACTCCATAACCAGTTGGAACGAGTTTGTAAAAGCGTTTCTCAAGAAATTTTATCCGAATCATAAAACCGCGAGGATCCGTAACGAAATCAACCAATTCTCTCAGCTTCCTTCTGAACCCTTCTGGAAGTGCTTTGACCGGTATAAAGACCTTCTTGTTCAGTGTCCTCACCATGGTATAGAGAAATGGCAACTTTGCCAAACCTTATACGAGGGCCTGAACCCAGCAACCAAGCAGTTGTTGGAAACCATTTGTCAGGGCCACTTCCTATCGAAATCTGACGAGGAAGCGTGGCAATTCTTCGACGACCTTGCGGAACAAACGCTACAATGGAAGAGCACCAGACCGACTTCTTCTTCTTCTACCTCCACTTCTACCGGTCAGTCTAGGGTAGGAATTCACCAACTTGATGTCTCTATTGCGATGAAAGCTGAAATGGCTGTAATAACGAGAAAACTTGAAGCGATAGAGAGCAAATTTTCTTCTCCTGCCCCTGTTCTTCCCCTTCGTACCATTTGCGCTTGTTGTTCTGATCCTTCTCACTTAACCGAAGTGTGTCCTTACAATCCACCATTGCAAGGACAAGATCAGGTTAATGCTGCATTTCAGCAAAGACCGAGGAATGATCCATACTCTTCCACCTACAATCCCGGTTGGAGGAACCACCCCAATTTCGCCTGGAATCAGAATCAGCATCAATTCCAAGGCAACAATTTCCAGAGGCCCCCTCCTCCGCAACAACAAGCGCAACAACAAACTCAACACCAGTTTCAGCAGCCCTTCCAACCCCAACCTTTTCAAAATCAGACGAACAACTTTGCACCCAACAATTCTTTTCCCCAAAACAATTTTGTTCTGTCAAACAACGATAAGGTTTCCTCGCTCGAACGAAGTCTGGAGGCGTTCGTTAAACAATCGACACAATCCACCGCCAACATCCAGTCTTCCATTCAGTCCTTAGTGCAACACACTGCCGCTCACGGGCAAAGCATCAACACCATCGAGGCCCAGATTGCACAGCTAAATGCGGGGTTAAGTGAGCGAGAAAAGGGGAAGCTCCCGTCCCAGCCACTCCCTAATCCCGGTCACCCACATAATGTACATGTTGCTCTTGAACAACAAAACCATAATGTGAGTGCCGTAACCACATTGATATCGGGAAGGATGCTGCAAAACAACATTGGCACACGGATCAACGATGACACCCCATCCGCTTCTTCTTCTTCTTCTCCTTCCTCGTCTTCTGAGCCTATTCTCTATTCTTCAAAAGGCTCTTCCTCTTCTTCTGCTCTAAACGGACCCAATTCAAATAGTACGTACGCACAATAATTGCTTAATAGTACGTACGCATTACAGTTTACCAATCACCATACAAGGAAGTGGGGGGAGGGGGTTGTGATAAAGTGTTGAAAAATCTAGAAGAAAATAACAATAATTGCTTAATAGAACAAAATAACCTTTATCCACCTCATTCTTTTCTTTAAAATTCATTCTAATTACATAAATATCTAGATATTTTGGTTGGATATTTTCAAATATGGATTAGTGCTAATCTAGTGGTTAACTTAGCAAAGATCCATATTAGAAGTAATTAACCCAAACCAAAAATGTAATTACCACTAATAAAGTGCACAAATAAAGCATTAAAATAATATTTTAATTAGGAAAAATATTAAAATGCACAAAAATTACCAGCGGCTTACAAAAACCCGCAAACTAGCAATTTCCTAGCTGAACTAGGTGTAGTGCATTCTATACTGCAAAAAGATCACTTCTAGGTTTTTACGGAAAACACAGACTATTTTACCCTAAAAACAGAAAATCACCTAAACGATTTCTAAAACGTTACAATCTTCCCCTTTTAAGGAAATTCGGTCCCCGAATTTAAAATTTATCTACGTGTACCTTCAAAGAGATGAGGGAAAGTCTGCCGCATCTCGATCGCAGCCACTCAAGTGATCACCTCACTAGACGGCTACGCCAACGAACCTTCACAGATGGCAAGACCCTTGACTGATGTTCGTCCACCTGCCGATCCACTATAACTATCGGCTGCTGGTGAACGAAAGATCGCGTCCATGCTAAATGGTCTGATGCTGAATCATGTGAGAAAGGTCATGAAGGTATTTGCGAAGTATCGACACAAGGAATACAGGGTGAATACTCAAAAATCTGGGCGGAAGTGCCATATTATAGGCAACGGTACTAACTCGCTTCAAGGATCTCAAAAATACCTACAATCTGGGACTAAGCTTCCCAAAACTCAACACGCCACGGAAAAATCCGTAGGAATACATGATCTCCCACTGCGAACTCAAGTCTGCGACAACGACGGTCGACGTAAGACTTCTGTCTGCACTGGGCTGCTCTCATCCTGACCTGAATCAACCAGATCTTCTCCGTAGTCTCATGACTAGCTGGGGTCCAAAATCCTACTCCCGCAGAGTCAGCAAAACAGACTGGCGATCGACACCACCTACCAAACAAAGCCTAAAGGTTGCCAATTGGAATGTCTCTTGATAACAGCTATCGAAGGAGAATCCTATCAATGGAAAGTGATGATCCCAACTGCCAACAAACAAATAGTACGTACGCACAAGCATATCCTCCAGAGTCTGTATAGTCCGCTCTCACAAATCATCGGCTTACAGATGGAAAAGCGGAGCTAAAGCTCAACCAGTACCCAAAGCTTCCTGAAGCTTCTGCTAACGACGGCTAGCTAACGGGGTGTCTCTATTGGATACAACGCATGAAGGAACTCCGTGCAAACGTACAAACTTACCAAAGAACAACAGAGCAAACTGAGCAAAACCGGACAACAAACACCTAAATGGAGTCACACCCTGTCTACACCTGGGTAGACACCACAACGAAATTCATGGAGATCTGCTCCCATTCCCACTCTGGAACGGTTAAAGGTTGCAACTCTCCAGCCGGTCTCCAAATGCTCAATCTTAGCTCACCAACAAGTAAGACACCTCGAAACGAAATCCGAAACTTCACTCTTCATCCCTGCCCACCCGTAACTATCTCACAAGTCACGTCACATATTGGTGGAACTTGAATGAACACAGAAAGCTGACTGATGTGCCTGCTCTAGGATTTCGCGTCTCTACCCATCAGTATCAAGTATACACAATGCATCCCTAAACGTAGCGCACCGTAGTCATAAATCAAGGACTTCCCGTCAAAACCGGGTCGAGAAGCCCGATCCGAATCTTTACCCTGCCAAACATGCTCAAGTATCACATACAATGAGCATCGGTGGGCCGTGCCTTAAGAAAACGATTAAGTAAAAGTGGAAGGGCGCGGACATGAGCAAGTTTTCCCTTCAGTAGAGGCGAACTTAAGCTATACTCAATGATCGCACAAGAACTGTAAATCTGCAGAAGACTGTCTCAGAACTGCGCACAACTGGGACAAGCTAACCCCGGGCCTACGACTCAAGCATCAGCTACCACAATCGTCTTACCACGGGTAATAAAGGATCTCACAATCATAATTCTTTACAAGCTCCATCCAACGGCGCTGTCTCAACAATCAAAACCCGCTGCAGGAGGATGTACATTAAGCTCTGGTGGTCCATAAAAATCTGACACGACTCTCCACACAAGTAGTGTCCCAAATCTTCAACGCACGACCACCGCGGCCATCTCCAGATCATGAGTGGGATATCCTGCTTGTACTTCCTCCAACTGTCGGGAAGAAAAATCGATAACTCTAAAATGCCTCATCAACGCAAAATCGAGCCCCGCTCATGAAACGTCACAGTTAAACAACAAAGTCGCCCGATCCAGAAAGCAAAGAAAGAACTGGTGCAGTTGTCAACCGAGGCTTCAACTGCAGAAAACTCCGCACGCAAGCCTCAGTCCAAGAAAAGGAACCTCCTTCTCGTTCAGTCCAGTCAACGGTGCAGCGATACACAAACAATCCTGCACGAAACGGCGGTAAAAACCTGCTAAGCCCAAAACTGCGGACAACTGTCCCCGTTGCAAGTCTGGGCCAAGCTGTACGGCCTCGATCTTCCTCGGGTCCATACGAATACCGTCTCCCGTAACTATAAGACCTAGGAGTCAACACAATCAAGCCTGAAGGAAAACTCCGAGAAATTAGCAAACAGCTGGTGCTCTCCTAATGTCTGCAAAGCAAATCATCAAGTGTTGCTCATGTTCCTCACGACACATTGGAAAAGACCAGAATGTCATCACAAACACAACAATAAACTGGTCGAGTAACGGCATGAAGAAATCTGATTTATCACATCCACGAATGCTGCTAGGGCATTGGTGAGTCCAACGACACCACCAAAACACATACTGCCCGTAGCACGCACAAAAGCAGTCTTCGGAATGTCATCACTCCGAACCCGCAACCAATGATGACCTGATCCCAAAAAAACTTAGAAAATGTCTCGCACTCTGGAGCAAGTCGAACAAATCGTCAATGCGAGGTAAAGGATACCTATCCGCACCATAACTCGGTTCAATTGACGATCAATCAACACACAACCTCAAACTGCCGTCTTCTTCCCTGACGAACAGATTAAATATCAATATCTCATCATCTCGCGGCCACGGTTGGTATCCTCTGGATATCCGCCGTGCCAAAACAGTCACCGGTAGGTAATCCATCCCCAGCCAGGCTCAACGTCAACAACACATTCCTCTTGCCCCGGGGTACCTTACCGGGCCCACCATGTACCCGTGACGGTTCCTCCACTCCTCGACACGGATCTCGAAAACCACAGCAAACTCATGGCGGACGACACTTACATCACTAGAAAACCGCAATTTACGTATTTAAAAAAAGTAATAAGTTTAGAAATTTTGCGGCTTTCCCCCGAAATCCAGAAATATCATAAAATCTCAAGAAATCCTCATAAGTGCATATGTCAATGATAATGAATGCATATGGTATCAATAATCAA
This sequence comes from Agapanthus africanus, assembly GCA_030015575.1. Lineage (NCBI taxonomy): Eukaryota > Viridiplantae > Streptophyta > Magnoliopsida > Asparagales > Amaryllidaceae > Agapanthus > Agapanthus africanus. The sequence continues at coordinate 349,375,838 of JASDDO010000016.1, read as the reverse complement.
GTTGCGATGTATGATTAATAGACTAGGCATGAACAAATAATATGATGAGGTACATGCACATGAATAGCAATCCTACGATTTCATTTTAAGGAATTAAAGGCAATCGCACAAGTTTAAGTATCAATTAGTAAAAGGTTTCAAATTATAGGTTATCTAGTGTGGTGGCATGGCAATTACCAGGATGTGTGTGTAAGCATGAATAGTGCTCGTGCTGCATATAAAAACCCTGGCAATGGTGCAGGTGTCCTATAGAATGGTTTCACATATGTATGTCAATATAAGGCATGGATATAGCAATTAATCATACAAGTATTACACCCTTAATTACTAACATTACTAAGAATCTTTTTAAGCTACTAAAACTATCGGGCGGCTTGCGCCATCCAACGATAGTCCCCCGTAGATGTTACATCTACTCACAGAAATCCCTAGCTAGTCACGTCCAATCACTGCTTTCCCCTTTCGTGCCGCGTCTGACGTCTCCGCGACCGAACCTGGAATTTATATCAATACCAAACATAAGGTTACATATCAAGAACGACGCAAATCCCAAACAAAAATACTAACGTTCACAAGCTAGGTACAACGTGCACAAGGTGCGCGGAACACACGCGAACATCGCAAAACTAACTAAATCGTCGATTGGTCGCCCGGAAAAACTAAAACCCGAACACTCAAAAATCCGCACTCACACATCCTAAATTTCATAGGATAAGCCAAAACAATCATCAAGATATCAAAATAATTTATCACATACTTTTATCACAAAACTAGTAAGCACAAACATTCTAAAAAAAAAACGACGCAACATCGCCGTTATGCGATAAAGTGCTCACAATCCAACACAAACATCCAACTAACCCACTAGATAGCCACTACATTAGCTTTAAACCATTAGCAATGCTTAAAAACCTAATTTCCATAAACAAAACCTTTCTTGATTTCATAATTAGCAATTTCAATCCAAAACTAAACATGACAATACCAAATTAACACTAATTTGAAGCCCACACAAATAAAGTAACCTCATTAACTTAGATTAGCAAACAACTAGATAGCAAAATAGATTTAATTAACTAAATAATGGTTTCTAAAAACCCTAGTTTAATTTCAACCATGAACTTTTAAAAAATCTAGAATGAAACTAACACTAAATTTAACACTAAACAAATTTCAAGGTTCTAGTTTAGCATACTTAAGCTACAATTTAACCATTTGATTAGAAATTATACCTCAAAAGATCAATCCTAAGCTTGCTCAAGCCTCCCAAGACACCTCCTTTCTCCTTGATTTGAACCAAATTAGGTTGGAGAAGAGATGGAATATGGTTTTGTGTTGAATTTGTGAAGGAAATTGTGGATTTTGTTGAATTTTTGAGATGAAAATGAAGCAAAAGAGAAGAAGAAATGGGGAAATTATTTGGGGCTGTTGGTGCAGGATTTTCTGCTGACAGGAGAGGGATGGGGGATGTGAAGGGATTGTGTAAAAGTCTAAGTCAAAGCCCCCCCCAAAATACCATAATACCCCCACCCATTACCACATTTTAAACCCTTTTGAAACAATTTAAAAGGAGTTGAAGAATACAATTTGGAGGGGGAGGGGGAATGTGCTGCAGTAGGAGGTGGGGCCGGCCAAGGGAGTGAGGGAAGGGTAAATGGGGTTTTACAAAAGAAATTTTATGCAAAAAGACCCCCTACAAGTCCAAAATTGCAAGTTTTAGCTTAAATTCCATAAATTTCGTTTTGCATAATAAAAATTAGTTAAAACTTAAAATAAATTACTAAAATTTATGTTACAACTAGATTTTAATTAACATGATTTTAAAGATTAAAATTAGCCCAAAGAAATTTGTATTTATCGCTAATTTAATGTATTTTCTTACAGGCTTAAAATAATATAAAAAAATTGAAAAAAAATGGAAAATTTTTTAAATGACCAAAAATTAATAAGTAACTCATTAGCTACTAAAAACAAGCAATTACCTATCCATTTTAGATATAATTAGTCCTAAACTGCAAAATTACAAAAAGGACGGTTTACGGAAAAATACCGAATTTTCACCGATTTCAGGAAAACACCAAAACGACTTTTCAAGGCGCTACATCTAGCTAACACGTCTCTCATTCCAAGCCTTTGCTACTCCCGCAACATGCACGAAACTTGTCACGACGACTGAACCTCTGTCTCTGGTTTGGTACACTTGCACGACCCTTCCTCTGTCGTCGAACTCCCAAAGTCTCGGAAATACGCTCCTCGTCAAATAGGGCTGCGTCCACTGGTGCTGTGTAAGTAACACAATGCTGTGTGCTGATCGTAAGGAAAATAACCGGATAACAGGGGTGGCAACCTCCTGTCGCTGCGCTCGACTGGCCTCAACCAAAGAACTCATCGTCTGGCGCAAGTCCTGCATCTCTGCCTCAAGCCTAGCGATACGATCTATCGAAGGCGGATCCATATGCTCCTGTGCGACGAGCGTGCCATCCTGGTCAGTTCTCGTCCCACACGAGTCAACTCTGACCTCGGCCCTTGCTGCACCTCTCTGAGTCCTCATAGTCATCGGCGGCAAAGGCTATAAATGGAAAAAGGATTCGATATGAACACGGAAATCAAATCATAAGGATATGTATCATCAAGAAATGAATTTCAAGCAATTAGTACTTAGGTCACTTTAGGCAGAGTACCGTATCGTGAGTATGCCGCGTACATACACACACTACGTTACTCTGCTTAAGCTACCTACTCCATCATACCAAGGTCATCCTATACTCCGAAAGGTAAAACCTAGCGCTTTGATACCAACTTTGTCACGACCCGAAATTTGGCACGTGACGGCCCTTAAACTACGCAACGTCTACAGGCGTAACGCAATTTAAATAAGCCGAAAACCCAGCAATCTAAACCATCAAAAGTAGTAAGTGATAATAGCATTTTTAAAACTTTTGAAATCTCAAACCAAATTCTTTAAAGTCCAACTTTGCTTTCTTAAAAATTTTGGCAGCATCTCCTTTGTAAAAACAAACCCCAAAAATGGGTACAACAAGCATCCCCAACCGGGAGCAAATCCACGCCCAAAGGCGGAAAACAACCACCACAACAGATATACGACGCCGTAGCGAAGAAAATAAAAGACGATATAAGTAAAACTGCAAAAAAAGACATCCAAGTCACCAAAATATACAATATCGTCCTCACATCAATTCTCTAAGTCATACACATGAAAGTGCTAGATGAAGAGTACATGGTACAAAGATAACAATAAACAACATCGGATAGCCGCAAAACCCACCTATAGCAAAACTGCGCACAGTCAGCCGAAGCGGTATCCGCTGCAAAAGATGATACGAAAGATGAAAATCCTGCCGTGACTGCCCTAAAGGACTACCTGCAAAACATTATGGCACAACGGGGGTGAGTTGACAACTCGTGAATAGTAAATAACATATGCAGGTAATCGCAAATATGCACGTACAACACAAATCTAATGCATGCAAGCTGATAGCAATAAATGGCAATATGTATGCAACATTCATGTAAGATACTCTATCAGGTACTACTAATACATGAACAATAAATGACAATATGTATGCAACAGTCATGTAAGGTACTCTATCAGATACTACTAATACATGAACAATAAATGGCAATATGTATGCAACATTCATGTAAGGTACTCTATCAGGTACTACTAATACATGAACAATAAATACGAAGTATGGAATAAAACATGTCATCCACACGGAATCCTGACCTCGTGGTAGGACCAAAGTCCATCAAGACAATCTAAATCCTAAATTTTCTCAATCAGCCCCCAAATTGGCCCTCATATCCAGTAAGTCTCATATATCCTGAGTGTCCAATATCAAGTAAATCTCATATATCCAGTATCCAATATCAAGTAAATCTTATATATCCTGAGTGAGTATATTGCAAGATCATTATGATGATGTATATAAATTAGATATGTATACATATATATTAGCGTCTCATTCCACTAATATATATATATATATATAACAGCGTCCCATTCCACTATTATATATACTTAGGAGTAAAAATATTATGAAAACAAGTGTCTAATATCGACACATAAATACTGATCTATCAGGCGCTGTCACCACGACTGGCCCTCCTGATAGGTACGTATCATACGCTATCCCGAAAACTCGAGTGCCTAGCTCTGACACTCGAAATTCGATGTATCCATACGTACATGACTCCTGTTGGTATCCCCACGATAACCGCCGAGCCATTGTACTGTCACCGGTAGGTATGGTTCCCCCACTAACTTATCGTCTACTCCACGAAATTCTTGCCCCGGGGTACCTCCAGACCCCACCATGTACCCGCACACGGCTCCCTCCATTTCTCGCGTGGGGTATATATATATATATATATATATATATATATATATATATATATATATATATATATATAGAACCGATAAATCTCACAGTGGATGCTGAATTATCTATCAAGAGAAACCGGGTTTTTCAAATAATGTATAATTTCATGAAACTACCATGGTCCTCAAATCCAGAAAACATCATGAAAATCCATATCTCAATGCGATAATACATGAATATAATATATGCAACATAAAACTGTAATGCGAGCATATATAAAAGAAAAGCCGCTATTTAACTGCAACAAGTTAATATATATATTATGCGGTTCCTAATTTCTCCAAGTCCATATAATATCAAATAAAGGTGAACATGTATCTATAGCCAGATATATGTGTAAACATATAGGTATAGCAAGGTATATGTATCTACCTATCAGTAATGATGTAATACCCTTCAGGTATAAGTGTAAGTATGTATGAAAGATGTACATGCAGCTATGTCTCATATATGTATATACCTATCACTAATGGTACAATACCATATTGGTATATAGGTAATTAGCATGTAAGCATGTCAAGGCATATGTGTAAGCATGTAGGTATACAGGTATGCTATATGTCATATGCACGAAGGAAAATAAGGATCATGTCTCAATGTCCCTAAACAATACAATATCACATATGTATAGGTGTTGTGCGTGTCATGGTAATTATCGACGGTGTGTGTGTAGCATACAATTAGTGCTCGTGAAACATGAACCGTCAATAATGGTGTTGTGTCTCATTAATACTAAGTCCATGCACAATAGAAAATGAGATATGCAACAAAGGTACACATGCACAATCAATATCCGTATACATCTAACTAATAGTCATATCATATAATCTAGCGCGGACGCATAACGCCATGCGGGCGATTCTCCTATAGATGTTAAATCTACTCACAACAATCCTGGATAAGTAAACCCAACCACTCGCTTTTCTTTCTTCGCAGCGCCCGAAGTCCCCGCCTGCGATTCTGAAAGCATATAACAATATACCAAGTATATATTAGCAATCTACCAATAACACGTACCAACTACGTTTGACCGACGCACCAACTCCAAACATACTCTCAAGTATTCGTCTAGTGGATAACACGCGTAGCGACACTATGAAACCAACTCAAGAGCAAAAGCTATACAAAGACACGAACGACATCGGCACGACCCTAGCTAGGAACGCAAAGCGACACAACTACCAAGCATAGACCCTGATCGTACCGATCGCGCATTCATAACACAAGATATAGAGTGGAATCTATATAATTAACGTCGCAACGTCAAAAGAAACCCACGCCTAAATTATCCTAAAATCTAGTAAGCAACTTATATCATTTTAGCACAAAACTATAAGTTTTTACCAAAACTAGAATTTACAAACATCACAATATAGCAAGATTAAATCATTCATACCGTTACTAGAATTTTAATCTTACCTAATTAGGATTAGAAAAAGTTTAGTTTGCTAATTAGGCTAATTATACAATTAGGAAAAATATCTTTTAACAATTCTAGCAACTAAGTTAAGTTTTCATTTGCCAAAACATCACACTTAACCAATTCACAACTAAAAACCCTTAACATGATCACCAAAACCCTTTTCTAGAAATTCTAAACATGCAATTAAAAGCTTTAATTAAACTTCTAACAAGATAATTAATGTATTAAAACAAGAATTTGAGCTTAGGGTTAGAAATTATACCTTCAAGGATTCACAAAAAAAAGAACCAAGATCATCAAAATAAGCTCCAAAATGATGACTTCTATGAAGATTCAAGCTAGTTTTGTGAAGAAGAAAAATGGGTAATGATTTATTTTTGAGTTTGTGTGATAAATTAAGGATTTTTGATGTATTTTGTGAGCTTGAACAAGTGAAAATGAAGCAAGAAGAGAGAGAGAGGGCAGCAAGGAAAGGGAAGGGCCGGCCATACAAGGAAGTGGGGAGGGGGAGGGCGGGTGTTGTGATAAAGTGTGGAAAAATCAAGAAGAAAATAACAATAATTGCTTAATAGAACAAAATAACCTTTATCCACATCATTCTTTTCTTTAAAATTCTTTCTAATTACATAAATATCTAGATATTTTGGTTGGATATTTTCAAAGATGGATTAGTGCTAATCTGGTGATTAACTTAGTATAGATCCATATTAGAAGTAATTAACCCAAACCAAAAATGTAATTACCACTAATAAAGTGCACAAATAAAGCATTAAAATAATATTTTAATTAGGAAAAATATTAAAATGCACAAAAATTACCAGTGGCTTACAAAAACCCGCAAACTAGCAATTTTCTAGCTGAACTAGGTGCAATACATTCTGTTGGGCCATGACAGCGCCTCGGCCGTCAATCCGACGCCAAATGCGGAAAAAAAAACTTTTTACAACTCGGCACTACCGCAACCAAATACCCGGATCGTTCCATTAACCGTTATCTAGCAATCTAAAAAGAGAGTTCAGAGATTATACCGATCGATCCGTGTCCTTCGGTCTTCAATCCCCTCCCCTAGCTTGTTGCGGCTGTCTCGGTGAAATCTGCTCTCCGGTCTCCTTGTCAGAATTGGCAGCACGTCAACGAATCTTTATACGGGCTCCCGCTTCGAACTGAAGCAACTCGGACATGAAGTTTGCTAGCCGAAATGTCCAAAATTGAAGTAGAGAGAATGTAGAATATTTTGTCTCAAGGCACCCGATGAATCGTGCGAAGGTAAATGAAGTTGCCAAGTGAATTGGAGAGTGTGAGCATAGAATTTTATTTCAAGGCAAGAAAGAAAAATGGGGCTCTGGAATTTTGTGCTCGGCCATGGTGCCAGAAAAAATGGCCTTTGTGTATTGCCAAAGGGAAGTGCTGTGTGGTAACAAGAAAAAAAGAAGCAACACAATAAATTAATCCCACCCAAAACATTTGCCAGCACACCCCTCACCATGTCATGCAGCCCATGCTGCCCATGCCTATGCCAATCAAGCCCATACACTTCTATAAGATCACAAAATACAAATCAAAAACCCACTCCCACAATGAGGTTCGCCCAGGACAAAATGGTGACGGAAATTTAGCCTAAAGAAAGAATGCACACATAAACCAATAATTAAACATTTAAATCAAATGTTTAATCGAGAGAAGAAAAACTGGCAACTTCAAAAGTAATCCCGTAATGAAATACAGGATTACCCCACAACTGTATATACATACCCGCATCCGTATTCCGACCGAATATGAATGCAAAGAGACAAAAATATCCCTACACAATATAATACTAGGATTCGGCTTAAACCAAAGCCCACTAGTATTAACTGTCCGAACCATGACACGTGCACAAATGCACGTGTATGTTCGAACCCTGCCATAAAACTATACGGCTTCTACAACGTTTCGTCCGAACTTGGGAAACTTTATATGGGGGACCCTAATGACTCATCAATACATTGGCACTGGGTATAACCACAAGCACGTCAGAGATACTAGCTGTACGTAACGGTTGCCTATGTATTGAACGAAAGGGAAGCTGGCGAGCGAACTCATCCTGAAACCCTACTGAGCCTGACAGCGACAATATCCGTGCAGTCCGGTCTGTTCGTCTAAGAGTATCGCATATCGAGTCTAGGGGGTGGATAAAGTCAGAACCCTACTAACGCGTTAATTCGTGTCGGTATGAAGTCCATCACCACCTGAGAAACTACCGATCGTAGTTCGGTAATTCTCGACTACCTTGGCCAAGGTTTTCTGGTGATGGTCACCCGTGCACTGCGCGACATCAACCCCCAATACCGGGAGAGACGAATCCCCGACGATCCGCTCACTGCCTCCATATGGCTCGGGACTGTACCCAACTAAAACCTATTTGCACGACTCCTTTGAGCCTTGGTAGGGTAGTAATCAAAGCACAGTGGGAACTCACACGAGAGAAATGACGATCTCAGGTCGACAGACTAACATGTACACATGTCATCTGGGAACTGCTATCTTACAATAGGTATAATACCAACTAGTAGGTTCCCGACGAGTCCTGTCCGGTGTACTCATAACCGAATGAGCACCTGTATACATCTTAGGTGAACTAACTGACACCAGTGGCTTGTGAGACCGGCCACCGCCCCTCGTCGGGGTCTCGAACTGTATACACTAGTCTACTCTGGAGTATCGATGCCCAGTCTCGAAACTCCCACGACTAGGGACACATTAAGGATGTGCTTATAGACCCCAGCTCCCACGTATATGATCGCCATCATACTGCTGGCTGTCAAGCAAGAATCCTATGGGCTTTATCAACATGTACATGATGATAAAGACAAACCAGATAGCATACTATCATCTCGAGTAAGACTGTCCTACCGGTATAGGTCCCCCCTCAATCATTTCAATCACGTACCCGCGATCCAATAATTGACTTCGAGGGCACTATATCCAACAATCTCTCACTTGCACTTAAGGCTAATTATTGCGATGTCGCATACTCACAGCCAGTGTGATGCTGAACACCCAAATCCTCTACTAATCAGTTTCACAAAGCTCGTTTGTAAAACTATTGCGTTCGAGAAATAACCTCGGTGAGTGGATCCGCCTTGATGTTTCTTTACATGTCTTTCTTAATCTCAAACTCGCGGAGAAAGCCATCTTCCGAAATGAGCAATACCTGTCTTAGAATATGTCTGGATATCTTATGGGACCCATTTTATAAATGAACTCCAAATCCAGCAAACATCCTAAACTGCATCGTCAACTGAATTTAATCAGTGTCCTGCACCACGCCTTCCTCAGTATCCGCTTGGACCACCTGTCTAAAATACTGCCCCTCGTGAGAGGGAAAACAATAACTCTGACAGTCACTCTGTCATACAGGTTACCTTGGAAGCCTGGAATGATAACCGTCTTCCGAAGGATACTGCCGTTATCAAATCCCTAGAACATCTACTTATGTTCTTAAACTGCTTCCTTACGTTTCTCTAGGATTGGATTAATATCATAACTTATTGCATCTAGTGCAAAAACAACATCTGGTGTGGTACTTGACATCTCATGATTGACTAAATAGCCTAAGCAAGTGATATGCCAATCATGCACATCCCTCTCACCTTTAGTCTGTAAGACACCTTTAGAGAGGGTGACTCCATCACCTGCAGGTTCACCACCATGCCAGGAGTCGTCCATTCTAAATATGTTTAGAATACTGTCTAAGTACCCAGATTGGGAAACTACCCAAAACAAGATCTAAAACTATAGATCTGTAACCAGAATGCCTGATATAATATCCATATCTTATGTGGAGAAAACACTGTGTGACAACCACAGTATAACCGATCGTAGGATAGGAATTTCACTTCCTACTATGTGTATGTCATCCAAATACCAGGACATCACACCCTACTATCTTCTAAACAGATCCATCCCCTATTCTGATGAAGTCAAAAAACTTATGACTGTCACATAAAAAATTAGATGATCTAACTCCGCTATATTTTCTTTAGTCTATAAATAGACATAAGCTACTTGTCCACTACGCTTCCGCTGCTCCCACTGATTACGACAACCCTCTGGCATGGTCATATACACGTACACTTCTAAAGCTAGTTTAGAACGACGCTATACTCATCCTCCTGCCGGTTCTCATAGTCTGGAACATCAGTAGTGTCAAGTTTGGGTAAACAAGAACCTCCCTATCACCATCCTTGAGGCTACTGGAGTACCTCTAGGGTGCCTGAGATTACCTACCATATCTGCGGAGTGGCTAATGGAATGTCAAACCTGATTGAATCTTTAGGTTCTATTAAATATTCAGTAATCGTTTGCGGTTCTGGAATCACTTCCAGTTATACCATACTCCCACTACTGTTTTCTGAAAAAATCCATTTTACTAAAACTGTGGCGAGTCAAGAACAATATCACTATTGATCTTCCAGATGGTAGAAAGTTAACCCTCATCAAAGCCCGGGATAACCCACAAACAGCCTTTACTGAAACGTGCCTTGAGTTTATCCGCATTCTGGTTTTAAGCATCCGCCGTACGACTCCCTATACCTTAACATCGTAAAGATATAAATTGATTCTATATATATCTAATATAGAAACAAAAACACTAATTTAATTGGAACCAGATTCAAATCATGCAGCTGTCTCCAGTGCATGTCAACTAAATGGAGAGAGGCCGATCAGCATTACTCAACTTAGGAGTGCATCCAATTATGAGTAACCCGAAAGAGAAACAAGTTTCTCAAAACCATTACTATCAACTGAATACCATACACAAGTATCTACATCTTCGATCACCTTGAAGAATCCCGATACTTGCGACACCTGGTTCTCTACTTTATTCTTATACCTATAACTTCTCAAACTTGGACCTTGTATCTTTACGAAACACTTGTCCAAAACTTGAGAAATCACAAGTAAACAGAATATAGTATGAGGACCAACCCCTTTGTCCTAATGGACACTGGACAACATACAATACTTATAAGTCCCCTGAGTTTAATAACTCAAACCCCGTGCGTCGTAGGTTGAAAACTGTACCCAGGCGATTTCCTCAAATATCACCAATTACAACGAATTCCGATATAATGAGGATGATCACCTAATTCCCAATAACTTACTCCCACTCATCATCTGTAAAACCATACAGATGTGAGAATCAAACCTGGTAAATACATACCTTGGAGCAAGGGTCTAATTGGGAAATCAGTTTTCTATTAACAATGCATAGTGAAGCTGAAACATGAAAAATGTTTTGAAGGGGTATCCGGGTATTTCTACTAATGCCTCTTCTATTATCCAGATTCATGATTGTAACCGTATATTTCGTTTCCATCTCTCCAAATCCCTTAATTTGTCTTTAGTCATTACCTTCTGTACACCATCGTTAAGCTAAGAGGTTTTCTTCCTTCCCTACCGTTCGGCACCAGCCTATGGTTTGGAAGAAGACAATCCAATAAGCATAATAGGTGTACTCTCCTAATCCTAGGAGTACTCGTAACTTGAGAGAATGTGATGATAAAAGACAACTGAATAAAGCTTATTCCTATTTCTCTTGAACCAAAATCCATCCACGAAAAGGTTCCTTCGAGTTCGTATATAACCATACGATGGATTTATCCAATGAAAGTGGATGTTCGTAGTGATACGAGGTGTTCTGGAGAAATACAAAGGTGAAGTAGGAGTGGCGATGAAATATGTGGTTTGGTCGTGAATGATAGCAGTCGCAATTTACTTTGCCCTCTTTCTAATCCCTTTATTTTGTCTTTACTTATTACCTTATGTACACCCAACTTAGGCTAATTGGTTTTCTTCATTCCTTACCTTTCGGCACCTGCCTATGGTTTGGAAGAAGACTATCCAATAAATGTAATAGGTGTGCCCTCTCCTAATCCTAGGAGCCCTCACAACCTGGGAAAAGGTAAAAATAAAAGACAACTGAATAGTCATATTCTATCTCTCCAGAACCAGAATCCATCCTCGAAAAAGTTCCTTCGAGTTCGTATATAACCATACGATGGATTTATCTAATGGAATTGGATGTTCGTAATAATACGGGGTATTCTGGAGAAACTCAAAGGGTTAAAGAAGGAGTGGCAGTGATGTATGCAACTCAAACAATCCAAAAGCCAGCGTTTTAAGAAGGTTTGGTTAACATGGTCACTGAGTTATAGTCTAGGGTCGGATCATGGTCGATGTCAAAGAGAGAAAGAAAGGAAACACTCTGCATGCACTCTAACCAGAATGTCTCCCACTGTATCCTCAAATTCTCCTCCAAACCTAAAAGGAGAATTAGTCGGAATCACCCGAGAAGTAATCCTACTCATCAGTGGGAATCGGGATCCAACTATCATCGCATGATAACTTGATGGAAGCCACTCAAATCACCACACTCCAGAAGGTATGCGCAAGCCGGGCAAGTTTCCTTTTGAAGGGTCCCGGCAGCGCCCCGGCCGTCAAAACGCGGCCAAAATGCGGAACGAATAATTTCTAAACCGGCGCTACCGCGACCCGATTTCCGGATCGACCTTAAACCCTAAACTAGCAAACTAAGAGGAGGTTAGAATTGTTATACCGAGTTGATCCGAGTCCTTCGGTCTTCATTCCAAGCTTCTAGCGGTCCTTTGATGATGTTTGGTTGCCGGTCTTTCTCTATCTCCGATGATCCACCCGAGGGAAACGACGCAAGCTCCAACCTCATCGAACGAGGTAACCGACGCTCCAACGTCGCTAGTGATGGAGTGTGGGGGTGTATGTATATGTCACTACAATTTTTCTCTCAACCATGAGCTCAATGAGAAACTCAAGAAGAAGAAGAATTAAGGAGATGAGGAAATCTTGGCATGAACAAAGAATGGTGTGAAGTTTGGATGAAACTTGAGAGAGTGAGCTAGCAAGTAATTAATCATGTAACCATATGAAAATCAAACCCCATTCACTAAAATGGCCGCCCCCCCCTCTCTCTCTCCAATCAACAAAAAATCATTTTCTTTTCCTTTTGTCAAAATACTATAAATAAATCACCACCATACTTTAAACCATGCTATGTTCCATGTTCATGCCATACCTCCTTTTCCACCTCATTTTAAAAAAACAAATGAATTTCCATAAATGGAAAATCATATAAATGAGGTGGCATCTTCTTCTAGAAGCTATTCCGTAGAAAATACGGAATACTTCCCGGTACATGTATCGAAATACACATACGCGTATTCGTACTAAAATATGAATAGCCGAGAGAGAAAAAGAATAGTGAACAATAATACTAGAATACGTATATACAAATATATATATAAATTATTAAATCAAAATCCGATTTAATAATCCGTCTTAATCCTAAGCCGCTAGTATTATCAACTGTCCGATTAAAGTCTGCGCAGCAAGTGCACATATTTAATCGGACACACGTATGTATCAACATACAACATGTACACCATATCGCCTGAACCGTGAAAACCCTCTGTGTGGGACTCTAAAGACTCGTCAATACGCCGGCAGTGGGTTTAACCACAAGCACGTCAGCGGCACTAGCTGTACGTAACGGCTACCCAGGTATTGAGCGAAAAGGAGGCCGACGAGCAAACTCATCCTGAACCCCTACTGAGCCTGTCAGTGACAATATCCGTACAGTTCGGTCTGTTCATCTAAGAGTATCGCATATCGAGTCTAGGGAGGTGGATAAAGTCAGACCCCCAACAACGCGACATTTAGTGCCGGTATGAAACTCCATCACCACCTGAGAAACTATCGATCCTGGATCGGTAATTCTCGTCCACCGTGGCCACGGATTTATGGTGATGGCCATCCGTACACAACGCGACATCAACCCCCAATACCGGGAGAGACGAATCCCCGACGATCTGATCACTGCCTCCATGTGGCTCGGGACTGTACCCAACTAAAACCTGTTTGCACGACTCCTTTGAGCCGTGGTAGGGTAGTAATCAAAGCACAGTGGGAACTCACACAAGACAAACGACGATCTCAGGTCGACAGACTAACCTGTACACATGTCACCTATGAACTGCTATCTGACAATAGGTATAATACCAACTAGCAGGTTCCCGGCGAGTCCGTCCAGTGTACTCATAACCCAATGAGCACCTGTATACTATCTTAGGTGAACAAACTAACACCAAAGGCTTGTGAGACCTGGCCACCGCCCCTCGTCGGGGTCTCGATCAGTATACACTAGTCTACACTGGAGAATCGATGCCCGGTCTCGATACTCCTACGACTAGGGACATTTAAGGATGTGCTTATAGACCCCAGCTCCCATAAATATGATCGCCATCATACTGCTCGCAGTCAAGCAAGAATCCTAAGGGCTCTATCAACACATACATGATGATAAAGACAAACCAGATAGTATACTATCATCTTGAGTAAGACTGTTTAATCGGTATAGGTCCTACCTCAATCATCATAATCACAAGTCCGCGACTATGATAATTGCCTTGAGGGCACTATAGCCAACAATCTCCCACTTGCACTTAAGGCCAATTATTGCGATGTCGCATACTCACAGCCCGTGTGATACCGAACACCCAACTTCTCTACCAATCAGTTTCGTAAAGCCTGTTTGCGAAAATGATTGCTTTCGAGAAATATCCTCAGTGAGTGGATCCGCTCCAATGTTTCTTTCTGTATCTCTCTTAATCTCAACTTCGCGGAGAAAACTATCTCCCGAAAATGAGAAATACTTGTCTTAGAATTTGTCTGGATATCTGATGGGACCCAGTTCACAAATGAACTCCAAAACCAGCAAACTACTTAGACTGTATCGTCCACTGAATTTAATCAGTATTCTGTGCCATGCCTTTCCTCAGTATCTGCTTGGACCACCTGTCCAACATACTGTCCCTCAAAAGAGGGAAAACTATAACTCTGACAGTCATTCTGTCGTCCAGGTCACCATGGAAGCCTGAAATGATAACCGTCTCCCGAAGGAGGCTGCCGTAATCATTTCCCAAGAACATTCACTTATGTTTAATAACTGCTTCCCAATGTTTCTCCAGGATTGGATTAATATATCTGCTTATTGCATCTAGTGCAAAAGCAATATCTGGTGTGGTACTTGATATTTCATGACTAACTCAATTGTCCTAGCCAATGATATGTTAATCAAGTAGATCCCTCTCCCCTTTAGTCTGTAAGACACCTTTAGAGAGGTTGACTCCATCACTTGCAGGTACACCACCATGCCAGGAGTCGTCCATTTAATGTCGAAGCACCCAGATTGGGATACTTCCCAAATCTAAATCTAAAACCATAGATCTAGTAACCAGAAAAACTGATATTATATCAATATCCTATATGGAGAAACAACTTTGTGACAACCAAAGTACAACCGATCGTAGTATAGGAATATCTCTTCCTATCAAATGCATGTCATCACGAATCCTCGGACATCACACCCTACTACCTTCTTAGCAGATCCATCTCCTATTCTGATGAAGTCAAAGCCTATGACTGTCTCATCAAAATTAGATGATCTATTTCCGCTATAGCTGCTTTAGTCTATGAATAGACATAAGCTACTTGCCCACTATGCTTCCGCTGCTCCCACTGACTACAATAACCCTCTAGCAGAGTCATATACACGTGCATTTCTAAAGCTAGTTTAGAACGACAATATACTCATCCTTCTGCCGGGTGTTATAGTCTAGAACAGCAGCAATGGCAAGTCTGGGTAAACAAGAACCTCCCTGTCACCATCACTGAGAAGACCGAAGTACCTCTCGGGTGCCTCAGGTTACCCACCAAATCTGCAGAGTGGCTAATGGAACGTCAACAACAATTGAATCCTTTGGTTCTATTAAATTTCCAGTAATCGTTTGTGGTTCTGGAATAACTTCCAGTTCTACCATACTCCCACTTTTGTTTTTCTAAAAAAAAACCATTTTACTAAAACTTTGGCGAGTCAAGAACAATATAAATATTGATCTTCCTGATGGTAGAAAGTTAACCCTCGTCGAAGCCCGGGATAACCCACAAACAGCCATTACTGAAACGTGCCTTGAGTTTATCCGGATTCTGGTTTTAAGCATCAGCCGGACAACTCCCTATACCTTAGCATCGTTAAGATATAAATCGATTCTATATATACCTAATATAGAAACAAAGGCACTAATCTAATTTGAACCAGATTCAAAATCATGCAGCTGTTTCCAGTGCATATTAACCAAATGGAAAGAGGACAATCAGCATTACTCATCTAGGAGTGCATCCACATATGAGTAACCCGAAAGAGAAGCAAGTTCTCAAAACCGTTACTATTAACTGAATACCAAACGCAAGTATCTATATCTTCGACTTCCTCGAAGAATCCTGACACTTACAACAAATGGTTATCTACTTCATTCTTATACCTATAACTTCTCAATATCTGGACTTTGTATTTCAACGAAATACTTGTCCAAAACTGGAGAAGTCACAAGTAAACAGAATATAGTATGAGTACCAACCCCATTGTCCTAACGGACACTGGACAGCATACAATACTTTGTATAAGTCTCCTGAGTTTAATAACTCAAACCCTGTGCATCGTAGGTTGAAAAACTGTAGTGTGGTTAAGAAGAATTACACCGTTGTTGAATGCACCTTACCTAATCACCAACTGATATAGGTAAGTGTCATAGACACAATATCAAAAAGTTATATCTCACTTTATAAAATAAATGTACAGATATATCAGTTTGAAATTGGTGCATAACAACGGATATTCAAAACCAAATATTTGCCATCCGGCAAAATCCAGATGATTTCCTCAAATATCACTAATTACAATGAATTCCGATATAAAGAGGATTTAATCACCCAATTCCCAATATCTTACTCCCACTCACCATCCGTAATAACATGCAGATATGAGAAACTGATCTGGTAAATACATACCCTGGAGTTAGATTCCAACTGGGAAAATAGTTATCAATTAACATCGCACAGTGAAAACTGAAACATGAAAATGTTCCAAAAGGGGTTAGCTGGTATTCCTAGTAATGCCTCTTCCAATGTCCTGATTCACGACAATAACCATATACTTACCTGCCCTCACTCCAATCCCTTTATTATGTCTTTACTTATTACCTTCTGTACACCTTCTTTACGCTAATTGGTTTTCTTCATTCCCTACCCTTCGGCACCAGCCTAAGGTTTGGAAGAAGACTATCCAATAAGCATAATAGGTGTACTCTCCTAATCCTAGGAGCCCTCGCAACCTGAGAGAAGGTAATGGGAAAAGACATCTGAATAATCCTATTCAATCTCTCCAGAACCAGAATCCATCCTCGAAAAAGTTCCTTCGAGTTCGTATATAACCATACGATGGATTTATCCAATGGAAGTGGATGTTCGTAATAATACGGGGTGTTCTGGAGAAAAGCAAAGTGGACGTAGGAGTTGCAGGGGTATACCCGGTCTTTGTCGTGAATGATGGTGATCGTATTTCCTTTGCCATTGTTCTAATCCCTTTACATGTCTTTACTTATTACCTTCTGTACACCACACTTAAGCTTAATTGGTTTTCTTCCTTCCCTACCGTTCGGCACCTGCCTATGGTTTGGAAGAAGACTATCCAATAAGCTCAATAGGTGTGCCCTCTCATAATCCTAGGAGCCCTCACAACCTGAGAAAAGGTAAAGAGAAAAGACAACCGAATAATCCTATTCAATCTCTCCAGAACCGGAATCCATCCTCGAAAAAGTTCCTTCGAGTTCGTATATAACCATACGATGGATTTATCCAATGGAAGTGGATGTTCGTAATAATACGGGGTGTTCTGGAGAAATGAAAAGGTGATATAGAAGTGGCAATGATGTATGCGACACCGTGACATTCCAAAATCCAAAGTGTTTTAAGAAAGTTCGGTCAACTTGGTTTCATGAGTTTTAGCCAAAGGTCGGGTCATAGTCGTAGCCAGAGAGAGAGAGAAAAGAAACACTCAGCGTGCACTCTAACCTAGATCAGAATGGTCGATCATTTTATCTAATCTGGATGGTTCCCACTGTTTCCTCGAATCCTCCTCCAAACCTAAAAGGAGAATTAGTCGGAATCACCCGAGGAGTAATCCTACTCATCAGTGGGAATCGGGATCCAACTATCATCGCATGATAACTTGATGGAAGCCACTCAAGTTACCACACTCCAGAAGGTATGCGCATGCCTGGCAAGTTTCCTGTATGTTTGAAACTCCCGATATGATTTTTACCCCAAGCGGTTTATGACCTTGACTTTGGCCAACAAATCATAACCCGCAAGTCTAGTTCTACCCGTCATTATCCTGATTGATTTAGACCCACCCGCATACACCCTTGACTTTGGCCAACAAAGTGGTACGACTGTCCTAAACCAATGCATATCCATGCAACGGACAAGCAATACACAGCTACCGCACACGATGCCTTGACTTTAGCCAACAAACACCGCACGAATACTATGCATCATTTATCCAAAATGACGGAGGGCTACGGCTGGTTTTTGGCGAAAAACCTTTAACGTAATGAACTTGATCTCATTGAAGGAATCCAAGTGGTTTTTTATAAATATATAGTGGCGAAAACTTTTGCTAAAGAGGTCACTTCCGGTGAAGGGATCTCGGCTCTTTCCCCGTAGAATGGGGTGCGGGATATCCGAAACTGAATACCACGATGCAAAGCAAAAGGAAACGACTATAGTAAAGTTATTACGTTAACGCAAACTTTTACCCAAGGGGTCACTCCCGATGAAGGGATCTCGGCCCTTGCCTCGTCGAATGAGGTGCAGGATATTCTAAATGAATACCACGATGCAAAGCAAAAGGAAACGTCTGTAATGTCAGTTTTTAAAAAACTTGGTTCCAACAACATCATACAACTAGGTTTGTTTTATCCTTGCATTGATAAGAATCTATGCAGTCCCATCAATTAATCACACCAAAAAAAGAACGAAAATAAAATGTACGTATATGCCATCCGCATTCGCCACTGGGTCCCGTCATCACCCGTTAGGTTACTTAACTAACGACAGAGCGGGGACTGGGCTAGCGCGGGTGCAAAACATATACAACATCTACTAGTATATATAAATATATATATAACATTCGTCCCAGGCATGATATAAAGCAACATCACAGAAACATCACAGAAGCAACACAGAATGGTGGATAATCTGGAGCCCCGGGTTTCACTTGAGCCACAAGTGAGACCCGACGTTCCCTGTCGTGTGGATAGCATGTGCAATGAAACCTAGACCCCTACGAGCGCGGCAAGTTACCCGCCAAAACCAGAAGTGAGGCAGCCCCCTTCAGCAACATGAATGGACCACCCAGCACTTCACGGAATCCGGCAACTTGAGCACCCCTCCACGGTCACCTATACCCACTACGAGTGCGGCGAATAGCCCGCCAATTCTAGAGTAAGGTCTCCTCCGTCCCAACGCCATGAGATGCGGACCTGTTGCCCTCCAGAATCCGGCTATTCGTGCACCCCTCCGCAGGGTAATCCTAGTACAGAAAATAAAATAATATACAAGGGTGACATCGACTTCAGCCCGGTCGTGCCCCAAAAGAATAATATACAAACTGGCAGTGACGGCAGTCCACATGTCGGACGCTCGCCCCGCAATATCAAATGTACAAATGAAATAAAACTGTACTAACATTACACCATCGCTATCCACCACGACGATCCAACCAACATCACAGCACATCACAGAACATCAACGTGAATGTCACGTTCGCAAACCCGTCTAAAAGACATATAGCAATTAGACGAGTTTACCGATCAAATGACATTCACGGTCGCAGAATATAATGTATGTACTGTTAAACGCACGCTTAAATTATCGATCGACAAAGTTCCAAATTGGCCCCAATAGCAAAACAACACT
This sequence comes from Agapanthus africanus, assembly GCA_030015575.1. NCBI lineage: Eukaryota > Viridiplantae > Streptophyta > Magnoliopsida > Asparagales > Amaryllidaceae > Agapanthus > Agapanthus africanus. Next base: position 349,356,119 of record JASDDO010000016.1, on the reverse strand, counting down.
TCACTGAAACCTGGGCCAAAACAGAATATGAAAAAAATCACAATTCCAAGTCTCTGTGCTACAGAAACAATTTGAAAGCCCGTCGCCACTAAACGGCCGCGGATCCACCGCTAAAGTGGGGTTAGTGCGGCGGTTCCGCGGCTCTTTAGAGGCTTCAGGGGATAAATTTTTTCCAGTATCCTTAAAATTGCCTGCACGGATTTTTAAGATGTTTGAAATAATTTTTTGACCACATTTGAAAATCGACAGCAAACAGAAAATTCGAATCGTGTTTTCGGTAAAATCCGTCGATCGATCTTTTAAGCACGTCTAAAAAAGCTAGTAGGGGGTTTAAAGGGTGGCTCTGATACCATGAAGGTTCCCGGCAGCGCCCCGGCCGTCAAAACGCGGCCAAAATGCGGAACGAAAAATTTCTAAACCGGCGCTACCGCGACCCGATTTCCGGATCGACCTTAAACCCTAAACTAGCAAACTAAGAGGAGGTTAGAATTGTTATACCGAGTTGATCCGAGTCCTTCGGTCTTCATTCCAAGCTCCCAGCGGTCCTTTGATGATGTTTGGTTGCCGGTCTTTCTCTATCTCCGATGATCCACCCGAGGGAAACGACGCAAGCTCCAACCTCATCGAACGAGGTAACCGACACTCCAACGTTGCTAGTGATGGAGTGTGGGGGTGTATGTATATGTCACAAGAATTTTTCTCTCAACCATGAGCTCAATGAGAAACTCAAGAAGAAGAAGAATTAAGGAGATGAGGAAATCTTGGCATGAACAAAGAATGGTGTGAAGTTTGGATGAAACTTGAGAGAGTGAGAGAGTGAGCTAGCAAGTAATTAATCATGTAACCATATGAAAATCAAACCCCATTCACTAAAATGGCCGGCCCCCCCTCTCTCTCCAATCAACAAAAAATCATTTTCTTTTCCTTTTGTCAAAATACTATAAACAAATCACCATCATACTTTAAACCATGCTATGTTCCATGTTCATGCCATACCTCCTTTTCCACCTCATTTTAAAAAAACAAATGAATTTCCATAAATGGAAAATCATATAAATGAGGTGGCATCTTCTTCTAGAAGCTATTCCGTAGAAAATACGGAATACTTCCCGGTACATGTATCGAAATACACATACGCGTATTCGTACCAAAATACGAATAGCCGAGAGAGAAAAAGAATAGTGAACAATAATACTAGAATACGTATATACAAATATATATATAAATTATTAAATCAAAATCCGATTTAATAATCCGGCTTAATCCTAAGCCGCTAGTATTATCAACCGTCCGATTAAAGTCTGCGCAGCAAGTGCACATATTTAATCGGACACACGTATGTATCAACATACAACATGTACACCATATCGCCTGAACCGTGAAAACCCTCTGTGTGGGACTCTAAAGACTCGTCAATACGCCAACAGTGGGTTTAACCACAAGCACGTCAGCGGCACTAGCTGTACGTAACGGCTGCCCAGGTATTGAGCGAAAAGGAGGCCAACGAGCAAACTCATCCTGAACCCCTACTGAGCCTGTCAGTGACAATATCCATACAGTCCGGTCTGTTCGTCTAAGAGTATCGCATATCGAGTCTAGGGGGGTGGATAAAGTTAGACCCCCAACAACGCGACATTTAGTGCCGGTATGAAACCCCATCACGACCTGAGAAACTATCGATCCTGGATCGGTAATTCGCGTCCACAGTGGCCACGGATTTATGGTGATGGCCATCCGTACACAACGCGACATCAACCCCCAATACCGGGAGAGACGAATCCCCGACGATCCGATCACTGCCTCCATGTGGCTCGGGACTGTACCCAACTAAAACCTGTTTGCACGACTCCTTTGAGCCGTGGTAGGGTAGTAATCAAAGCACAGTGGGAACTCACACAAGACAAATGACGATCTCAGGTCGACAGACTAACCTGTATACATGTCACCTGGGAACTGCTATCTGACAATAGGTATAATACCAACTAGCAGGTTCCCGGCGAGTCCGTCCAGTTTACTCATAATCCAATGAGCACCTGTATACTATCTTAGGTGAACAAACTAACACCAATGGCTTGTGAGACCTGGCCACCGCCCCTCGTCGGGGTCTCGATCAGTATACACTAGTCTACACTGGAGAATCGATGTCCGGTCTCGATACTCCTACGACTAGGGACATTTAAGGATGTGCTTATAGACCCCAGCTCCCACAAATATGATCGTCATCATACTGCTGGCAGTCAAGCAAGAATCCTAACGGCTCTATTGTCACGACTCGAGAGTTTCGACTCGTGACCGGCACTTAACCACGCAACGTCTACAGGCGTAACGCAGCTAAGTAAGCCGAACCCAGAAATCAAACCAATAAATATAGAGTGATTTTAAAACATTTCATAAGAACAGTCATGCGTGTCCGAAAAACATCTTATTAATTTAGTAGAAATCCTTTTTAAGTTCAAGAGTTATAACTTTTATAATTTTGGTAACATTTCCTTTTTTTTTTTAAACATTTGCCCCGCAAATCGGGTAAAAGCAAGGTGTAGCAAAAATAACAAGTGAAATGAATAAAGCATCCCAATATGATATACGACGCCGTAGCGAAGAATACACAGTAAAGCAAGGACAATATAGCAAAGGTAAGACTGCATAACATAAAGTCGGCTCACATGCGAGCTCGACACCAGAATATAAAATCATACATATCGTCCTCACAACTGTCTCTAAGTCAATACAGAAAGGTAGATGGAGAGTACTAGATACATCAATATACAACTGAAAAGTAACAGATACCGTACAAAATCCACCGATCAGCAAAAAGGCTAACTCGCCTCAGAAAGGGTATCTGTGCCAAAAGATGCGGTAACAGCCAGCCGTGACTACTCCCAAGGGCAACCTGCAAATACTGTGGCACAACGGGGGTGAGTTGCCAACTCGTGAATAGAGATAACATATAAAGGTAATCGCGAGCATGCACGTACAGCGCTACTCTAACAAATGCCAGCAGATGATATCAATGCGAGGTAAGCAGTATGCATAATAATAATGCAAGTCCTCTATCAGGTGATACAGCTACAGGATGAGATGCGATAATAAATGCTGAGCATGGGAATATAGTATCTACATGAAGTATCGAGGTGGACTACATATGTATGTATGCACCGCGAATCCCAACATCCCAGACGCCCGTACTCCATCGGCCCTCATATCCTGTATATCCCTGAGAATCCCGAGTGCCCAACATCGGCACCCAAATATCATAAATACTCGTGTCTAGCATCGACACGCAAAACATCCTGTATCGGGCATCCGTCAATCCGGGTCAGCCCTCTCTCAACGTATATATATATCGGGAATCCGTCAGTCCGGGTCATCCCTCTCTCATTATATCGGGCATCCGTCAGTCCGGGTCAGCCCTCTCGCAATACATCGGGCATCCGTCAGTCCGGGTTAGCCCTCTCTCAATACATGCCTCTAGCACCGAGAAAACACGGGGTGACGCCCCAAAATATCATATCAAGGGAACCGGGTTTTTAAATGATTACTTATTTGAAAGGAGCCACGGTTCCCAAATCCAGAAATCACATGTAATCCCATCCCATATGCAAGTAAATGTGATGTGATATGTGCATCAAGTATGAATGTCAAGTCATGTCACATATAGATGAGCTACAACAATATACAACAGTATAATCATGGCAGTTCTACAGTGAGTGTGGCATGGCAATTACTAACGGTGTGTGTGTAGCATGCAAAATAGTGCCCGTGCAACATAAACCGTTAGTAATAGTGCGGTGTTCTATCAGTTCTAAGCAATATATATATATAGATGGCAGGGAATGCAATATGTGATGACAATCCATGGTATGGTATATGCAGTATATAACAATAAGGTCCTATCAGCCCTGACGCATAACGCCAAGCGGGCGATATCCCCGTAGATGTGAATTCTACTCACTGTGTCTCGTGCTAAGTGTAGCCGACGACTTGCTTGCCCTTCTTCGCAGCGTCCGTCTCACTGGCCTGCGAACCTAGAATCACACAACATATATCACACATAAGCTCAATACCACAGAAACGCGACATTACGGTCCAACTAGACACCCGTGTCGCAAACCAATCGCGCGTGTGCGCGATACGCTAAAACATGTGTGTGCTGAACCATGAACTACCCCGACGCGCTACGATGCGTAGCACGCACCAGACCAAAAGAGCGTGCATGTCGCACTAAACACACACCCCAACCTAAGGGAAACAGCTCCCAGATTTTTAGCTGGAAGAAATCCCAAAAAGTAAACAAGACCAAACACTGAAAAACACCCACAGAAACTATCCTGCACAAAACCCAACACCAACAGGGGAGGGGAGGCCGGCGTCGCCGGGCCGACAAGGAATGTCGCCGGTCAAACTCCGGTGGTCTGGGCTCGAACTTCACTCACATACCCCAAAAACCCTGCACACCATTCTGGAGTTGTTTAAAACTCTAGAAAACACTTGCAGTAAAAGCAGATCCAGAAAAGCTCAAATTGCTTAAAAAAAACGACAATTGCATCAAATAGTGAAACAGGTGGTATTTTAGTGCAAACCGATTGAACTCTTGGTTTAAATAGCTCTAAAAACACTTAAAAGAGTTAACCAAGCCAACAAAATCCCACTCTAACATATACTTCACAAATATCCTCTAATATCACAAAACAATGCATAAAAGTGATATTTTGCTAGAAATTCTATAAGTTATGAACAAGAGGTGCTAGGGGTGAGTTAGTACCTTCAAAATACCTTAAGACACACCAAAAACTCCAGATCTAGCCTCAAGTATGCAGTCTTGCCACTAAACACCTCAAATGAACCAAAAACCCAAGGTTTTGTGAAGGAAAAAGGTTGGATTTATGTGGGGTTTGGGCATGAACCAAAAGACAAGTGAAAAGAGATGAGAAATGAAGAAATGATATATTTGTTGCTGCTGCTATCTGCTGGAATTTTTCCAGAAATTGAAAAGAGAGGGAGAAGAGAAAGAATTTGGTCAAAAGTCAACTTTTCTTACCTACCCACCATACCTCATTGTTTTATTAGGACTTTTGAATTATAATTGGGTTTTAGAAAAGATTAAATGGTGGGGAAAAAGAGTTTGCAACCATGCAAGAAAAGAAAAAGGTTATCATGATACATTTTTTTTTTGAAAACATGCACACTTGCTAATTAACCCGAAAACGTCTAAACGAAATTCAAGGCGTTACAATCTACCCCCCTTAAAGAAATTCGTCCCCGAATTTCAAAATTCTAACTACACGTACCTCCAAAAAGATGGGGATACGTCTTCATCATCTCGCTTTCGGTCTCCCAAGTGACCTCTTCACGGTTCTGACCTCGCCAAAGTACCTTGACCGATGGGATGTTCTTCGATCTCAATTTCTTCACTTGTCGATCCAAGATCATCACCGGCTGCTCTGCATAGGAAAAGTCACGCTCAAGCTGGATCGTCGGGTGCTGAATCGCATGCGAAGGATCATGAAGATATCTGCGGAGCATCGAGACATGGAATACGGGGTGCACATCTGGAAAGCTGGGCGGAAGGGCTAACCGGTAAGCCATTGCACCGACACGCTCGAGGATCTCGAAGGGGCCCACATACCTGGGGCTAAGCTTCCCCTTTCTCCCAAACCTCATCACACCTTTCATTGGGAAGACCCTCAAGAAAACATGATCACCAACAGAAAATTCAAGTCTGCGTCGCCGACGGTCCGCATAAGATCTCTGCCTGCTCTGGGCTGCTCTCATCCTATCGCGAATCAACTGGATCTTCGCCGTCGTCTCCTCAACGATCTGAGGTCCTAAGATACTGCTCTCACTGAGCTCGGTCCAACAAGTGGGCGACCTGCATCTCCTCTCATAAAGAGCCTCAAAAGGTGCCATCTGAATGGTCTCCTGGTAGCTGTTATTGTAGGAGAACTCTACCAAGGGCAAATGATGATCCCAGCTACCTCCGAAATCTAATACACAAGCTCTGAGCATGTCCTCGAGAGTCTGGATGGTCCGCTCTGACTGGCCGTCGGTCTGCGGGTGAAAAGCCGTGCTGAAACTTAAGCGAGTGCCCAAAGCCTCCTGGAGCCTCTGCCATAGTCTACTGGTAAACTGGGTGCCTCTGTCGGACACAATACATGTCGGGACTCCGTGTAGTCGCACTATCTCGTCAATGTAGATCTGGGCATACTGAGTAAATCCGAAAGTCGTCTTCACCGGTAGGAAGTGAGCCGCTTTCGTCAAACGATCCACGATCACCCAGATGGAGTCATACCCCCGACTAGTCCTGGGTAGACCCACAACGAAATCCATCGAAATCTGTTCCCATTTACACTCCGGAATGGGTAACGGCTGTAGCTCTCCTGCGGGCCTCTGGTGCTCAGCCTTGACTTGCTGACAAGTCAGGCATCTCGACACAAAATCTGCGATGTCCCTCTTCATTCCGTCCCACCAGTAAACACCTCTCATATCATGATACATCTTGGTGGAACCAGGATGGACGCTATATACCGATCGATGTGCCTCCTCAAGAATCTCGCGTCTCAGTCCCTCAGCATCTGGTACGCACAGTCTGACTCCAAATCGTAGTATCCCCTGACCATCGATCACGAACTCAGAAAATCTGCCCTGTCCAATCTGTGCCATGATCTCTGAAATCGGTCATCACTGAGTTGTGCCTCACGTATACGATCGATCAACTGTGGGCGTGCACGGACATGTGCTATCTGTCCTCCAATCGGCGTGAACTCGAACTGTACTCGGCTGTCGCATAATATCTGCCAATCTGCTGACGACTGCCCCTGTACTGCGCTCAAACAAGATAGACTGCTCCCGGGCCTCCTGCTCAAAGCATCTGCTACCACATTTGCCTTGCCCGGGTGATATAAGATCTCGCAATCGTAATCCTTCACTAACTTCATCTATCGGCGCTGTCGAAGGTTCAGATCCCGCTGCTGGAATATGTATTTCAGACTCTTGTGATCCGTGAATATCTGGCACGACTCGCCGTATAGGTAATGTCGCCAGATCTTAAGTGCGAAGACCACTGCTGCCATCTCCAAATCGTGAGTGGGGTAGTTTTGCTCGTGCTTCTTCAATTGTCGCGAGGCATACGCGATCACCCTGTCATGCTGCATCAGTACGCATCCCAGCCCCACTCTAGAAGCATCACAAAAGACCACAAATCCGCCCGATCCGGAAGGTAAAGATAACACCGGTGCCGTCGTCAGCCGTGTCCGTAACTGCTGGAAACTGTGCTCACACTCCTCCGTCCAAACGAAAGGAACTCCCTTCCGGGTCAACCCGGTCAATGGTGTAGCAATACCGGAGAAGTCCTACACAAAACGTCGGTAGTAACCGGCTAACCCCAAAAAGCTGCGAATCTCCGTCACTGACGTGGGTCTGGGCCAACGCTGAACGGCCTCGATCTTCCTCGGGTCTACACATATACCGTCTCGTGAAATCACATGCCCCAAGAAATCTACGCTGTCCAGCCAAAAAGCACACTTGGAGAATTTCGCATAAAGCTGGTGCTCCCTCAAGGTCTGCAATGTAATCCGCAGGTGCTGCTCGTGCTCCTCACTACTCCGGGAATACACCAAGATATCGTCGATGAAGACTATAATGAACAGATCCAAGTAAGGCCGGAAAATACGGTTCATCAAGTCCATGAATGCTGCTGGCGCATTGGTGAGCCCAAACGACATCACCAAAAACTCGTAATGGCCGTAGCGCGTACGGAAGGCTGTCCTGGGAATGTCCTCCCGTCGAACCCGCAGCTGATGATAGCCTGATCGTAAATCGATCCTCAAAAAGTATCCTGCCCCCTGAAGCTGATCGAACAAATCGTCGATACGCGGTAAAGGATACCTGTTCCGCACTGTCACCCTATTTAGCTGGCGGTAGTCGATACACAGACGCAAACTGCCGTCCTTCTTCTTGACGAACAGGACTGGAGCACCCCAAGGAGAAACACTGGGTCGAATAAGTCCCTTATCCAGCAAATCTTGTAACTGACCCTTCAACTCTCGAAGTTCCGCCGGGGCCATCCGATAAGGCGGTATGGAAATAGGCCCCACACCAGGAACCAAATCAATACAGAAAGAAATGTCGCGCTCGGGCGGCAACCCAGGAAGCTCGGCAGGGAACACATCAGGAAACTCGCTAACAACCGGAACCTGGTCCAATGGAACCTGTATAGCGCGAGCGTCGCAAACATAGGCGAGAAATCCCTGACATCCCTTCCACAAAAGCTGTCCAGCGCGAAAAGAAGAAATCACACTATGAGGGGCGGCACCACGGTCCCCCTACACAACAAAAACCGACTCACCGAGAAAGCAGAATCTAACTGTCTTCTCACGGCAGTCCACAGAAGCATAGCACGTGGCTAACCAATCCATGCCCAAAAGAACGTCGAAGTCCAACATCTCCAGAAGGATCAAGTCGACAGGCAACTCTCTCTCGCCAATACAGACGGTACAGGATCGGAACACGTGCCTAGCAACAAACGAATCTCCCACAGGAGTAGTCACCACAAGCGGCTGATCAAGCAAGCCAGACTCTCTACCCAGACTCGGCACAAAGTGCGTGGATACGTACGAGTGTGTGGATCCGGGATCGAACAGTACGTGTGCATCAACTGTACATACAGGAAGGATACCTGAAACCACTGCATTGGACGCCTGCGCGTCCTGATGCGTCAAAGCAAAAACCCGCGCCTGTCCACCACCTGCGACTGACTGCCCTCTGCCTCGGTCATCCCGTCCTCTCTGAGCAACTCCTCCACGCCCACGACCTCGCTGTGTATGAGTCTGGCGCGGAGCAACGGTAGGTACGATAGGCAACGCTCTCTGGGGTGGTGAAGGTGGTAATGTGACATGCGGTGCTGTCGCCTCCCTCCGGGGTAACTCCGGACAATCCCGTACACGATGGTAAGAACTCCCACAGCGAAAACATCCCGACGATGACCGCTGACCATCCTGGGAATAGGAACTGAATAACCGGCCCCGCCCTGAATCTCTACTTCCTGCAATACGTCTATCACGGCGCCGAAAAGGCTGTCTCCGTGCTGATGTATCCGCACGAACTCTCTTCGGCTCTGGAACTACCGAAGTCTCAGCAAGGTGCTCCTCGACTACTAGGGCTGCGTCTACAGCTGCTGAATAGGTCTCGTAGTGCTGCGCGCTGATCGCGAGGAACAGTGGTGTAAGCAAGCCTCGAACAAATCTCTTGACTCGCAACTCCTCGGTAGCCACTAAATATGGGGCATAGACTGCTAGCTCTGTAAACAGCATATCATACTCTGCCACTGTCATCCCTGGCGTCTGGCACAAGGACTCAAACCTGCGTGCTCGGGCATCCCTAACACTCTGGGGAAGGAAACGGGCTAGAAATATGGTCACGAACTCCGTCCAGGTCATAGGAGGAAGACCTACTGTTCTGCCCTTCTCAACGGAATCACACCACTTCTGCGCAAGACCTTCCAGGCGAAAGCTCGCGAACTCGACCCATCTCGCATCTGCGCATCTGAGGGAACGGCATATCCTGGCCATCCTGTCGATGAAAGACTGTGGGTCCTCGGCTGTATCGGTGCCTGTGAAGACCGTGTAAGTCTACGCTAGCGCCCCGGCAGTCTACAGACGCCAAAATGCGGAACAAAACTTTTAAACTGGCGCTATCGTATACTTTAACCCGGATCTGCCATTATTGCTAAGCTAACAAACTGTAAAGAGTGTAGAAAGGTTATACCGAACGATCCGAGTCCTTCGTTCTTCAACCATCATCCCACGCTCCGTTGTGGCTGCTCCGATCTCGTCGATCTCTGATTCCTTCGTCGAGGTGGCACCACATGATCGATTCTTTAAACGGGCTCCCGCCTCTGACTTGAGGCAACTCGATCGTCAAGTTTGCTAAAAGAGACGACCAAGAATGATGTAGAGAATGAGTAGATGACTTTGTCTCACTTCGTCCAAGTCCGTGGACGATCGGTTAATGAAGTTGCCGTGGAAATCGGGTGATGGAATGAAATGAACTGTAAAATTCCATACACCCCGAATACTATCATAATCTTTTCTAACCAAAATGAAACATCAAGTGAAGTGAGGAGGAGAGAGAGGGCCGGCCACTTTATAGAAGGAGGGAGGTGACCGTAGGAGCAAGTGGTGACCCTAAGATGAAGCTTATCATGACAAAAGATCTAAACCAAAACAAAAAGCCTTTATGTAAACCATGACTCATATAAACATAGTCATCAAGTCATAAATGCAATTAAAGGTTCATGAACCTAGTCACCTCTTCTAGTGGCTTCTAGAAACTTCCAGAACACTGACTCACCTCATGCAAGAAAAGATAAATCCGTCTTTAACCGAATGTTAAAAGACGGCTGATAGAAAACTGGAAACTGGCAACTTCCAAAAGTGATCCTGAAACGACTTTCAGGATAACCCCGAACTGTATAAATACACCCGCATTTGTATTACGACCGAATACAAATGCAACTGAGACAAAGAAATTATACCTACTCAATATAATACTCGGATGCGGCTTAAACCAAAGCCGACCAGTATCACCTGTCCGAAAAATAACACGTGCGTAAACGCACGTGCATTTTCCGAACCCTGCCATAAAACCATACGGCCTCTACAACGTTTCGCCCGAACTTGGGAAACTGTCTGTGGGGGACTCTAATGACTCATCAGTACCCTGGCAGTGGGTTTAACCACAAACCGTCAGCGGCACTCGCTATGCGTAACGGCTGCCCATGGACTGACCTCAAGGGAGGCTGATGAGCGAACTCAATGGAGGCCGATGAGCGAACTCATCCAGAAACCCTACTGAGCCTAACAGTGACAATGTATATACAGTCCGGTCCGTTCGTCAATGAGTATCGCATATCTGCCTAGGGGGCTAGTAACGTCAGACCCCCAAGAGCAGTATAAATCGTGTCGGAGTGCAGCCCAATAACACCCTGAGATACTACTGGAGTACCTACCAGTAAATCTCCTACCATGGCCATGGATTTGTGTAATGGCTCTCCTAGACACAGCACGATCTCGCCCCCAATACCGGGAGAGACGAATCCCCTGCCGATCCGCTCACGTGCCTCCATATGGCTCGGGACTGTACCCAAAAACTACCTGTTTGCACGACTCCTTTGAGCCGTGGTAGGGTAGAAATCAAAGCACAGTGGGAACTCACACGAGACAAATGACGACCTCAGGTCGATGAACTAACCTGTACACATGTCACCAGGGAACTGCTATCTGACGGTAGATATAATACTAACTAGCAGATTCCCGGCGAGTCATGTCCGGTGTACTCATAACCTAATGAGCACCTGTATACATCTTAGGTGATCCAACTGACACCAGTGGCTTGTGAGACCGGCCACCGCCCCTCGTCGGGGTCTCGACTGTACACACTAGTCTACTCCGGAGTATCGATGCCCTGTCTCGAAACTCCCACGACTAGGGACCACAATTAAGGATATGCGTATAAACTACCCAACTCTCACGTATATGATCGCCATCATACTGTTGGTAGTAAAGCAAGATCGTAAGGGCTCTATCAAAGTGTAACATGCAATCAGTCACCTGAACATGTACACGACTGATAAAGGCAAACCAGATAGCATACTATCATCTCGAGTAAGACTGTCCTACCGGTATAGGTCCTCCGCAATCATTGCAATCACGTATCCGCGATCCAATAATTGACTATGAGGGCACTATCTCCAACAATCTCCCACTTGCACTCAAGGCTAATATTGCGATGTCGACTACTCACAGCCCGTGTGAAACCGAACATCCAACTCCTCTACTAATCAGTTTCACAAAGCCCGTTTGTAAAACTATTGTGTTCGAGAAATAGCCTCAGTGAGTGGATCCGCCTAGATGTTTCTATATATATCTCTCTTAATCTCAAGTTCGCGGAGAAAACCATCTCCTGAATCGAGTAATACCTGTCTCAGAATATGTCTGGATATCTGATGGGACCTAGTTCATAAATGAACTCCAAATCCAAACTTCTTAGACTGTATTGATCACTGAACCTAATCAGTATCGGGCACCAAGCCACCCACAGTATCCTCTTGGACCACCTGTCCATAATACTGTCCCTCTTCGTCAGAGGGAAAAACTATAACTCTGACAATCACTCTGTCAACCATGTCACCTTTGAAGCTTGGAATGATAACCGTCTCCCGAAGGAGGCTGCCGTCATCAAACCCGTAGAACATGTACTTATGTTCTAAAACTGCTTCCTTATGTTTCTCCAGGATTGGATTAATACAAACTTATTGCATCTAGTGCAAAACCAACATTTGGTGTGGTACTTGACATCTCACGATTGACTCAATTGCCTAAGCAAGTGATCTGCCAATCATGCACATCCCTCTCCCCTTTAGTCTATACGACACCTTTAGAGAGGGTGACTCCATCACCTGCAGGTACACCACCATGCTAGGAGTCAACTATTCCAAAAACAATTAGAATATCTGTCAAAGTACCCACATTGGGAAACTACCCAAATCCAGATCTAAAACCATAGATCCAGAAACCAGAATGTCAAATATTATATCCATATCCTGTCTTGGAGAAACAACTGTGTGACGACCACAGTTCAACCGATCGTAGTATAGGAATTTTACTTCCTACTCTGTGTATGTCATCCAGATACCATGACATCACACCCTACTACCTTCTTAACTGATCCATCCCCTATTCTGATTGAAGTCAAACCCATGACTGTCACATCAAAATTAGATGATCTATCTCCGCTATAACTGCTCAAGTCTATAAATAGATATAAGCATCTTGCCCACTATGCTTCCGTTGCTCCCACTGACTACGACAACCCTCCTACCGGGTCTCATAACCTGGAACAACAGTAGTGTCAAGTCTGGGTAGATAAGAACCTCCCTGTCACCGTCTCTGAGGCTACCGAAGTACCTCTCGGGCGTCTGAGGTTACCTACCTTACCTGCGGAGTGGCTATTGGAATGTCAAACCTGATTGAATATATAGGTCCTATTAAATTTTCCGTAATCGTTCGCGGTTCTGGAATAACTTCCAGTTCTACCATACTCCCACTACTGTTTTCTGAAAAAGATCCATTTTACTAAAACTGTGGCGAGTCAAGAACAATATTACTATTGATCTTCCAAATGGTAGAATATCAACCCTCGTCATAGCCAGGGTCAACCCACAAACAGCCATTACAGAATCGTGCCCTGAGTTATCCAGAGTCTGGTTTTAATCATAAGCTGGACAACTCCCCGTACCTTAACATCTTTTAAGGTACGATCCATTCTATATCCAATACAGAAACTTTGGCACTAATTTAATTGGAACCATATTCAATCCATGCAGCTGTCTCCAGTGCATATCAACTTAATGGAAAGAGGCTAATCAGCATTACTCAACTTAGGAATCCATCCAATTATGAGTAACCTGAAAGAGAAACACGTTTCTCAAAACCATCACTATCATCTGAATACCAATCACAAGAATCTACATCTTCGATCTCTTTGAAGAATCCCGATACTTGTGACACCTGGTTCTCTACTTTATTCTTATACCCACAACTTCTCAAAACTTAGACCTTGTATTTCTACGAAACACTTGTCTAAATACTAGAGAAGTTATAAGTAAACAGAACATAGTACGAGGACCTACCCCTTTGTCCTGAAGGACACTGGACAACATACAATACTCTGTATAAGTCCGCTGAGTTAAACAACTCATAACCTGTGCGTTGTAGGTTGAAAACTGTACCCTGGCGATTTCCTCAAATATCACCAATTACAACGAATTCCGATATAATGAGGATGATCACCTAATTCCCAATATCTTACTCCCACTCATCATTTGTAAAACCATACAGATATGAGAATGAAACCTGGTAAATACATACCCTTGGAGTAAGTGTCTAATCGGGAAAACAGTTTTTCTTTAACAATGCACTGAAACATGAAAATGTTTCGTAGGGGTATCCTGGTATTCATAGCAATGCCTCTTCCATAATCCAATTCATGACTTCAACCGTATATTTTATTGCCATCTCTCCAAATCCCTTTATTTGTCTTTATTCGTTACCTTCTGTACACCATCGTTAGGCTAAATGGTTTTCTTCCTTCCCTACCGTTCGGCACCAGCCTATGGTTTGGAAGAAGACTATCCAGTAAGCATAATAGGTGTACCCTCCTAAACCAAGGAGTACTCGCATCTCGAGAGAAGGTGATGATAAAAGACAACTGAATAATACCTTATTCTTTTAAAGGTGAAATAGGAGTGGCGATGAAGTACGCGGTTTTGGTCGTGAATGATATCAGTCGCAATTTACTTTGCCCTCTTTCTAATCCCTTTATTTTGTCTTTACATATTACCTTCTGCACACCCTACTTAGGCTAATTGGTTTTCTTCATTCGCTACCTTTCGGCACCAGCCTATGGTTTGGAATAAGACTATCCAATAAGCGTAATAGGTGTACTCTCCTAAACCAAGGAGCTCTCGCAATCTGAGAGAAGGTGATAATAAAAGACAACTGAATAAACCAATTCTATTTCTCCTGAACCTGGATCCATCCTCGAAGAAGTCCCTTCGAGTTCGTATATAACCATACGATGGATCTATCCAATGGAAGTGGATATCCGTAGTAATACGGGTGTTCTGAGAAATTCAAAGGGTAAAAGAAGGAGTGGCAATGACTTATGCAACATAGACAATCCAAAAGCCAGTATTTTAAGAAGGTTCGGTCAACCTGGTCACTGAGTCATAGTCTAGGGTCGGTCAAAGGTCGCTGCCAAAGAGATAGAGAAAAGAAACACTCTGCGTGCACTCTATCCTAGATCAGAATGGTCATCACTTTATCTAATTCGGAAACCTCCCACTTTCCTGTCAAATTCTCCTCCAAACCTAAAGAAGAATCAATCGGAATCACCCGAAGAGTAAACCAACTCATCAGTGGGAATCGGGATCCAACTCTCATCGTATGATAACGTGACGGAATCCACTCGCGTTATCACACTCCAGAAGGTATGCGCATGCCTGGCAAGTTTCAGTTTCTTTAGAAACTCCCGATAAAGTTTTTGCCCCATGCTCTTATGATCGTGACTAAGGGCCAGCCCACCATAAGTCACATGTCAAGTTCTTCCCATCATTATCTTGTTAATTTGAACCCACCCGTACTCGCCCTTGACTAAGGGCCAACAAGGCTGTACGACTGTCCCAAACCAACTCATCTATCTATGCAACATGTGAACACCCCAGCAGCTACCAATCACTATGTCCTAGCTAAGGGCTAGACCAACATAGCTTGAATACTACTGACCATCCATATGAAATGACGGAGGGCTACGGCTGGTTTTTGGCGAAAAACCTTTAGCGTAGTGAACTTGATATCGCTGAAGGAACCTGATAGCTTTTTAAAATATAGTGGCGAAAACCTTTTGCTAAAGAGGTCACTCCCGGTAAAGGGATCTCGGCTCTTTCCTCGTGGAATGAGGTGCAGGATATTCCACTGAATACCGCTATGCAAAGCAACTTGTAATCGACTATAGTGAAGTTATAACGCTGACGCAAACTTCTGCCCAAGGGGTCAGTCCCGGTGAAGGGATATCGGCCCTTGCCCCGTCGAATGAGGTGCAGGATATTCCACTGAATACCGCTATGCATAACAAAAGAAAACGTCTTTGCAATAACACTTTTTAAATTTGTTCCAACAACTGCAAACAGGTTTGTTTTACTTTGCATTGATCAGAATCAACGCAGTCCCATCATTCAATCACACCAGAAAAGAACGAAAATAAAATGTACGTATATGCCATCCGCGTTCGTCACTGGGTCCCGTCATCACCCGTTAGGTTACTTAACTAACGACAGAGCGGGGACTGGACTAGCACGGGTGTAAAACATATACAACATCTAATAGTATATAAGCCAATATACAATAATCGCTCCAGGCGTGATAATATGCAACATTACAGAAAAGTAATAAGCATCACAGAACAATACAGATAATCTGGGATCCCCGGGTTTCACAGAGCCGCTGCTGAAACCTGACGTTCCCCTGTCGTGTGGATAACCTGTGCAATGAAACCTAGACCCCTACGGGTGCGGCAAGTTACCCGCCAAAACCTGAAGCGAGGCAGCCCCATACAGCATAGTGAATGGACCACCCAGCACTTCATGGAATCCGGTAATCTTGGGCACCCCTCCTTGGGTCAACCTGTACCCCCTACGAGTGCGGCGAATAGTCTGTCAATTCTAGAGTGGGACCCCTCTGCCTCTCAAAGCCATGAGATGCAGACCCGTTGCCCCCCCGAACCCGGCTATCCGTGCACTCCGTCTCGGGGCAAAACCTAGTACAGTAATGAAAAATAGTACAATAGGTACATCGACCGCAACCTGGTCGTGCCCCAAAAGAATATTATACAACAGGCAGTGACGGCAGTCCACAAGTTGGACGCTCGCCCCGCAATATCAAATGTACAAATAAACACAAACTGTACTAACATTGCACACTGCTATCCACCACGACAAATCCGCAACATCACAGCACAACACAGAACATCAACGCGAATGTCACGTTCGCAAACCCGTCTAAAAGAACTATAGCAATCAGACGCGGTTTACCGATCAAATGACATTCCCGGTCGGAGATATAATGTAAGCACTGTAAACTAACGTGTTTAAATTTCGATCGACCAAAGACCAAATATCAAAAAGTGGGCCCCACTGCTTACTGGTGAACAGTAACAAAACCTGGGCCAAAAAGATATATACCAAAAATCCCAATTTCCAATATAGAATGCACTGTAGAAAATTGGCAAACTGATTTGACTTTCCTGCGGCGGATCCGCGGCCAAACCCATGCTTGGGCCGCGGATCAGCGGCGGAACAGTCGAATTAGTTCGTCGAATTTCTGCAGTATTCCTAAAAAAGCCTGCTTGATTTTCTGGTATGGTCCAAATGTCATTTTGACCAGTTTAAAAATTTACAGAAACTGTCAAGTTGGAATTTTGCAATTTTTGTTTTTCGGTTCGATCGATGTTTTAAACGCGTTAGCACAAGTTAGCATAGCAAAATGGTGAGGCTCTGATACCACTGTAAGTCTACGCTAGCGCCCCGGCAGTCTACAGACGCCAAAATACGGAACAAAACTTTTAAACTGGCGCTATCGTATACTTTAACCCGGATCTGCCATTATTGCTAAGCTAACAAACTGTAAAGAGTGTAGAAAGGTTATACCGAACGATCCGAGTCCTTCGTTCTTCAACCATCATCCCACGCTCCGTTGCGGCTGCTCCGATCTCGTCGATCTCTGATTCCTTCGTCGAGGTGGCACCACATGATCGATTCTTTAAACGGGCTCCCGCCTCTGACTTGAGGCAACTCGATCGTCAAGTTTGCTAAAAGAGACGACCAAGAATGATGTAGAGAATGAGTAGATGACTTTGTCTCACTTCGTCCAAGTCCGTGGACGATCGGTTAATGAAGTTGCCGTGGAAATCGGGTGATGGAATGAAATGAACTGTAAAATTCCATACACCCCGAATACTATCATAATCTTTTCTAACCAAAATGAAACATCAAGTGAAGTGAGGAGGAGAGAGAGGGCCGGCCACTTTATAGAAGGAGGGAGGTGACCGTAGGAGCAAGTGGTGACCCTAAGATGAAGCTTATCATGACAAAAGATCTAAACCAAAACAAAAAGCCATTATGTAAACCATGACTCATATAAACATAGTCATCAAGTCATAAATGCAATTAAAGGTTCATGAACCTAGTCACCTCTTCTAGTGGCTTCTAGAAACTTCCAGAACACTGACTCACCTCATGCAAGAAAAGATAAATCCGTTTTTAACCGAATGTTAAAAGACGGCTGATAGAAAACTGGAAACTGACAACTTCCAAAAGTGATCCTGAAACGACTTTTAGGATAACCCCAAAACTGTATAAATACACCCGCATTTGTATTACGACCGAATACAAATGCAACTGAGACAAAAAAATTATACCTACTCAATATAATACTCGGATGCGGCTTAAACCAAAGCCGACCAGTATCACCTGTCCGAAAAATAACACGTGCGTAAACGCACGTGCATTTTCCGAACCCTGCCATAAAACCATACGGCCTCTACAACGTTTCGCCCGAACTTGGGAAACTGTCTGTGGGGGACTCTAATGACTCGTCAGTACCCTGGCAGTGGGTTTAACCACAAACCGTCAGCGACACTGGCTATGCGTAACGGCTGCCCATGGACTGACCTCAAGGGAGGCTGATGAGCGAACTCAAGGGAGGCCGATGAGCGAACTCATCCAGAAACCCTACTGAGCCTAACAGTGACAATGTATATACAGTCCGGTCCGTTCGTCAATGAGTATCGCATATCTGCCTAGGGGGCTAGTAACGTCAGACCCCCAAGAGCAGTATAAATCGTGTCGGAGTGCAGCCCAATAACACCCTGAGATACTACTGGAGTACCTACTAGTAAATCTCCTACCATGGCCATGGATTTGTGTAATGGCTCTCCTAGACACAGCACGATCTCGCCCCCAATACCGGGAGAGACGAATCCCCTGCCGATCCGCTCGCGTGCCTCCATATGGCTCGGGACTGTACCCAAAAACTACATGTTTGCACGACTCCTTTGAGCCGTGGTAGGGTAGAAATCAAAGCACAGTGGGAACTCACACGAGACAAATGACGACCTCAGGTCGATGAACTAACCTGTACACATGTCACCAGGGAACTGCTATCTGACGGTAGATATAATACTAACTAGCAGATTCCCGGCGAGTCCTGTCCGGTGTACTCATAACCTAATGAGCACCTGTATACATCTTAGGTGATCCAACTGACACCAGTGGCTTGTGAGACCGGCCACCGCCCCTCGTCGGGGTCTCGACTGTACACACTAGTCTACTCCGGAGTATCGATGCCCTGTCTCGAAACTCCCACGACTAGGGACCACAATTAAGGATATGCGTATAAACTACCCAACTCTCACGTATATGATCGCCATCATACTGTTGGTAGTAAAGCAAGATCCTAAGGGCTCTATCAAAGTGTAACATGCAATCAGTTACCTGAACATGTACACGACTGATAAAGGCAAACCAGATAGCATACTATCATCTCGAGTAAGACTGTCCTACCGGTATAGGTCCTCCGCAATCATTGCAATCACGTACCCGCGATCCAATAATTGACTATGAGGGCACTATCTCCAACAATCTCCCACTTGCACTCAAGGCTAATATTGCGATGTCGACTACTCACAGCCCGTGTGAAACCGAACATCCAACTCCTCTACTAATCAGTTTCACAAAGCCCGTTTGTAAAACTATTGTGTTCGAGAAATAGCCTCAGTGAGTGGATCCGCCTAGATGTTTCTATATATATCTCTCTTAATCTCAAGTTCGCGGAGAAAACCATCTCCTGAATCGAGTAATACCTGTCTCAGAATATGTCTGGATATCTGATGGGACCTAGTTCATAAATGAACTCCAAATCCAAACTTCTTAGACTGTATTGATCACTGAACCTAATCAGTATCGGGCACCAAGCCACCCACAGTATCCTCTTGGACCACCTGTCCATAATACTGTCCCTCTTCGTCAGAGGGAAAAACTATAACTCTGACAATCACTCTGTCAACCATGTCACCTTTGAAGCTTGGAATGATAACCGTCTCCCGAAGGAGGCTGCCGTCATCAAACCCGTAGAACATGTACTTATGTTCTAAAACTGCTTCCTTATGTTTCTCCAGGATTGGATTAATACAAACTTATTGCATCTAGTGCAAAACCAACATTTGGTGTGGTACTTGACATCTCACGATTGACTCAATTGCCTAAGCAAGTGATCTGCCAATCATGCACATCCCTCTCCCCTTTAGTCTATACGACACCTTTAGAGAGGGTGACTCCATCACCTGCAGGTACACCACCATGCTAGGAGTCAACTATTCCAAAAACAATTAGAATATCTGTCAAAGTACCCACATTGGGAAACTACCCAAATCCAGATCTAAAACCATAGATCCAGAAACCAGAATGTCAAATATTATATCCATATCCTGTCTTGGAGAAACAACTGTGTGACGACCACAGTTCAACCGATCGTAGTATAGGAATTTTACTTCCTACTCTGTGTATGTCATCCAGATACCATGACATCACACCCTACTACCTTCTTAACTGATCCATCCCCTATTCTGATTGAAGTCAAACCCATGACTGTCACATCAAAATTAGATGATCTATCTCCGCTATAACTGCTCAAGTCTATAAATAGATATAAGCATCTTGCCCACTATGCTTCCGTTGCTCCCACTGACTACGACAACCCTCCTACCGGGTCTCATAACCTGGAACAACAGTAGTGTCAAGTCTGGGTAGATAAGAACCTCCCTGTCACCGTCTCTGAGGCTACCGAAGTACCTCTCGGGCGTCTGAGGTTACCTACCTTACCTGCGGAGTGGCTATTGGAATGTCAAACATGATTGAATATATAGGTCCTATTAAATTTTCCGTAATCGTTCGCGGTTCTGGAATAACTTCCAGTTCTACCATACTCCCACTACTGTTTTCTGAAAAAGATCCATTTTACTAAAACTGTGGCGAGTCAAGAACAATATTACTATTGATCTTCCAAATGGTAGAATATCAACCCTCGTCATAGCCAGGGTCAACCCACAAACAGCCATTACAGAATCGTGCCCTGAGTTATCCAGAGTCTGGTTTTAATCATAAGCTGGACAACTCCCCGTACCTTAACATCTTTTAAGGTACGATCCATTCTATATCCAATACAGAAACTTTGGCACTAATTTAATTGGAACCATATTCAATCCATGCAGCTGTCTCCAGTGCATATCAACTTAATGGAAAGAGGCTAATCAGCATTACTCAACTTAGGAATCCATCCAATTATGAGTAACCTGAAAGAGAAACACGTTTCTCAAAACCATCACTATCATCTGAATACCAATCAC
This sequence comes from Agapanthus africanus, assembly GCA_030015575.1. Taxonomy (NCBI): domain Eukaryota; kingdom Viridiplantae; phylum Streptophyta; class Magnoliopsida; order Asparagales; family Amaryllidaceae; genus Agapanthus; species Agapanthus africanus. The sequence continues at coordinate 349,335,104 of JASDDO010000016.1, read as the reverse complement.
AAGAATCTACATCTTCGATCTATTTGAAGAATCCCGATACTTGTGACACCTGGTTCTCTACTTTATTCTTATACCCACAACTTCTCAAAACTTAGACCTTGTATTTCTACGAAACACTTGTCTAAATACTAGAGAAGTTATAAGTAAACAGAACATAGTACGAGGACCTACCCCTTTGTCCTGAAGGACACTGGACAACATACAATACTCTGTATAAGTCCGCTGAGTTAAACAACTCATAACCTGTGCGTTGTAGGTTGAAAACTGTACCCTGGCGATTTCCTCAAATATCACCAATTACAACGAATTCCGATATAATGAGGATGATCACCTAATTCCCAATATCTTACTCCCACTCATCATTTGTAAAACCATACAGATATGAGAATGAAACCTGGTAAATCATACCCTTGGAGTAAGTGTCTAATCGGGAAAACAATTTTTCTTTAACAATGCACTGAAACATGAAAATGTTTCGTAGGGGTATCCTGGTATTCATAGCAATGCCTCTTCCATAATCCAATTCATGACTTCAACCGTATATTTTATTGCCATCTCTCCAAATCCCTTTATTTGTCTTTATTCGTTACCTTCTGTACACCATCGTTAGGCTAAATGGTTTTCTTCCTTCCCTACCGTTCGGCACCAGCCTATGGTTTGGAAGAAGACTATCCAGTAAGCATAATAGGTGTACCCTCCTAAACCAAGGAGTACTCGCATCTCGAGAGAAGGTGATGATAAAAGACAACTGAATAATACCTTATTCTTTTAAAGGTGAAATAGGAGTGGCGATGAAGTACGCGGTTTTGGTCGTGAATGATATCAGTCGCAATTTACTTTGCCCTCTTTCTAATCCCTTTATTTTGTCTTTACATATTACCTTCTGCACACCCTACTTAGGCTAATTGGTTTTCTTCATTCGCTACCTTTCGGCACCAGCCTATGGTTTGGAATAAGACTATCCAATAAGCGTAATAGGTGTACTCTCCTAAACCAAGGAGCTCTCGCAACCTGAGAGAAGGTGATAATAAAAGACAACTGAATAAACCAATTCTATTTCTTCTGAACCTGGATCCATCCTCGAATAAGTCCCTTCGAGTTCGTATATAACCATACGATGGATCTATCCAATGGAAGTGGATATCCGTAGTAATACGGGTGTTCTGAGAAATTCAAAGGGTAAAAGAAGGAGTGACAATGACTTATGCAACATAGACAATCCAAAAGCCAGTATTTTAAGAAGGTTCGGTCAACCTGGTCACTGAGTCATAGTCAAGGGTCGGTCAAAGGTCGCTGCCAAAGAGATAGAGAAAAGAAACACTCTGTCGTGAGTATGCCGCGGAACATACACACGCTGCGCTACCCTGCTGCTGCTACCTACTCCATCATACCAGGGTCATCCTACACTCCGAAGGTAAAACCTACGCTCTGATACCAACTTTGTCACGACTAGAAAGTTTCGACTCGTGACCGGCACTTAACCACGCAACGTCTACAGGCGTAACACAGCTAAGTAAGCCGAACCCAGAAATCAAACCAATAAATATAGAGTGATTTTAAAACATTTCATAAAAACAGTCATGCGTGTCCGAAAAACATCTTATTAATTTAGTAGAAATCCTTTTTAAGTTCAAGAGTTATAACTTTTATAATTTTGGTAACATTTCCTTTTTTTTTAAACATTTGCCCCGCAAATCGGGTAAAAGCAAGGTGTAGCAGAAATAACAAGTGAAATGAATAAAGCATCCCAATATGATATACGACGCCGTAGCGAAGAATACACAGTAAAGCAAGGACAATATAGCAAAGGTAAGACTGCATAACATAAAGTCGGCTCACATGCGAGTTCGACACCAGAATATAAAATCATACATATCGTCCTCACAACTGTCTCTAAGTCAATACAGAAAGGTAGATGGAGAGTACTAGATACATCAATATACAACTGAAAAGTAACAGATACCGTAGAAAATCCACCGATCAGCAAAAAGGCTAACTCGCCTCAGAAAGGGTATCTGTGCCAAAAGATGCGGTAACAGCCAGCCGTGACTTCCCAAGGGCAACCTGCAAATACTGTGGCACAACGGGGGTGAGTTGCCAACTCGTGAATAGAGATAACATATAAAGGTAATCGCGAGCATGCACGTACAGCGCTACTCTAACAAATGCCAGCAGATGATATCAATGCGAGGTAAGCAGTATGCATAATAATAATGCAAGTCCTCTATCAGGTGATACAGCTACAGGATGAGATGCGATAATGAATGCTGAGTATGGGAATATAGTATCTACATGAAGTATCGAGGTGGACTACATATGTATGTATGCACCGCGAATCCCAACATCCCAGACGCCGGTACTCCATCGGCCCTCATATCCTGTATATCCCTGAGAATCCCGAGTGCCCAACATCGGCACCCAAATATCATAAATACTCGTGTCTAGCATCGACACGCAAAACATCCTGTATCGGGCATCCGTCAATCCGGGTCAGCCCTCTCTCAACGTATATATATATCGGGAATCCGTCAGTCCGGGTCATCCCTCTCTCATTATATCGGGCATCCGTCAGTCCGGGTCAGCCCTCTCGCAATACATCGGGCATCCGTCAGTCTGGGTCAGCCCTCTCTCAATACATGCCTCTAGCACCGAGAAAACACGGGGTGACGCCCCAAAATATCATATCAAGGGAACCGGGTTTTTAAATGATTACTTATTTAAAAGGAGCCACGGTTCCCAAATCCAGAAATCACATGTAATCCCATCCCATATGCAAGTAAATGTGATGTGATATGTGCATCAAGTATGAATGTCAAGTCATGTCACATATAGATGAGCTACAACAATATACAACAGTATAATCATGGCAGTTCTACAGTGAGTGTGGCATGGCAATTACTAACGGTGTGTGTGTAGCATGCAAAATAGTGCCCGTGCAACATAAACCGTTAGTAATAGTGCGGTGTTCTATCAGTTCTAAGCAATATATATAGATGGCAGGGAATGCAATATGTGATGACAATCCATGGTATGGTATATGCAGTATATAACAATAAGGTCCTATCAGCCCTGACGCATAACGTCATGCGGGCGATATCCCCGTAGATGTGAAATCTACTCACCGTGTCTCGTGCTAAGTGTAGCCGACGACTTTCTTGCCCTTCTTCGCAGCGTCCGTCTCACTGGCCTGCGAACCTAGAATCACACAACATATATCACACATAAGCTCAATACCACAGAAACGCGACATTACGGTCCAACTAGACACCCGTGTCGCAAACCAATCGCGCGTGTGCGCGATACGCTAAAACATGTGTGTGCTGAACCATGAACTACCCCGACGCGCTACGATGCGTAGCACGCACCAGACCAATAGAGCGTGCATGTCGCACTAAACACACACCCCAACCTAAGGGAAACAGCTCCCAGATTTTTAGCTGGAAGAAATCCCAAAAAGTAAACAAGACCAAACACTGAAAAACACCCACAGAAACCATCCTGCACAAAACCCAACACCAACAGGGGAGGGGAGGCCGGCGTCGCCGGGCCGACAAGGAATGTCGCCGGTCAAACTCCGGTGGTCTGGGCTCGAACTTCACTCACATACCCCAAAAACCCTGCACACCATTCTGGAGTTGTTTAAAACTCTAGAAAACACTTGCAGTAAAAGCAGATCCAGAAAAGCTCAAATTGCTTAAAAAAACGACAATTGCATCAAATAGTGAAACAGGTGGTATTTTAGTGCAAACCGATTGAACTCTTGGTTTAAATAGCTCTAAAAACACTTAAAAGAGTTAACCAAGCCAACAAAATCCCACTCTAACATATACTTCACAAATATCCTCTAATATCACAAAACAATGCATAAAAGTGATATTTTGCTAGAAATTCTATAAGTTATGAACAAGAGGTGCTAGGGGTGAGTCAGTACCTTCAAAATACCTTAAGACACACCAAAAACTCCAGATCTAGCCTCAAGTATGCAGTCTTGCCACTAAACACCTCAAATGAGCCAAAAACCCAAGGTTTTGTGAAGGAAAAAGGTTGGATTTATGTGGGGTTTGGGCATGAACCAAAAGACAAGTGAAAAGAGATGAGAAATGAAGAAATGATATATTTGTTGCTGCTGCTATCTGCTGGAATTTTTCTAGAAATTGAAAAGAGAGGGAGAAGAGAAAGAATTTGGTCAAAAGTCAACTTTTCTTACCTACCCACCATACCTCATTGTTTTATTAGGACTTTTGAATTATAATTGGGTTTTAGAAAAGATTAAATGGTGGGGAAAAAGAGTTTGCAACCATGCAAGAAAAGAAAAAGGTTATCATGATACATTTTTTTTTTGAAAACATGCACACTTGCTAATTAACCCGAAAACGTCTAAACGAAATTCAAGGCGTTACATCTATCAACACATACATGATGATAAAGACAAACCAGATAGCATACTATCATCTTGAGTAAGACTGTTTTATCGGTATAGGTCCTATCTCAATCATCATAATCACAAGTCCGCGACTATGATAATTGCCTTGAGGGCACTATAGCCAACACCTTTATGTTTGAAACTCCCTATATGATTTTTACCCCTAGGACCCAAGTGACCTTGACGGAGTCAACAAATCAAAGAGTCCTAGTCAAGTTCAACCCGTCATTATCTTGATTGCATTAAACCCACCCGTACGTGCCCTTGACGGAGTCAACAAGTCTGCACGACTGTCCTAACTAATCGCATATCCATGCAACAAACAAGCACCACTTAGCTACCGTACACTACGCCTTGACGGAGTCAACAAACGCAACACGAATACTAAGCACTACTTGTAAGAAATGACGGATGGCTAGGGCTGGTTTTTGGCGAAAAACTTTTAGCGTAATGAACTTGATATCGTTGAAGGAATCCAAGTGGTTTTATAAAAATATATTGGCGAAAACCTTTGCTAAAGAGGTCACTCCCGGTGAAGGAATCTCGGCTCTTTCCCCGTAGAATGAGGTGCAGGATATTCCAAACTGAATACCATGTTGCAAAGAAAAAAGTAATCAAGTATAGTGAAGTTATTACCCTGACGCAAACTTCTGCCCAAGGGGTCACTCCCGATGAAGGGATCTCGGCCCTTGCCTCGTCGAATGAAGTGCGGGATATTCCAAACTGAATACCACTGTGCAAAGCAAAAGAGAACGTCTGTAATGTCAGTTTTAAAAACTTGGTTCCAACAACATCAAATAATAGGTTTGTTTTCCTTGCATTGATAAGAATCAACGCAGTCCCATCAATTAATCATACCAGAAAAGAACGAAAATATATGATGTACGTATATGCCATCTGTATTCGCCACTGGGTCCCGTCATCACCCGTTAGGTTACTTAACTAACGACAGAGCGGGGACTGGGCTAGCGCGGGTGCAAAACATATACAACATCTACTAGTATATATATCAATATATAATAATCGCTCCAGGTATGATAAATGCAACATCACAGAAAAGTAATAAGCATCACAGAACAATACAGATAATCTGGGAGCCCCGGGTTTCATTGAGCCACAACTGAAACCCGACGTTCCTCTGATCGTGTGGATAGCCTGTGCAATGAAAACCTAGACCCCTATGAGTGCGGCAAGTTACCTGCCAAAACCTGAAGCGAGGCACCCCCTTCAGCAAAGTGAATGGACCACCCAGCACTTCACGGAATCTGGTAACTTGAGCACCCCTCCTTGGGTCAACTTATACCCCCTACGAGTGCGGCGAATAGCCCGCCAATTCTAGAGTGAAGCCCCCTCCGTCTCAACGCCATGAGATACGGGCCCGTTGTCCTCTAGGACCCGGCTATCCGTGCACCCCACCGCGGGGTAAACCTAGTACGGAAAATAAAATATGTACAACAGGTACATCGAGCTCAACCCGGTCGTGCCCTAAAAGAATAATATGCAAACAGGCAGTGACGGCAGTCCACATGTCGGACGCTCGCCCTGCAATATCAAATGTACAAATAAATCCAAACTACACTACCATTGCACGCAAGCTATCCACCACGATAAATCCGCAATATCACAGCACAACACAAAATATCAACGTGAATGTCACGTTCGCAAATCCGTCTAAAAGGACTATAGCGATTAGACAAGATTTACCGATAAAATGACATTCACGGTCGCAGATAGAAATGTAATGTACTGTAAACTTTAAACAATATTAGAAATATCGACTTCGAAATAACTCCGAAAAGCCCGAAACAACTAGATAAATCCATATCAAAACTGGGCTAAAAAATTTTTTTTTGCTTGTGGAAAAAAAAATGTGGCTGAAGAATGAAAAAGAAATGGGCTCTGTGGAATGAATTGATGAAGGCTAATTAAGTGGCTGCAATTGAAGTGGCTGCTTATGAAATTTGAGTGGAGTTCTTTTGTTTTAATGGGCAACTAAAGAAATCCCTTCTACACAAAATAAATAAATAAACAATAGCCACTTCAAGGCCCACGAATTTTCCTCCACCACAAAAAATGGAAACACTCACTTAATTCCCTGCACACTCAAAAACAACAGCAGCCATCTTTTTCAAAAAAAATTCAGAGTTGTTTTGGTTTCGATAAATTTAACATTGTCCAAACAAGCTAGTTTACGGTTAATGGGTGGCTTTGATACCATGTTGGGCCACGGCAGCGCCCCGACCGTCAATCCGACGCCAAATGCGGAACAAAAACTTTTTACAACTCGGCGCTACCGCAACTAAATACCCGGATCGTTCCATTAACCGTTATCTAGCAATCTAAACAGAGAGTTCAGAGATTATACCGATCGATCCGTGTCCTTCGGTCTTCAATCCCCTCCCCTAGCTTGTTGCGGCTGTCCCGGTGAAATTTTCTCTCCGGTCTCCTTGTCAAAATTGGCACCACGTCAACGAATCTTTATACGGTCTCCCGTTTCGAACTGAAGCAACTCGGACATGAAGTTTGCTAGCCGACATATCCAAGATTGAAGTAGAGAGAGTGTAGAATATTATCTCAAGACACCCGATGACTCGTGCGAAGGTAAATGAAGTTGCCAAGTGAATTGGAGAGTGTGAGCATAGAATTTTATTTCAAGGCAAGAAAGAAAAATGGGGCTCTGGAATTTTGTGCTCGGCCATGGTGCCAGAAAAAATGGCCTCTGTGTATTGCCAAAGGGAAGTGCTGTGTGGTAACAAGAAAAAAAGAAGCAACACAATAAATTAATCCCACCCAAAACATTTGCCAGCACACCCCTCACCATGTCATGCAGCCCATGCTGCCCATGCCTATGCCATTCAAGCCCATACAGTTCTATAAGATCACAAAATACAAATCAAAAACCCACTCCCACAATGAGGTTCGGCCAGGACAAAATGGTGAAGGAAATTTGGCCTAAAGATAGAATGCACACATAAACCAATAATTAAACATTTAAATCAAATGTTTAATCGAGAGAAGAAAAACTGGCAACTTCAAAAGTAATCCCGTAATGAAATACAGGATTACCCCACAACTGTATATACATACCCGCATCCGTATTCCGAGCGAATATGAATGCAAAGAGACAAAAATATCCCTACACAATATAATACTAAGATCCGGCTTAAACCAAAACCCACTAGTATTAACTGTCCGAACCATGACACGTGCACAAGTGCACGTGTATGTTCGAACCCTGCCATAAAACTATACGGCTTCTACAACGTTTCGTCCGAACTTGGGAAACTTTATGTGGGGGATCCTAATGACTCATCAATACATTGGCACTGGGTATAACCACAAGCACGTCAGAGGTACTAGCTGTACGTAACGGTTGCCTATGTATTGAACGAAAGGGAAGCTGGCGAGCGAACTCATCCTGAAACCCTACTGAGCCTGACAGCGACAATATCCGTGCAGTCCGGTCTGTTCGTCTAAGAGTATCGCATATCGAGTCTAGGGGGTGGATAAAGTCAGACCCCTACTAACGCGTTAATTCGTGTCGGTATGAAGTCCATCACCACCTGAGAAACTACCGATCGTAGTTCGGTAATTCTCGACTACCTTGGCCAAGGTTTTCTGGTGATGGCCACCCGTGCACTGCGCGACATCAACCCCCAATACCGGGAGAGACGAATCCCCGACGATCCGCTCACTGCCTCCATGTGGCTCGGGACTGTACCCAACTAAAACCTATTTGCACGACTCCTTTGAGCCTTGGTAGGGTAGTAATCAAAGCACAGTGGGACCTCACACGAGACAAATGACGATCTCAGGTCGACAGACTAACCTGTACACATGTCACCTGGGAACTGCTATCTGACAATAGCTATAATACCAACTAGTAGGTTCCCGACGAGTCATGTCCGGTGTACTCATAACCGAATGAGCACCTGTATACATCTTAGGTGAACTAACTGACACCAGTGGCTTGTGAGACCGGCCACTACCCCTCGTCGGGGTCTCGAACTGTATACACTAGTCTACCTTGGAGTATCGATGCCCAGTCTCGAAACTCCCACGACTAGAGACACATTAAGGATGTGCTTATAGACCCCAGCTCCTACGTATATGATCACCATCATACTGCTGGCTGTCAAGCAAGAATCATATGGGCTCTATCAACATGTACATGATGATAAAGACAAAGCAGATAGCATACTATCATCTCGAGTAAGACTGTCCTACCGGTATAGGTCCTCCCCCAATCATTGCAATCACATACCCGCGATCCAGTAATTGACTTCGAGGGCACTATATCCAACACATTCTATACTGCAAAAAAATCGCTTCTAGTTTTTTACGGAAAACACCGACTATTTTACCCTAAAAACAGAAAATCACCTAAACGATTTTTAAAACGTTACATGCGTCCTCCGCACGGCTTTCCTCTGAAATTTGGCTGTATCTAACGCCTCTGCACACGTATCAATCCTATGGCATCAGCGGAGAGTAACAACCGTTCGTTAACATCTCGCACGAACCTTTAGTTCCACTCGTCTTTATTATCGTCCACTTCGATGTCGTCTCTTGCTGTTTGCATATTGCAATTCGTTCTCGGCTACACTCAATCTGAAGTCTCTCACATAGACTCGAAATTATGAACTCGGTATCCTCATCACTCTGTAGAAGATATCTATCCGAACACGTCCTTGGGAACTCGTCCAAATCATTGGAGGAATACACTTTATTCGTCCGTTCTCGATCAACTCATAACGCATCTGGGTAAGGTCCTTCTATCCGAAACTGGTCAACTTACCAATCTCACATCGGAGCATCCGACAAACAACGTTCTCTCTTGATCGATCTACTCTAGATCCAAGTACGATCCTTCAACTCGAATTCTTCGACTCAACTGAGCCTGCATCGGCACATCAAATCTGACGAATTATATCAGTCGCTCCACTCGAGATAGACTAGCTATCTCCTGTCACATCTCTGCGTGAAATCTCCAGCGGTTTCAGCTCATAAGCTCTGGAAACGACATCCTATCAATCTCAGCAACAGCTGGATCATCTGTCTGCACGGTAGACAACATCACGATATCTGAGGTAGGCTGTACATCAACAGACCTCTCAAACTGGTGCCTCTAACAATGGCTCGATCATCCGGTGCAAAACCGAACACTCGCCTCAAATAAGAGATCACAACACAACACTATACTTACACATTCCGGTGTCACCAGAAAACAACATCATGGTCAGTCCTCGTCCGTGACGAGCTCGCCCTGACCGCAACACTAGGAGCAGCTCAATCTGTGCTCAAACCATGGTGACAGGAACCTCAAGCAGGTATCGATGATGATAGATCAAATGAATGGAAGAAATCAACAGTTCCCAAATGGATATATGATCATAGGAACGAATAGTATCACAGATCTCAAGATAAGTACATCCTAAGGTTTCTTAAGTGGAGTATCGTATCGTAAATATGCCGCGGAACATATGTACGGTATGTCACTCTACTCAAGCTACCTACTCCATCAATTAAGGTCAACCTATGAAACGAAAGTTCGGGTCTAATGCCCCCCATCAAGTTTAAGTTCCGTAAGGTCAAGCCCAGGTTCCGAAATATATACGCCCTAGACTCCGCATAGTCAAACCCAGACTCAAACCAAGGTTAAACCTAACACTCTGATACCAACTTTGTCACGACCCGTAATTTAGCATGTGACCGGTACTTAAATTACGCAACGTCTAAAGGCGTGAAGTAAATCAAGTATGCCGAAGCCCAGAAAATCTAAATCTTTTTGCGGAAAATAGTGGGGGTGCAGTTATGAAATAAATGTATAATGAATCATGTTTTTCTTTGAATGCATAGCTAATGAAACATGGAAATGCAAGTGGATTATACTAGAGCTGAAAACATGTTTCGTATTTTAAAATTTCGGGCAGCACCACCCTTGTATATTTTGGTCCAAAACCATATACACAACAATATATAGGCATCCCCAAGCGGGAGCTAGCTCTTCGCCAACTGGCAGAATCACAACCATGCAATAACATATATACGACGCCCAATGACGAAGATCAACCCAGAAAGAACAATAAATGAGTAAGACATCAAAACTCAAGAAAAACGATCATAAACCTATCGCTCTAAGTCTCCCACAATACCCAAGTCTGACTAGATCTACCAATATACATATTCTAGTATCTGATTTGATCTGATGGAGTTTATCTAGATACAGTACGAGAGTGGGCACGATCCAATGTGTGTCCCACCTACCGAAGCAAAGCACCCTGGATGAAGCTGTGTGCCAGTGATACCGCAACTAATCCCAAGCGGTCAAACCTGCAAGAACTGTGGCACAATATGGGTAAGTTGCCAACTCGTGAGTAGAAAACATTAGCAAGTAGAAATCGCATAAAACAACGATTTCCTAGGTCACTATATCCTGAAGGTAATACTATGATATCTAGGGTAACCACAAAAGCATATATGTTAACAATCGAGTCAATGAAATGATATATATAAATAAACATCCGACATTATATGCCTGTATGCATGTGGATATCATCCATGTGTCCATCAATGACACAAACAATATCATGGAACCTAAGTGTCCCACACCGACACTCGAACATCATGAAAATATAAGCCTGTATATATATAAGGATATCAACCACGTGTCCATCAACGACACATCAAAATCATGGAACCTGAGTGTCCAACACCGACACTTGAAACATCATAAAAATCCGTGTCCATCATCGGCACGTAAATCCTCATATCTCAGGCGCCGCATAATCAGATCGACTCTTATATCTATCTCATCTCAGGCGCCGCATCCTCAGATCGGTCCTCATATCATAACTCTAAAACGCTATCCTCCGGATATCCGCCGAGTTCTATACAATCACCGGTAGGTAGTGCTCCCCTGCCAGGCTCACCGTCTAACAATACGAGTCTTCTTGCCCCGGGGTACCTCATCGGGTCCACCATGTACCCGCAGAAGGTGCCTACCGCTCTTCGAATCGGGTATACTCACTGCTCAGAACCGAGAAAACTCATGGTGGACACCTTGAAATATCATATCAAGAGAAACCATATTTTTAAAACAATGCACAATTTCCTTTGAAATTAAACCGTGGTTCTCAAATCCAGAGATCTCATAAAAACAAAATCTCAATGCATATAACCATAAAGTACGATGTGTGCAACATAGAGTAGTAATATGTGCCTATCGAGTATATCATGAAAGTATGTCAAGTGATAATACTGAACAATGAATGTACCTTTACGGTTAAGAGTAATATCATGATAAAGCGGTTCTACTGTGTAAGTAGTATGGCAATTACCGATGATGAATGCGTGTGAGCCGGCAATCTGTGTACGTATAACATGCGCATCAACGGTAATTGTGCAGATGTACTAGCAGCTGATATCATATAACATTAAATACTGGAAATATGATAGGTATCACATGAGGAATAATCAAACATAAATATGAACTATAATAAGGCAACCTCTTTATATCAACGATCCCGCCTCATAGTATCAGGAGTCGCAATATCCTCGATCATCATTCTCAATTCATGAGCGTGGATTAAACATTCGGTAAACGCATCGCGTACGGTGTCACAAACAGAGAGGGGAATCTATCATCTTATTCACCAGCAAAGGTACGGATCTATAATCTCGTACGACATACCTTATCAATCACATGACACATCTATATCAATCTTATATCATGTCATCGTGCATATGCGTCATATCTTATTAATCTCAATTCATATCGATCTCGATCTCATATCCTATCATTATCAACTCATACTCGTCCTCTTTCAATTCATACTTATCATGATTCACTTCTCATTTCATATTCTCATATATCAATCCGAGTCATCTATATCTATCATCTCAATATCCCACATCATGTTATCTTATATACCTATATCATATTATCAAGCCAACATATATTCATTAGTATCAACTTTTATCATATCATCTCTTTCTAAATCCTATAATCATGTTATCTTAAGTTCGTAACATATCCTTTATCAAAATTATAAGTTATAAAACGATCTTCCATATCAATGGTCGTGGGGGTGCTATATGCCATCTACCCGACTTCCCCCATAGATATAAATCTACTCACCTGCTAAACTCCTCGCTTAGCTGAAGTCGATGTGCTTCATCGACTCGGAAGTCCACGCGAAGGTAACTACAATTCAACACATATCGAAATGCAATTAAAACCAAGTCCGGAAAACCGATACGGCATACGAAGTGCTCATAGGTTAGAACCTATAGCTTACGCATGCAAGATCAACCAAATTACCTTCGTCCGTTGATGTACAAATGTCCAACGACGGAATCCAAACTCAAATACCAAAAACCACGTTTCAGAAATTGGAAAACGAAATTCAGCAATATGAGAATTCACTCCCAGATTTTACCCTAGGTCAAACTAGGCTATTTTGCATATGAGCTTGCTCTAGATATCGGATAACAATGCCACACACAAAAAATCAACACATTTCACTATGTCTTGGCCGAAATTTGAGGCCTTATGCATTAAATCTTCGGCCATAACAATAGGGAATGGGCTCGGGTTTCTAGGGTAGGTTCCTGATTGCCTGCACGACTCTCTGTGTTCGCTAAATAAATTTTAGTGTCTCCGGGTTATAGCAGATCTCAGTATCCCCTCACAAAATCCACAAAATACGATATCAGGGAAATTCTAACTTCGTGTTTTGGGTTCTAGTCTCAAGTCTTGGTCCAGAAATCATCACTCAAATCTTGCAAACACTCACTACACCTCTATTTACCACTAAACAACAACTTGGAATTTTCCAAGATCACAAATCCTAACTAAATCAATTTATGAACTAACTAGGATATACTAAACACAAATACTTAACTAAAAGTGTAGGGATTAACCTCATTAGCAACCGAAGAAATTTCTGGAGTTGCCCAAAGTCTTCAAAATCCAAATTTGAAATGTCTGAAGGGTTTAGGATAGGCTTGTGCATCTTTATTGTGAAGGTGGCTTGGGGTTTAAGTTCTGAATTGGAGATGATGTATTGAGGTAGAGAGGGATGAAGGAGATGAAGGAAATGATGAAAAGGATGAAGAAACAAAAGGGAAATGAGAAGGGGGTAGCCAAGTCCCACTCTCTCTCTTATGCTCACTCTATCTTACCCTCACTCTCTATCAAAATATCGATTTTGTTTTATTCCTAAATATCTCATACACTCTCATCTCTTTTCTTTTATTTTCAAATAAAACAAATGAAATAAAAAAATATTTAACAACATGCACATGACATGGTGCACTAGCCATGTAAAAATATAAAAATACCGATTTGGCTTAGTCGTGATTAATAGTGCAATAATCAATTTTAATTTAAATTTGCATATCATTAATTATAAAAATGCCAAAATCCGATAAATATCATTATAATAAATAAATCATTTTAATCTCCGATTATTTTCCAAATATCGGTATATACTTATACCATTTTACGAAAAACCCTTATTCATAAATCAAAAAGTTTTCGCGAAATATATTATTTTAATATTTAATTTCAAAAAATAATATTTTATATTTCTGAAATGTTACAAATACTTTTGTTTAGCATACCTTTAGAAAACCTCACGAGGTAATGACCTATCTCTCATATACACACATCATGACATAGCACGATTCTCTTGAAACCAATATCTTGTGGCAAAATACGACTTTTCAATAAAATACCTCAAACTATATAAAAACTCATTTTCTTGTAAATAGTATTAATTAAATTCCTTACGATTATGCCTCTGCAACCCATTTTGGGGAACCCGATCGGATGGTGCGGATTATCGTACATCCTCAGGACTAGTAGAGCGAGATGCATACCTCCTCACAGAATATACGATCTCGATGGAATTTTAATATAATTTTAAAAATTAATTTAAATACAATTTTAAAAACGAGAATTTCTATTTAATAATAAAAATTAATTTTTAATAATTATATAAATATTATCAAACCATCTATTTTTAATATATAATAAAATTCCATGTTTTCTGGAATATAAAAGAATTACAAGTTTCATGAAAATACCATCAAGAATCAATACAAGTCAAACTTTACATTATAATATCTTGAACTATTCAAGTTAGTTATATATTCACTAGAATACCTCACATTTTAAAAGTTGCATCCATGGAAACCTTAAATACGATAAATACATACTTGAGGATTATTTTGAAAGTATACTAAAAATATTTTTCATAAAACCCCTCAAATTATATTAAATTACAATAAGGACCCTAGTAAATATAGGTTTAAGCGGGACAAATTCTCTTGAGTCTCAAGGAGCCGGAGAAAGTGGGTGCTTGCCTATTTAAGGTAGAAAACTAAAACGGGGTTATCAATGGTAATTGTCTTAGAAAAAGACACAAATCCTGCCGTCCATGTGCAGCAGTTACCGATAACTCATAAACCTAATTCATGATCCAAATCTGTTTAAGTGTCTGACTCAATCTGAGTCTCAGTCTAATCTGAATACAATCCAAATATGAATCCAATCATAACTCCAATTCAACATGAATCCAATATACCAAACATGAATACTTGAACCTGAACATGAATACCAGAACAATATCAGCATGACTTGACTTGACCGAACCATGGCTATATCCTGAACTTGACTACATGATTACCGTTTACCTCCTGAATCCGTTAACATGAACAACTTATTCCATGGTCTCGGTAAGTTTGATAACTACAAATCAATACAAACAATACAATATACATTACGGGGTTTTTAAAGGGGTAGTGTCACGCCCCACTTCCCGGTGTACGGAAAGGGGACGCAGCGAGACCTGCTACGTATTTACTCCGAAGTAAACACGCTAAGCGTATTTAAGCAATATAAATTAAAGTATATATGAGATAGGAATATAAATGAACATCAACATTATTTATTAAACATTCTTTTACAGATACAACTGGAAAGTAAATACATGAATAGAAAGCAATGCCTAAACAATGGTATAACTGAAATTAAAATATGTACAAGTAAAGTCTAATGCTCCGGGTCTTCAGTGTACTGCTTCAAATGCTCCTGGCTGGTCTCGAGCTCTAGTGCGTCCGATCCACCTGATAACATTCCAAAGAAAAAGAGAAATATGAATGTCATCAGCGAACAATCGCTCGGTAAGTCCCAAAGATGGGTAAAGATAGAATAGACAGAAAGAGAGTATAACTTGTAATGTTTGATTATAATGTTAACGCGGTTGTTTGTATCTTGGTACAGAATATGCTAGTGTATACGAGAAAAGTCCAACTTACACCGTGGACTTTGGTAACTCGTAGTACAAGGCTCCGTCGAAAATACCACGGAATAACGGTATGGATGTAATTACGTCTTTTGTGACCACCTCATGCCACCTTTAACATATTCCGTACCAGTCTACCCCTTTATAAACCCCATAGTGTCTTATTATATTGATTGTATTGATTATACTGATGGTATTGTATTGTCTTGTAGTAAATGAAAGACTTGTCGAAACCTTGATATCAGTAAACGGAACGGATATAATGGATGTATATGTAGATGGAGAATATCCATGGTTTGGTTCTTATAGAAATATCATTTTCTAAAGAAAAATGCATTAAAATTCCATCGAGATCGAATGCTCTTTGCATAGGTCTGCATCTCACTATACTAGGCCCGAGGATGTGCGATAATCTGCACCATCCCGAACGGGGTCCCCAAAAGTGGGTTGTAGAGGCGTAATTGCAAGGAATTGTTTAATACATCATTTTATAGAAATGGTTTTGTAAGTTAAAGGTATTTATTTGCAAAGTCGTATTATCCCATAACTATGTTCCTAAAATTTCCATCGTTCTATATTAGAGACGTGTGTTGTGATGAGATAGGTCATTACCTCGTGAACTATCTAAAAGTAATATGTTGTTTATGTCGGTAACTAAAGTATGTGGTATTTTACTGTAAAACTGCGATAAAATTGCAATATAAATTCTTTTGATGTGAAACTTGTTTAATATGTTTGTTAATATTTATTGAACATGATATGAAAGTTTGGTATTTTCTTGTTTAAGAAAAATAGGATTTTTAAGGAAAAACCGAATCGGAAGTCGGATTAACTCCGCTTCCGTCGGATTTTAGAAATGAAAGTTTTTAAAGAAGAAGAATAGAGGGGGAGAGGGGACTTACTGGCATCAATGAGAGGGAAGAGGTATGAGAATGATTGGGAAGCGCCGGGACATCGTTTCATCGCTGGAATCTTCTCGGCGTTTCGTCGCCAGAATCTTTTCGGAATTTCGTCGGAGTTTCTCCCTTCGCTAACCCACTTATACACTAAAAGAGACTTAAGAATTTTGTATAGTTTTGACAGGAATTTCTGAGTGAGGAGGGGTGAAATATGGTGTGGTATTTATAGGGAAAATTAGGGTTTGGTGTGTTAAAGAATGCATTTAAAAATTTGATTAAAGGGGGTATTTTAATTCTCTGGTTAATTGCAAAGAAGATAAAAAGTGTAGGGAGAGTGGGGTAGGCCAAGGGGTGCTCGGGTGAGAAGATGGGAGCATTCACCACGGTTAGGCCCGGCGGCATCGGGGATTTAGGGCAACTTACCGGTTTTGTACCGTCGGATGGGGCTAGGTCTTAGTTCCACGTGTCGTGTCGCTTTGGCTTTTTCAGTGCACATGTTTATTTAAACCGTGACTCTTCAGTTTACGTGTAGACTATTGGGCTTCTAAAAAGATTAAAAGAAATTTTAATAAAAAGAATATGTGGCTGATGGGATTTGAACACTGGTGCTATGTCTTAACAGTGCAAGGTCTTACCAATAAGCTACAAGCTCTTTCTTGCTGTTCAAAAGCAAAACAAACTTATAACTCGTGCTCAGGCTTAGGTATCCCTTTCTGTATTTTAAAAAAAATCCGTATAGAAAGTTTAGGGTTGTTACAGGTAGACTGGTACGGAATGTGTTAAAAGTGGCACGATGACGGACACCAAAAGACATCTACATGAACATCCGTGTCGTTGTCCTGTAGGTTTTGACGGGGCCTTATACTACCGGTTACCATAGTCCACGGGAAAAGTTGGACTCCTCTCGTAGACACTGATATCTTATATACCAAGCTACAAACAATTACGTTAACATAACAAACACATGATTTATCTATTCTATGCTTTTAACCTGTCTATTTCTATTCTATTCCTTGGGACTTACCGAGCGCAAGTTCGCTGACGACATTCCTTTCTCTTCTTTCTTTGGAATGTTGTTAGAAGGACCCGACTCTCAGGAGATTGAGCCCAACCAAGATGATTTGGAGCAGTTTACAGAGGAGCTAGAGTTCAAGTTCCTATTTGTAGTTACTTTTTTCCAGTTCATATGCTATTGTTTAGGCATCACTTTCTTTCATTGTACTTTACTTTTCAGTTGTATGTAAAGAGTGGTTATCAATAAAAAGTTGTTGTTTTATTACATCTCTTGTTATTCTTGTGCTTTACATTTATACTACTTAATTACGCTTAACGTGTTTACTTCTGAGTAAATACGTCGCGTGACTCATCTCGTCTCTTTCCTCGTACACTAGAAAGCGGGGCGTGACACTAATATCATCAACGCCTTATCCGCTAGGATCGACAGGCTCACGGCGATGGTGGACGCGCTCACCCGCGTTCACGCAGCTGGCCACTAAGCTGCAGTTCCCCTCCCCCAGGATGGCAAAACGCATGCATACCGGCGGGAACACGCACCCAATCCCTCGACCTTAATCGCGCTCACCTTGATGTTAACGAACGCCGGCGTGCCAATTCCGGTAGTTACAACCAGCATGCGGGGAATGATTTGATGACCCAATGGGCGTCGGACAGTTCAACGCCTCGATCTCAGGGGATACTGGGCCATCGCTCCAACATCCGACGCGTTCTTTCGCCCTCTGAGGAGGTGTCGGTCAGTTAGCCTGGTTCTAGGCACGACCGACGCCCCCACTTCCGTCGGAGCCGAACAAATGGCGAATGTTGGGACTACTTGAGAAGGGCCTCGTCCGAGGATTTAAGAAATATGATAGAGCGGAACAAAAGCTGCACTGTCGCGCAAGCTTGGAGTGGAGGTAGTCAGCGCTCCGAATATGGGGAATCTGCGGATTACCACCGACGAATTGAATCCCTCGAAAAAAAAATTGAGGACATACGACAGGACGACCGCACGGTCGATGAAGGGGCGAAATATTCCGCTGATTCACTCACGAGACCCTTCACAGGGCGACTCCTCGCCGAGCATGTCTCGTCCATAAACAAGCCGGCCAAAGTGCCTCTATTTGATGGGAAGTACGACCCGAAGGACCACTTGAACGCGTTCACAGCCTCCATGAGCTTCCAAGACAACTCGGATGCAGCTCAATGCAGGGCCTTCCCTATCACCCTCATCCGAGCTGGTCGGGATTGGTTCTGGGGGCTTGCGCCAAGCTCTATCTCGACCTTTGGCAAGTTGGTTACCCAATTCCTTGGTCATTTCGTCAGTAACCGGCAACAAAAGAAGATGGTCGACTACTTGTTCACCGTCAGGAGCGGAGATAAGGAATCCTTCATAGGGTATGTCACTCGCTTCTACAATGCCCTCTTGGAGGTTCCCGAGCACCGCGACGGAACAGTTATCACTGTGTTGAGGTCGGGTCTTAGGCACAAAGAGTGACTCCGCTCTTTTGCACTGGCGCAACCTAAGACCATGGCCGAAGTGAAAGTATGGACCGAGCGAGAAGTCCAACTCGAGTCAGAGGTGAAATCCAACCTTTCCAGAGGTGACCAAGCAGACCGGAAGAAGATGGATAGGGAAGAGAAAAAGAAAATCGACCGTCCGAAACCTTATTCCCCAAGGTTCAAGGAGTACACTCCTCTGAACATTTTCCAGACCAAACCGTTAGAGGAAACTAAGGGCGAGAGGTTCTTTAAGCTCCCGTCCGCTACTTAGAGGATGGGCAAGCATCTCCGCGGCCCGTACTGCGCCTATTACAGGTCGCAGGGTCACCCTACTGAAAGTTACAAATAGCTTCACGACTATATCGAGGAACTGATCCGCTCTTGTTATCTGGCGAAATATCTACGGGACAAGCGACAAGCGGAGCAGGAACAAAAAGATCAAACCGTTCTCGCGGAATTAACAATCGGGAAAATCATGGTCATTTCAATAGGCCCAACTTTAGACAGTGAATAGGATCGCCTCCACCTTCCAGTCATGACCGTCGGTGATCCACCTCGTAAAAAATCATAAAAGGATGACTCGATCATCTTCAACGAAAAAGACCTTCACGGCATCTCCCTTCCGCTTAGTGACCCCCCCATGATAACGGCATGGGTTCACCACTACGAGGTCCGGAGAATATTGGTCGACTCGGGGAGTGTTCAGTCGAAAATATTGTGCATTTGATATGACATTTTTCTTACTATTTCTATATAATAAAAGGTGTTTATTATAAATATGACACACATGAGGATTTATCTGTAAAATTACTATTTTCATGTGTTTATATATTATAATTAACATTATGAAGTAAAATGTATGCATATAATATCTATGTAATATTTAGTCTATTTAAATATGCATACCATATCAAATATCTTTGACCAATTCTCTTAAAACTATAATATCATGTCAAATGGTTAAGATAATATCTCAATAAAACAAATTCTACTAACATTATTTATTGAGTTATTGTGCACAAATTATATCAGGACTGAAATCAAGGAAATTCGAGTTGGCAAGATCAAAGCTGCCTAAATATTCAAGTAAATCGAAGAAAGATTTTCTGGCAGAAACTACGAGATGATTTCAAGATTCCAGATATAAAAACAGTCTACATATGTCACCAGAAGAGGCCAACAGAAATATAAAATCAAGACCCTCCTAATCCACCGCGGATCCGCGGCCAAGCCCACCCAACGACCACGGTTCCGCCGCATCTTTGAAGATCTAGGGCTCTGGATTTTGGAGTTAGTATCCTAAAAACTAGTTACCATATTAGGAAACTAGGGTTCTGGCTCTGTGACTATAAATAAGGACCAAGAGCCTCTTGGAAAAATTATCAAACCGACGCGATCACGAAGTCCAAGACGGCTTACGCATCCAGGCTGATCAACACCAGTTCATCTACCTCCTTAGAAGAGATAGAGAAACAAACTAGGATTTTGTAATCATTTTCTAAATGAACAAAGTGTACTTGATCTTGTTGATTAATAAATGTAGTTTTATTCTATTGCATTTTATTTTCTTCATAATTTCTATCTTTTCTTTTCCCAACATGCGCGAGTAATTCTCCGCTTGTTAGGGTTCGTAGGATTAGGGTAGATTAATGGATGATGAAGATCCTTAAACTCTTTTTACGTCCTATAAAGTGTATAAACTTTACCAAAAGAATTATTAATATCCTAATCGGGCGCGTTACCAATTTATTTCTAGTCTCGACCGCGATTAGAGATTAGATTAATGATTGTTTTGGTAAAGGCTAGACATGAATGGAGATCCATGTCAAGATAGGGGTTAAGAGTGGGAACCCTTTTCCCTCCAGAAACCTTAATCTCCATGCATCATTGTCGATCTAGTTTTAAATCTATTAAAGGATAAAAGGACTAATCTTTAATTAATCATCCATGACTACTAAATCTTAACGAACCCTACAAGCCCCCTTCTAATATAAAACCTACATCCGTAGTTAATCTAGATCTATATTCTACATCCGTGTTTTACGTAGATCTAGAAACTATTTCCACTATTCATTATTCTTCCTCTTTTCCTAATCAACACGCCTAAAGTAAGATTAAAAGATTCAACGTTTCCCTGAGGACGACCCGTATTCATCTCGGTCTAGGTACACGCGACACCGTTATTGATTGCGGTTAACTACAACACTAAAAACAGATCAATCAAATGGCGCCGTTGCTGGGGATACGTGCGTAATTTTTTATTCTTACTACTGTGTTGAATTCTTATTCGATCTATATCATAAATCAAAACAAACCGCATCTTGCATATTTAACGATTAGTGTGCGATTTTTGCGAAGGAATCTGGAGTCACGGACTTGAGGAAAAAGACAGCCAGAGACATTCATCAAGATCCAGAAGAGCAAAGGTGGAAACGTACCAAAAATCTCCACCAGATCTCCCAAGTCGGCGGCGGAAGCGCGGCAATAAGAGCACATTTGCGGCGGAACTGCAGCACATTTGCGGCGAAACCGCGGCACATTAGGGGATTTAGGGTATCCAAATTCTCTGGTATCTTTTCTATATCTTTCTCTCTCCTCTGAATCTTCTAGTAATATATTTTCTGCAGGATTCTTTGCAAAATATCGCCGCTCAAAAATCTTTTTGCAAGTTTTGTTTTGCAGTTTGTTTTTGCATATTTTAATACGGACATTAAGGGGAAAATACCAAATTCAGATTAGGTGGGGATTTCATCACCCTTCCTAGGTCCCGCAAATCACAAAACGAGCATCCGCATCAACCCTACATTAATTTAAAAAATATCTAGACAAGACTCTAAGCACTGTCGCGCTCAATAAGGACAGAGGAAGGTCGTGGGTAATCTATCGCTTATCCGCATTACTTTTGTAGTGTCTAGGAAAGTGTGTCTAAGGCAAGTGGTTACTTAATTAGGCCTGCTATTTTCGGTGATTCGTATAGCGGATACCTCCCACATACCTGGCACTTACCTGGCCACAAAAGTAGTAAAGAGGTGGTAGAAGATTGATTATGCGGGTTGTCCTTTGGAAGTCTAGGAGCGGTCCAGAGACTTGACCTAGGTAACCTTAGTTCTAGGGTTGTTTGTGCATTTTTTTTGTGATTTTTGTCACATCCGACTCTTTTTAAAACAAACCATTTTAAAATCACACACACCCTGCCACTTGCGCTAAACCCGCTTAGTACATGCTTGACTGGACACGGGATTCTAGTGCCCGTCTTTTCCGTGTTCCTGCTATCGACTCCGAAGTCGGTGATTCTTCATCTTCTTTTTCCCCACCACCCACCAAATCGACCGAGATGGACGGTACTCCATCAAATTATAACACCACACTGCCACCACCCGTAGGTGAGTAGAATCCACCGCGCATCTCTCTCCAAGAAAGATGCTATCCTATCCGTGGTCCACTTCCTACATGTCTATCCATTCCACAAGCCAACGAGGATAATTTTGAAGTTAAACCCCACTACATCAACCTATTGCCCAAATTTCACGGGCTTGATTCTGAAGACGCGTACGTTTTCATCACTAAATTCGAAAACGTATGCGCAATGATGGGTATTTCGCAACTGTCCGTGGATGCTATGCGCTTGCGTCTTCTCCTATTCACTTTGTGCGATTTGGCAGAAAAATGGCTTTATAATACTGTCGCACACTCTATTACCAATTGGGATGAATTTGTGATAGCATTCCTTAAGAAATTTTACCCAAATCATAAGACCGCCCGTGTTCGAAGCGAAATCAACCAGTTTACCCAGCTTCCCAATGAACCATTTTGGAAGTGCTTTGAACGTTTCAAGGATCTCTGCTTGTCACGTCCCGAAAGTACGGAACATGACCGGCACTTAAACTACGAAATGTCTCGAGGCGTACGTAATCTAAGTAAGCCGAAAACCCAGAAATCCAAACTAAGAAAAGTAGTAGAGTGAAGGAAAACCAATTTAAATCAAGTAGTTTTAATAGCATAAGCCGAATAATGCATTTTTAAAACATCAAAAGTTTTCTGAAAATTTCGGCAGAGTCTCCTTTATAAATACTGGCCCCCAAACGGGATACAACATGAATAGTATACGAAATCAATAAAAGGCATCCCCAAGCGGGAGCTAGCTCTTCGTCAATCGATGGTCATAACCACACAAGCAATATAATATACAACGCCAAGGGCGAGGATCAAAAACTCAAAAGGAAACTCAAAACCACCAAAAATATAACGAGCGACTCTAAGGTCGAAAGAATAAACAACACTGGTCTCTATCTCAATAAATACATGTTTGGTTGATGGAACTTCTAGATACAACAGAATAATGATATACAAGATAATATGATGGGTACGATACAAGAAAAAACCCACCTACTAGCAAGTCACCCGAATGAAACTGAGCCCGCAAAGCCGTAATGAAACCTGTACGGCAAACCTGCAAGAAACTGGGGCACAACGGGGGTGAGTTGCCAACTCGTGAATAGAAAAACATCTACGAATAAAAATCGCATGTATGACGCAATCCTAGGTCATACGATCATAATATATTATCCTCCAATAACTTGCAGCCTATAACAAGGCTAGGGTAAATATCTAACCCGAGTGTAATCTCATGTGCCTGTGTCAGTGCCTCAGGTAGCAATATATCATATGAATGAGGTATGAATGCACGGAACAGAATGCATGTACTGACGAAAACTTCTTTCATAAATCAGTGAGATTTCTGTATTTTTAAAGTGAGGTACCATAAACGAAATCAGCATAAAACAGTGCCCAGCATCGACACAAAACAAGTGTCCAAATATCTCGATATCTCTGTATCACAATCTCTGTATCACAATCTCTGTACCTCAATATCTCAAAATCAATATCTAGGGTGCCGTCAATCCAGACCGGCCCCTACCATCCATCTCAAGACCACGACGGTATCCTCCGGATATCCGACGCGTCGGTAATATCACCGGTCGGTAGTGCTCCCCTGCCAGGCTCAACGTCAACAACACATTCCTCTTGCCCCGGGGTACCGCACCGGGCCCACCATGTACCCGAAACGGTTCATCCATCTTCTCGAATCGGGTCTCGAAATCCATCAGCAAACTCATGGTGGACGACTCATACATCATAGGAAAACCGCATTTTTTATTTAAAAAGAAAGAAAGCAGTTTATATATGTTTTGCGGTTTTCCTCCAAATCCATAAAATATCATGGGAATCCGAATCATCAATAGCATATAAAACCATGAATATAAGCATGAGAATCCATGAATACGGCATAACAATGAATAACGGTATGCATGAAGTAGCAGGTAATAACTACAATGTCTAAACTATTAGTTAACATGCAATGTCAAGCAATAATATTTTCTAAGGTGTACGTGACATGGCAATTACCGATGAAGATGTGTGTGAGCCGGCAAGTAAGTGTACGTGGTACATACGCATCATCGGTAATGGTGCTGGTGTCCTAACAGCATGATATCAATAATAGAGTATGAAACATAATATAAGCATGCGATGCGAAGCGAACCACAATAAGGAGCGGGAGCTGAAAACTAGACGCAACTATAACTAATCTGCATTAATCTAATATAAGTCCTACAAATGGTGCCTTTTGAAATAACACGAATCATAGGGTTTTGAAAATAGGGGCTACGGTGTTTTTATGAAAAGATACGCCCTTTGAAATATCCGTAGGATCCCTTGACCTGTCTTTTAAAATACCCAGGACCCGCTAGTTTGAAATAGGTGGGAGTCTAATCTAATCTAACCACTACACTAAACTATACGGCTGAACTAACAAGCTAAGCTACAGGTAAGGAAACCGCCTAACATCTGAGTGGATACATATACATACCTGTATATATATTAGTCGGTGATCCCGCCTCAATAATATCATATCCGATATCATATCTATAATCAGACATCCCAAGTCAAGAGTGCGGATCAATCATCAAAATATAGCTCGTACGTAAATCCGTCGTATGGCATCCCAAATCTGGGTACGGGTCAATATCACATTCATCATACTATTCATCTGATATCCTCTTTATCAAATATTATGATCGGGGTACTGATCTACGTCTAGTACAATATTGATACCATCTATGTATGCATGCATGTATAAGAATCACTACGTCAAAAGACCCGCTAAAACATCATGTCGTATCTCAATACGAACCAAAACACATCACGGATCTTCTGGCCTCAAGCCCAATATCATCGACTCATCTCAAATCCCAATTACTATCCTCAAATCCAGTATATAAACACATAGTCCCATACCCATGTGTAAATATACACATCAATATATAATCCCAGGTACGCACATATGAAAGAAGAATGTATGCAAATATGGGTGTGTGTGTATGTGTGGTGCAACCACTACTCTAGGGTTTCGCAATACTAAACCAATCCAATCACACCAAGGATCCATCTCTATCATCAATAATCTCAAACATTATATAAACAATATATATATGTGTGCATACGTATTCGTATACATCACCACGAACTGCGGGGGTGCTATACGCCATCCGCCCGACTTCTCCCCGTAGATATAAATCTACTCACCTGGTCCTCGCTCGCCGGTGCCGACGTCTCCACGCGCTTGCTTGTCGTATCGAAGTCCACATGGGGTACCTACATATCATAATGTACCGTATCGCATTAAAACTAAATTCGAAATCGAAACGGCATACGAAAATCAAATCGGCACGCGTATCATGCATAGGTCCAAACCTATCGCCTACGCATGCAAGAATAGTCAAACCAACCCTCGATGTCGATGTACAAACGTCAAACCATCGAGAAAAATCCAATCACACTCATTTGCACATTCACGAACACTAATTTTAATATAAACTAGGTTAAAACTCACAAAAACCCCAATTTCACTTAAAATGTCATTTTTCGGAAAATCTAGCAAGCACAATTCGCCGTTTTTGTACAAAACATGACGTTTAAATGAATGTAGCGGCCAATATACTTATTAAATATCTTAAATAAGTCATAAAAACAATTTCCGGAATTTAATCTCATTAAATTCCAAAAACCCTAATATTCTAGTTTACAAAATACCTTTTTTAACAATTTCATAGCCAAAAATGCACAAACTACAATTTAGGTTGGATTTCCATGCTCTAAAGCATTAAACTACACTTAATAAAGTTAATAATACGATAAAAACCCTAACCATATTTTTAATCTTATATTTCGAATTAAATCAAAAAACCTAGTTTGCAACAAAAGCTTAATTTGGACATTTTTCAAGTAACAACCTGTAATTAACAACTAGATTAGTTTTCTACAAAACTAAATATGTTAATCCACATCACTAAACCATGCACAATCAAACACAACTCATTTCCACAACAAACCCTAACTTGAAATCTTTAATCATGCAATTAAACTCACATAAACCAAATTAACACTTAATTAAATTAGCTTTAAGAAATTGGTAACAAATTAAGCAAAAATATTTAGAATTATACCCAAAAACATTTGAAGATCCACAAGCATCCATGGCCCTCCAAAATGCTCTCTTTTCACAAAGATCCATGCTATACGGGCTAAGCTAAAATGGGTAGGAGTCGGATTTGGGTTTTGGGATTTTTTTGATGGATTTTGGGGCAATTTTTGATGAAGTTTTGAAGAGAAAAGAGAAGGGGAATGGGGGGAGCTGCTGCTGCTGTAGGAGAGGGGGGTCGGCTGGAATGGGAGGGGGAGAGGAGAGAGAGGGAGGTAGAGAAAGTGGGGGGAGAAAGTCAAGGTCAAACCAAAGTCAAAAGTCCACCTCATTTAACCATTTTCTTTTTCTTTTCTTTCATTTCTTTCCTTTGAAATTCAAGTGGGGAAAAAGATGGGGGCTGCTGAATTCAGCCAAGGGGAGAAGTGAATGGGGGTGTGTGGGTGTGGGGTGATGAAAAATGATAAATACAATACCCCAAACATCCATTTACGCTAAAAAAGCCTTTTTTTCTTAAATAATTTCTAAACCGTTTTGGCAAATAATTTCGTTCCAAAAACCACATGATAAAATTTTATTTAATGTTTTATGATGCACAAAATTTGTTTCAACTCGTTCCAATTTGTAATTTTCCCTAATTAAATGTATTAGTGACGGCTTAAAATAATAATAAAATAATATTTTTTTTCAGAAAATTTAGAATTTCACCAGCGGCTCAATAAACACCAAATAATAGAAATTACATAGCTAGAATATGTATATTTAATTTTTATAATAAGATATTTGTATTTTGACTTTTTACAGAAAACCCCCTTATTTTACCGATTTTTTCGAAATTTCACCGAAACGATTTTCAAAACGTTACAATCTTCCCCCCTTAAAGAAATTTGGTCCCCGAATTTAAATTCAAACTTCCCCAAATACTAAAACATCTAAGAAAACCATCAAGTTGTCGGGGCTCCGAAATTGTAAATACATAAAACAAATCGTAGCGCAGCGTATGCGCTTGAAAAATGAGCATATAACTCAAATCAAAACTCCGTCAAGCATCCCGCAATCATCGGAGTCATGGAGAAGACATCAATGCCAAATCCAAATCAAAACCAATATGACATAACTCGAAACTATACATGTAAATATCGAATCTATATATGTAAGTATCTGAAGGAAATGCATGCCAAATCTCTTTAAGTCGCTGTGCAACGCGTATAACACTGCACAGTGGCGGACGTCTATCATAAGAAAATAACTATATACATATATACCTTTGTTTGAAATGTACGTTCCGCCGTTTTGGAAACAATTTAGAAGGGTCTCCTTGTTTTAAACATTTCAGTCATATCAGACACGTAGGTAAATACTGAGGCTATAGCTCGCTTTTTGGAAATCCCTTCAATAACTACCAAAGCATGCAAAAATATATTCAGGTACTGTCCTCTGACTAGTCCTGCTCAGTACGAAAACACATAGCAATATCATAAAAACGTACTGCTCTATACGAAATCAATCCCAAAATATGCACATGAATGCTACGTGCGTCTGGTGCGCACGGAAATCAAAATCCATATACGTGCCATACAAGTGCACAGAAACAAGATCTAAGTGCATCGGGTGTGCACAAAGCATCTGTCGTAGGCACCGTGTGTGCCTGACAGCAAAATCAGGTGCATCTGACATGCACGAAAAATCTCGATTTAGTGTATCTGGTGTGCACCAAAATCATATCTCAAAACATGCGCTCGACATGCGCGAAAATCCAAGGCCGGTGCATCTATCATGTATGAAATCATGAAATCCAATATCAAGCGCCGAACATGCGCAAAATCAAATCAGGTGCACAAGGTGCACGAAACAACTATCGAGTATCACAATCGAAATCGAAGTCCAGTGCCTCTAAGTGCACAAAAGGCGTATCACTGCACTGCAAGCATATATAAACTATACAGTGCAGGAACCAAATCGTGTGCATGCATACACACAAAATCAACTCAAATGTCTAAAACCGTAAAATCACAAACATGTGAAACCAAAGCACGAAAACGATATCAAGTGCAACACTGTGCAAAGATAGTAAATCCTCAATCATCAAAATCAAATCATACGAATAAATCACCCAAAACATCGTGATCAATAATGGTGGAACAGTACCGCTCAAGCACGTCCTCCAAGAATCTCTGGCCAACTGCCGTGGTCACTCAAAGCATGTCTCGTCGACGATCCTGAACTCTGGCCTGCCGGTGTGCATAACATGACCACTCCTGGGTCCAAGTCTTCTCGTAATTTATTCCAGAAAGGTCCTATCGAGATCTCTCCCAAATCTCGTCTCTGCCGAACTGTCCGGACGTCATCGTCCCTTACTAGATCTATTCTCATCCCGGAACGGCTGCAAACTCATCGCGACTTCTTCTGGAAGGTATATCCAAGTACAATGCCTCGGTATGCGTATCGCATCTCTGATGTCGGTAGAGTGGAACGTCATCTTATCCAGATCTTGTACGGACCTCTTTACTCCACTTTTCTCTAATGTCGACTGCTTCAGACTCGTCTCGTCGTGGCTGCATAGACTGAGCTCCAACGGCTATCCTCGTATCTGGAGTCTCCCAAGAAATGCATCTCACCACCTAGCATCCGAATGAAGTCGAACCATCCGATCGATTCGTCAAAACCTCATAATCCCCTAAGAGCTCAACATCTTGGGTACAGTTTAACAGTATCGAGTACATACCACAGCATCAATGGTCCAGCCGTAGAAGGGCAAACCCAAGCCTCACTAATGGCGCCGCGGAACTGCCGCAAACCCTAAAGTTCAAAGGCTTTCACACGGTCATTAAGTCGAGTTAGGGTTTCATTCTTCTAGAGGGTCCACAGAATTGCCTGCATGCTCTTCCGAATACTTTAAACTTGGAATAATAGGTTTCTGACATTCGATCATCTCTGTCGACTCTCAACGTCTCCGCGTGAAGTCGTCTCTAGCTGGAATCAATCTATCTGATGACCTCGCATCTGGGTAGGCGAATGAACCACATGTCCTAGTCATTCATCCTCGGGTGACTAGCGACCTTCTATCATCTCTTAGTACAACTCGTACTGCAAAAGCTCCAACATCTGGGGCGATATCCCGTCGTTCGCAGCAATAACTGGCTCACTCGTCTGCACGCTGAACAGTGCCTCAAACATCATGAATAAGCAATACACCAACGATCATCAAAATCTGGTTGGCCTCTATCATTGGCTCAATCCTCTGCCCGTCCGAGTAATCTCATATAGCGTTCCATCAAACGCTCGGGGCGCGAAAACACAATAAAAAGACACATCTCTGCAATCGTGTGTCACCGGAATCACGCCCTGGTCAGTCCTCGTTCGTGACGAGCTCATGCTGACCGCAACTCTAGCCATAGCTCTCCCTGCCCGTAATCGTGGCAGCAAAACCATAACTGGTACCGATGAGGCTAGATCAGAAATGAATATAATACTGAACAAAGAAATGTACATCCTAAGGCTTCTTATGTGGAGTAGCGTATCGTAAGTATGCCGCGGAACATACCCACGGTACGTCACTCTACTTTAGTCACCTATTTCATCAACCAAGGGTCATCCTACGCTCCGAAGGTAAAACCTAACGCTCTGATACCAACTTTGCCACGTCCCGAAAGTACGGAACATGACCGGCATTTAAACTACGAAACGTCTCGAGGCGTACGTAATCTAAGTAAGCCGAAAACCCAGAAATCCAAACCAAGAAAAGTAGTAGAGTGAAGGAAAACCAATTTAAATCAAGTAGTTTTAATAGCATAAGCCGAATTATGCGTTTTTAAAACATCAAAAGTTTCCTGAAAATTTCGGCAGAGTCTCCTTTATAAATACTGGCCCCCAAACGGGATACAACATGAATAGTATACGAAATCAATAAAAGGCATCCCCAAGCGGGAGCTAGCTCTTCGTCAATCGACGGCCACAACCACACAAGCAATATAATATACAACGCCAAGGGCGAGGATCAAAAACTCAAAAGGAAACTTAAAACCACCAGAAATATAATGAGCGACTCTAAGGTCGAAAGAATAAACAACACTGGTCTCTATCTCAATAAATACATGTTTGGTTGATGGAACTTCTAGATACAACAGAATAATGATATACAAGATAATATGATGGGTACGATACAAGAAAAACCCACCTACTAGCAAGTCACTCGAATGAAACTGAGCCCACAAAGCCGTAATGAAACCTGTACGGCAAACCTGCAAGAAACTAGAGCACAACGGGGGTGAGTTGCCAACTCGTGAATAGAAAAACATCTACGAATAAAAATCGCATGTATGACGCAATCCTAGGTCATACGATCATAATATATAATCCTCCAATAACATGCAGCCTATAACAAGGCTAGGGTAAATATCTAACCCGAGTGTAATCTCATATGCCTATGTCAGTGCCTCAGGTAGCAATATATCATATGAATGAGGTATGAATGCACGGAACAGAATGCATGTACTGACGAAAACTTCTTTCATAAATCAGTGAGATTTCTGTATTTTTAAAGTGAGGTACCATAAACGAAATCAGCATAAAACAGTGCCCAGCATCGACATAAAACAAGTGTCCAAATATCTCGATATCTCTGTATCACAATCTTTGTACCTCAATATCTCAAAATCAATATCTAGGGTGCCGTCAATCCAGACCGGCCCCTACCATCCATCTCAAGACCACGACGGTATCCTCCGGATATCCGACGCGTCGGTAATATCACCGGTCGGTAGTGCTGCCCTGCCAGGCTCAACGTCAACAATACATTCCTCTTGCCCCCGGGTATCGCACCGGGCCTACCATGTACCCGAAACGGTTCACCCATCTCCTCGAATCGGGTCTCGAAATCCATCAGCAAACTCATGGTGGACGACTCATACATCATAGGAAAAACCACATTTTTTATTTAAAAAGAAAGAAAGCAGTTTATATATGTTTTGCGGTTTTCCTCCAAATCCATAAAATATCATGGGAATCCGAATCATCAATAGCATGTAAAACCACGAATATAAGCATGAGAATCCATGAATACGGCATAACAATGAATAACAGTATGCATGAAGTAGCAGGTAATAACTACAATGTCTAAACTATTAGTTAACATGCTATGTCAAGCAATAATATTTTCTAAGGTGTACGTGACATGGCAATTACCGATGAAGATGTGTGTGAGCCGGCAAGTAAGTGTACGTGGTATATACGCATCATCGGTAATGGTGCTGGTGTCCTAACATCATGATATCAATAATGGAGTATGAAACATAATATAAGCATGCGATGCGAAGCGAACCACAATAAGGAGCGGGAGCTGAAAACTAGACGCAATTATAACCAATCTGCATTAATCTAATATAAGTCCTACAAATGGTGCCTTTTGAAATAACACGAATCATGGGGTTTTGAAAATAGGGGCTACGGTGTTTTTATGAAAAGATACGTCCTTTGAAATATCCGTAGGATCCATTGACCTGTCTTTTAAAATACCCACGACCCGCTAGTTTGAAATAGGTGGGAGTCTAATCTAATCTAACCACTACACTAAACTATACGGCTGAACTAACAAGCTAAGCTATAGGTAAGGAAACCGCTTAACATCTGAGTGGATACATATACATACCTGTATATATATTAGTCGGTGATCCCGCCTCAATAATATCATATCCGATATCATATCTATAATCAGACATCCCAAGTCAAGAGTGCGGATCAATCATCAAAATATAGCTCGTACGTAAATCCGTCGTACGACATCCCAAATCTGGGTACGGGTCAATATCACATTCATCATACTATTCATCTGATATCCTCTTTATCAAATATCATGATCGGGGTACTGATCTACGTCTAGTACAATATTGATACCATCTATGTATGCATGCATGTATAAGAATCACTACGTCAAAAGACCCGCTAAAACATCATGTCGTATCTCAATACGAACCAAAACACATCACGGATCTTCTGGCCTCAAGCCCAATATCATCGACTCATCTCAAATCCCAATTACTATCCTCAAATCCAGTATATAAACACATAGTCCCATACCCATGTGTAAATATACACATCAATATATAATCCCATGTACGCACATATGAAAGAAGAATGTATGCAAATATGGGTGTGTGTGTATGTGTGGTGCAACCACTACTCTAGGGTTTCGCAATACTAAACCAATCCAATCACACCAAGGATCCATCTCTATCATCAATAATCTCAAACAATATATAAACAATATATATATGTGTGCATACGTATTCGTATACATCACCACGAACTGCGGGGGTGCTATACGCCATCCACCCGACTTCTCCCCGTAGATATAAATCTACTCACCTGGTCCTCGCTCGCCGGTGCCGACGTCGCCACGCGCTTGCTTGTCGTCTCGAAGTCCACATGGGGTACCTACATATCATAACGTACCGTATCGCATTAAAACTAAATTCGAAATCGAAACGGCATACGAAAATCAAGTCGGCACGCGTATCACGCATATGTCCAAACCTATCGCCTACGCATGCAAGAATAGTCAAACCAACCCTCGATGTCGATGTACAAACGTCAAACTATCGAGAAAAATCCAATCACACTCATTTGCACATTCATGAACACTAATTTTAATATAAACTAGGTTAAAACTCACAAAAACCCCAATTTTACTTAAAAAGTCATTTTTCCGAAAATCTAGCAAGCACAATTCGCCGTTTTTGTACGAAACATGACGTTTAAATGAATGTAGCGGCCAATATACTTATTAAATATCTTAAATAAGTCATAGAAACAATTTCCGGAATTTAATCTCATTAAATTCCAAAAAGCCTAATATTCTAGTTTACAAAATACCCTTTTTAACAATTTCATAGCCAAAAATGCACAAACTACAATTTAGGTTGGATTTCCATGCTCTAAAGCATTAAACTACACTTAATAAAGTTAATAATACGATAAAAACCCTAACCATATTTTTAATCTCATATTTCGAATTAAATCAAAAAACCTAGTTTAAAACAAAAGCTTAATTTGGACATTTTTCAAGTAACAACCTGTAATTAACAACTAGATTAGTTTTCTACAAAACTAAATATGTTAATCCATATCACTAAACCATGCACAATCAAACACAACTCATTTCCACAACAAACCCTAACTTGAAATCTTTAATCATGCAATTAAACTCACATAAACCAAATTAACACTTAATTAAATTAGCTTTAAGAAATTGGTAACAAATTAAGCAAAAATGATTAGAATTATACCCAAAAATATTTGAAGATCCACAAGCATCCATGGCCCTCCAAAATGCTCTCTTTTTACAAAGATCCATGCTATACGGGCTAAGCTAAAATGGGTAGGAGTCGGATTTGGGTTTTGGGATTTTTTTGATGGATTTTGGGGCAATTTTTGATGAAGTTTTGAAGAGAAAAGAGAAGGGGAATGGAGGGGGGGCTGCTGCTGCTGTAGGAGAGGGGGGTCGGCTGGAATGGGAGGGGGAGAGGAGAGAGAGGGAGGTAGAGAAAGTGGGGGGAGAAAGTCAATGTCAAACCAAAGTCAAAAGTCCACCTCATTTAACCATTTTCTTTTTCTTTTCTTTCATTTCTTTCCTTTGAAATTCAAGTGGGGAAAAAGATGGGGGCTGCTGAATTCATCCAAGGGGAGAAGTGAATGGGGGTGTGTGGGTGTGGGTACGGGTGTGGGGTGATGAAAAATGATAAATACAATACCCCAAACATCCATTTACGCTAAAAAAAAGCCTTTTTTTTCTTAAATAATTTCTAAACCGTTTTGGCAAATAATTTCGTTCCAAAAACCACATGATAAAATTTTATTTAATGTTTTATGATGCACAAAATTTGTTTCAACTCGTTCCAATTTGTAATTTTCCCTAATTAAATGTATTAGTGACGGCTTAAAATAATAATAAAATAATATTTTTTTCAGAAAATTTAAAATTTCACCAGCGGCTCAATAAACACCAAATAATAGCAATTAAATAGCTAGAATATGTATATTTAATTTTTATAATAAGATATTTGTATTTTGACTTTTTACAGAAAACCCCCTTATTTTACCGATTTTTTCGAAATTTCACCGAAACGATTTTTAAAACGTTACACTGCTTGTCCAATGTCCTCATCATGGAATATATGGATGGGATCTGTGCTGAATTATATATGAGGGCACTAATCCAGCGACAAAGCAGATTCTTGAAACCATGTGTTAATGCAATTTCAAGTCCAAAGACGATGGTGAAGCCTGGAAATATCTGGAAGATCTCGCTGAAAACACATTGCAGTGGGAAAGCGTTAGACCACCTTCATCTAGGGGAGGTATTCATCAGCTCGATATTTCTATCGCAGTAAAATCCAAAATGGCAGCGATGCAAAAGAAACTCGACGCTATTGAGAACAAATTTTCATCAGTCTCCTTAAACCAGGTAACGCTCCACAAGACTGTGTGTGGTTGCTGTTCCGATCCATCACACTTGACGGAAGAATGTCCTATGAATGCACCGTTTCATGGTCATGAGCAAACTAATGCTGCTTTTCAACAGCGACCTAGAAATGATCCTTATTCTTCCACATATAATCAGGGATGGAGGAATCATCCTAACTTTGTTTGGAACCAAAACCAAAACAAAAATCAAAATCAGCTCCAAAGCAATTACCAAAGACTTCATCCACAACAACAGCAACCACCAGAAAAGACTCAGCACCCATTTCAGTCACAAAATCTTCAAAATCCGGTCAACAATTCTGTCCCTTCTAATAATTCTTTCCAAACGACCGGTACCGATAACTCCTCCTCACTCGCACAAACTTTAGATTTGTTTATGAAACATTCCATCCAAATGTCGGCTGATATGAGGTCTTCTATTGATACCATAAAGAAAGACTCCTCCTCCCACGGTGAGAGTATTAAATCAATAGAATCCCAAATTGCACAGTTGAATGCCGCGATGAGTACGAGAGAAAAAGAGAAGCTCCCATCTCAACCCCTACCAAATCCTGGCCACTCAAAAAATCATAATGTGAGTGTCGTTACTACGTTGAGATCGGGAAGAGTGCTGGATAACCGAGTGGGTGAAAAAGTTGATGACGTTAGTGATACTAATGATACTCCGGCTGCTACTTCATACCCTAATTCGTCTATACTCCCACTTTCTTCCGAGCCTATTCTCCGTTTTCCCCAAGGCTTGAACACTTCGCCCACTTCCTCGAATCTATCTAAAATGATCCCACCTCCAATTCTGGGATCCATTCCATCCCCACAATCCTCTCTAATGTTGGACCCAACCCTTATTGATAAAGCACATTATCCAAACAGGTTAAGGGGCAACAGACCAAGTCCACAAATAGAGAAGATTGTGGAAATTTTTAAGCAAGTTAACATAAACATTCCTCTCCTAGATGTTATTCAACAAGTTCCGTCTTATGCGAAAATCCTAAAGGACTTATGCACTAGGAAGAGAAAAGTTCAAGTACCTAAAAAAGTTTTCCTTGCGAGTAATATGAGCACTGCTTTTACACAACAATTACCCAAGAAACGAAAGGACCCCGGAAGTACTACAATTTCTATTTCTATTGGGGGTAAAAATATCAATCGTGCTCTACTTGATTTAGGTGCTAGTGTTAACTTGCTTCTGTATTCTGTTAATGAGCAATTAGGGATTGGAGAGTTAAAACCGGCGCATTGCACTCTTCAGATAGCTGATCGATCTATCAACCAACCTAGGAGTGAGCTAGAGGATGTGTTAATCAAAGTCGGGGAATTCATATTCCCTGTGGACTTCATCGTTATAGATACACAACCTGTAGCGAGCCCACGAAACCAAATTCCGGTGATTTTAGGTCGACCTTTTCTTGCGACTTCCAACGCAATAATCAATTGTCAAAACGGCTCTATGACCCTATCCTTCGGGAAGATATCAATTGAGCTTAACATTTATAAGTTGCGAAGTGAATCCTCCGAACCCTATGCTCGAGTATTTTTTGTCGAAGCGATAAATGTCGACAGCAGCGAATTTGAACAGGTTTACGATACTGATCTCGACTCCGCTATTACGCTGTTGTCCGGGTCAACATCTAATGCTAAATGTGAACCTTTTATGGAGTACGAGTATCATCCCGTTCTTTCCGATGAGATTATTATTCGGGATATCAATGAAAGCTTTAAAGAAATCTTCGCTAAAGAACTCGCATTCTTAGAAGACATGGGCGTTGTGATGAATCAACCCAAACCCAAAGAAGTTGAACCGCCACATCTTCTTTTTATCAAGAATAAGAACGCGAGTAACCCACCATCCCTGTTTCGTCTCTACAAACTGAGACGTAAACCTTTTCCATTACACCTCTTATCTTATCCCCACTTTTTCACGTCAATAGGCGACATGTTCTTCCACCAACCATGGTGCTTCATCGATAAAATTTTTGAATGGTTGGTGTTGACTTTTGGTTTTTGTAAGGCTTTATTTTGACCAATAACTTTAACCCCCCTCCAATTATTTTAATTGCTTAATACTATTTTACTTAAGTTTTGGGGGGGGGATATTTTGGCTCTTGAAAGAAAATGATTTTTACAAAATTGAGAGCCAAAAATAAGTTTGGGGGAGAATTTCACTTTCATTATTTCTTTTCCCCTTTGATAACTTTTCCTCCCAACTCTACAGATTTTGAGATTTAAAACATGACAACAGTGAGGACACTGCTGCAAACAGGTTTGGGGGAGGTTTGTTCTTATTCACGCATTACTTTGCATTATACTATATATAAAGCACAAAAAAATTTGATAATAAAATTTTGAAAGTGAAAAATTACATATGAAACATAGGAAAAGTTTAAGAAAAGCAAGAAAGTTAGATGTTTTCTTAAATGAAACTAGTAATAAGTAGTTATAAGCTATTGTCCAAAGGGTTAGTAAGATGAAGGAAATTGCTAATCTGAGGATAAAAATACGTCTGAAAAATAGTCTCTATTCTTGAGGGCAAACATCTGAATGTTGATACCCTATTATACGCACTTACACACATCTTAAAACTTGGGATAGTAGAGGATACCTTGAAATGCTCTTGTCTAAAAACCTTAGTATGAAGAGAAAAAAGAAGAAGAGTATAAATGGTGAAGAAAAAAATGAACACAGGTTTTGTAATTACCAAGGAAACATAAAAAAATATAGCGAGGGTTCTTTATCACCTAGTGCCTTAGACCAACTGGTTTGGGAGCTACCGCTAAGCCTTGGGTGTTGCGAAATGAGGAATTACGCCTAAATGCGCAAGCACATTTTGTAATCGGTCGGTTAGTACCTCAAGAAGTATTGACGGTCGCATGAAGAATGTGTGAGCAATTTTATCGAAAATATTCACCAACTATAAAGTACTTTGGAAGATGGACAAGAGTATGATAGCTTGAACTGAATTCTCTAATTATAGGGATGTCTTTTACACACACGTAGGGGTATATGATCAATGTTTGGAAGAAAGATAGGGAGGAAGAATAAAGGCGATGTTTTATTGAGGGATGATCTGATTTCTAACATTTTTTCACGACCATTAAGATAAGGCTCATAGCAACTGAAAAGCTGGTATAGTTGGAAACTCTTATTTTCAAGTTCTTTCTTTTATAAGTTCTTATCTTTATATGTAACTTTCGCCATCTTTCTTTTATTATAGAATTTTGTGGGTGTAATCCGCTGAAAACCTTCAGGAGATAACACTCCTCCTACTACGGACACCTAGAGGTTTAACGGCTTGTTGCACGTGCTCAGTGCAATCGTGTTGCCTACGAAAGTGTGCTACTTAGCATTTTCTTTTTATTTTTCTCCTTCTCTTGAATAACTAGTTTGCTCGGGACGATCAAAGTTAAGTTTGGGGGTATTTGTTCAGTCGAAAATATTGTGCATTTGATATGACATTTTCCTTACTATATCTATATAATAAAAGGTGTTTATTATAAATATGACATATATGAGGATTTATCTGTAAAAATACTATTTTCATCTGTCTATATATTATAATTAACATTATGAAGGAAAATGTATGCATAAAATATTTATGTAATATTTAGTCTATTTAAATATGCATACCATATCAAATATCTTTGACCAATTCTCTTAAAACTATAATATCATGTCAAATGGTTAAGATAATATCTCAATAAAACAAATTCTACTAACATTATTTATTGAATTATTGTGCACAAATTATATCAGGACTGAAATCAAGGAAATTCGAGTTGGCAAGATCAAAACTGCCGAAATATTCAAGTAAATCGAAGAAAGATATTCTGGCAAAAACTACGAGATGATTTCAAGATTCCAGATATAAAAACAGTCTACATATGTCACCAGAAGAGGCCAACAGAAATATAAAATCAAGACCCTCCTAATCCACCGCGGATCCGCGGCCAAGCCTACCCAACGGCGCGGTTCCACCGTATCTTTGAAGATCTAGGGCTCTGGATTTTGGAGTTAGGATCCTAACAACTAGTTACCATATTAGGAAACTAGGGTTCTGGCTCTGTGATTATAAATAAGGACCGAGAGCCTCTTGGAAAAATTATCAAACCGACGCGATCATGAAGTCCAAGACGGCTCACGCATCCAGACTGATCATCAACAGTTCATCTATATCCTTAGAAGAGATCGAGAAACAAACTAGGATTTTGTATTCATTTTCTAATGGAACAAAGTGTACCTGATCTTGTTGATTAATAAAGGTAGTTTTATTCTATTGCATTTTATTTTCTTCATGATTTCTATCTTTTCTTTTTCCAACATGCGCGAGTAATTCTCCGCTTGTTAGGGTTCGTAGGATTATGGTAGATTAATGGATGATGAAGATCCTTAAACTCTTTTTACGTCCTATAAAGTTTATAAACTTTACCAAAAGAATCATTAACATCCTAATCGGATGCGTTACCAATTTATTGCTAGTCTCAACCACGATTAGAGATTAGATTAATGATTGTTTTGGTAAAGGCTAGACATGAATGAAGATCCATGTCAAGATATGGGTTACGGGTGGGAACCCTTTTCCCTCCAGAAACCTTAATCTACATGCATCACTGTCGATCTAGTTTTAAATCTATTAAAGAATAAAAGGAGTAATCTTTAATTAATCATTCATGACTACTAAATCTTAACGAACCCTACAAGCTCCCTTCTAATATAAAACCTACATCCGTAGTTAATATACATTTATATTCTACATCCGTGTTTAACGTAGGTCTAGAAACTATTTCCACTATTCATTATTCTTCCTCTTTTCCTAATCAACACGCCTAAAGTAAGATTAAAAGATTCAACGTTTCTCTGAGGACGACCCGTACTCATCTCGGTCTAGCTACACGCGACACTGTTATTGATTGCGGTTAACTACAACACTAAAAACAGATCAATCTGGGAGCTCAGCGGATATCCTGTTCTATGACTATTTTCAGCGTATAGGGCCAGGATCATCCGATCTCCAACCAACCTCCCACATCTTATTTGTGTTCACCAACCATTCCGTCCCGGCCAAAGGGTCGGTCACCCTCCTCAACTTCGGGGAAGTGGGTAATACGCGAACCGTGCCGGTGAACTTCCTCGTTGCTAAGTTCCCGTCGTCCTCCCTTTCCCCGGAAGGTTGAACGACGTCCCAAGGAGAATCTATGGAATTAAGAAAGCCCTCTTTCAGAGGCAACCGAGTAGCTTCCTGCTCGGCCCATCTACATTGGGTAGCTTCCTACCCAACAAAGACGTGGATCCAAAGCCCTCATTATGAAACCGCCGGGTAGCTTCCTGCTCGGCCTAGCCACAATGGGTAGCTTCCTACCTAACGAAAATGTGGATCCAAAACCCTCATCATAAGGCCGCCGGGTAGCTTCCTGCTCGGCCCATCCACAGTGGGTAGCTTCTTGCCCAACGAAGATGTGGATTCAAAAGCCCTTATCATGAGGCCGCCGGGTAGCTTCCTGCTCGGCCCATCCATAATGGGTAGCTTCCTACCCAACGAAAATATGGATCCAAATCCCATATCATGAGGCCGCCGGGCAGCTTTCTACTCGGCCCATCCACAGTGGGTAGCTTCCTGTCCAAAGAAGATGTGGATCCAAAAGCCTTCATCATGAGGCCACCGGGCAGCTTCCTGATCGGCCCATCCACAGTAGGTAGCTTCCTGCCCAACGAAGATGTAGATCCAAAAGCCCTCATCATGAGGCCGCCGGGCAGCTTTCTACTCGGCCCATCCATAATGGGTAGCTTCCTCCCCAATGAAAATGTGGATCTAAAGCCCTCATCATGAGGCCGCCGTACAGCTTCCTTCTCGGTCTATCCACAGTGGGTAGTTTCCTTCCCAACGAAGACGTGGATCCAAAGCCCTCATCATAAGGCTGCCGGGTAGTTTCCTGTTTGGCCCATCCATAATGGTAGCTTCCTACCCAACGAAAATGTGGATCCAAAGCCCTCATCATGAGGCCGCCGGGAAGCTTTCTGCTCGGCCCATCCACAGTGGGTAGCTCCCTGTCTAACGAAAATGTGGATCCAAAGCCCTCATCACGAGGCCACCGGGCTGCTTCCTGCTCTGCCCATCCACAGTGGGTAGCTTCCTGCTCGGCCCATCCATAATAGGTAGCTTCCTACCCAATGAAAATGTGGATCCAAAGCCCTCATCATGAAGCCGCCGGGAAGCTTCTTGCTCGGCCCATCCACAGTGGGTAGCTTCCTGCCCAACGAAGATGTGGATCCAAAAGCCCTCATCATGAGGCCGCCGGGTAGCTTCCTGCTCGGCCCATCCACAATGGGTAGCTTTCTACCAGAAGAAAGTGTGGATCCAAAGCCCCCATAACGAAGCCGCTGGGCAGCTTCCTGCTCGGCCCATCCACAGTGGGTAGCTTCTTGCCCAACGAAGATGTGGATCCAAAAGCCCTCATCATGAGGCCGCCGGGTAGGTTCTTGCTCGGCCTATCCACAATGGGTAGCTTCCTACCCAACGAAAATGTGGATCCAAAGCCTTAATCATGAGGCCGTCGGGCAGCTTCCTGCTCGGCCCATCCAAAGTGGGTAGCTTCCTTCCCAACGAAGTTATGGACCCAAAATCCCTCATCATGAGGCCGCCGGGAAGCTTTCTTCTCCTCCCATCCACAATGGGTAGCTTCCTACCTAATGAAAATGTGGATCCAAAGCCCTCATCACGATGCCGCCGGGCTGCTTTCTGCTTTACCTATCCACTGTGGGTAGCTTCCTGCCCAACGAAGACATGGATCCAAAGCCCTCATCATAAGGCCGCTGGGTAGCTTCCTGCTCAGCCCATCCACAATTGGTAGCTTCCTACCCAACGAAAATGTGGATCCAAAGCCCTCATCACGAGACCGCCAGGCTGCTTCCTGCTCGGCCCATCCACAGTGGGTAGCTTCCTGCCTAACGAAGATGTGGATCCAAAAGCCCTCATCATAGGGCCGCCGGGTAGCTTCCTGGTCGGCCCATCCATAATGGATAGCTTCCTACCCAACGAAAATGTGGATCCAAATCCTTCATCACGAGACAGCCGGACAGCTTCTGTCTCAGCCCTTCCACCATGGGTAGCTTCCTGCCCAACGAAAATTTGGATCCAAAGCCCTCATCATGAGGCCATCGGGTAGCTTCCTACTCAGCTCATTCACCGCAGGTAGCTTCCTGTCCAACAATACTGTGAATCCAAAGCCCTCATCATGAGGTCGCCGGGAAGCTTCTTGCTCGGCCTATCTACAATGGGTAGCTTCCTGCCCAATGAAGACGTGGATCCAAAGCCCTCATCACGAGGCGGCCGGGTAGCTGGGTAGCTTCCTGCTCGGCCAATCCACTGTGGGTAGCATCCTGCCCAACGAAGACGTAGATCTAAAGACCTCATCACGAGGCGACCGGGCAACTTTCTGCTCGTCCCATCCACAGTGGGTACCTTCCTGCCCAATGAAGACGTGGATCCAAATCCCTTATCACGAGACAGCCGGACAACTTCTTTCTCGTCCCGTCCACCATAGGTAGCTTCCTGCCCAACGAAGACGTGGATCTAAAAGCCCTCATCACGAGGCCGCCGGGCAGCTTCCTGCTCGGCCTCAACGGTGGATCCTTAAGCCTCGTATTAAACCAACAGGCAGGACTCTACTCGGTGCACGTACCTGAATTAGGCAAACTCCCAACATGGCCCAAGTAAATAAAGTTTGAGTTTGATCGATAGCTGGCTCGAACAGACGAAGCGACGTCTCCATTATGGAGCTGCCCTTTCGGTGATCCATTGACGTCATCGGGGATACACGCAAAAATTAAAGTGCACGGTCGCCACGTGGACTCGAAGATCGAAAAGACGCAACTGCCAAACACCATGTCATTCCCGGACAATCCACCATGAAGAATTCTCGGCAATAAGCGGAGCAGAGAAAACCAAGCAGACCACTCTCTACCCGACCCATAAATAGGTCGAAACGAGAGTGGGGGGCTAATGATGATGATCATAAGTGCGAATTTCTCAGATCATGACACGTAGTGGATGACATGTCATCCAAGTAAGCCCGCTAGATTCCTGGGGGCTACGGAGCTGGAATAAGTATAATGCATTGAGGACATTCCTCGGCACCTCGTCTTCGAGATTGCATCCGACCTATTGGAGACCACCCCGGAGTACCTTCCATATTCGCTTAGCAACCAGCCAACAGCTCACTTTCTAGCAATCCTACAACCGAGCTTCCACAGCCTCCTTGTGTAAGTCGATGTCGCGCACCCCGCGGGTTTGCGGGGAGGCGAAATTTGCAAAGAAACGATTTTAATATGAAACAAAACACCGACTAAACACCAAGATCGATACTAAACTGTAACTAGCTAAACATCTAAGAGGTTTAACTACTATGTAAGAAAGTTATACCTCAAGTAACCGGTCCTTCTTCTTATACTCCTCCTCGTCTATGTGAGCTCCATGGAGTGTGTATGGATCGCGCCTCCTTGTCGGCCTTCTCAAGTAGAAGAAGATCCACATTAGAGTGTCTACCTTGAGCTCCTACCTCTAACGTGAGGTAAATAGGATACCTAGAGTGCTAATCTAAGTGACCTAGAGGATGTAGAGAGTGATTATAGATAGTTTAGTCACATTAACCCTATGTTTCTCAACACACGAGACAAGTTAGGGTTTGAGGAAGAAGATGAGAGTGCTTGAGGAGAGAGAGTGTATTTGTTGTTATGAAAAGAATAATGGCTAATTGTGATGGATATGAGGCATACCATAATCTCTCACAATAATCTCCAAGTGACACCTAGCCTCACACATGATATCTAAGTGCCACGTTGCCTCAATAGCCATCATGAGTCACCAAGTAGCCATGCTTCATTCATAATTACTTAACACCTCATACCTCGACCTCATTAATCCATTTAACATAAATGGTAATACAAGTAATGAGGTGGCATCTTCTAGAAGTATTCTTGAACAAATTACAAGAATACCCTCACCGTATTTACATACCCGTATCCGTATTCCGAAAAAATACGAATACAATAAGACAAAATAATCCGATAATCTAATACTAGGATCCGGCTTAAACCAAATCCTACTAGTATTATCTGTCCGAACATGATACGTGCACATGTACACGTAAATGTTCGAACCCTGCCGTAAAACCATACGACTTCTACATCTTTTTGCCCGAAGCAGGGATACCCTCTGTGTGGGACTCTAAAGACTCAACAATACACTAGTAGTGGGTTTAACCACAAATACGTAATGACTACCCAGATATCTTTCGATAAGAAGGTCGATAAGAAAACTCATCCGAACTCCTACTGAGCCTATCTGTGACAATCTCCGTACAGTCTGATCTGTTCATCTAAGAGTATCGGACATCGGGCTAAGCGGGCGGTAACAGTCAGACCCCTAGTAGCGCAATAAGTCATGCCGGAGAGTGGCCCAAAACATCCTGAGAAACTATTGGAGTACCTGCCAGTAAATCTCACTTGCCCTGGCCAGGGACTTTGTGTAATGGCTTTCCGAACACAGTGCAATATCAACTCCCAATACCGGGAGAGACGAATCCTATATAAACGTCACTGCCTCTAAGTGCTTTCGGACTGTACCCAACTACTACCTATTTACACCACTCAATAGACCCATGGTAGGGTAGTAATCTAAGAACAGTGGGAACACACTCGAGACGAAGTAACAATGTCAACTCAACGGACTATGCTGTACTCATATCACCTGGGAACTGCTCCATGACGATAGGTATAATACCAACCAGCAGTTCCCCATGAGTCCGTCCATAGTAACTTATAACCCAATGAGCACCTGCATACTATCTCCAGTACGAA
Source organism: Agapanthus africanus (assembly GCA_030015575.1). Classification (NCBI taxonomy): domain Eukaryota; kingdom Viridiplantae; phylum Streptophyta; class Magnoliopsida; order Asparagales; family Amaryllidaceae; genus Agapanthus; species Agapanthus africanus. The sequence continues at coordinate 349,290,164 of JASDDO010000016.1, read as the reverse complement.
GTATTAATGGCTTTGGGACAGACCATCTCCTATGCTGGGAGGAGAAGCGTATATACTAGTCTACTTTAGAGTATCGATGCCCTATCTCGACAATCCTATGACTAGGGACCTGTATAAGGATGTGCTTATAGACTACCCAGCCTCCACTAGTGTGACCGCCATCACAACACTTGTAGGCAAGTAAAGATTCTAATGGTTCTACCAATAGTATTAGCGATACGTTAAAAGAAACATATACACATATTAAGATAGAAATAAACTAAGTAGCATACTACCATTTTGAGAAAGACTGTAATAAAATCCGTGTATATCCCAATCTTCCAAAATGTAATATACAAACTAGTACTATACAATAATGGCCTCTAGGGCATATATCACTAACAATCTCCCACTTGCACTAAGGCCATGTGTTGGCATATCACAGACCTATCATCTCGAATAGCCTCTCGAACTGTGTCTGAGGAATGGCCTTTGTGAGTGGATCTGCAGTGTTGTTCTCCGTATCAACTCTCTACACCTCGATCTCCCGGCGATCCACAATCTCCCTGATCAGGTGATATCGCCTCAAGATATGTCTGGACTTCTGATGGGACCTGGGTTCCTTTGCTAAAGTTATAGCCCCGTTGTTGTCACAATACAAAGGTATTGAATCAACAATAGATGGAACCACCTGAAGTTCTGTTAAGAACATCCTCATCCAAACTGCTTCTTTTGCGGCGTCATAAGCAGCGATATACCCCGTTTCCATTGTCGAGTCATCAATGGTGTCCTGTTTGGAGCTCTTCCAACAGACCGCCCCTCCATTGAGGGTAAAGACATAACCCGACATGGACTTAGAGTTATCCTTGTCACTCTAAAAGCTGGAGTCAGCAAAGGCCTCGATCTGGAGGTCTTTTCCGCCGTACACCAAGAATATCTCCTTAGTCCTTTTCAGGTACTTGATAATGTTCTTTACTTCTATCCAGTGCTTCTCCCAAGGGTTTGACTGATACCGGTTTACCACGCTTAGTGCTTAAGAAACATCTAGTCTGGTACACAATATCGCATACATTATAGAGCCTACCGCAGAAGCGTAGGGTATAATAGACATGCGATCCTTTTCCAAATCAGTCTTAGGAGACATCTCTTTGGAGAGGGTGATTCTGTGACAAGCCGATAGATTACCGCGCTTTGAATCTTCCATTCTGAATCTTTTCAATATAGTGTCGATGTATCTGGACTGTGAAAGTCCCAACATCCTCTTAGATCTATCACGATAGATCTGGATCCCCAGAATGAAAGAGGTATCACCCAGCTCTTTCATGGAGAACCTTTGTGACAAGAATCCTTTGATTGATTGTAGCATAGGAATATCATTTCCTATCAAGAGAATGTCATCCACGTAAAAGACAAGGAATACAACAGTTCTTGCTACAATCTTACCATATATGGAAGATTCATCTGGATTTTTGATAAAGTCAAATTCTTTGACTATCTCATCAAAACAGATGTTCCAACTCTGTGATGCATGCTTTAATCCATAAATGGACTTAAGCAATTTGTACACTTTCCCGTTGCTCCCACTCTGAATGAAACCCTCTGGCTGATCCATATAGACACACTCTTCTAAATTTTCATTTAGGAAAGCGGTCTTTACATCCATCTGCCAAATCTCATAATCGTAGAAGGCAGCAATGGAAAGAAGGACCCGAATGGATTTGAGCATAGCCACTGGAGAAAATGTTTCATCATAGTCCAATCCAGGTCTCTGACGAAAACCTCTTGTGACAAGTCTAGCCTTATAGGTTTCAACCTGTCCATCTACACCAATCTTCTTTTTGAAAATCCATTTGCATCCTACGGGTTTTACCCCTTCTGGAGTAATGTCCAAAGTCCATACTTTGTTGGTATACATGGACTCCATCTCGATCCGCATTGCATCCAGCCATTTTACCGAGTCTCCGCTCTGAATGGCTTGCTGGAAGCTAGTGGGCACATCATTATCAATGATTCAATCCTCTTCATCATCGTCTATGAGAAAACCGTAGTATCTCCCGGGAGGATGAGACAACCTACTACTCCTGTGGAGTGGCGCGGGGATGTCCTATTCTTTTGAAACTTCTGGTTCTACCATACTTTCAGTAATAGCTTATGGTTCTGGAATTTCTTCCAGTTCTATTATGCTCCCACTAGTTTCCAAAAAGTGGGCATGACGAGAAACAAAGACCTTTTTTTCCTCTGCGTAATAGAAAAGATACCCTCTGGAGTTCTTTGGGTATCCCACAAACTTACACATTACTGAGCATGCCTTGAGCTTGTCCGCATGCTGCTTTTTAACAAAAACTGGAAATCCCCATATCTTCAGATACTGAAGATAGGGTTTCTTTCCACTCCACATCTGATATGGTGTGGTAGGCACAGTCTTGGTAGGAACCTTGTTCAAAAGATATGCAGCTGATTGTAGTGCATAGCCTCAAAAGGATCACGGCAACTCAGCGTTACTCATCATGGAACATACCATATCCAATAAGGTTCGGTTCCGCCTTTCCGATATACCGTTGTGTTGTGGTGTGTATGGTGGAGTAAGCTGAGAGAGAATTCCATTCTCTTTTAAGTAATCCAAGAACTCGGCACTTAAGTATTCACCACCTCGATCAGATATCAGTGTCTTGATACTTTTGCCGGTTTGTTTTTCCACTTCATTCTTATATTCTCGGAATTTCTCAAAGGCCTTAGATTTATGTTTCAACAAGAAGATATGTCCATACCGAGAGAAATCATCCGTATAAGGAATAACCACTTCTTGCATGTATAGACATTGGACCACAGACGTCGCTGTGTATGAGTCCCAAGAGCTCGCTCGCTCTTACTCCGTATCTAGTGAAGGGAGTATTTGTCATCTTTCCTTTGAGACATGATTGACAAGTTGCATAAGACTGATATTCGAACGGATCCAAATATCCCTTTGTATGTAACTTGGTCAACCGTGTTTCGTTGATGTGACCCAGTCTATAATGCCATAAGAAAGCATGATTTAATTTTGGAGACTTTCTTTTGTGTGTTTTCTGGACGTTGAAAACTTGTAGTTAGTTTAATACGTATATACCGTTGTTTAGTGTACCCGACCCAATCAAACCATGATTAAGGTGGACGTTTACGACATCGCTTACAAATGTAAAATCATAACCTTCTTTAGATAACAAAGATACAGAAATGATCTTACAAGTCAAACTAGGTACACAAAAACAGTTGCGTAAAACCAAAAAATGTCCACTTGTCAATCCTAAGTGATATTCCTTTATGGACACATCATCCACGCTCGCTCCATTAGCAACCCTGAGGGTCATATCACCCGCCTTCAAAACTCTACGGCTTTTAGTGTCTGCAAATAATTACAGATATGAGATCCTGATCCGGTATCTAATACCCAAGAAGTAGAGTTGATTGGCAGACAGTTTTCAATCACAAACACACCTGAAGTCGAAACCACAACTTGCTTCGAATCCTAGTTCTTGGCTTTCCAGGCCCTACAATCTTTCTTCCAATGGCCCTTCTTATGACAGTGGAAGCATTCTTCCTTCCCTACAGTCGGCCCCTAACTTTTGCCCTGCCCTTTCCCTCTACCTTAGTAACAGTGCCTTTCGGCTTGGTGGGTGCCTTCTTCTTTGTCACGGCCCGAAATAGCACGTGACTGGCACTTGAATCATATGAAGTCTATAGGACCCCATCTAATTCAAGTAAGCCAAAAAAATCCCAGAAATCTAAACCATTTTAAGGAAAAAGTGAAGAAAACTTATTTTAAAGCAAGTGGTTTTAATAACATAAGCCGAAGTATGCATTTTTAAAATCTCAAGTCTTTTCTGAAAATTTCGGCAGAGTTTCCTTTGTAAATACTGGCCCCAAAAGGGTACAACATGCATAATATGTATAAAGGCATCCCCGAGCGGGATCTAGCTCTTCGCCAATTGGCGGTCACACCCACGCAAGCAATATAATATACAATGCCGAAGGGCGAGGATTAAAACTCAAGAGGAAACTCAAAATCAGCAAGAAAACCCATAATAATACAACGCGCGACTCTAAGGTCGAAAGAATAAACAACTGGTTTTCTAAGTCTGAAATAATATACAAGTCTGGTTGATGGAGTTACTAGATACAACTGAATATAAATGTACAATGGTGGTCACGATGTGAGTGAACCCACCTACCAAAGCAATCACCCGAAAAGGAGCAGTGTGCCAGCAAAGCCGCAACGAACCTGTACGGCAAACCTGTAAGAAACTGTGGCACAACGGGGGTGAGTTGCCAACTCGTGAGTAGAAAACATCACAGAGCAGAAATCGTATATATGACTCAATCCTAGGTCAATACGATCAGTAATATATATCCTCAATATGATAAAGTCTGAAGCATGATAAGGTGGCAAGGGTAAACATCTATACATAAGAGCAATACCAAGTGCTCATGTCAGTGCCCTAGGTAGAAACATATCATAAACATGAGGTGTGATCAAGGTAATCAACATGAAATCAGTGTCAACTATATCATGAAGTCTATAAGTATGTGGATGTCGTCCAACTATGTAATCAATGCCTGTATGCATGTGGATCTCGTCTACGTGTCAACCCATGACACAACAACATCATGCATGTAAATATCATAAAAGCATATGCATGAAAGTATGAGGATATAAATCAACGTGTGTTGCTCACGACACATCAAAATCATGGAACCTGAGTGTCCAGCATCGACACTCTAAACATCATGAAACCCATGTCTAGCATCGACACGTAAATCCTCATATATCTCAGGCTCCGTATCATCTGCAGAATCGGCCCGCGGGCTTCGGCAGTACGGATCGGCCTATATCCATCTTATGACTTCGGTCGGTATCCTCCGGATAACCGCCAGGTCCAAATACTATCACCGGTAGGTAGTGGTCCCTTTGCCAGGCTCACCATGTACCCGCAATCGGCCCCATCCAGCTCCTCGAATCGGGTTTGAAAAATCACACATCTCAGAACCGAAAAAACGCATGGTGGACGCACTGAAATATCATATCAAGAGGAACCGGGTTTTTAAAACAATACATACTTTCTTTTGAAATAATCACGGTTCTCAAATCCAGAAATCTCATGAAAACTACATATCTCAATGCGTATAATCATAAAGCATGATGTATGCGACATATAACAGAAATGTAACCATATCCGTATATCATGCAACATGGAACAATAATATGCACATACCAAGGGAAAACCGCTCTTTCAGATGAATCCAGTTTTAAAATATATCTTGCGGTTCCCAATTTTTCCAAAGTCGAATGCAACATTGTATGCATATGTAAGTATAGCAAGTAAATTATGCAAGGAGTCATATCATGATGCAGCAATCCTACTGTGTAGTGACATGGCAATTACCGATGATGATGTGTGTGAGCCGACAAGTAAGTGTTCGTAGACATACGCATCATCGGTAATGGTGTTGGTGTCCTGATGACATGGGTTTAATATAATAATAAACACATTTAAACATGCAATGCGATGCGAATAGCAAGAATATGTGGAAAATGAATAATACGCGCAACAATAAAGAATCTACATCAATATATGTGAGTCACACAGTTTTGACATTTGAAATAACATGAATCGTGGTGTTAGATAAATAGGGACTACGGTGTTTTTAAGAAAAAGTACGTCCTTTGAAATATCCGTAGGATCCCTTGTCTTGTCTTTAAAATACTCACGATTCGTTAGTTTTAAAATAGGTATGACTCGAGTCTAGTCTAACATCTATAAGTAACTACAGGACCAAACTAACAGGCTAATCGAAAAGGTAAGAAAACCACCTAAATCTGAGTCGATACATATAAATATACTAGTCAGTGATCCCACGTCAATAGTATTGCATACGATACAATATATAACATGACATCCTTGAGTCAAGAGTGCGGATCTATCATCAATATATAACTCGTACGGTAAATCCATCGTACGGCATCCTAAATCTGGGTATGGGTCAAACATCACATTCATCTCATTATTCATCTGGTATCCATATCATCATATCCTGTATTAAGGGTACTGATCTAAGTCTAGTACAAACTGATACCATCTGCATATATATGCGTGTGTATGAAAACATATCGCCTAAAGGCCCGCTATAATCTCATGTCGTATCTCATAATACGAATCAAAACATATCACCGATCTCGTGGCACCATGCCCAATCTCATCGACTCATCTCCAAATATCATGTACAATTCTCATCATCCATGTATAAGTATACGTATATATACATAGTCATATACCTATGTGTGTGTGTGTATATATATACACATATCCCCATATACGCACAAGTAAAACAAAGTAAGCATGTGTGTGCGTATGGGTGTAAACCTTATTCTAGGGTTCGCGACTAAACTAACTAACGACACCATCATCCAATTATACTAAAATTAACCCATGATCTTCTAAGTTCGTACTTATTAACCATCCAAGTTTCACAACACATAATCATATATATAACTATAATATATATATATATATATATATATATATATATATATATATATATATATCAAAGGCTACATTACGAACTGCGGGGATGCTATACGCCATCCACCTGACTTCCCCCGTAGATATATATCTACTCACATTGATCTTCGCTTGTCGGTGCCGATGTCTCCACGCGCTTGCTTGTCGTCTCGAAGTCCTCGTCGGGGTACCTACATATCAAAGCGTATCGTATCGCATTAAAATCCAATTCAAAACCAAAATGATACACGTATCACGCATAGGTTAAAACCTATGGTCTACACATGCAAGAAAGCCAAATAACACTCGATATAGGCTTACAAATGTCAAGTGATCGATAAAAAGCACAATTATCAAAACTTAAGTTCATAAACATCGGGGAAAACAAAACAGCAACTTACAAAACTTTCTCCAGATTTTAGTTCAGGTAAAATTGGGATGAGCAAACAGTAATGGGGTGTAGTATAGGGGGTACATGACCTACAGAACAAACCTAGACCCCAGACACTACAAGGTGGCCGGCCACCCTTCCTCAATTTCCGGCGAGCTCGGCCATGGTGGCAAGGTTCGGGTTCGTATTCACATGGTGGTCTCCTAGTGTCCAATCTAGGCCTCCGAGGTTGTTTGCTTTTCCAGAAAAAGTCCCAGGTCATTCCAGATTCCCTACACCTTCAATTTATTCACAAACCGAAACGAAAGTTGCTAAATTCTGTATTTGGGTTAGTCGCTGGTTTGGTCTGGGTTTATAACACTAGGGGGTTTAAGGTCACCAATAAAGCTCAAGTTCACCAACACAACTCAAATAAAACCCTAACCCTCTCTAGCAATTTTCAAAGCTTACAAAACTGCATCAAAACACTTCTAAACTTGTATAGGTGCTAAAAAAATCGAAATACAATACTAATGGTGCAGAAATTACCTCATTTGGCAACTCAAGAATTTTCTTGAGTTGCCCCAAGTCTCCAAAATTCATCCTTTCTTGGTCCAAAGTGCATCTAGTGAGCTTGTGCATGTTTTTAATGAAGTGAGGATGATGTTTTGATGGATTTTTCATGATGAAGTGAGGGGTTGAGGTGGTGGAGGGAGGAGGGCAGCAGCCATGGTGAAGTGAGGAGAGGAAAATGATGAAGAGGATGAATGATAACAAAGGCCATGGTCAACTTGACCCCTCACCTCTCTCTCTTCTCTCGCATGCCCATACCTCATACTATATTCATTTTCTTTTTTTTCTTTTGTTTTCTTTTCCTTTCCTTTTCTTTTCTTTTATCTTTTCATTTTGCAATAGGAAACCCAATGAAACCATGGTTACAAAAATGTAACAAGTATTTATAAATGTGACATGGTGCATGTCATGTGCACAAAACCGGATTAATGAAAGATTAGCGATATCTAATCGCGATTAGCATTAAAATAGTGTATACTTAATTAAAAAAAATTGAAATTTGCATAAATCATATAAAACACCCTCATTTCAGAATTTCTATAATTTTCCAAAATTTTCCCAATTTATCAGTATTTGATTATACCGCCATATTAAAATATTCATAATATTTATTATTTAATTATAAAAATTCCAAAAAATAATATTTTACTTTTCTGAAATGTTACAGTCTTCTTCCTCTTGGCTTTCTCCTTGGATCTAGAAGAAGAAGATCCCCCAACAAGCAGAGCGGGTGTCTTCCTCGACTTCTGCAGGGTGTTCAGCGCTCCTCATCATATTTTGGAGTTCTGGAAGTGAAACTTCTTTACCTTGAATATTGAAATTCAAGATAAACTGGGCATAGGTAGAAGGGAGGGGCTGTAGAACTAATTCTGTGTACGACTTGTTCTCTAACGTGGTCTCTAGGTCCGCGAGCTCCTCAATGTAGCTGATCATCTTAAGAATATAGTCTTCTACATATGACCCGATAGCCAATCTCGCTTGAAATAACTTCTTTGAGGTCTCGTATCTTACGATACGAGATTGCTCTCCATATAAGTCCTTGATATAGAGGAAGATAGAAGAAAGGTCTATCTTCTCGTGCCACCTCTGGTGTTCATTATCCATAGAGGCCAGCACGAGGCACTTGGCTTTTGCACTGTCAATTTCCCAGGTCTTATGGATTTCTGTATCCGCGACACTGGAATCTGGACTTGGGACGGCAGGGGCTTTAGTAGTAAGGAGATAGCCTAGTTTGTCATATGTTATGTCCAGCTGGACATTCCTGAGCCAATCTTTATAGTTTGGCCCTGTCAATATGTTTTTATCTAAAATTAACTTAAGGCCGGTCATCTTGGTCGCTGCAAATAGAAGAGAGAGAGAGAGAGAGAGAGAGAGAGAGAGAAGAAACACTTTAGCAGCTCTTGCAAGTTTAGATTGGTTTTTAGTTTATTTAAACAAGATGGCTCCCACTGTTTCTCAAATCCTTCCTAAAACCATAAAAGAAGAATTAGTCAGGATTGATCTCACCCTATAATACTTTCTTAACCTTTCAACCAGGCTGGTGTTGGTACTTCGAGCAAGGTTTTCCAACGCTTTCGTGAAGTTCCTTAATTACATAACCTATTTTCCCTGGAGGTGTAGCCCCGCTAACACCATTCTAGACACCTACTTGGTTTATATCATTGATTGTTTAGTGAAAAAAATCTCCCGAGTAGTAGCGGATACTCACAGTAGGATCGGGATCCAAATATCATTGTGTGATAATCCTGAAAGAATCCTACCAAAATTATCACACTCCAAATGGTATGCAACATTAGCAAGTTTCAATTTCTTTATAAACTCCCGATGTGGATTTTTGCCCCATGCTCTTACGACCTTGACGAAGGCCGACATATCATAAGTCACATGTCAAGTTCTACCTGTCATTATTCAAGTTAATTTGAACCCACCCGTACATATCTTTGACGAAGGCCAAAATAGTAATATGACTGTCCCAAACCAACGCATCTATTTATACAACAGATGAATATCCAGCAGCTACCAATAACTATGCCTTGGCGAAGGGCAAAATACATAGCTTGAATACTACTGAATATTCATCTGAAATGACGGAAGGCTACGACTGGTTTTGGCGAAACCGTGAACGTAGTGAATTTGATATAATCAAAGGAACCTGATACCTTTTAAAGGAGTGGTTTAGGCTCCGTATTTTAAAAGTTTGCTTTTTTTGAAAAAACGGAGTGAATTTAAAATTGTTCCAACGATTCTGCTTTGGTTTGTTTGCTTTGCATTAATAGTGCAGTCTTATCAATTAACCTACCATTGCAGAAAGAAATGAAAATACCACGTACGCTTATGCCATCCGCATTCGCCACTGGGCCCCGTCTAACACCGTTAAGTTACTTAACTAACGCCAGAGCGAAGTTTGGACTAGCACGGGTACAAAACATAAACAACGTCTATTATATAACATATATAATATACATTCGTCTCACATAATAATAGGCATTCCAGATCACAGATGAACATATTGGATATACTAGGAATTCCGTGTTTCATTTAAGCCTGTAACGAAAGATGGATTTCACGGTTGTGATGAATAGCAAAAACCCCACCCTAGACCCCTACGAGTGCGGCAAACTACCCGCCAAATTCCCGAAGAGAAGCAACCTTCCTTAGTAAAATGAGTAGGTCACTCGGGACTTCAAGAACCCGGTAATTTGTGCACCCCATCTTGGGTCTTTCCTAGGAGCAGAAAACAGTAAAAGAAATAATACAACGGTGGCTACAACCTCAACCAGGATGTGTCCCGCAAAATAATATTACATCACTTTATAATTTATATCAAATGAAAGATAAAACACCCATCTCACATTCCCGGCTATTCATCCACGACGATCTAATAAAGTTCATATCCACATACCAACAACACAGATATGTGCAACCCCCCACTAATCGACATATAGCGATTAGAAGACGTTCAGCACATATATCAAACACAGAAAACCCGATTAGCAAATAACTTAGAATTTCGATCGATAAACCAAATTTGGGTCTACCCCATGAACAATGCTGTACACAAACAATACTGGGCAGAAACAAAATATTCCCAAAATCAAAATTCACAAAAATATAATCACTGTAGATAATCGGACCGAGTCTCCCTTGACTTGGCTGCGGAACGGCGGCCAAACGCACAGTTTGGCCGCGTTTCCACGGCAGTCTTGGGGATTCAGGAACCCAAATTTCTACAGTGTTCCAAAAAAACCCTGCACATATTTTTAAGGCCTCTGAAAAAATTTTAAGAACAGTTTTAAAATTCGACAAAAAACATGGTTTTCGAACGTGATTTTGGGATTACTTCGTCGATCGAATATCTAACACTTTGCTAACTAGGTAGTAAGTGTTTAGTATGCTCTATACCACTGTAAGTCGATGTCGTGCACCCTGTGGGTTCGCGGGGAGGCGGAATTTGCAAAAAAAAAAAAACGATTTTAATATGCAATGCAACACCGACTAAACACCAAGATCGATACTAAACCGTTACTAGCTAAACATCTAAGGGGTTTAATTACCATGTAAGAAAGTTATATCTCAAGTAATTGGTCCTTCTTCTTATACTCCTCCTTCTCTACGTGAGCTCCTTGGACTGTGTATGGATCGCGCCCCCTCATCGGCCTTCTCGAGTCGAAGAAGATCCACCAGAGAGTGTCTACCTTGAGCTCCTACCTCTAAGATGAGGTAACCAGGGTACCTAGAGTGCTACTTTAAGTGACCTAGAGGATGTAGAGAGTGATTATAGATAGTTTAGTCTCATTAAGCTTAGGTTTCTCAACACATGAGACAAGTTAGGGTTTGAGGAAGAAGATGAGAGTGCTTGAGGAGAGAGAGTGTAATTATGATGGATATTTGGCATGCCATAATCTCTCACAATAATCTCCAAGTGACACCTAGCCTCACACATGATATCTAAGTGCCACCTTTTCTCAATAGCTATCATGAGTCACCAAGTAGCCATGCTTCATTCATAATTACTTAACACCTCATACCTCCACCTCGTTAATCCATTTAACATAAATGGTAATACAAGTAATGAGGTGGCATCTTCTAGAAGAATTCTTGAACAAATTATAAGAATACCCCTCACCGTATTTATATACCCGTATCCGTATTCCGAAAAAATACGAATACAATGAGACAAAATAATCCGATAATCTAATATTAGGATCCGGCTTAAACCAAAGCCCACTAGTATTATCTGTCCGAACATGATACGTGCACATGTACACGTATATCTTCGAACCCTGCCAAAAAACCATACAACTTCTACATCGTTTCGCCTAAAGCAGGGATACCTTATGTGTGGGACTCTAAAGACACGACAATACACCGGCAGTGGGTTTAACCACAAGCACGTCAGCGGTACTAGCTGCATTTAACGGCTACCGAGGTATCTGTCAATAAGAAGGCCGATAAGCAAACTCATCCGAACTCCTACTGAGCCTATCTATGACAATCTCCGTACAGTTCGGTCTGTTCGTCTAAGAGTATCGCATATCGGGCCTAGGGGCGGTAACTGTCAGACCCCTAATAGCGCAATAAGTCATGCCGGAGAGTAGCCCAAAACACCCTAAGAAACTATTGGAGTATCTACTAGTAAATCCCTCTTGCCATGGCCAGGGACTTTGTGTAATGGATTTTCGAACACAGTGCGATATCAACCCCAATACCGGGAGAGACGAATCCTATCAAACCATCACCACCTCCAAATGCTTCGGGATTGCACCCAACTACTACCTGTTTGCATGACTCAATAGAGCCGTGGTATGGTAGTAATCTAAGAACAGTAGGAACACACTCGAGGTGAAGTAACAATGTCAAGTCAACGGACAATACTGTACTCATGTCACCTGGGAACTGCTCCCTGACGATAGGTATAGTACTAACCAGCAGTTCCCTACGAGTCCGTCCAGTTCAACTCATAACCCAATGAACACCTGCATACTATCTCCAGTACGACATACTAATGACTTTGGGACAGACCATCTCCCCTACTGGGATGAAAAGCGTATACACTAGTCTACTCTGGAGTATCGATACCCTGTCTCGATAATCCTGTTACTAGGGACCTTTATAAGGATGTGCTTATAGACTACCCAGCCCCCACTAGTGTGACTGCCATTAAAACGCTGGTAGTCAAGCAAAGATCTTAAGGGCTCTACCAATATATATTAGTGTTACGTTAAAAGAAACATATACACATATTAAGATAGAAACAAACCAAGTAGCATACTTACTACCATTTTGACCAAGACTGTCATAAAATCCATGTATATCCCAAGCTTCCAAAATGTAATATACAAACTATTACTATACAATATGGCATCTAGGGAATATATCACTAACACCTTGCTCGTCTCCGAGCTGTTACAGAGCTGAGCTTTCTCAGCATCTTTGCTCATCTCCGAGCTGAGCTTTCTTGGCCTCTTCACTCGCCTCTGGGCTATCCACCGATCTGAGCTTCCTCGGCTCCCCTGTTCAGTCGAGAGCACGGAGCCCAAGCGCCCCCGCAACGGCTCCGTGTATCCCGCCAAAGCGCGATATCCGCCGCCCCACGTTCCATGCCGCATGCTGGCGCGTCCCACTATTAATGAGCGCATCTCGCCATCAACGCGGGTATAACGCAGGGGCGTAACTAACGGCGAGGATATCGCGCCGGCTCGCTCTATTCAACCGCTATATAAACCCCTCTTTGAGACGACTCAGGTAAATCGAACTCATTCTGATATGCCGCTACCTTGCTCTTACTCCATAATACTAACTTGATCGTTGGAGGTTCCTACGGTGATTTCCCATCCCGGGACTTCCCTTGCAGATAGCTCAGCGTCAACAACATCTAACAACCCATTGAGATCCACACATTCAACCCTCACACTAAATCTCAAATGCTCAAAACCGCTTTCAGCCAAACCGACGGAGGATAACATCTGATGGAGATTCCGACCTCCATCAGGGCCGGTTCCCAAATTTCTCGATGTTGCCCCACTCCAGTACGTCTCACCTAACTCGTCCCTTGCCTCGCCAACTCAAGAGCTGACTCGCCTAACCTCCCTGACATGCTCCAGTTCGTCTCGCTTCGCGTCTCAACCCGTCTTGAGATTCCAATCCAATGGTCGATAACGGTAGGATTCCAAACGAATCGTCTAGCCTCAAAATCCAAATCCAACGGTCGTATTCGTTGGATTTTGTGACGATTCGTCTCACCTTGCCTCGTAACGGCTTAAAATTTTTAAAAAATTGAAATCCCTATAAATACAACCCCACAACCATTTCATCTAACACCAAATCTATTTCCTTCTCAAATTTTTAAAAAAAAAAAATTCTCTCAAGTTTCTACTCTCAACTTTCAGATTTTCAAGAATTGAAACTCCGACTCCGAGTATTCAACGCTCCGGCCGACTTATTCTACTATACTGCTCTTCTACTCAATTACTCTACTACAACGTTTTAGCTATTCTTGCTTTTATTTTATTAGCTCTTTTCTTGCAGTTAAATTGGTATTGGTAATATTTAGTATTTAATTTTTTTAATTAGTTAAAAATTTATATTTAAAAAATTATATGGATGGTTCATCTAATACACGTCACACCCAAGTTCCTAATCCTGATTTAGAAATGCATATAGAAGGAGAAGAACCCACACAAACATCTAGAGAAACAAAAAAACATGCACTTAGTAGTAATTTTTGGGAACACTTTACAACTGAACATAGGGAAGGGGTTAGTTACGCAATATGCAAATATTGTGCCGCTCCGTATAAACATAAGGAAGGTACCACACCGGTATTTTATATAAACGTGTAAAAAACACTTAGAAAGTACAACCGATTCCTCCTCCACAAAATCATAAACTGGTGAAGGTCTTTTTCAATATAATCATGATCAAAATGTTGCAGAAATGGCAAGATTTGTTATGGCAGATGAACACGTTCTCGGATTCGGAGAAAGCCAAGATTTTGAGCGGTATGTTCAAAAGGCATTACAACCGGGATACAAAAAGGTTCCGAGGAGTACGCTTAAAATTCATTTTTTTGGGCTCTACAACGAAGGTAAACAACTATTAATTGCTACTCTTATTTCTTCAGATGCTAGTATTTCATTAACTTCTGATGTTTTGACTGATAGAAGGCAACTTTCCTGAATTTGTGTTACTGCATATTGGATAGATTCTGACTTTGCAAAAAAGAATTATTTTGTTTAGCCATTTTCAAATCCCGCAAAATGTTTATAATATATCTTCTGAAATTAGATCTGTTTTAGAAGAATATCAATGTGTAAATAAATTTTTTTCTATTTCTTTCGAAAATGCTAGCAACAATAATTCTGCTGTTATTGAACTTATTAGGCTGTGCAAACCAATTTGCAATATTCTCTTTTTTCATATTCGATATGCCTGCCATATACTTAATCTTGTTGTACAAAATACATATCAAGTATGTTCTTCAAATATTCAAACAATTAAAGATGCATATAAGTTTATTAGAAGTTCTGGAAAAAAAATCTGAATATAAAGCTAGATGTTAGGCTGCATAATTAAGGCCATCTCTTAACAAAGATGTTTCCACTAGGTGGAATACTACATATGGCATGCTTCATACTACATCAAAAACTAACGGAATTATTAATAACATATAGAATGAGCAAATGCCTGTAGAAAACCACTTAACAGATGATTATTAGGCGGTTGTAGAACCTTTCAAAGATTTTCTTATGACTTTTAAAATAGCAACTGAACATTTTTCTGCAACTTATAAACCCACTTCGCATATTATTGTTTCTGAATTGTATAATATAGCTCAATGGTTTTCTAATCATTGTACCAATAAGATAATTCATTCCATGATACTTGCTATATTAACTAAGATTTCTAAATATTACTCAGAAATTCCAATTGTATACAGTTTGTATTCGATAATGGACCCTAGAATTAAAGTAGAAGACTTGGAGGCTCTTTTAAAAGGGTTTCATGGATGCATAGGGCGTACTTTAGATATTGAAGCTTATATTAATACCGTTCAATATAATTTAAATAAAGTGTTTGATTTATATGTTACACGATCTTCTACTGGTAGAAGAAGTACTAGAGTATCGGCCGCAACTAGTTTACATGTTTCAACTTCAGCTTTTGCACTTATTCAATAGTCGAAAAAGGCACGAGACCCCGTGGCCTCATCATCGTCAACTTTAAATGAATTAATAATATATTTATAGACTGAGTTAGATGTAGATTATACTATAGATGAGATTGATGTTTTAGTTTGGTGGAAAAACCACAAACATCTGTATCCAGTGCTTTCTACTGTGGCTCATAATTTACTAACCATTTCAGTGTCCACAGTAGCGTCGGAAAGCACTTTTAGTACAAATGACAGGGTATTAAGCGAAAAGGATACAGTTTGGCATACGACACTATGGAATACATGATTTGCTCACGAGATTGGGAAGTAGCAGCTGTTAGAAAACAAAATCAAGACACTTTGGACTCGGATTATCTACCTGAACAACTTACAGGATCGGAAGATTCCAACACCAAAGGAGGTACTATAACCGGCGGCGACGAATAGCGAGTAGGAACTAGTAATAGTAGAAAACTGTAACATTTCATAATTTTTAAAATATTATTTTAGAAATTTTAAATAATGGTAAATGTGTTTTATTAAGATTATTACAATTATGGAATTTGTTTATTATAATTAGGTATATATAGATATCTATAAATATTTATAATGGCAAAACCAGTATTTTCATTTACAATATGAAAACTTAGTTTAGGTATGGCAAGAATTTATATATGTTAATGTTTTCATTTAGAATTGTAATGAAATTAGGGATTTTATTTTTATACATGGCATGGCTACATTTTTTTTTATTAATTAGAATAGTAAGAGAGTGAGGGAGAGACATGGAATCACTCATGCCATGCCTTCTCCATGTTTCCCTCCCATGTTCTTCCTCATTTTCCTCTCTCACTCATTCCTCTCACCCTCTCATCTCTCTTCTTCCTCCAACTCCAAATATACCACTCTCTCTCTCTCTCTCTCAAACACTCAAACCCAAATCCCAAACTCAAAACTCATGCCCATCTCCATTCAAGTAAGCTCCTTTCTCAAGTTCATCAACTAGAATCCTTCAACTGGCATCATCAAAGCATGAATCTTCTCTTTAAATTCCATGCTAAGGTAAAAGATCCACCCTTCACCAAGTTTAGAGTTTATTTGCATGAAAAGCTATAAGTTTGCATAAAAATGGGATTTTATGGTTTTAGATGTAGCACAAATGGAGTTTTTGATGTTTACTTGGAGTAGTGGTGAGATAGTGAAGTCTTCATGCTGATTTGCAACTTATATTGGAAAGTAGAGGGTATTTTAGAGCCATGATGGCTATTTTGGTTCAAAAAATTAAGTTTTCATTGGGTTTTCATATTCAATTCTCTGTTGGATTTGTGTTTTAATCTCTAAAAAAAATTTGATAGATCGTTTTGACCTAATTAGGAAATTTTAAGAGTTTATATGAAAATGAGACCCTAATTCCAAATTTAGGCCAACCAGGTCGGTTATTGTAACATGTTTGATCAGCTAGACCATGGAGTTTTAGTCTGGGGTTTTTACAACAACTTGTACACACTTATATTAAGCTTATTTTGCATATCAAAATTTCCCAGATTTCACGAGGCGAAATCTGTAAGTGTTTTAGTTGGTATTTGGCGATGTTTAACGCTTTTTAAACTTGTGAAATGGATTTCTAAACCCGTGATTCAATCTTTTTATATACGGAGATTCCGGGGGTGGGGGGGGGGGTGGGGTGTAGTTCTAAGTAGTTAGCACACGGATAACACCCGTTGGTCATAGATTCTAACCTATGGACATTTACTTATTATATCAATTCTGATTTGGATTCTTATGTGATTGTGTGATTATTTCTATGTTAGGTTCGATTATGGAGACCTCCGAGGTGGCGACGAAGGGCAAGACGGTCGTAGGATACGAGTATCTCAATCGTATATCAGTGAGTAGATTATATCTACAAGTGAGGAATTGGGTAGATGGCGTATAGCACCCTATGAACCATATTTTTTAATTTATGCTATTCATCTTCTTACGATTCATGTTACGCATAGCTAGACTTTCCGTTAATCGGTATAATTAGTTAGTTTAGCTTTAGTAGGCTTATTGTAAACCCACTTGATAGAATACTAGCATAAATAGTAATGATTGCCATGTTACACGATTACAGACTCGCATGTTACGCTATACATCATTAGTACTACCTTGCCACGTATAACTTTCCATGCTTACATATTAAAGTAGGGTTTACGTTAAAAGAAATATTCACGTTATAGTAGAAATGATGTTATAGTACGATTAACGTTATGTCCGTGTACGTGACTAGATGTCCATACTAATTGTTGGGCGAGTGTGCGACTAGAGGTCCATACTAGACGTTGTGCATGTACTTGACATGATGTGTCCATACCGATCACTAAGCGAGTGTGTTAACGAGATGTCTACACCGGTCGTTGTGTGCGTACGTAGACTTGATGTCCGTATGAATTGCTACGTGTGTACGTGACTTGATGTCCGTACTATTTATGCTATGTGTTTGGGTATGTAGATTAGATATATATACCGATCATTATTATGATATGATATATAATGGTATATTTGAAGGTCATCGTACGAGGTGAGATTCCGTACTGGATAAGATAATGATGATATATGATGAATATTAGCCAAATACGACCTTATTTTACATTGACTCACGGAGTCTTATTATACCCCGATTGGGATATTATAAACATATAAAGGTCCCACCCCTTTTCTAAAAACAACGATTCGTTCATGTTTTAAAAGTGAAAATGCAAGGATGTATTACTTGGATTTCAAAAGGATACGTATATATTTTAAAATATTGTAGCCTTCTTATTTTCAAACAATGTTTTGTTCTCCTTTAAAATATATATGAGATTATTCGAAGTATTTATCTATTTACTATATTCAATTACGCTACGCTTACTTTGCATGTAATTTGTTCGCTCTTTGTTTATCTTGTTAGTTTTTGCTATGCTTTATAATTCCATTCACGTTATGATTATTATACTGGTTTGTGCCATATTATGTTACCCGTCCGTGCTATACTTAGTTCACACAGACTTAAAGAGTACGAGTTTGATGAGATTTATATTACTATGAATATGATGTGATGTGTTATCAATCCTAAGAGATTGAGTATATATATAAAGAGAATATAAGAAAGAGAATGATGATTTGGACATGGTAGATATAGCCGGGGATCCATGAGATATTTATTGCGATCAATCCATGAGAAAAGGAGACACAAGATGTTTGCCGGTGATATATATGTGTGTTCATTCTATGAGCGATAGAGGTAAGGAGACACAAGATGTCTGTCGGTGGTATATAGGTGAGGAATCAATATAGATGCTCTACGCTGCTATGGATATATTATAAATATTTGAGGGATCGATATAGATGCCCTACACTGATGAGTTATGTTCTTCTTGGTAGTAGTCGAACAAGTCTGGTCTACAAGACAGAACCTGAATATTATTTTCTTGTATTGATATATATTAAAGAAGTTTTTAAAGGAGATATTGTAACACCTTAAAACACGATTAGAGTTAAATAAGCGATATAATATGGTTTTTAATAAATTTAACTAATAATTATTTTTCACATATTTTATTATAATTAATTAATATTTTATTTAATTATTTATGTACTTACAGTATTTTTAGGCACACTCATATGCATGCTAATCTAGCATTAAGGATGTGCTAATCATGTTTGGCTAGCCATGACACTTTAACCATACTATTATGTTTCATATATTTTAAGTAAATAAAAGGTTTTAGTTTTTATTTAAAACGAAAAGAGTAAAGAATGGTGGCATGGGGAGACATGAAGGCATGGGGGGACATGGATGTGAGGGGGCATTTAATGAAGAGAGAGAGAGCGGGCATGGTTCTAAAGAGTCAACTCCCTATCCCCATCTCTCTCTCAACCCTCAACTCTCTCTCATTTCTCTCTTCTTCTTCATTCTTCAAGTTCCCTCCCTTGAAATTTTCTCCATCTCAACCTTGAGCCTAGATCACCACTAAACCTCACCAAACCCTTCATTAAGAATGTATGGCTAGGGTTTCTTTCAATTTTTGGTGAGGTAATGATCTAAAACTCCTAATTAGGCAATAAGAGAAGTCCTTTTGTTAACTAGTTTCACTAAACTACCTTAATGTTTTGTGTTTAGTGTTAATATCGTTTTTGTGTGAGGTTATGGTTTCTGTTGGAATCTGCTATCAAACTCGAGACCTTTTTGTGAAGTTAGCATGACTGAGAGCTATTCTAGAGGCCTAGAACCCAACCCCAAAACCTGAGCCCAATCCCCCATCACTTGGCCGCAGATTTAATCGTTCTGACCGCAATTTGTGGCCAGTCTTAAGAGTTGAAGTGTGGGTCTTGGTCGAATGCTTTCTGGAGTAACCTGTAGGCATTTGGTATGTTCAACATTCCCTAATTTCTTGTATAGGAAAATCTGGGACTGTTTTGCTATATTTAGAACGTTTCGTTAATGTGCAATATGGATTTTTCTGACTCTCGTTTAGGTGTTTCGTACGGTTAGCAGCCTTAGGGGTGGTTTAGGATGTCAATATACACGATTAGGCCGCTAAGCTAACACACGGTAACTCGTGGGTGTTAGTTCGTTAGTTTAGCGTATGTGTCTGTGTCTTATCGGAAAGTTTATTAACTTCATGCGTTTTGGTTTTGTGCGATAATAGGATCACTTGCGGGGTCTTCGGACGTAGCTAGGAAGGGGAAGGAGGTGGTCGGATTCACATAGCCCGAGACCGTCCGGTGAGTAGATTTAACATCTACGGGGGAATCGCCTGTATGGCATTAAGCGCCGATGGCTAGATTCAAGTGACAATACCTTGTGCTGTATGCTTATATATTGTGATTTGCACATGAGTATCGTATTATGCACCCTATTACCTATTGTACAATGACATATCATTAATAGGATACTGCATCATTACTAACGGTTCATGTTGCACGAGCACTGATTCATATGCACACACACACACCGTTGGTAATTGCCATGTCACGCACACTATAGAATTTGCTATGAATAACTACCTTGTACCACCTTCGTAATTGACAGTTAGACATTGTTCATTGTACTGGTACACATCATGTTAGCATCATACCTACATTACTATAATGCCATATACTCATATGATGTTTCATGAGATTTCTGTTTCGTGAATTTGGGAAATCGCAAAGTACATTTTGAAAACATGAATTATTTAAAAGGGCAGTTTTCCTTGATATGATATTTTGTGTCCACCATGGGTTTCTCGGTTCTGAGTGACGAGTCTACCTGATTCGAGGAGTGAGGAAGAACCGTCTGCGGGTACATGGTGGGCCCGGTAAGGTACCCGGGGCAAGAAAATCGTATAAAAAGGCGATGAGCCCGGCAGGGGAGCACTATCTACCGGTGACTGTATGGAAACTCGGCGGATATGCGGAGGATACCGTTCGGAGTTATATGATGATATGAATATGAGGGCTGATCAGAGTGACGGTGCCTGAGATATTGGGATTTGAGTGTCGTTGATTGACACCGGTTTTGATGATGATTTATTGACGGTACTGCTGTTTTATCCCACATTCATGACTTATTATGACATGCTCTTTTATATTGTTGTTGTACCTTGATCATTATTATGTTGTATTCGACACTGTTATACATATGCCATCATGACTGCATACTTAGGATTTGTCGCTTTTTTATGCATGCTTGCGATTACCTATATGATATTATTTACTACTCACGAGTTGGCAACTCACCCACGTTGTGCCACAGTGTCCTGCAGGGTTGATCCTCAGTGTAGTTGAGACAGGGCACTCTACTTCTTCTATTTCTTCGGATACCGCTAATTTTGGGCTTGACATATTTTGTATGTGGGTGGCGAGTATTCATGTGCTTCTTTTGTACTCTTATCCTTGTATCTAGTACTCTCCATCTACCGTATATATGTATTGACTTAGAGACAAGAGTGAGAGATTTGATATTTGTATTATATGTGACTTTGGGTGTCGTGCTCATGTGATCCGACTTTTGTATTATGCTGTGATGTTTTTTTTCATATTCGTTTATTTCTTCCCCTTTGGCGTCGTATATCTGTTGTAGTTGTGTTCCACCTTTAGGCATGAGTTTTTCTCCCAAGTGGGGATGTTATTTTCACATATCATGTTCTGTATCCATTTTCGGATCAGTTTTTACAAAAGAGATGCTGCCGAAATTTTAAGTAACAACTTGAGATTTTAAAGAGGTTGATATTTTGAAACTAATGTTTTACACTCTACTTCAATTCATGGTTTAGATTTCTGGGTTTTTTTTGGCTTACTTGAATTTCGTTACGCCTTTAGACGTTGCGAGATTTAAGTGCCGGTTACGTGCCTAAATTGGGTCATGACAAAGTTGGTATCAGAGCGTTAGGTTTTACCTTTCTGAGCGTAGGATGACCCTTGGTATGATGGTGTTGG
Source organism: Agapanthus africanus (assembly GCA_030015575.1). Classification (NCBI taxonomy): domain Eukaryota; kingdom Viridiplantae; phylum Streptophyta; class Magnoliopsida; order Asparagales; family Amaryllidaceae; genus Agapanthus; species Agapanthus africanus. The sequence continues at coordinate 349,268,104 of JASDDO010000016.1, read as the reverse complement.
TAGCTTAAGTAGAGTGACGTAGTGTGTGTATGTTCTGCAGCATACTTACGACACGATACTTAGCCTAAGTGACCTTAGGATATATTTTCTTGTAACTCCTTCCTTGATTCCATGTTTCCTTATGATTCGATTTCTATGTTCTTATCGAATCATGTTTCTTGTTCCGGCCACAATACCGCCAAAGACTATGAGGGCCCAAAGGCTGCTGCTAGAGATGAGGTCAGGGAAGGCTCGTCTGGGATGAGGATTGGCTAGGGCGGTATGCCTACCCTTCAGGATCAGATTGATCCACCTTCTCCGGGTCGTATTGCTAGACTGGAGGCGAGTATTCAAGACTTGCGTCAGATGGTTGGATCTTTGGTTGAGACCAGTCGAGCATGGAGATCAGATGATGTGCAACCTACTATGGGGACCGTGATTGTACCTACTGCTCAGACAGTCGTACCTACCGCTACCAAGACCATCGCCGTATTTTTATCGGAGTTTATGAGGCTGAAGCCTCCGGTTTTCACTGGAACTGACGCAACAGAGGATCTACAGTCGTTCCTCGACCGGATGGCCAGGATTTATCGTTCTTTGAGATGTTCCGATGTGAGATCGGTCGAGTTTGCTAGTTTCCGTCTGGAGGGTCTTGCCCAGACTTGGTGCGAGTTTATAGAGAGAGATCGAGCTGCAGGTCTTCCTCCTATGACCTGGGATGAGTTCGCGACGGTTTTTCTTGCTCATTTCCTTCCGCAGAGCGTCAGGGATACCCGAGCTTACAATTTTAAGTCTTTGCGCCAGACTTCAGGTACGACAGTGGCCGAGTATGATATCTAGTTCACCCAGCTATCCGTATATGCTCTTTATTTGGTGGATACTGAAAAGAAGCGCGTCAAGAGGTTCGTGCGAGGCCTTGATACCCAGTTGTTCCTCTCTATGGGCGTCCAGCACTTTGATACGTATGTAGAAGAGACGGACACAGCCCTACTAGTAGAGGAGCGTATTACAGAGACTTTGGTTGTTCCGGGACCGAAAAGGATTTGTACTGGTGTATCAGCTCAGAGGCAGTTTAGTAGAGCCCGCAGCGGATTCTTTATAGGTCGTGGTGGTAGCCAAAGCTTGAGATGGGGCCAGTTATATAACTCTTACCCATAGGGTCAGCAGTCATCGTCAGGATGTTTTCGGTGCGGGAGTCTGTATCACCGCATCAGGGATTGTACTGAGAGACGCAAGGACGAGGAAGCAGTTCCACATGTCACCTTACCACCCACACCTCCTTAGAGAGCATTGCCTCCTACGCCCGTTATTACTTCACGCCAGACTGATGCTCAGAGAGACCGTGGTCACGGCGGTCTTGTTCAAAGGTGACAAGGTGGTGGAGGTGGAGGACATGCCCAAGCTTTTGCTTTGACTCCTTAGGATTCCCAGGCATCGAATGCAGTTATGAAAGGTACTCTTTCGCTGTGTTCTTTCGATGCGCGCATATTGTTTGACCTTGGATCTACGCACTCGTATGTTTCCACACACTTCGTACCAAGATTGGGCCGAGATTCGTCTTTGTTAGATCAGCCGCTCGTTGTGATTACTCCCGTTGGAGAGTCTTTTGTTGCTCGACATGTGTTTTGGTCATGTACCGTTCGTATTGGAGATAGAGATTCTTCTGTCGATTTGATTCTTCTTGATATGTTGGAATTTGACGTTCTCCTCGGCATAGACTGTCGTAAGAAGGCGGCCAGGTTCTGTTTTCGTCCACTTGCTATTCGTCTATAGACTGCCGTAAGAAGGCGGTCAGGTTCTGTTTTCCGGAAGAGCCGGTTATTGTTGTGCATCGGACCATAGTGCCGCCCCTCACAGTTTGATTTTGCCCTTTGCGCTAGTCGACTCTTGAGAAAAGGATGTCGGGGATTCTTAGCTTATATTCATGATACTGGAGCCACAGCAGATCCGTTGGATCAGTTTCCGATTGTGAGAGAGTTTCCAGATATATTTCTTGATGAGTTACCTAGATTGCCGCCAAAGCGTGATGTTGAGTTCTGCATCGACTTCATCCTCGGCACGGGGCCTATTTCTATACCGCCTTATCAGATGGCCCCGATAGAGCTTAAAGAGCTTAAGGATCGGTTGCAAGATTTTCTTGACAAGGGACTTATTCGTCCGAGGGTGTCGCCTTGGGGAGCTCCTATCCTGTTCATTAAGAAGAAAGACGACATTATAAGATTGTGTATTGATTATTGTCAATTGAACCGAGTTACAGTGCGGAATAGGTATCATTTATCTCGCATCGACGATTTATTTGATCAGCTCCAGGGTGCGGGACATTTTTCCAAGATTGATTTGAGGTCGGGTTATCATCAGTTGCTGGTCCGGAATGATGACATTCCGAAGACTGCTTTTCGTACGCACTACAGGTATTATGAGTTCTTGGTGATGTCGTTCGGGCTCACAATTGCCCCGGCAGCGTTCATGGATTTGATACCGGATCTTCAGGCCATTCCCCGACCAGTTTATTATTTTATTTATTGATGACATTCTGATCTACTCCAGAAATCGAGAGGAGCATGAGCAACACTTGAGGATTACATTGCACACATTGAGAGAGCACCAGCTGTTTGCTAAATTCTCGAAGTGCGCATTTTGGCTTGACAGTGTTGACTTATTGGGTCATATGATTATGAGAGACGGTATGAGTGTGGACCCGAAGAAGATCAAGGCCGTACAACATTGGCCCAGACCTGTTTCCATGACGGAGGTCCTCAGCTTCTTGGGTTTAACCGGTTCTTATCGTCGTTTTGTGCAAGATTTCTCTAGTATCGCTGCACCGCTGACCGGACTGACCCAGAAGGGAGTTTCTTTTCTTTGGACTGAGGCATGCGAGCAGAGTTTTCAGCAGTTGAAGACTCTTTTGACAACTGCACCAGTTTTATCCTAGCCTTCAGGATCGGGTGGCTATGTTGCGTTTTGATGCAGCACGGCAAAGTTATCACTTGTGCTTCTCGGCAGTTGAAGAAGCATGAGCAGAACTATCCCACTCATGATCTAGAGATGGCCGCAGTGGTCTTTGCGCTCAAGATTTGGAGATATTACTTGTACGGAGAGTGTCACATCTTTATGGACCACAAGAGCTTAAAGTATATCTTCCAGTAGCGGGATCTGAATTTGAGGCAGCGCCATTGGATGGAGCTTGTAAAGGACTATGATTATGAAATCCTTTATCACCCGGGCAAGGTAAATATGGTAGCTAATTCTTTGAGTCGTAGGCCCGAAGGTAGCTTGAGCGCGATTCAGAGATAGCCTTCTACAGATTGGCAGATCTTGTGCGATAGTAGAGAACAGTTCGAGTTCACTTCCACCAGGGGACGGCTTGCTCATTTCTAAGCCCTTCTACTTCTACTCGATCGCATCCGAGAGGCACAGTCAGACGATGCTCGTTTGTTTGAGATTATGGAGCATGTTCGACAGGGAAGAGATTCGGAGTTTGTGATTGATGGCCAGGGAGTGTTACGATTTGGGATTCGTCTATGTATACCAGATTCTGAGGGGCTAAGATGCGAGATCCTAGAGGAGGCTCATCAGTCAATATACATCGTTCATCCAAGTTCCACCAAGATGTATCGTGATTTGAGAGACATCTACTGGTGGGAAGGGATGAAGAGTGATGTTTCTGATTTTGTTTCGAGATGCCTGACTTGCCACCAAGTCGAGGCTGGGCATTAGAGGCCGGTAGGAGAGTTACTGCCTTTGCCTATTCCGGAGTGGAAATGGGAGCAGATCTCCATGGATTTCGTTATTGGTTTACCTAGGTCCTGTTGAAGGTATGCCTCCGTTTGGGTGATTGTAGACCGGTTGACGAAAGCAGCTCATTTCCTCCCAGTAAAGACCACTTATGGGTTTTCTCAGTATGCTCAGCTATACATTGATGAGATTGTGTGATTGCAAGGCGTTCCGACATGCATTGTATCTGACCGAGATACCCAGTTTACCAGCCGTCTTTAGCAGAACTTCAGGAAGTTTTGGGTACCCGTTTGAGTTTCAACACTACTTTCCATCCGCAGACCGATGGTCAGTCAGAGCGTTCTATTCAGACTCTCGAGGATATGTTTCGATCGTGCGTGCTTAATTTTGGTGGCAGTTGGGGTCATCACTTTCCTTTGATAGAATTCTCCTATAATAACAGTTATCAGGAGACGATTCAGATGGCACATTTCGAGGTCTTTTATGGGAGAAAGTGTCGATCGCCTGTCTATTGGACTGAACTCAGCGAAAGTAGGATTTTTGGACTGCAACTAGTTTAGGAGACTACGGAGAAGATCCAGTTGATCCAGGACACGATGAGAGCAGCCCAGTGCAGGCAGAAGTCTTATGCCGACCGTCGTTGTCATAGACTTGAGTTCGTAGTGGGTGATCATGTTTTCTTACAGATCTTTTCGATGAAAGGTGTGATGAGGTTCGGAAAGAAAGGGAATTTTAGTCCCAGATTTGTGGGTCCTTTCGAGATCCTTGAGTGAGTCGGTACTGCTGCCTATTGTTTGGCACTTCCGCCCAGTTTTCCAGATGTACACCCTGTATTTCATGTATCGATGCTTCGCAAGTACCTTCATGCCCCTTCTCATGCGATTCAGCACCAGACGATCCAACTGGAGCGCGATCTTTCTTTCACCGAGCAGCCGGTAGTTATTCTGGACCGGCAGGTGAAAAAACTATGGTCAAAGGTCTTACCGTCAGTGAAGGTTCTATAGCAAGGCCTTAATAGCGAAGAGGTTACATGGGAAGCCGAGAGCGAGACGCGAAAGAAATTTCCCCATCTCTTCGAAAGTACGCGTAGTAAGATTTTAAATTCAGGGATCGAATTTCATTAAGGGGGAAGATTGTAATACCTTAAAACGCGATTAGAGTTAATTAAGCGATATAATGTGGGTTTTAAATAAATTTAAAGAATAATTATTTTTCATATATTTTATTACAATTAATTAATATTTTATTTAATTATTTATGTACTTGCAGTATTTTTAGGCACACACATGTGCATGCTAATCTAGCATTAAGTACATGCTAATTATGTTTGGTTAGTCATGGCACTTTAACCATACTATTATGTTTCATATATTTTAAGTAAATAAAAGGTTTTAGTTTTTATTTAAAATGAAAAGAGTAAAGAATGGTGGCATGGGGAGATATGAAGGAATGGGGGGACATAGATGTGAGGAGGCATTTAATGAAGGGAGATAGAGAGTATGGCTCTCAAGAGTCAACTCCCTACCCTCATCTCTCTCTCAACCCTTAACTCTCTCTCATACTTCTCTCATTTCTCTCTTCTTCTTCTTCTTCTTCTTCTTTCTTCAAGTTCCCTCTCTTGAAATTCTCTCCATCTCAACTTTGAGCCTAGATCACTACTAAACTTCATTAAACCCTTTATTAAGCATTTTTAACCCTTTTTGGAGTCATGGAGCTTGCATGGATAGGGTTTCTTCCAACTTTTGGTGAGGTAATGATCTAAAACTCTTAATTAGGCTCTAAGGGAAGTCCTTTTGTTAACTAGTTTCACTAAACTACCTTAATGTTTTATGATTAGTGTTAATATCGTTTTTGTGTGAGGTTAGGGTTTTTGTTGGAATCTTCTATCAAACCCGAGACCTTTTTGTGAAGTTGCCATTACTGAGAGCTAGTCTAGAGGCCTAGAACCCAACCCCAAAACCTGAGCCCAATCCCCCATTACTTGGCCGCAGGTTTAATCGTTCTGGCCGCAATTTGCGGCTAGTCTTGGGAGTTGAAATGTGGGTCTTGGTCGAATGCTTTCTGGAGCTACCTGTAGGACTTTGGTATATGCAACTTTACCTAAGTTCTTGTATAAGAAAATCTGGGACTGTTTTTCTATATTTAGAACGTTTCGTTAATGTGCGATACGGATTTGTCCGACTCTCGTTTAGGTGTTTTATGTGGTTAGCATCCTTAGGGGTGGTCTAGGATGTCTCTGCACATGGTTAGCACGCTAACCTAAGACACAGTAGCTCGTGGGAGTTATTTCGTTAGTTTAACGTATGTGTCCGTGTCTTATCGGAAAGTTTATTAACTTCATGCGTTATGGTTTTGTGTGATTCTAGGATTACTTGCGGGGACTTCGGACCCAGTTAGGAAGGGGAAGTTCGTGGTCGGATTCACATAGCTTGAGACCATTCGGTGAGTAGATTTAACATCTACGGGACAATCGCCTGTATAGCGTTAAACGCCGATGGCTAAATTCAAGTGACAATACCATGTGTTGTATGCTTATATATTGTGATTTGTACATAAGTATCGTATTGTGCACCCTATTACCTGTTGTACATTGACATATCATTAATAGGAAACTGCACCATTACTAACGGTTCATGTTACACGAGCATTGATTCATATGCCCACACACACCATTGGTAATTGCCATGTCACGCACACTATAGAATTTGCCATGAATAACTACCTGTACCACATTCATAATTGACAGTAAGACATTGTTCATTATATTTGTATGCATCATGTTAGCATCATACCTACATTGCTATAGTGTCATATTCTCATATGATGTTTCATGAGATTTTTGTTTCGTGGATTTAGGAAACCACAAAGTACATTTTGAAAACTTGAATTATTTAAAAGGTCAGTTTTCCTTGATATGATATTTCGTGTCCAACATGGGATTCTCGGTTCTGAGTGATGAGTCTACCTGATTCGAACAGTGAGGAGGAATTGTCTGCGGGTACATGGTGGGCCCGGTAAGGTATCCCGGGACAAGAAGATCGTATAGAAAAGCGATGAGCCCGGCAGGGGAGCACTATCTACCGGTGACTTTATGGAAACTCGGTGGATATCCAGAGGTTACCGTTCGGAGTTATATGATGAGATGGATATGAAGGACGATCAGAGTGACGACGCCTGAGATATTGGGATTTGAGTGCCATTGATTGATATCGGTTTTGATGATGATTTATTAACGGTACCGTATTTTATCCCACATTCAGGACTTATTATGACATGGTCTTTTATATTGTTGTTGTACCTTGATCATGATTATGTTGCATTCCACATTGTTATACATATGCCATCATGACTGCATACTTAGGATTTGTCGCTTTTTCATGCATACTTGTGATTACTTGTATGATGTTATTTACTACTCATGAGTTGGCAACTCACCCCCGTTGTGCCACAGTGTTTTGCAAGGTTGATCCACAGTGTAGTTGAGGCGGGCACTCTACTTCTTCTATTTCTGCGGATACCGCTACTTTTAGGCTTGACATATTTTGTAAGTGGGTGGCGAGTACTCATGTGCTTCTTTTGTACTCTTATCCATGTATCTGGTACTCTCTATCTACCATATGTATGTATTGACTTAGAGACGAGACTGATAGATTCGATATTGTATTATATGTGGCTTTGGGTGTCGTGCTTATGTGAGCCGACTTTTGTATTATGTTGCGATGTTGTTTCTTTTCATATTCGTTTATTTCTTCGCCTTTGGCGTCGTATATCTGTTGTGGTTGTGTTCCACCTTTAGGCGTGAGTTGTTCTCTTAAGTGGGGATGTTATTTTTACATATCATGTTTTGTATCCATTTTCGGATAAGTTTTTACGAAAGAGATGCTGCCGAAATTTTAAGCAACAACTTGAAATTTTAAAGAGGTTGATATTTTGAAACTAATGTTTTACACTCTACTTCAATTCACCATTTAGATTTCTAGGTTTTTCGGCTTACTTGAATTTCGTTACGCCTTTAGACGTTGCGAGATTTAAGTGCCGGTTGCGTGCCTAAATTAGGTTATGACAGCTATAGAGACTCTATTTTCCACATGTCTATGATCGACACGGAATCTTTCAAAAAAAAACCTTTTAAAATCATTTCCAAAAGACGGGACGTATAGTTTAAACGAAATGCATATTTTCTTTACAATCAACGTCCGCTACTTGTGCCGTGATATACTCATCATACAACTATTTTGAAAGGATTTCACATACATTAGATATTTCGACTATTTTTATATGATTGCATATGAATGTGTTCTATATACGTATTATAACCTTGATTGTGTTTATGCTTGGACGTGTGTTATAGTTATTGCACTACGGCAACGGTGATTGTAATTTGACACCGTTGTGTGTGCGCGCGCGCGCACACACAGTGAGTTATCGATGATTAATGATTGTTATCGTTTCATTTCGCGATTATGCATATTTCTTCCGGGACTCATATGCTTTCAGATACTTATGCTTATGTTGTGCCCGTACCGGGAAAGATATTGATTACTTAATGATGACATGATAACTACACATACTTATATTCATCACATGCTAGGATGGGGTTATATGAGCTGTACATAAGGGCTTTTTATCATTATTTTCCATCGCTTGAACTCTAGTTCGACGCATGCTTATTTACCCTCCTTGAAATACACATTTATCAGCATTTGTTTCACTGCTTATCCATACGACTTCTATCTTGTTATATAAATTTATTCATAAGTTGGCAACTCACCCCCGTTGTGCCATAGTTCTTTACAGGTTTGACCACTTGGATCAATAGTGTCTTGTTTCGCACATCTGCTTTCTTGTGGGCGTGGTTGCATGTATTTTTGAACTAGGTGGGTTAGCATTTGTATCGTCAATACCTTGTACCTTATTTGTATCTAAAAGTACTCTATCAAAGACTTAGTCTAGTGTATTTATCGAGACCTTAGAGGTTGTAGTTGTAGTCGAACTCGTGTGGGGTCGGCTTGAAGTATATATGTTGTTTACTTTTCGCTTGTTGATCCTTCTCCTTTTGGCGCCGTGTATATTATTGTGTGGTTTGTGCTTCCGCCATGTGGGCGTTGATCTAGCTCCACTGTGAGGATGCTTATGTATTTATTATCAATGTACATGTTTTTCTTCAAAATTTATAAAGGAGGCGCTCTCCGTTTTTCAAATATCTTTTCAAAACAAGCTTTACTTCTTTTTTTCAAACTTTTCTTAAAAAACTTCACCTCCATTTTAGCATTTTATTATCTATTTCTCTTATATATGGTTTAGGATCCTGGTTTTGGAATACTTAGGTTATGATGGGGTCCACTTGACTTCATGTAATACTTGTACCGGTCATGTGCCATTTTCGGGTCGTGAAAAAGTTGGTATCAGAGTATTAGATTTTACCTTTATCGGGTCTAAGTATAACCATATGGGGTCTAGGTTGCAACATTTTGAAACTTAGGCCTAACCTTACAGAACTTAGACTTGATTTTGGGGGTATTAGACCCGAACTTCGTTTTCCTTTGTTGAGTTTAGGTTTGTTAGTGTTTGGTGCTCGTGCCGTGGAGGCCGCGGCCAAGGCGGAAGCGAAAACAAAAATATTATGTAAGCACCAAACACGCATATCCTAGGATTCGATCCAAACACCTAAAACTAGTAAACATAAACAAGCAAGGGTATGGAAATAAAGCCTTCGATGCCTGTCCACCTAATTGTGGAAGACCCCTCCAAGCTCCTAGACGCCGGGTACGCGCTTGAAAAGCAACCACCGTCACCGAAGAAGATTCACTTGAGGGAAACCGTAAGAGGCTCCGATTGACGATCCAAATTTGCTAAGGATAGATTGTGTGTGATGTAGGAATTTTTCCACTAATTTTTCTCTCAAAAATCCTTGCTCAAGAGAGAGCAAGAAGAAGGAGAAGGAAGAGGTGAGCAAAATGGCCAAGTCTTGAGTCATGAAGCAACTCAAGAAAAAATGTAGAATGAAAAAATCATCAAGTGTAGAAAATTAAATGGCTTTGCTTTTTCAACCATGGTTCAATAATGCAACCATAATGATTATATCATTTTAAAATCCAAAGCCATGAATTTCTACATGTTCACAACCATGCTTCATGCTTCCTCACTTTCCACCTCATTTCCATTTATTTTTCTAAATAGAAAAATAAATATGAAGTGTCCTTCTAGAAGCATTCTTATATAAATACGAAATACTTCACCCGGTATATGTATCACTACATATACGCGTATCCGTATAAAAATACGGATAGCACCAAAGAGAGAAAATAAATATTGAATAATAATACTAAAAATATATATATCAATATATATATATATATAAATTATTAAATCAAAACCTGATTTAATAATCCGGCTTAATTCTAAGCCGGCTAGTATTATCAACCGTCCGATTAAAGTCCGTATATCCCGTACAAGTTTATAATTGGACCCCTGAATGTACCAACATATGGATCCTACATCTATCGCCTGAACCGGGAAAACCCTCTGTGTGGGACTCTAAAAACTCGACAATACACGGGCAGTGGGTTTAACAACAAGCACGTCGGCGGCACTAGCTGTACGTAACGGCTACCCAGGTACTTGCCGAAAGGGGGGTCGACAATCAAGTATGCTGTTACCCTACTGAGCCTGAATGTGACAATCTCCGTACAGTCTGATCTCTTCGTCTAAGAGTATCACATATCATGTCTACGGGGTAGATAACGTAAGACCCCTACTAACCCGATAAGTTATGTCTGAGCCAAGCTTATCACCAACAGAGATACCACTGATCAACTATCAATAAATCTCATCCACCGTGGCCATTGATTTCTAGTGATAGAAGACTGAACACAGCACGATATCGACTCCTAATACCAGGAAAGACGAATCCCTGATAATTGACCACTGCCTTCATGTGTCTCGGGACTGTCCTTAATAAAAACTTGTTTGCACGACTCCTTTGAGCCGTGGTAGGGTAGTAATCAAAGTACAGTGGGAACTCACACGAGACAAATGACGATCTCAGGCCAAAGGACTAACATGTACTCATGCCACCTGAGAAATTCCATCTGACGATAGATATAATACCATCTAGAAGTTCTCGGTTAGTCCGTCCGGTGTACTCACCTCCAGTGTGCACCTGTATACCATCTCAGGTGACATAACACCAATGGCTTGTGAGACCGGCCACCGCCACTCGTCGGGGTCTAGAAATGTATACACTAGTCTACTCCGGAATATCGATACCCAGTCTCGATACTCCCACGACTAGGGATATTTAAGGATGTGCTTATGGACAACCCAGCTCTCACATATATGATCGCCATCATAATACTGGCTGTCAAGTAACAATCCTACAGGCTTAATCAATGATGAAGAAAAACCAGATAGCATACTATCATCTCGAGTAAGACTGTTATACCTGTATAGGTCCTCCTTCAATTATCATAATCGTCTACTTGCAATCACAATAATTGCCTTGAGGGTACTATATCCAACAAGGTTTGACTATGCAGAGTCTAGGGTATGAAATTTTGAGACTTAGGATTAACCTTGCGAAACTTAAACTTGACATTAGGGGTCTTAAACCCGACGATTAGACTTGTAGGCTACCCTTGGTATGATAGAATAGGTAGCTTAAGTAGAGCTATGTACTGTACGTATATTCCGCGACATACTTACGACACGACACTCTGCTTAAGTAACCTTAGGATATATATATTTCAAGTTCTTCATATTGGATATGTATGCCCTAGAGTCCATTTATTATATAAGATGTTGAGGATATATATGTACAAGACAGTCTTTCTCGATATAATAGTATGCTATTTGGTTTGTCTTTATCTTAACATGTGTATATGTTCTAATTGTTATTTCATATCGCTAATACATGTTGATAAAGCCCGTAGGATTCTTGCTTGACTACTAGCGTTGTGATGGCAATCTTACTTGTAGGGGCTGGGTAGTCTATAAGCACATCCTTAAATTGTCCCTAGTCGTAGGATTATCGAGACTGGGAATTCATGCCCCAGAGTAGACTAGTGTATACATTTCTTATTCTCGTCAGGGGAAATGGTCGGTCACATAGCCATTGGTGTACATCACTAAAGATTGTATACATGTGCTCATTAAATTATGAGTTACACTGGACGGACACGCCAGGAGTTACTGGTTGGTACTATACCTTATGTTAGATAGCAGTTCTCTAGTGTCATGAGTTCATGGTAGTCTGTCGACCTGAGATCGTCATTTGTCTCGTGTGAGTTCCCACTGTACTTTGATTACTATCCTACTACGGCTCTACTGAGTTGTAAAAAAAGGTTTTAGTTATGTACATTCCCGAGCCATATGGATGCAGTGAGTGATTGTTAGGGATTCGTCTCTCCCAGTTGACCAGAACCATAAGTCCCTGGCCAGAGCAATTGAGATTTACTGATAGTTAGATCAGTAGTTTCTCGGATGGTCTTAAGCCACATCGGCATGAATTATCGGATTATTAGGGGTCTGCCGTTTTCCACCCCCTAGACTTAATATGCGATACTCTCAGACAAATAGACTAGACTGTATGGAAATTGTCGCAGACAGGCTTAGTAAGGATACGAACGAGTTTGCTTTTCGGCCTTCCTTGCGACAGATACCTGGGTAGTCGTTACGTACATCTAATTCCATTGACGTGCTTGTGGTTAAACCCACTGTTGGCGTATTGTCAAGTCTTTAGTGTCCCATACGGAGGGTTTTCCCGGTTCAGGAGAAACGATGTAGTGTGCGTATTATGTTACATATTGGAGTTCAATTAAATACATGTATTTTATACACGTACTTTAATCGGACGTTTTGGTAATACTAGCAGATTTGAAAGATAGCCGAATATGTGAGATGGTATTTTATTGCTCTCTTTTAGGGTATTTGTATTTTAACACGAATACGATATTAAGACGAATTCGTGTATTTGTATGAATACGGGTATTTGTGTCATAATACAAATACGGGTATTTTTATCTTAATATGAATATGAGTATTTTGTATTTTCGATACAAATACGGTATTCTTATTTTGATAGAAATACAGGTATGCGTATTTGTTACAAATACGAGTATTTATGGATGTGTGTGTGTGTGTACATATGAAGTGGCTTCTCTTTTATTCTCATCTCTTCTTGAATTTTTAAAGAAGTGTGTGGATTTGTGACTCACACTTGTGAGTCACAAATCCACTCACTTGACTTTAAAAGTTTAATAAGAGAAAATAGAAAAAGAGATGACAGTTATTTTTTATAGTTAGCCATTTCTCATTCTCATCTTCTTCTCTACTTCTTCTCACTTGAGTTTTGTAAAGAGAAAAAGAAAAAGATCAACCTTGAGAGACTTAGGACTACATCCATAAGCATCAATTCCTAGCAAGCCTTGATCTTTAGTTGCTTCATTAGTTTACTAGTTAAAATTAGAGCTTGAATCGATATTCTCGGGTGGATCATTTTTAACGTAAGAAGACCGCTTTGCAAACTTGATCAAGAAGTCCTAGGAGCTCAAGAAGAAGACCATTCAAGACCCGAAGGACACGTCTTCAAAGATTTTAGTCCTTAACTGAGTAGAATAGCTCTCTTGGTTTTACTAGTTTAGTGTTTGGATTCGATTTCCAGGGTTTTAGTTTCTAGCACTCACTTTAAATTTAATTTTTTCGATTCCGCAAAGGCCGTAATTGTAACGGAATGAGCACTAGAAATTTACACTGGTATCAGAACCACCCAAACACTTAAACTATTAGTAGACGATACTTATGTTTCGAAACTGAAAAAGCTCCGTATTTCAAACAAGTTTCTCTTAAAATTTTTTAGCCTCCGAAATTTTTTTAAAGTATTGCAGACGACACTACATGGTGTAAGATTGTAACAGGAGAAGCACAAGACTATAATATTTTACAGTGGCCGCTATTTTATTCAATTTAGCCGTAAATAGAAACCAGAGCATAAGCTCTGGCATCGTGCTTCTTCCAGTGTCTTGGGTATTGGATTTAGGGTTTTTGGTATACTTTATTTTTGCCCAGATTTCATCTAATGTTATCTTTGTATGTGGGCAACACAGAATGTTTTAAAGTAAAAATTGAAGCATTGTTGTCTATCTTTGTGTTTGCAAACGTTGGCTAATTGCCATATGTCGATTAGAAAAGGTTGCGCATATCTTGCTTCAGTTGTGATTGTGATGGATTGATGGATCGTTATGTGAAAAGCCCCGTGTGAATCTAGATGAGAAATTGATGTAATTTGTGTAATATTTTGATGTGTTATTCTTTTGGGACACATCAGAGTTGAGCTTGATGTCACCGTTTGTATATATTTCATTTATGTATTTAGGATTGACCTGTGGAGGAGTGCTCAAGTTGCCGGATTCTAGAAAAACACACAGTAGCCCACTCATGATATTGAGGGAGGGATACCCCATTTCTAGGATTGGCGGGTAGCTTTCCGCACTCGTAGTGGTCAAGGATCATTCACGCTCAGGCTATTCATGTTGGGTTATGCCAGCGCCCTGGCCATCTACTGTGACCATTTGAGGAACAAAAATTTTCAAAACTGGCGCTAGAACAACCCTTTAACCCGGATCTTCCATAAACCTAAAGCTAGCAAACTAAAGAGGAGTTTAGAATGGTTATACCGAATGATCCGAGTCCTTCGGTCTTCTACCATCTTCTTAAGCTCCTAGAGGCCACCCTGATCAAACTTGATCGCCAGTCTCCCTCCATCGAAGATGATCCACCTGAGGATTTGTAGTTCGAGCTCCAACCTCATAGCCGAGGTAACTAGGGTACCTAGTTCGCCAAACTAGATAGCCGAGAGGATGTTGAATCTAATGATGGATTAATTTGTCTCCAAACAGCCTAGGTTTCTCAACACATGAAACATTTAGGGTGGAGGTAGAAGAAGAAGCTTGAGGATGAGAGAGTGAAGCAACCATGAAAAAAATGGCTAAGTGCTGTGAACCAATGAATAATCTCAAGCCTCAAAAAATATCTCACAACACAAAGCAAAATGAAGCATACCATAATAGTGAATCATGTGTCACCCCAGAATCACCCCATGAGTCACAAAGCGTGCCATGCTTCAATAAATGAAAATGCACAACTCATCCTCCACCTCATTAACCATTTAACTTAAATGGTTAAAAACTAAATGAGGTGTCTTCTTCTAGAAGCACCTTGTAATAAGTTATAAGAATACCCCTCATCCGTATATACATACCCGTATCCATATTCTGAAAAATACAAATACAAAGAGACAAAAATAATCCAATAATATAATACTAGGATCCGGCTTAAACCAAAGCCCTAGTATTATTCGTCCGAATCATGATATGTGCACAAGTGCATGTATATGATCAAACCCTGCCGTAAAACCATACGGCCCGTACATCGTTTCTTCCGAAGCAGGAAAACCCTCTGTATGGGACTCTAAAGACTTGTCAATACGCTGGCAGTGGGTTTAACCACAAGTACGCCAGCGGCACTAGCTGTACGTAATGGCTACTCAGGTATTGAGCGAAAGGAAGGCCGACGAGCAAACTCATCTGAACCCCTATTGAGCCTGCCCGTGACAATCTCCGTACAGTCCGGTCAGTTCGTCTAAGAGTATCGCATATCGAATCTAGGGGGTGGATAAAGTCAGACCCCTAATAACGTGATATTCCGTGTTGGTATGAAGCCTATCACCAACTGAGAAACTACTGATCCAAATTAGTAATTCTCGACTATCTTGGCCAAAGATTTCTAGTGATGGCCACCCGTGCACTACACGGTATCAACCCCTAATACCAGGAGAGAAGAATTCCCGATGATCCGCTCACTGCCTCCATATGGGTCGAGACAATATCCAAATAAAACCTGTTTGCACGACTCCTTTGAGCCGTGGTAGGGTAGTAATCAAAGCACAGTGGAAACTCACACGAGACAAATGACGATCTTAGGTCGACAGACTAACCTGTACACATGTCACCTGTGAACTGCTATAAGTTAAGTAACCTTATGTTGAAGACCCGAGACCCCATGGCGAATACGGATATCATATAAAGCATTGTATTTTTGTTGTTTCTGGAGTGATAAGTTTAATTGATGGGACCACATTAATTTTGATTAATGCAAGAAAATAAACCTAATAAGAAGTCGTTAGAACACATTTTAAAACCACTCGGTTTTCTTCAAAATAAATCGTTTTAAAACCGGAGCCTAAACCACTCCATTTTAAAGCCACTCGTTCCTTCAACATTATCAAGTTCATTACGTTCAAGATTTTCTACAACCAGCTGTAGCCCTCCGTCATTTCAGATAAATTTCAATTAGTATTCAAGTTATGTATTTTGGCCTTCGTCAAGGCATTGTGTTTGGTAGTTAGGGGATACTTATCTATAGCATAAAGAAATGTATTAATCTAGGATAGATGTACAACTATTTTGGTCTTTATCAAGGGTTAGTATGAATGGGTCCAGATTAATCAAGAAATGATAGGTTGAACTTGACTTGCGACTTATGATATTTTGGCCTTTATCAAGGTCATAAGCGCTTGGGGAAAAAATCACATCGGGAGTTTCAATTAAACGGGAAACTTGCTAGATTTGTATACCTTCTGGAGTGTGGTGGTTTTGGTAGGCTTCGTTCAAAATTATCACACAATGATAGTTTCGTCTCGATTCTCACTGTGAGTAATATTTACTCTTCGGGAGATTTTTTTCACTTTACAACCAGCTAAACTTAGTAAGTGCCTAGAAAGGTGTCAGCGGGACAACGCCTCCAGGGAAAATATGTCACGCCCCGCTCTCCAAACTACATAAATACGAGAGCATAACAAAGCCAGCCATGCTACCTACCTAAGGAAATATCCTTCCATAGTCATATTACGGCTGTCAATCGGTAATCAAGAACAATATAATAAAAATCTATTTCTAAACATATCCAATAACTACGATAAACAATAATAGGAAACGATAAAAATAATAGGAAACGATAGCGAAAGCAATAAAGATCCAAGAAAATAAAAGAATACATAAACCATAAATAAGAACTATATCGGTGGAATGATCCTCACTGATCGACAATCTTATCGAAGTACTCACGATCTTCCTGTGCTAACGGGTGTTAAGAGGAAGAAAAAGGATTTTGGTTTTTTAGAGAGAGATAGTAGTGGGTAAATTAATATAGGATTATGCACACAACTTCCCCGACAAACAGTATAAAGATCAACAAGATTTGTTTGCCTTAAACTTATCATATCTTTATTACAAACTATCATACTAAAATATATATTGTTACAATCTAATACTCGACAATATATATTATATGAATATTAATATAAGATATTACTAGATTAGCAAACAAATGTTAAATGCTCATAAAATGAAATATTTTTAAACCGTATAAGTTAACATGCATGCGGGTCGGGTGTTTACCCAAATCATAAAGCAATCAGAACTAGGGATCAAGACAAGATAAAAATATGGTTATTATGAATAACTATCCAAACATCAATCATAACCTAACACAATTGATAACATAAAAACCCCAACACATCTATTTATTAAAATTAATAAATTATAATCGTGCCATAATGTTACAAAATAGGTTACTCTTAATTAAGAAACTTCACGAAAGTGTTGGAAATGCTCCCTAGAAATACCGACACCCCACCTGGCTAAAAGGTTAAGCAAATTTATAGGGTGCGATTAATCCTGACTAATTTTTCTTTTAAGGTTTGAACGAGATTTCGAAAAAACAGTGAGAGCCATCCTGTTTAGATAAACTAATAACCAATCTAAATTTGTAAGAGTATATGCTGAGTGTTTCTTTTCTCTCTCCTAATTGCAGCGACCATGATGGGACTTAAGCTTTTATTATATAAAAATATACTGGCGGGGCCAAATTATAAAAATTGGCTGAGTAATGTCTAAATAGTCCTTACTTATGATAAGATTTCTTATGTCCTCACAGCTACTACCCCTGTCCTAGGTCCTGATTCTACAGTCGTCGATATTGAAGTTCGTAAGACTTGGGATCTTGACTGCGCCAAAGCCAAGTGCCTCATGCGGGCCTCCATGAATTATAAATATCAGAGGCGGCATGAGAAGATGGACTTGTTTTCCATCTTCTTCCATACCGGACAATTATATGGAGAGCAATCTTGTATCGCAAGATAAGAGATCTCGAAGAAACTCTTTCAGGCGAGATTGGCTATAGGATCACCAGTTGAGGAACACGTCCTAAAGATGATCAGCTTCATTAAAGAGCTCGTGGACCTTAGGACCACGTTAGAGAACGAGTTATCACTGACTTTATTCTGTAGTCCCTTCCCTCCACCTATACCCAGTTCATATTGAATTTCAATATGCAACGAGTGGAAGTTACACATCCGGAACTTCTTAACATGTTGAGGAGTGCAGAGGGCACATTGAAAAAATCTAAGGAAACACACGTTCTAGTTGTTAGATAACCTTTTTCCACTAAATCCATGGCTAAGACTAAGAGGAAGAAGAAGAAGGCCCTCATCAAACCAAAAGGAGGTGTGCAGAAGGTGCAGGGGAAAGGAAAGGCAAAGATTGGGGGAACAGCAACAGGAAAGGAGGAATGTTTTTATTGTCATAAGAAGGGACATTGGAAGAAAGATTGCTGGGCTTTGAAAGCAAAGAATCAGGATACGAAGAAAGTTGTGGTTTCGGTTTCAGATGCGTTCATGATTGAAAACTTTTTCTCTATAAACTCTACTTCTTGGGTATTAGATACCGGGTTAGGATCTCATATTTATAATTCTTTGCAGGCGCTGAGAAGCCGTAGAGTTTTGAGGAAAGGTGATATGAGCCTCAGGGTTAGCAACGGAGCAAGTGTAAATGCTGTTGCGGTAGGAGATTATCACCTTGGGTTGATGAGTGGGCATATTTTAGTTTTGCATAACTGATTTTGTGTACACAGTATGATGTGTAATATTATATCAGTGGCTTTGTTAACTAATAAAGGATATAATTTTGCACTTGAAAGCAATATCATAAACATTCACTTAAATCATGAACTGATTGGGTCAGGTATACTAGATAACGGAATATGCATACTCAATCAACATCAAGTTTTCAACGTCCAAAACTCACTTAAAAGAAAGACTCCAAAATTAAATCAAACTTTCTTATGGCATTTTAGACTTAGTCATATCAATGAAATACGATTAACTAAGTTACATAAAGATAGATATTTAGATCTGTTTGAATATCTAATCTTATACAACCTTTCAATCATTTATCAAAGGAAAGATGACTAAAACTCTATTCACTGGACACGGAAAAAGAGCCATTGAGCTCATGAGACTCATACACAGCGACGTGAATGGTCCGATGTCTACACATGCAAGAAGTGGTTATTCCTACTTCATTATTTTTATCGATGATTTCTTAAGGTGTGGACATGTATTCTTGATGAAATATAAATCTGAGACCTTTGAGAAATTTAAGGAGTATAAGAATGAAGTGGAAAAACAAACAGGCAAAAGTATCAAGACACTTCAATCAGATCGGGGTGGAGAAAACTTAAGTGCCGAGTTTCTTGAATGTTTAAAAGAGAATGGAATTCTCTCTCAGCTTACTCCTCTATACACACCACAACAGAATGGTGTATCAGAAAAACAGAATCATACCATATTAGATATAATGCATTCCATGATGCGTAGTGCTGAGTTGCCACTATCTTTCTGGGGTTTTGCACTTGAATCACCTGCATACCTATTGAATAAAATTCCAACTAAGTCAGTACCTACCTCTCCATATGAAATGTGGAGTGGGATGAAACCATGTCTTAAGTATCTTAAGATATGGGGGTGTACAACTTTTTTCAAATAGCAACATTTGGACAAGATTGAGGCACGATCAATATTGTGCAAGTTTGTGGGATATCCAAAGAATTCAAGGGGGTAACTTTTCTATTACGCTGAGGAAATAAAAGTATTTGTTTCTTGACATGCCCACTTTTTGGAAACTCGGTTTTCTGAAAAAGAACTAGTGGGAGCGCTATAGAACCGGAAGAAATTTCAGAACCACAAACTATTACTGAAGACTTAGTAGAACCTAAAGTTTTAAAAGAACACGACATACCTACGCCACTCCGTAGATCTAGTAGGTAGTCTCATCCGCCCTGGATATACTATGGTTTTCTTATAGACGAGATCGAGAGGATTGCATCATCGATGACGATGAGCCTACTAGTTTCAGTAGGCTATCACGAGCAGAGACTCAGTGAAGTGGCTGGATGCTATGCAGTCCGAGATGGAATTCATGTACACTAACAAAGTTTGGACTTTAGACGTTGCACCTCCAGGGGTAAAACCCGTAGGCTGCAAATGGATCTTCAAAAAGAATATTGGTGCAGATGGACAGGTGGAAACCTATAAGGCTGGAGTTGTTGCAAAAGGTTTTCGTCAAAAAACAGGTCAAAAGGTTTTCGTCAAAAACCAGGTTTGGATTATGACGAAACATTTTCTCCAATAGCTATGCTTAACTCCATTCATATCCTACTTACCGTTTGTAGGTAGACGCTAGTGCTTGCATATTAAAATAGCGTCTATGCGGAATACGAAATGAAAATTTTCGAAACGAGAGCATGAACTCTACAACCTAGAATCGAATCCAAACACCAAACTAGAAATAAACTAGAAGGAGTTAACTACTAGGTTTTTGATTACAACCTTTGTAGCCGTTTTCTTCATCTTCTTTCCACTTCCTGAGCTCCTTAGGTCGTCGGGAAAGAGCTTGAGAGTCGGTCTTCTTTGCCGAAAATGATCCACCTTGAAAGAAACCTAACTTAGGCTCTATCTTCATAACAGAAACCTAGTGAAGCAACTAGTGATCAAAACTTGCTAAGAATTGATCACTAAGATATAGTAGAGGCTATCTCTAAGTGTTTCTCTCTTTATCTTTTCCTTTCTCTTTTTTCAAAACTCGAGAGGAGAGGAAAATGATGATAATGGTGATGAGCAAATGAGAAAGCAAGCATGGCTCAAGAATGAATCATCATCTCTTTTCTCTTTCTCTCTTTTCTTTTAATTTATGAATGAGTGGGTTGTGACTCACCATGGTGAGTCACAAGCCCACACCATTTACAAATATTTAAGAAGAGAGGAGAAGAAAATGAGAGGCCACCTCATTGTACACATATACATATGTATATGTATATATATAAATACACTAATACAAGTATATGCTATAAATACATACACCCATATTCGTATCAAAATATGAATACCCATATTCGTATAAAATACGAATACCTGTATTTGTATCAAGACACGAATACACGTATTTATACAAATACTCATATTCGTATAAATATCATATTCTGTCAAAATATGAATTCCCAAAAGAGAGATACTAAAAAGAGATGTATAATACTAGCACACATTAAATCCAAAATGTGACAACCTGGCTATCTTTCAAACCGGCTAGTATTAATAAAATGTCCGATTAAAAGTACGTGTACAAAAACACATGTTTTAATCGAACCACGTATGTATCAAAATACGTACAATACATTGTTTCACCCAAGCTGGGAAAACCCACTGTATGGGACTTTAAAGACTCGACAATTCACTGGAAGTGGGTTTAACCATGAGCAGGTCAGCGACACTAACTGTACGTAATGGCTACCCAGGTATTGAATGAAAGAAAGGCCGACAAGCAAACTTTTCCGTATCCCTACTGAGCCTGAAAGTGACAGTCAGCATACAATCTGGTTTGTTCTTCTAAGAGTATCAAATATCGGGTTAGGGGGTGGATTAAGTCAGACCCCTAATAACACGACAAGTCGTGTCGGTGTGAAGACCAACAGCCACTGAGAAACTACTGATCCAAATCAGTAATTCTCGTCCACCTTGGCCAAGGATTTCTGGTGATGGCCACCCGCACACAGCGCGACTTCTACCCTAATACCGGGAGAGACGAATCCCCGACGGTCTGCTTACTGCCTCCATGTGGCTCAGGACTGTACCCAACTAAAACCTGTTTGCATGACTCATAGAGTCATGGTATGGTAATAATCACAGCAAAGTGGGAAGTCACACGAAAAAACGACAATCTCAGGTCGACAAACTAACCAGTACTCATGTCACTAGAGAACTGCTACCTGACACTAGGTATAATACTATCTAACATGTTCCCGGTGAATCCGTCCAATATAGCTCATAACCCAATGAGTACCTATATACTATCTTTGAGGACTTACTAACACTAATGGGTATGAGACCCGCCATCTGTAAGTGTGTTGTGCTCACGCCGCGGAAGCCGCGGTCAAGACGGAAGCGAAAACAATGATTTTTAGCAAGCACAAAACACATATCCCCTAGGAATTAAACCATACAACTAAACTAGCAAACTTACATACAAGGTTTAGGGATACTACTTTCAACGCGTGTCTACTTAATCGTGGGAGACAGCTTCAAGCTCCGTGTATGTCGTCCGGATTGAGCTTGAATGGCGACCTCTCTTATCAAAGATGATACATCCGAGAGAACCGATCCAAGCTCCGGCTTCACCTAGTGAAGCAATCGACGCTCCAAGCTCGCTACGAATGGAGAGTGGGGATGTAGGAATTTTCCACTATCCTTTTCTCTCTATTTCTAAGCTCAAGAGAGTATCTAAGATGAAAGAGGAGGAGGTGAAGAAGTTAGCCATGACATAAAAAAAATGGCTAAGTCTAAAGCGTAGAAGAAAATCAAAGTACAAAGAATATGGCTCATATTTTTGCAACCATGAAAGAATAGAATACCCAAACGATTTTTCCAATATTAAAAACCAAGGCCATACCTCTCTACCATACTTCTTTACACCTCATCATCCACCTCATTTTTTATTTTCTTTATAAATAAAAATCAACAAATGAAGTGTCCATCTTCTTGAACAAATTTCGTATAAATACGGAATATAACCCCGTATACGTATCGAAATACATATACGTGTATCTGTATAAAAAAAAAGAATAGCCAAGAGAGAGAAAATGAATAGTGAACAATAATACTAGAATATAGATATTAAAAATATATAAATAAATTATTAAATCAAAACCTGACTTAATAATCCGGCTTAATCCTAAACCGTTAGTATTATCAACCATTCAATTAAAGTCAGTGTAGTCTGTACACGTATTTAATCGAACCTCTTGTATGTACCAACATACGTCATCTACAACATATCTCCTTAACTGGGAAAACCCTCTGTGTGGAACTCTAAAGAATCAACAATATGTTGGCAGTGATTTACTGGATAAATCCAAAAACCAAAAGCACGTCAGCGGCACAAACTGTATGTAACGGCTACCTAGGTATCTGCCAAAAGAGAGGTCGACAATCAAGTCTGTCCGTACTCTACTGAGCCTGAATGTGACAATCTCTGTATAGTCCGGTCTCTTTGTCTAAGAGTATCGCATACCGGGTCTAGGGGTGGATAACGTCAGACCCCTAATAACCAGATAAGTCGTGTTGGAGTCACGCTCTTCACCTTCCGAGAAACTACTGAACTCATATCAGTACATCTCATCCACCGTGTCCATGGATTTAATGATAGCCAACCGAACTCAATGCGACATTGACTCTTAATACCAGGAGAGACGAATCTCTGACAATTACTCGCTGCCTCCATGTGGCTCAAGAGTATACCCAACTAAAACCTGTTTACATGACTCATTTGAGCTATAGTAGGGTAGTAATCAAAGTACAGTGGGAACTCACACGAGACAAATGACGATCTCAGGTCAAAATACTAACATGTACTTATTCCACTAGAGAACATCCATCTGATGATAGATATAATACCATTTAGAAGTTCTCGGTGAGTCCGTCCTGTGTACTCACTTACAGTGAGCACCTGTATACTATCTTAGATGACATAACACCAATGGCTTGTGAGACTGGCCACCTCCCCTCGTCGGCGTCTCGAAACGTATACACTAGTCTACTCCGGAATATCGATGCCTAGTCTCGACACTCCCACGACTAAGGACATTTAAGGGTGTGCTTATGGACTACCCATCTTTTACGTATATGATTGCTGTCATAATAATGGTAGTCAAGAAAGTATCATATGGGCTTCATCATTATGTTTTAGCGACACGTAATAACAATTAAAACGTGTCCATATCAATGATAAAGATAAACCAGATAGCAAACTATCATCTCGAGTAAGATTGTTCTACCTATATAGGTTCTCTTTAATTATCATAATCACGCGCCTGCAATTACAATAATTGCCTTAAGGGCACTATATCCAACAATCTCCCACTTGCACTTAAGGTTAATTATTACAGTATCGCATACCCACATCCCGTGTACGATCGAATACCCAATTTATGTACTAATCAGTTCGCAAAGCATGTCTGTGAAACATCCATGTTCGAGAAATAGCCTCAGTAAGTGGATCCGCTACAATGTTCCAACATCCTCTCTCAATAACTCAACTTTGCGGAGATGAACAGTCTCTTGAACTTAGCGATACACCGCCATAAGAATTTGTCTAGATACTTGATGGGACCAACTTCATAA
Source organism: Agapanthus africanus (assembly GCA_030015575.1). Lineage (NCBI taxonomy): Eukaryota > Viridiplantae > Streptophyta > Magnoliopsida > Asparagales > Amaryllidaceae > Agapanthus > Agapanthus africanus. Next base: position 349,243,824 of record JASDDO010000016.1, on the reverse strand, counting down.
ATGAACAAGTTTATCCAACAAACTTCTTTGGCTGTATCCTCTGTTGAGTCATAACCAACATCCTGCACCATGCTTACCTCAGTATCCCTATTGGAACCATATCCAATATACTGATCCTTAAAAGAAGCTAAACTCAAAACTCTAACAGCATTTCGGTCATCCAGGTCACCTTGGAAGCCTGAAACGATAACCGCCTCCTGGAGGAGGCTGTCGTTACCATATACCAAGAACATCCTCTTATGTTCATAATTGCTTCCCATTGTTTCTCCAGAATTGGATTAATATCTGCTTACTATAGCAAGTGTATAAGCAACATCCGGTTTCGTACCAGAATTTGCATGATTGACTCAATTACCTAAGCAAATAATAGTCATTCATACCAGTCCCTCTCCTCATCAGTCTAGAAAATATCTCTTTAGAGAGGGTGACTTCATCACCTGTGGGTACACTACCACGTCATGAGTTGTCCATTCTAAATACTTTTAGAATGTTATCTGAGTACCCAGATTGGGACACTTCCCAAATCTAGATCTAAAACCACAGATCTAGTCACCAGAATCCCTGATATATTATCGATATCTAACGTGGAGAAAACACTATGTGACAACCAAAGTTTGACCGATTGTAGTATAGGAATATCACTTCCTATTTGGAGTATGCCATCCAAATCCAAGGACAGTACTCTCTACAACCTTCTTACTAGGTTCATCTATTGTTTTGATGAAGTAAATCACCTTGATTGTCAAATCAAAACAGATAATCCGTCTCCACTATGCATGCTTTAGTCTACGAGTAGACATAAGCAACTTACACACCTTTCACTGCTCCCAATGACTACGATAACCCTCTGGCAAAGTCATATACATGTGGATTTCCAAATTCATATTTGGAAAGACGTTATAGTCATCCACCTGCCAGATATCACAGTCATGAATAGCAGCAGTGGCAAGTCATATCCGTATGGACTTTAGCGTAGACACTGAAGCAAAAGACTCATCACAATCTACAACGGGTATTTAATGAGAATATTTACAACAAGTCTAGCCTTATTAGGTTAATATCTTTCTACCTACACAGATCTCGAAAGATCTACTTGCTCCTAATGGGTTTTTATCCCTTCAGGAGCACCCAGCAAAATCCAATATTTACTGAAGTGCATGGAGTCCAACTTGAATATAAAGTATCTGGTCATCTGAAAGTTACCACTTCCTATGATATGTTGATAACTAGTAGGTCCATCATAACCATGATGCTGACCTCCCTATCACTGTCTATGAGAAAACTGAAGTATCTCTCATGTGTTTGAGGTCACATACTAAAATCTGCGGAGTGGCTAAGGTTTGTTGAGTCCAATTGAATCCTTAGGTTCTACTAAATTTTTGGTAACCGTTTGTGGTTCTAGAATCACTTCCAGTTCTATCATTTTTAGTTATATGTATGCCCTAGAGGCCATTATTGTACATGAAATGTATATTATAGTGGATGCTGGGACATATATAGGGAGGACTTTCTTGCTCGACATGATAGTACGTTATCTGGTTGCTCTTTATCTTAACATGTATACTTATTATCTCTCTGTTACATGTTGATAAAGCCCTTAGGATGTGTACTCGACTTTCAAGACTATGATGCAGATCATACTAATGGGTCCTGGGTAGTCAATGAGTACATCCTTCAATGTTCCTAGTCGTGGGAATATCGAGACGGGGCATCGATATTCCAGAGTAGACTAGCGTATATCTTCTCGACCCATGAGATGGGCGATGGATGATCCTATATCCATTGATGTTTGACATCAGAGATGGTATGCGGGTGCTCAGTGGAGACTGGGTACACTGAACGGACTCGCCGAGAACTCCCAGATGGTATTATACCTCACGTCAGATGGCAGTTCTCTGGTGACAATGGTACAGCTTAGTCTGTTGACCCGAGATCGTCATAGAGTCTTGTGTGTCTCTCACTGTGCTTTGATTTCCACCCTACCACGGCTCTACTTAGTCGTGCAAACAGGTGGTTTTTGGGTACAGTCCCGATTCACATGGAGGCAATAAGCGATAGGAGGGGATTCGTCTCTCTCGGTATTGGGGGTTGATGTTGCGCTATGCTCGACTGGCCATAACTGGAAATCCCTGGCCAGGGTTGCAGTGATTTACTGGTAAGTGTTATCAGTAGTTTCACGCTTGTTGTGGACCTTACATCGGCATGACTTATCAAGCTACTGGGGTTTGACGTTTACCACCCCTAGGCGAGATATGCGACATATCAGACGAACCGACCGGACTGTGCGGTAAGTGTTACTGATTGGATTCGCAGAAGTGTGAGTAGGCTTGCTCGTTGATCTTCTGATCGTTCAATACCCGCGTGGCCGTTACGTTTAGCAGACCGCTTGCGGCTTGTGGGTGATTGATATGATCACCACCTACTGCCGGCGTATTGACGAGTCTTTAGAGTCCTACACAGAGGTTTCCTGACTCAAGCGAAATGAAATAGGAGCGCATATGAGATATGTGCGGGACCAACAATAATACCAGTATGTGATACTTTATTCTATTCTCGCGATTTCTATCATCAGTCGGTTATATGAGATATAGCCGGGTTACCGAATCAAGTGTTGATTCGATATATTGATACACTAGATATTAATCGGTTATATGCGATATGACCGGATCATTAAATCAAGTGTTGATTTAATGATTTAATGTATAATTATATATGAGATATATTACTTTACATTAACTAGTATTGGTTCACTTAAGATTGATTTTCTCACTTGATGTGCACAAGTTGTATATGTGATATATGTATGTGCACTAGTTTGCATCATGATAGATGATACATGCAAACATGGGTGTGTGTGTGACATACACCATGTTAATTATAATTTAGGTTTTTATTTATCTTAATTATTCAAAATGGTGGCTTCTTTTGTCATGGCTTGAAGCTTCATGAAGCTTTAAGCAACTTTGACAAAGTCCACTCATTTTGTCTTGATTAAGATATTCATTAACAAAACCATTATAATTAACTATGGTTTAGTCTGTACAAAGGTTAACTCACCCATGGTTGCATTATGATAGACATCACTTGATTATTCTTTTGTGATAATTCAATTTTCATTCTTATTCTTTTCTTTCTTCTTCTTCTTCTTCAAGAAGAAGAAAAGCTTGGTAGAAAAATTTCAAGTGAAGAAAAAGAGTGAGAAACCCAAATCCAAAGTGAACCCACTTCCTATTTCATCATCCTCTACTACTTGCCATTTAGTTTAGGGTGTTCTCTTCACAAAGTTCATGACCTAGTGAAGATGGAGCTTGAGTTTGAGTCTCCTCGACGTAGATCATCTTCGGCCTCGAAGTCAACGACCTAGCCCGCTCATTTCTCCGAGGAAAGCATCGCTAGAGTCCGGGATCACGAAGATCGCAGCGAAGGGACGTCAACACGGAGCTTTAGAAGTGAAGGACCGGATCTACAAAGGTTGTAATCCCTTTCACTTATTGTTAAAATTGTTTGCTTGCTAGTTTTCGTATAATCTCTAGTATACGATCTTGGTTAGGGTTGTTCGACACGGCTAATTTTTGAATCGGGCATGGTAGATGCCTTATAGAACCTTGTTAGAGTGCCTAGAAACCCTACATTGGTATCAGAGCTAAGCTAGAGCTTTAGGCGAAGTCTAGACGAAGTTTAAAGTCCGATCGAACCCCGAAACCCTATTTTTTACCTTTCTCTGGAAATTTTTCAAAACTGTGATTTTTTGTGAATTAAAAATACTCAAAAAAATCAGCAGGGTTTTTTTAGGAATTACTGTGCAGCACGTGCTCCTAATTCCATCAAAGCGCCGCAGAACCGCGGCCGTACCCTGGCTTGCGCGGCGGTTCCGCGGCCATACTGTAGCTTCATGCTTCACTGTTTGCACAGTAACCTCCGTATGTGTTTCCTGATTCTTCGGGGAATTTTTAATTTATACTCAAGTGTTGAGTTTTCTGGGTTGTATTGGGGATTCATTGATTCGATCGGATAATTTAACTTCGTTTAAGTTTTTCCGGGTAATTTTAGAAAGTGTTAAAAAGTTCGACCGGATATCAATAACTCATTTTTTCCCCTGCCGGAAAATTTCCAAGTGTTGGATTTTTCCGTAGTTTAAAAACGTTCTAAGTCGTGCAAGTAACGCGATGGACCCTCTAGAAGACAACAAACCTTAACTCGATTATGTGACCGTCTTGAACTGCCTTTTGAATCTTAGGGTTTGGGGCAGTACGGCGTGCCACATGTGAGGCGTTGGCTTGACCCTTCTACGGCTGGACCATTGGTACTGTGGCATGTGATGGATTTTTTTAAACTCCCCTCAAGTGTTGAGAACTATTTGGGAAATTTTGGGTGTTTGTTTATTCGATCGGAAAGTTTAACATTGTCTATTTATCTGGAATGTGATACAATATTTGGAATCCACAAGTAGTTATGAGATAACTAATTTGAATATTATAAACATAGCAGTTTAGTCTCATTTGATCGGTTGCCACGGGATTTTGATGTGATCAAAAGTCCATCGCAATCACGTAGCGTACGCGGATACTCGCCGGGTAAACTTAATAGACAACCACGCCCCATAGCCCCGACCAAGTGACTGTAGGAGAACCTCGTCGCCAAAAGCATCCGTTCTGGTGCTCGCGGCAGCGGTGTTCCGCCTTAGTGCACTTCGTCGACGGCATCCGGGGGGTGCGGCCGTCTACCAAAGTTTGCGACGAGTATTCGATCAGGATGTCGGGAATCTTGTTGAATTGCCCGACTGATTATTGAAAAGAGTTTTCGATAATGAGACTAAAATGCGGGTTTATAATAGTTACGCATGTGATGTCTAAGGAATTCATATGATTAGGCATGCGATGTCTAAGGAAATTGCGGATTCCAACTGTTGTAGTTTTACACTTTCTTTTCTGTGACCGTAAGTGTAATATATGATATCGCCGGTTTCGTTGCTATACATCAACGACAATTGGGATACGCATATTTACTTACGTTGATGACATGTGATGTTATGTGTTGCTGGATATGTTATATTGGATCGTCGTGTTTGAATAGCCGGGTTTTTTTTATGTGAGATGAGTGTTTTCCATTTTCATTCATGTAAAAACTTGTATATAATATTCTTTTATTGGGGCACTTCCGGGCTGAGGAAGATGTCACCGTTGATGTATATTATTTACTTTTCCGCATTAGGATAGACCCAGGAGGGGAGCACAAGTAACCGGGTTCTAGGGTCCAGTGGGAGACCATCTCGAGGAGTCGAGTCCGGGTCTCCTAACTCTAGAATTGGTAGGGTTGCTTGCCGCTCTCGTAGGGGTCTAGGGGTGTGGGATTGGCTATTCATCATGACCGTGGAATCCGTGTTTTATAGCGGCTCAAAATAAAATACGGACGTCCTAGTATATCCATTATTTCATATGTTGTTTTCTGCTGCGTTATCTGTGATGTGATCATGTGATATGTTCAGATAGATACTGTATATAGTATATATGATATATTATATAGACGTTGCTTAGGTTTTACACCCGCACTAGCCCTGCCCCGCTATTCCGTTAGTTACCTAACCTAACGGTGCATGACGGGACATCGAGGCGAATGCGGGTGGCATAAGTGTACGTTGTATTTATCTGTGATATTTAGGTGAACTTAAATGATGGGACATTCATTAATGAGATTAATGAAAGAAAATAAACCTAAAAGATGTTGTGGAATCGAATTTCAAAAATCAGGTAGCTCTAGTTGTTGTTTTGCATAGCGGTATTCCTTGTAGAACATCCAGCACCTTATTCGATAAGGAAAGAGTCGATATCCCTTCACCGGGAGTGACCACTTTAGCAATAACTAGCAGATGCTAAACCTTCGGCTTGTCTTTTGACTGCTTTTCTAGTTTTTGCTTTGCATAGTGGTATTGTGAATATCCTGCACCTCATTCGACGAGGAAAGAGCCGAGATCCCTTCACCGGGAGTGACCTCTTTAGCGAAACTAGCAAAAGCCTCAAAAACACTGCATTTTAAACCATTTGATTCCGCAACGAGATCAAGTTCAAAGCGTTAAAGGTTTTCTTAAAAACCATCCGCAACCCTCCATCATTTTAGGAAGTAGAGTACTTAGTATTCGTGCTGTGTTTGTTGACCATAGTCAAGGCACAGTGTACGGTAGCTAAGTGATGTCTTCCTACATAGCATATGATGCGATTAGTTAGAACAGTTGCGTGACATTGTTGACCTTAGTTAAGGTTCATATGGGTGGGTCTAATTAATCACGAAATGACGGGTAGAGCTTGACTAGTGCTTATGATTTGTTGACCATAGTTAAGGTCATAAGTGCTAGGGGTAAAACCCTTTATCGGGAGTTTCAAGTGTTGAAATTTGCAATGAGATTGCATACCTTCTATGAGATAGTTGGATCCCGATACCCACTGCGAGTAATTGTTACTCCTGGGAGAGTTTTGCACTTTACAATTAGCCGATCAAGTAGGTGTCTAGAAAGGTGTCAACGGGGTTACGCCCCTGGGAAAACGAGGTTTATCTTAATTAGGTCCGTGCGAAAGCACGGGGAACCTCCCTCAAAGTACCGGCACTGGCCTGGCTGAAAGATTGGCGAACTTGTAGAGTGTAATTAATCCCGGCTAGTCTTTCCTTTTAGGGTTTGAAGGAGGATTTGATAAAAACGTTGGGAGCCATCCTGATTAGATAAAATATATAACCAATCTAATCTTGCAAGAGCGCACGCAGAGTGTTTTCTTCTCTCTTTCCAGGTAGCGACCATGTCACGCCTTAATCAAGATAATAATATGGATGTATTGACCGAACCCGCTTGTTATACTGAGCTGGGGAATGTTGGTCCCACTCCAACTTATAATTGTTATAAGACCGAGAAGGAAATAGGGGAATACCAGGATTCCTATGCCGCCCAAACGAAGAAAGTGCATGATGATGCATCTTTTTCGGGTGTGTTCATTACAAAGAACTATTTCTCTGTATTATCTACGTCCTGGGTATTAGATACCGGATCAGGATCCCGCATATGTAATCTGTTACATGGGCTACAGAAAGGTAGAGAACTAAGAACGGGTGATAAGTTTCATGAGACAGAAAACGGTGCAAGTGTTGCAGCCAAGTCTGTTGGTCACTATCACCCTGTATTACCAGAATACATTGATTCTGAACGAATGTTATTAGATACCGAACCTGATATACAACATCATATCAGTCTCTTTATTAGTAAAGAAAGGATATAATTTTGTATTGTTGGATAATGTTTTGAACATTTCCTATATCAAGAGTTGATCGGTTCAGGCACGTTATCTAAAAGCATTGACGTTCTAAATCAAACTACAGTTCTTAGTATACAGAATACACACGAGCGGAAGAGTTCAGAAATGAACGATTCCTTCTTGAAGCATTGTAGACTAGGTCATATCAATGCGACCCGACTAGCTAAGTTACATTTAGATGCATATTTAAATCTGTTTGAATTTATATCTTGTGAAACTTGCCGGTCATGTCACAAAGACAAGATGACCATAGCTCTGTTTATTGGAAACAGAGAAAGAGTTAGTGAACTCTTGAGATTGATTCATGCTGATGTATGAAGGTCCCCAGTCTACATATGCCAGGACTGATTCTTTGTACTTCCTTACATTCACTGATGATCTCTCAAGATTCGGACACATGTTCCTGTTGAAACACAAGTCCGAAACTTTTGAGATAATCACCGAATATAAGTTAGAAGTAGAGAACCAAAAACGGGTATAAGTATTATGTCCTTTGATGTGATCAGGGAGGAGAATACTTGAGCACGGGATTCCTGGACTATTCTAAAGGAGAATGAGATTCTCTCTCAGCATTACTCCTCCGTATACACCACAGCACGTCGGTGTATCGGGGCGAAGCAATCACACCCTATGTGATATGGTGCGCTCTATGATGAGTACTACTGAGTTTCCTATTTCCTTTTGGGAGTTATGCACTTGAGAAGCTGCATACCTATTGAATAGGGTTCCAATCAAATCCATTGCCTACCACTTCATATGTGATATGGAATGGGAAGAGACCATATTTTAAGTTTGTTAAGATTTGGGGTTGTCCGGCCTATGTCTAAAAGCAAAATCCGGACAAGCTCGAGACAAAGTCAGTTCTGTAGAAGTTTGTTGGATATCCCAAGCATTCACAAAGGAATATCTTCTACCTAACAGAGGAACAAAATATGTTTTGTTTCTCAACATACCACCTTTGTGAAAGAGAATTTCTTATGAAAAAATTAGTTGTTATGAGGTAGAACTGGAAGGAGTTCCATCTATACAAATTATAGCAGATGATTTGGTAGAACCAAAGGATTCAATTGATTCCGACGAACCTCAGCCTCTCCGCCGATCTAGCAGGGTTCCTCATCCGCCTGAGAGATACTTCGGTTTCTCGATGACAGTGGGAGCGAGGATTGCATCATGAGATGATGGCCCAACTAGTTTCGAGCAGGCCATCAAGAGTGGGGACTCTGTAAGAATGGCTGGATGCTTAGCGATCTGAGATGGAATCCATGTACACCAACAAAGTATGGACTTTGGTTGCTATATCTGAAGGGTTAAATTCCCATCAGGAGCAAGTATATCTTGAGAAGATTACTTTGTGTAGATGGAAAAGTTGAGACTTTCAAAGATAGATTTGTTAAAGTTTTTCGTCATCGACCAGGCGTGGATAATGATGAAACCTTTTCCAGTGCCTATGCTTAAGTCCATCCGGATCCTACTTGCCATTGCTGCATACCATGACTATGATATCTGGTGGTTGGGTGTCATGACTGCTTTTCTAAATATTGATTTAGAAGAGAGCGTCTATAAGTACACAGCCATAGGGCTTCGTAGACAGTGGGAGCAGCGAAAACGTGTGCAAGATGCTTTGTATGACAAAGGAGGCATCGCGGAGTTGGAACATCTGTTTTGATGTGGTAGTCAAAGGGTTTGACTTCATCAAAGTGGTAGATGAACCTTGTATATACAAAAATGTAGTAGAGAGTAAGGTGAACATCCTCGTATTGTACGTGGACAACATACTCTTGATAGGAAAAGAGTTTCCTATTCTACGCACGGTCAATCTCCTCTTATCACAAGGATTCTCCAAATAGGATAAAGGTGATACCTCCTAAATCATGGGTTTTGGATCTATGAGATAGATCTAAATGGATATTAGGATTCTCACTAGGTGTAGTGAGATGGTATCAATCGATCCTGGGGAGAATCATTAGACAGCTTCCAGGGTGGTAAGGTTGACTGAATGTCAGTCACAGGCATTGTCTTTATCCTCAGTGGAGGGACGGTATGTTGGACGTGTTCCAAGCTAGATACCGTGGCACACTAGACGATAAAGGCTGGTGACATCGCTATCAAAGATACTACCAAAGAGGCAGTTTGGGTATATATTAGTTCATGAGATGAACTAGGTTCCTACCATTGTGTGACAATGGAAGTGTGGTTTTTGACCCAGGAACCACGGTCCCATCAGTGACCCAGACATATTCCAAGGCAGTATCACCTGATCATGGAGATAGTTGATCTCCAGGGTGATCGAGGTTAGGAGAGTAGACTAAGAGGACAACACGGCGGATCCACTCACAAAGGCCTTTTCCCAGAGAGAGACTTTTATGGGATGGTTGAGTATGAGATACTGCAACCACTGCTACAGATGGCCCTAGTGCAAGTGGGAGATTGTTAGTTATATGTATGCCCTAGAGGCCATTACTGTGCATGAGATGTATATTGTAGTGGATGATGGGACATATATAGGGAGGACTTTCTTGCTTGACATGATAGTACGCTATCTGGTTGCTCTTTATCTTAACATGTATACTTATTGTCTCTCTGTTACATGTTGATAAAGCCCTTAGGATGTGTACTCGACTTCCAGGACTATGATGCAGATCATACTAGTGGGGCCTGGGTAGTCAATGAGTACATCCTTTAATGTTCATATTCGTAGGAATATCGAGACGGGGCATCGATATTCCAGAGTAGACTAGCGTATATCTTCTCGACCCATGAGATGGGCGATGTATGATCCCATATCCATTAGTGTTTGACATCAGAGACGGTATGCGGGTGCTCAGTGGAGACTGGGTATACTGAACGGACTCGCCGAGAACTCCCAGATGGTATTATACCTCACGTCAAATGGCAGTTCTCTGGTGACACTGGTACAGCTTAGTCTGTTGACCCGAGATCGTCATAGAGTCTTGTGTGTCTCCCATTGTGCTATGATTTCCACCCTACCACGGCTCTACTGAGTCGTACAAACAGGTGGTTTTTGGATACAGTCCCAATTCACATGGAGTCAATGAGCGATAGGAGGAGATTCGTCTCTCCCGGTATTGGGGGTTAATGTTGTGCTATGCCCGACTGGCAATAACTGGAAATCCCTGACCAGGGTTGCAGTGATTTACTGGTAAGTGTTATCAGTAGTTTCATGCTTGTTGTGGACCTTACATCGGCATGACTTATCAAGCTACTGGGGTCTGACGTTTACCACCCCTAGGCGAGATATGCGACATATCAGACGAACAGACCAGACTGTGCGGTAAGTGTTACTGATTGGATTCGCAGGAGTGTGAGCAGGCTTGCTCGTTGATCTTCTGATCGTTCAATACCCGCGTGGTCGTTACGTTTAGCAGACCGCTTGCGGCTTGTGGGTGATTGATATGATCACCACCTACTGCCGGCGTATTGACGAGTCTTTAGAGTCCTACACAGAGGTTTCCTGGCTCAAGCGAAATGAAATAGGAGCGCATATGAGATATGTGCGGGACCAAGAATAATACCAGTATGTGATACTGTATTCTATTCTCGCGATTTGTATCATCAGTCGGTTATATGAGATATAGCCGGGTTACCGAATCAAGTGTTGATTCGATATATTGATACACTAGATATTAGTCGGTTATATGCGATATGACCGGATCATTAAATCAAGTGTTGATTTAATGATTTAATGTATAATTATATATGAGATATATTACTTTACATTAACTAGTATTGATTCACTTAAGATTGATTTTCTCACTTGATGTGCACAAGTTGTATATGTGATATATGTTTGTGCACTAGTTTGCATCATGATAGATGATACATGCAAACATGGGTGTGTGTGAGACATACACCATGTTAATTATAATTTAGGTTTTTATTTATCTTAATTATTCAAAATGGTGGCTTCTTTTGTCATGTCTTGAAGCTTCATGAAGCTTCAAGCAACTTTGACAAAGTCCACTCATTTTGTCTTGATTAAGATATTCATTAACAAAACCATTATAATTAACTATGGTTTAGTCTGTACAAAGGTTAACTCACCCATGGTTGCATTATGATAGACATCACTTGATTATTCTTTTGTGATAATTCAATTTTCATTCTTATTCTTTTCTTTCTTCTTCTTCTTCTTCAAGAAGAAGAAAAGCTTGGTAGAAAAATTTCAAGTGAAGAAAAAGAGTGAGAAACCCAAATCCAAAGTGAACCAACTTCCTATTTCATCACCCTCTACTACTTTCCATTTAGTTTAGGGTGTTCTCTTCACAAAGTTCATGACCTAGTGAAGATGGAGCTTGAGTTTGAGTCTCCTCGACATAGATCATTTTCGGCCTCGAAGTCAACGACCTAGCCCGCTCATTTCTCCGAGGAAAGCATCGCTAGAGTCCGGGATCACGAAGATCGCAGCGAAGGGACGTCAACACGGAGGTTTAGAAGTGAAGGACCGGATCTACAAAGGTTGTAATCCCTTTCACTTATTGTTAAAGTTGTTTGCCTGCTAGTTTTCGCATAATCTCTAGTATACGATCTTGGTTAGGGTTGTTCGACACGGCTAGTTTTTGAATTGGGCATGGTAGATGCCTTGTAGAACCTTGTTAGAGTGCCTAGGAACCCTACAATCATACTCCTACTAGTTTCCTTTACAAAATGATTCCTTTTATAAAAAGGCGGCGAGTCAACAACAATGTAACTATTGATCTTGAAATTGGTAGAAACAAAACCCTAGCTAATAATTTGGATAATCCACAAACAGCCATTATCGAAGTGTGCCTTGAGTTTGTCCAGATTCTGCTTTTAAATAGGAACCGGATAACTCCATATCTTGACAACCTCAAGATATGCAATCAATCTATGTCCATATAGAATCAAAGGCACTAATTTAGATTGAACCAGATTCAAATATCATGCAGCTATTTCCATTGCATATCTTAAATGGAAAAAAAGCCAATACAACATTACTCATCAAAGAGAGAACCCGTGGATGAGTAACCTGAGAGAGAATCAAGTTCTCAATATTATTATGACAGAATAACTAGCATAAGTATCTATATCTTCGATCATTTCGAAGAATCATGATACTTCCAACGTATGGTTCTCTACTTTATTCTTATACCTATAACTTCTCAAAATCTTTGAACCTTGCATTACAATGAATGTGTGTCTAAAACCAAAGAACTCAAAGGTAAACCTGAATGAAGTAAGAGTACCAAACCCTTGTCCCGATGGACACTAGACAACATACATTTTCATATATAAGTCCTAAGAGTTCAATAACCCGAACGCCGTGTGTTGTAGGTTGAAAACTGTATTTTGGTCGAGAATTTCTTACACCATTATTCAATTCACCTTATCTTATTCTCAACAGATAAAGGTAAATGTTTAGAACATAATTTTCAAAATTTATATCTCACTTTATAAAATAAAGATACAGATATATCATTTAAAAATTGGTGCATAATAACGGTTATTCAAAACCAAATATTTGTCGTTAGGCAAAGACAACGACTTAATCCAATATCACCAATAGCAACGAATTCTGATATTGAGGATCAAATCGCTTATTCCCAATATTCTACTGCTACTCAGCATCTGTAACGTTGTACCGATGTGAGATCCAAATCCAGAAAATACATACTCTACAGTCAAAATTAATTGGGAAAACTGTTCTCATTTATAAGCACACAGAAAATCTGAAACATAAATGTTTCAAGAGGATGGCCGGGTATTCCTAGTAATGCCTTTTCTCTTATCCAGATTCATGACAATAGTTGCAATTTCCTTTGCCCTCACTTCAATCCCTTTATATATCTCTACATCTTAACTTCTGTACACCATACTTAGACTAATTGGTTTTCTTCCTTTCTTACCTTTCGGCACCAGCCTAAGATTTGGAAGAAGACTATCCAATAAGCGTAATAGGTATACTCTCCTATTACAAGGAGATCTCATAACCTGAGAGAAGGTAAAAGGAAGAGACAACTGAATAGTAAAATCTAAATTCTCCAGAACCAGTGGCCATCCTCGACTGAAATAATTTTATCGAGTTTGTATGTAACTATACGATGGCCATTTCCAAACAATATGAATCATCATAGTGATACAGAGTGTTCTGGAGAAATGCAAAAGGAAAGTAGGAGTAGCAGGGATATTTGCGACTTTGTCATGAATCATGATAATCTAGAACCAGCGTGTGTAAGAAGATTTAGTTAACTTGGTTAAAGAGTTTTATTTTAAGGTAAGTCATGGATCGTTGTACCAGAAAGAGAGAAAAGAATCACTCAACGTGCACGCTATCAAGATTAGATTGTTTATCACTTTATCTAATCAGAATGTGTCACGCCCCGCTTCCTCCGCTTCCCAGTGTATGGGAAGGGGACACGGCGAGGTCTGCTACGTATTTAGTAAGAAGTAAATACGCTAAGCGTATCTAAGCAATATAAAATAAAATGTACACAAGTGACATGAATATAAATGAACAACAACTTTTATTTATTTAACAATTCTTTACATGCACAATTGGAAATGTATATAAAGGAATAGAAAGCAAAGCTTAAACAATGGCATAACTGAAATGAAAAGTTTATACAAGTGCCTACAACTCTAGGTCGATGGCAAACTGCTCCAAGTCCTCAGTACTGGGCTCGATCTCTAGTGAGTCGGATCCACTGACAACATTCCACAGAAAGAAGAAAATGAATGTCGTCAGCGAACAATCGCTCGGTAAATCCCAAAGAAAGAGAGAAGTAGAATAGACAGAAAAGAGAATATAACTGTATAATGTTATCTTTTGTTCTGTTATCGCAGTTGTTTGTAGTTTGGTACAGAATATGTCAGTGTATATGAGAGGAGTCCCACTATTCTGGAGACTAAGATATACGGAGCATAAGAAACCGTTAATCCACGGTACAACAGCAATGGATATTCAGGTTAGGTGTATTAAAGTGATCGTCTCATGCCACTTCTAACATATTCCGTACCAGTTTAGCCCTTAAAATCCCTATAATGTATTTCGTATTGATTTGTATTATTTTGTGTGATAGATTGTACGACTTGCCGAAACCATGATATCATGTAAATGGAATGGATATAAATGGATAGACATGTAAACAGTTTATATCCATGGTTCGGTTCGGTCGAGATAGATTGATATAGATTGATTTCTGGTGTAGACAGATTCTTGTTGAATTGCAGTTTATAATTGAATCATATTCAAGTCAGATTAATTGCAAATTTGACCGTGGCTCGAACTGAGTCAGACTTTTAAACAAAAATTGAAGTACTGATTTAGTTTTTTAGTGTTATCAGTAATTGCTGCACATGGACGGTAGGATTTGTGTCTTTTTCCAAGACAATTACCGTGTTGATAACACTGTTGTTCTACCTTAGATAGGAAAGCACCCATATTCTCCGGCTCCCTGAGGCTCAAGAGAACTGGTCCCGCTTAAACCTATATTTACTAGGGTCCTTATTGTGATTTAGTATAACTTGAGAGGGTTTTATGTAAAAATAGTTTTGATATATTTTCAAAATACACCTCAAGTATTTAATTATCATTTTTAGGGTTTTCATAGATGTATAATTTATAAAAGTAAAATTTTCTAGTGAATAGAACCTAGATTTTATTGTATATGGTATTTTAGTGTAATATTGATATTGTATTGAATTGTAATGGTAGTTTCATGAAATTGTGATTTCTTTGATTTAGAAAACATGGAATATTTATATAATATATTTTAAAATAGATATTTTGATAATAGTTATAAATATATATATTTAATAAAAATAATTTTTTTTTTGTAGAAATCTCATTTTCTTAAAAAATGCATCAAAAATTCCATCGAGATTGAATGCTCCGTTAGGAGGTCTGCATCTCGTTTTAGTTAGGCGTATTTGCAAGGAATTTAAATAGCACACTTTTTAAAGAAACGGTTTTGAATATTAAAGGTATTTATTCGTAATCTCGTATTTCCCCCCATAAACAAGAGTCCTAAAATTCATCGTGCTATGTCAAACATGTGTGTTGTGATGAAGTTGGTCATTACCTCGTGAGTTATCTAAAAGTAATACGGTTAAATTGAACAATTATAAGTTGTATGTCACATGATGGTATTTTACTGTAAAAGTGAAATAGAAATTGCAACATGAATTATTTTGAGATGAAACTTATTCTAATGTGTTTATTTATGTTTGTTAAATATTATGAGAGAATATGGTATTTTATTATTTAAGAAAAATAGGGTTTTTAAAGAAAAATGATTCGGAAGTCGGAATAACTCCGCTTCCGACGAGTTTTCGAAATAAATTATTTTAGAATAGAGATGGACGAGGGGAAAGGGGACTTACTGGCTATTAAGAAAGATGGGAGAAAGAAGAAGCTTTCGGGACCGTCGGGGCGTCGTTTTGTTACCAGAATCTTCTCGAAACGTCGCCAGAACTTCGACCTTTGCTAACTCCACTTGTACAACTTGGGACTTGGAAATTTTAGAGAGTTTTTGTAATGGAATTCTGAATGAGGAGAGGTGAAATGTGGTGTGGTATTTATAAGGAAAATTAGGGTTTAGGGTAACGAAGAATAGAATTGAAATGTTCATTAATGCCTATTTTTAATTCTTTAGAAATGTGCAGAGAAATCAAACAGCATAGGGGTAGGTAAGCCAAGGGGAGTCGTGGTTAAAATCTTGGAGCATCCCCTACGGGTATGCTCGGCAGTGCCGGTCCCCATCACACGTCTCGCCGGTCCAAGTCCGGTAGAATATGCTTGGATTCATTCCACCTTTCGGAGTCTGTGTAAATATCATTTCCCGTGTGTTTGTTTTCTGTGTGACTTTTCATTTTACGTGTAGTGCACGTGCAAACTTTTGAGCTTCTAAAAGTTTAAAAGAAAAATTAAAAAAAATAATATGGCTGAGAGGATTTGAACACAGAGGCTGCGTCACAGCAGTGCAAGGCTTTACCAATGAGCTACAAGTTATTTCTTGTTGTTCAAAGGCAATTCAAATACATATAGAATACATAGGATTGCAAATACTCTATTTGTACATTAATTTTTTAATCAAATTTTCTATACACTGAAAACAGAGATGTTACATTCCACCCTCCTTACAAAAATTTCTTCCTCGAAATTTACAATTATTTTAAAGACTAATTTACAGACAAGTGAGGGTATCTTGCACGCATATCGTCATCACGATCCTATGTTGATTCTTCTGGTGAGTCTTTTCTCTACATTACTCGAACCAAGTTTACTTCCTTGTTCCGAAGTGACTTCACCATTCTATCCAGGATTTCAACAGGTTGTTGCTCACAGGATAAATCTGGCTGTATAGTGAGCTCGGAGTGATCAAGAATATGGCTGGGGTCACTCACATACTTTCTGAGTTGGGATATGTGGAACACATTGTGCACTCCTTCTAATGAAGGTGGAAGTGCCAAGTGATAAGCCACTTCCCCGACTCGTTCGAGTGTGTCGAACGGTCCAATATACCTTGGACTGAGCTTACTCCGTCTTCCAAAACGAATCACTCCATGGTTTGGAGATATCTTCAAAAATACATGATCTCCCAGTTGAAACTCCAAGTGACGTCGCTTTGCATCACCTCGGTGCTTCTGTCGATCTTGGGCTATGCGCATTCTTTCCCTGATAGTGTGAACTACGTCGACTGTTGCTACGATCATCTCAGATCCAAGGAATTCTCTATCTCCGATGTCGTCCCAACTTAATGGCGATCAACACTTCCTTCCATATAGAGCTGCAAATAGTGCCATTCCTATACTTGCTTAGTAACTGTTGTTGTATGAAAACTCCACAAGATGTAGGTGATCTTCCCATGATCCTCCGAAGTCTAGCATACACGCTCTTAGCATATCTTCAAGTATCTGAATATTTCACTCAGACTGTCCATCTATTTATGGATATAAGCTATGCTGAAGTTCAGACTTGTTCCCAAGCTAGCTTGCAGACTCTGCCAAAATTGCGATCGAAATATGGTGTCACGATCGAAGACAATGCAAACCGGTACTCCATGTAATCTCACGATTTCCTGCATGAGTTCATGGGTATTAGAGATAGTATAGATTTAAATCTTACTTAGATTCTTACCTCCATGTACTTCTTTGCTAGTGTCTTAGTAGATTGGCCAACTCGAAATGGGATGAAGTGAGCCGACTTTGTGAGTCGATCCACTATAACCCATGCCGTATCATTACCTTTAGTGTTGCGAGAAAGTTCAGTCACGAAATCCATAGTGATGTGTTGCCACTTTCATTCTGGGATAGGTAACGGTTGAAGAAGACCAGCTGTCCTGTGATGTTCAGCCTTTACATGCTGACACACCAAGCATTTAACGACGCTTCTGGCTACTTCATGCTTCATTCCATGCCACTAGTAATTTTGACGCAGATCTTTGTACATCTTTGTGATTCCAGGGTGTACTGAATAAGGAGAGCTATGAGCTTCTTTCATAAACTCTTCCTGCACTGAACCTTTGGGTACACACAACCTACTGCCATATCTCAAAGATCCGTCTTCATGGATGATGAAATCTGTTCTAAGTCTACTTTCTAGTTGTTCTCTGATCTTTTGCAACTTAGCATCGCTTTCTTAAGTTGCTTTGATCTGATTGACAATGGTAGATTGAACTTGTAAGTTCACCAAACTTGAAGCGTTACCTGGCATGACCACTTCAATCTCCATCTGATGTAAATCTTGTTGAAGCTTCCACTGTGCGGTGAGATTCAATGCTAATGGTTGGCGACTAAGTGCATCAGGTACTACATTCACCTTCCCTGGATGATATTGTAGGTTGATGTCGAAATCCGCCATAAGTTCTAACCATCTTCTCTGCCGCATATTCAACTTTTTCTGAGTAAAAACATATTTCAGACTCTTGTGATCCGTGTATATGTCTACTCGTTCTCCAAGAAGATAATGACGCCAAATTTTGAGAGCAAAGATAACGGTTGCCAACTCCAAATCATGTGTTGGATAGTTGCGCTCATGAATCTTTAGCTGTCTCGAAGCATAAGCCACTACTTTACCGTGTTGATGTAGAACACATCCTAATCCCTTACCGGATGCATCACAATGCACTTCAAACCTCCAGATTGGTCCGGTATAATGAGAATAGGTGCTGATGTCAATCTTGACTTGAGTTCTACAAAAGCTCGTTCACATGTTTCTAACCACACAAATTCTTCATCTTTACGTATGAGCTTGGTCATGGGTGTTGCAATCTTCGAAAATCCTTTAATAAACCTTATGTAATATCCTTCTAACCCTAAGAAACTTCGAATGTCCTCCACTGACTTCGGTGTCGGCCATTCGCTTACTGCTGATACTTTAGCTGGATCTACAGAGATTCCTTCGCCTGATACAATATGTCCGAGGAAACCAACTTGATCTAGCCAAAACTCACACTTGCTGTACTTGGCATAGAGTTGATTCTGTCGTAAAGTTTGCAGGACAATTCGTAGGTGCTCGGCATGTTCTTTCCAACTCTTAGAATACACCAGGATGTCGTCGATGAAGATGACAATAAACCTTTCTAGGTACTCTTGGAAAACTTGATTCATTAGGTTCATGAATATAGCTGGTGCGTTGGTCACTCCAAATGGCATCATAAGAAATTCGTAATGTCCATAGTGAGTTCTGAATGCCGTTTTATGGATATCAGATTCTTTGACCTTCACCTGATGATAACTCGAACGAAGATCTAACTTGGAGAAAACGCAAGATCCACTTAGCTGATCGAACAGATCGTCGATGCGTGGAAGTGGATACTTGTTCTTTATAGTTACTTCGTTTAGAGCTCTATAATCAATGCACATTCGATATGAACCTTCTTTCTTCTTTACAAGTAGAACTGGAGATCCCTAAGTTGAAGTGCTTGTACGAATCCATCCTTTCGCGAATAATTCGTCCAACTGAGTACGGACCTCCTTCAAACCTTCAGGGCTTAACCAATACAGTGCTTTGATGACTAGTTGTGCTCCAGGTACCAAATCAATACTGAATTCAAGAGCTCGATCGGGAGGAAAAACAGATATGTCTTCAGGAAATACATCATCGAACGCTCGAACTACCTCTAGCTTCGATCCTTCCTCCGCTTGAAGTGTTGCAATCACTGCCTTCTTCAGTTTTGCCTTGTATGTTCTTGGCTCCACGGTACGGTCTCCACTTTTGAAATAAAAGACCGGATGCTCTAAAATCTCGAATACTACCCTCCTTTGACGACATTCAATGGTAGCATAGAATGTTCCTAGCAATCCATACCCAAAACGACATCGAAATTCAGTATGTCCAGCACCTTGAAGTCGGCATAGAATTCTCTGCTGCAGACGACTACTGGACACTGATCGTATCCCATTGTTGCTTTTAGAACGCCGTTCCCTGAACTGACATTCCAGCTGGATACGAGAGATTTGACAAGAATCGCATATGTTCGGACGAATCGTTGCGACATAAAGCAATGAGATGCTCCAGTATCGAAGAGTGCTAGTACAGGAAGTGAGGCTACTAAGATTTTACCTAAATTATATGGGATATGTTTAAGTATAGAAAATTATATGGATATAATAATTATTGAACAAATTTGAAAATTGAAAGGTTACTAGTAATGACTTGGCCAGTGGCTTCAGCTTCTTCCATGGTCATTGTGAAAGCTTACCGCCTCGGTACATTCCTCCTTGCTGGAAGAGCATTCCTCTTGTCACGACCCAATTTAGGAACATAACCGACACTTAAACCACGCGACGTCAACAGGCGTAACGCAACTTAAGTAAGCCAAAAACCCAGAAATCTAAACCATAAAAAATAAGTAAGTGATAAAAACATTGTTAAAACGTTTGGAAATCTCAAGTAAAAATCTTAAAGCTTAAGTTTATTTTCTTATAAATTTTGGCAGCACCTCCTTTGTAAAACTAGCCCGAAACGGGTACAAACACAGGATATAAATAAAGCATCCCCAAACGGGAGCAAATCACGCCCAAAGGCGGAAAACAACCACCACAAGCATATATACGACACCGTAGCGAAGAAATAGACAATAAAAATGAAATCAACATAAAAAGAGGTAAATCAACGTAAGAAAAGCCGGCTCCCACGAGCACGACACCCAGAGTCACAAAATATACAATATTGATCCTCACAAACTCGTCTCTAAGTCAATACATGAAAGTGGTAGATGGAGAGTACTAGATACAATAAGATATACAATAGATGTAATCGGATAACCGCAAACCCACCTACAACAAAAAGGCCTCACAGCCAACCGTAGCGGTATCCGCTGAAATAGATACAATAGGGAGCCCTGCCGCGACTACCCTAAGGGTCAAGCCTGAAAAACACAGTGGCACAACGAGGGTGAGTTGCCAACTCGTGAATAGTAAGTAACATCATACAGATAATCGCAAGTATGCACGAACAGCGATAATCTATCACATGCAATCTGATAGCATAAGTATGGCAATATGGATATGCAACAATCATGATCAAGGTACACCATCAGTTACTACAAATACATGAAACAATGCATATCAAATAACTACTGAGTGTGGGATAAAACATATCATCATCAATGAATCATCATCGTGGAAAAACCGGTGTCCATCAACGACACCCCAAATCCCAATACCTCAGGCGCCGTCACTCTGATTGGCCCTCATATCCGTAAATATCATGGAACCTGAGTGCCCAACATCGACACTCGAAACATCATGAAAACCCGTGTCTAACATCGACACGTAAATCCACATAACTCGGGCTCCATCTGTCCGGATCGGCCCACGGGCTCCGTCAGTCCGGATCGGCCCATATCCATCTCACGACTTCGGTCTGTATCCTCCGGATAACCGCCGGGTCTAAACTATCACCGGTAAGTAGTAGTCCCTCTGTCAGGCTCATCGTCTACTGCACAACATACCTTTCTTGCCCCGGGTACCATACCGGGTCCACCATGAACCCATAAATGGATCATCCATCTCCTCGAATCGGGTTTCTAAAACCAATCTCAGAACCGAGAAAACTCATGGTGGACGCATCGAAATATCATATCAAGAGAAACCGGGTTTTCAAAACAATGCATACTTTCTTGAAATATAATCACGGTTCTCAAATCCATAAATCACATGAAATCAGTATCTCAATGCCTAAATCCATGAAATATGATGTATGCAACATAGAGCAGTAATATGAGCATATCAAGGGAAAACTGCGCTTTTAAATGAATCATGTTTTTAAGAATGTCATGCGGTTCCCACATTCCCCATAGTCAAATGCAACATCATATAAAGATGTATATGTAGCTATAGCAAGGTATGTGTGTATGCATGTAGGTATGTAGGCATGATGCATTTCATATGCGCAATAGAACAAGAATCAATGTCTAACTATTGATAATAGTGAAGGCAGAACAATACATATTCCCTTAGTAAGGTGATACAAGAACAAATGCCTCAATATCAATAACGAATGCAGTACCACATATATGTATAAGTTGTGCGTGTCATGGCAATTACCAACGATGTGTGTGTGGCATACAATTCAGTGCTCGTGCTAGATAAACCATCAGGAATAGTGCAGTGTGCAATATGTACTAAGTCAATGTATAATAAGTAATGGTATGCAAATGATGCTCATGCACAATCAACACATATGCATATAAACATACGGCTATAACATCATATCTAGCCCTCGACGCTTAACGCCATACGAGCGATTTTCCCGTAGATGTTAAATTTATTCACCGATGATCTCGAGCTAGGTAAATCCAACTACCTGCTTTCCCTTCTTTGTAGCGTCTGAAGTCGTGGAGCAGGTGCCTAGATGGCTGGTCGCTGCTGATAAGTGATTGCTGGTTTGGGTGCAGCATTCGGATTGAGTATTCGTGGACAAGACCCAATATTATGTGTGGCTGAGCCGCAGACTGAGCAAAGGCGATTTGCACACCGACAGTCCTTCACTAGGTGTCCATCCTCCCTACAGTAGGTGAAAAAGGATGGGCTGGGGCGGTTGTTTAGTACTCACGGTCTCCTGATCCCAAAATGTGGCCTTGAAGGGGCTCCTCCTGCCATCTGAGTGGCAGGGCACTTTACTCCGGCATATTGGGGTCTGCCCTTCATCTTCACCACTGCCTCATATCGATGGGAAGTTCAGAGCCAGTTCATGGGTTGGGAAATCCCTTGTAGCTAAGGCAACTTAGATCTCCGGATCTGACCCTTGCTGAAATCGTCTGGACCTGATCTCAGCAGTCGGTATCAAGTGTCCTGTGAACCTGTTAAGGTTTTGTGTTAGCTGTGTAGTATGTGGTATTTGAAAATCGAATATTGAGACATATCTTACCTACTATGCATGGTAAACTCAGCATCATACTCATCCACTAATTTGGTCCACATCGAACCCTGTTGTATGTGGATCGATTGCTGCTCCATATCAAAACGGGCAGTCTCTGGGAAGTACTTCGCGTCAACATGTCGCGAAAAGTCCTCCATTCGATCGGTTGGTCAAGACAGCTTTCTTCCACCTTCCACCAAACTCAGGTGTTGTCGGTGAGTTGCGGCTTTGCAACCCGTACCCAAGCGATCTCTGGCACTTGTGCTGCTGCCAGATCATCCTCGATGTACTGAGCCCATTCTTCCTCTTCCAGAGGGCTCTCTTTTCCTGAAAATTGCCTTGGGTGCAATGCCCGAAATTGCTTTACTCCGGGCGCTTCCGCTTGTGGACGGTTCAGTAAGATAACAGTCTGCTACTGCTGTCCTTCCAGGAGGCTTCAGATCACCTCAAAGCAGTACCATCTGCTCATTGATCGGAGCAGCAACTGTAGGTGAAAGCGGTAGAGGTGGTGGTGTGTTGTTGAAATTGGTGCTGGTATTGTTTGGAGAATCCATAACCTTGAAAGAAAAATAGGGTTAGGATAGATTCAAAATATATGAAATTGTAAGATTCAAGAAATATGAAATGTAAAAAATGTTTTTAGTTGCTGATTCTTGTGTTATATTGCTTACGACTTCATACAGAATTGACCTGCATGGGCCACCAACAAAACCTGTCACGCCCCGCTTCCCGGTGTACTGGGAGGGGGTGAGGTCCGCTATGTATTTACTCAGAAGTAAACACGCCAAGCGTATCTAAGCAATATAAAGTAAAATGTACGCAAGAGACATGAATATAAATGAATAACAACTTTTATTTATTTAATAATTCTTTACAAGTACAACTGGAAATGTAAATACAGGAATAGAAAGCAATGCATAAACAATGGCATACCTGAAATGAAAAGTATATACAAGTGCCTATAGCTCTGGGTCGATGGAAAACTGCTCCAAGTCCTCAGTACTGGGCTCGATCTCTAGTGAGTCGGATCCACCTAACAACATTCCACAGAAAGAAGAAAATGAATGTCATCAGCGAACAATCGCTCGGTAAGTACCAAAGAAAAAGAGGAGTAGAATAGACAGAAAAGAGAATATAACTTTATAATGTTATCTTTTGTTCTGTTATCGCAGTTTTTTGTAGCTTGGTACGGAATATGTCAGTGTATACGAGAAGAGTCCCACTATTCCGGAGACTAAGGTATACAGAGCATAAAGAACCGTTAAGCCACGGTACAACAGCAATGGATATTCAGATTAAGTGTATTAAAGTGACCGTCTCGTGCCACTTCTAACACATTCCGTACCAGTTTACACCTTAAAATCCCCGTAATGTATTTCGTATTGATTTGTATTGTTTTGTGTGATAGATTGTACGACTTGCCGAAACCATGATATTATATCATGTAAATGGAATGGATATAAATGGATAGACATGTAAACAATATATATCCATGGTTCGGTTCGGTCGGGATAGATTGATATAGATTGATTTCTGGTGTAGACAGATTCTTGTTGAATTGCATTTTATACTTGAATCATATTCAAGTCAGATTAATTGCAAATTTGATCATGACTCGAACTGAGTCAGACTTTTGAACAAAAATTGAAGTATAGATTTAGTTTTTTAGTGTTATCGATAACTGCTGCACATGGACGACAGAATTTGTGTATTTTTCCAAGACAATTACCGTGTTGATAACACCGTTTTTAGATTGTCTACCTTAGATAGTCAAGCACCCATATTCTCTGGCTCCCTTAGGCTCAAGAGAACCGGTCCCGCTTAAACCTATATTTACTAGGGTCCTTATTGTAATTTAATATAACTTGAGGGGGTTTTATGTAAAAATAGTTTTGATATATTTTCAAAATACACCTCAAGTATTTAATTATTGTTTTTAGGGTTTTCATAGATGTATATTTTATAAAAGTGAAATTTTCTAGTGAGTAGAACCTAGATTTCATTGTATATGGTATTTTAGTATAATATTAATATTGTATTGAATTGTAATGGTAGTTTCATGAAATTATGATTTCTTTGATTTAGAAAATATGGAATATTTATATAATATATTTTAAAATAGATATTTTGATAATAGTTATAAATATATATATTTAATAAAAATAAATTTTATTTATTTATTTTCTGTAGAAATCTCATTTTCTTAAAAAATGCATCAAAAATTCCATCGAGATCGAATGCACCGTTAGGAGGTCTGCATCTCGCTCTATTAGGCCCAAGGATGTGCGATAACCCACATCATCCCGATCAGGGTTCCCCAAAATGGGTTGTAGAGGCGTATTTGCAAGCAATTTAAACAACATACTTTTTAAAGAAACGGTTTTGAATGTTCAAGATATTTATTCATAATCTCGTATTTTCCCCATAAACTAGAATCCCAAAATTCATCATGCTATGTCAAACATGTGTGTTATGATGAGGTAGGTCATTATCTCATGATTTATCTAAAAGTAATACGGTTAAATTGAACAATTATAAGTTGTATATAACATGATGGTATTTTATTGTAAAAGTGAAATATTGCAACATGAATTATTTTGAGATGAAATTTGTTCTAGTGTGTTTATTTATTTTTGTTAAACATTATGAGAGAATATGGTATTTTATTATTTAATAAAAATAGGGTTTTAAAAGAAAAAAGATTCGGAAGTCGGAATAACTCCGCTTCCGATGAGTTTTCGAAATAAATTATTTTAGAATAGATATGGAGGAGGGGAAATGGGACTTACTGGCTATTAAGAAAGAAGGGAGAAAGAAGAAGCTTTCGGGACCGTCGAGGCGTCGTTTCGTCGCCGGAATCTTCTCGAAACGTCGCCGGAACCTCGACCTTTGCTAACTCCACTTGTACAACTTGGGACTTGGAAATTTTGGAGAGTTTTTGTAATGGAATTCTGAATGAGGAGGGGTGAAATGTGGTGCGGTATTTATAAGGAAAATTATGGTTTTGGGTAATAAAGAATAGAATTAAAATGTGGATTAATGTCCATTTTTAATTCTCTGGAAATGTGCAGAGAAATCAAACAGCATGGGGTAGTAGGGTAGGCCAAAAGGCGCTGGGGTTAAAATCTTAGAGCATCCCCTACGGGTATGCCCGGCAGTGCCGGTCCCCATCACACGTCTCGCCGGTCCAAATCCGGTGGAATGGGCTTGGATTCATTCCACGTGTCGGGGTCTGTGTAAATATCATTTCCCATGTATTTGTTTTCTTTGTAACTTTTCATTTTACGTGTAGTGCGCGTGCAAACTTTTGAGCTTCTAAAAGTTTAAAAGAAAACTTAACAAAAATAATGTAGCTGAGGGGATTTGAACACAGGGGTTACGTCATAGTAGTGCAAGCCTTTACCAATGAGCTACTAGTTATTTCTTACTGTTCAAATGCAATTCAAATACTTATAGCATACACAGGATTGCAAATACTCTATTTGTACATCAATTTTTTAATCAAATTTTTTGTACACTGAAAACAGAGATGTTACCGGATGGTTCCCACTGTTTTCTCGAATTCTCTTTCAAACCCTAAAAGGAGAACTAGTCGGGATCATATACACCTTACATGTTCGCTAACCGTTCAGTCAGGTTGGTGTTGGTACTCCGAGAGATGTCCCCCGTGCTTACGCACAGACCCAAATAATAACCCCATTTCCGCAGAGGCGTAACCTCATTAACACTTTCTAGACACATAATATGTTAGCTAATTGTGAAGTGAAAATCTCTCGAGGAGTAATACATACTTATCAGTAAGAATCGGGACCCAACTATCATCGTGTGATAATATTGACAGAAGCCGACCAAAATTACCACACTCCAGAAGATATGCGCAAACTTGGCAAGTTTCCCTTATATTTGAAACTCCCGATATGGTTTTTTCCCAAGCGCTTATGACCTTGACGAAGGTAAAAACATTATAAGTCGCAAGTCAAGTTCAACCCGTCATTGTCCTGATGAATCTAGACTCATTCGTACAAGCCCTTGACGAAGATCAAAACATATGTACTCCTGTCCTAGATTAATGCATCTACCTATGCAACAGATAATTATCCCCTAACTACCAAACACTATACCTTTGCGAAGGTCAAAACACATAGAATGAATACTAGTTGATATTCAACTGAAACGACGGAGGGCTACGGCTGATTTTGGCGAAAAACCTTTAACGTATTGAACTTGATATTTTTGAAAGAACTTGAATGGCTTTGAAATGGAGTGGTTTAAGCTCTGCATTTTAAAACTACTAACATAAACTTTTGCTTAAGAGAGAACTCTCCATGAAGGGATCAAGATTCTTTCCTCATAGAATGAAGTGTAAGATATTACTAACCGAATACCTCTATACAAAGCAAAAGAATATGACATTTGTTTTGAAGAAAACCGAGTAGTTTTAAAAATTAATTCTGACAAGATCAAATAGGTTTGTTTTCCTTGCATTAAAAATATAATGCAATTCCATCAAATATAGTTTCTAAGCCACACCTGAAACAACCAAAATAGAATGCTTTTATATGCAATCAGCATTAGCCACGGGGTCCCGGGTCTTCACTGTAAGGTTGCTTAATTTACAGTAAGGCGGGGACAGGGCTAGCACGGATGCAAAACATATAGAAGCATATATATATATATATATATATATATATATATATATATATATATATATATATCAACATCGCAGACAGATAATAATCATCACAGGTATGAGAACAACAATATAGAATAGCGGATAAATTTGGAGCCCCGCATTTTATTTGAACCGTAAATAAGACATGACGTTCCCCGGTCGTGTGGATAGCCCGTACATAGTAGATCCTAGATCCCTACGAGTGCGGCAAGCCACCTGCCAATTCTAGAAATTGGGTAACTCGCCCTCGATGAAATGAGTCGGTCGTCCGTCGCTTTCTAGAATCCGGTAACTTGTGCACCCCTCCGCGGGTTGAATCCGATAACCCCAACAAGTGCGGCGAGGAAACCGCCAATTCTAGAGCGAGGTAGCCCGGTCTCAACTCCATGAGATGGCCACCCGCTGCACTCTAAATCCCGGCTACTCGAGCACTTCTCCTGGGTTAATCTTGATACAGAAATGAAATATATATAATGGTGACATCGACCGTATCATGGTCAAGCACCAATAAAAGAATAAACATAATACGGAAACGGTGGCCACAAGTTGAAGTTCGTCCCGAAAAAATGAATACAACAATATAAATCAAAACTGTACAACCAAACGCACGACGGGCTATCCGACACGACAATCCGACTAAACCATAAAACAAGATGTAGATAACCATAGAAACATGTAATAGAAGCTAGTGTGCAATCCCGTCTAATTGAGCGTATAGCAATTAAATGACATTGAACAACATATATACACAAATACAAAAACTATGACCATAGAATTCATCAGAAGCGAAACTCACACTCGAAATTCCAAACGACGAAAATCAGGTGCACTCTGACGTCCTAAAATCAATCATTTTTCCCACACTAAACCCTTAGGGAACTCCCCGAGGTAACCCCGATCCCTACTGCGGGTCTTGGTTCGAACCAAGACCTCATGTGGATCGGATACATTGAAAAATAAAGGATTTTGGACGGAAAACCAAGGCTGAATTCAGCCATCAAGAAGCAGTTTTAATCTGTCAAAAACAGCGACAAATGTTCAAAAACGGCATAGAAAATGAGTTTCCGAGACCCTAAGTGTCACCATCAATACCCTACAGAGTTCCTGTTCCAAGACTAGAGCTTCGGGCATCGAGAACACACAAGAAAACATCAAAATGGTCACTGATTTTGACAGATATTCCAGCTGAAAACTGCAGTCGAAAAAAATATTTTGCGATGAATTCATCGGTCATGCAAGCAAGTTTTGGTGTATGGTTGGCTCTGATACCAATGTAAGTGTGTTGTGCTTGCGCCGCGGAAGCCGCGGCCAAGGAAGAAATGAAAACAATGATTTTTAGTAAGCACAAAACACATATCCCCTAAGAATCAAACCATACAACTAAACTAGCAAACTTACATACAAGGATTAGGGATACTACCTTCGACGCGTGTCCACCCAATCATGGAAAACCCCTCCAAGCTCCGTGTATGCCTTCTGGATCGAGCTTGAATGGCGACCGCCCTTTTCGAAAATGATCCACCCGAGGGAACCAATCCAAGCTCCGGCTTCATCTAGTGAAGCAACCGACGCTCCAAGCTCGCTACGAATGGAGAGTGGGGCTGTAGGAATTTTCCACTTTCCTTTTCTCTCTATTTCTAAACTCAAGAGAGCATCTAAAATGATGAAGGAGGAGGTGATGTAGTTAGCCATGACATAAAAAAATGGCTAAGTCTAAAGTTTAGAAGAAAATCGAAGTAGAAAGAATATAGCTCATATTTTTGAAACCATGAAAGAATAGTTTACCCAAATGATTTTTCGAATTTTAAAATTCAAGACCATACCTCTCTACCATACTTCTTTACACCTCATCCTCCATCTCATTTTTGATTTTCTTTATAAAGAAAAATCAACAAATGAAGTATCCACTTTCTAGAACAAATTCCGTATAAATACATAATACAACCCGGTATACGTATCGAAATACATATATGCGTATCCGTATAAAAATACGAATAGCCAAGAGAAAGAAAATGAATAGTGAACAATAATACTAGATATATTATATTATATATATATATAATTAAATCAAAACCTAATTTAATAATCCGGCTTAATCCTAAACCGCTAGTATTATCAACCATTCTATTAAAGTCTGTGTAGCCTGTACACGTATTTAATCGAACCCCCTGTATGTACCAACATACGTCATCTAAATCATATCGCCTGAAACGGGAAAACACTCATTGTGGGACTCTAATGACTCGACAATACACTGGCAGTGATTTACTGGATAAATCCAAAAACCACAAATACGTCAGCGGCACTAGCTGTACATAACGGCTACCTAGGTATCTGCCGAAAGGAAGGTCAACGATCAAGTCAGTCCATACCCTACTGAGCTTGAATGTGACAAACTCTGTATAGTCCGGTCTCTTCGTCTAAGAGTATCGCATACCGGATCTTAAGGGTGGATAACGTTATACCCGTAATAACCCAATAAGTCATGTAGGAGTCAAGCTCATCATCTACCGAGAAACTTCTGAACTCATATCAGCAAATCTCATCCACCGTGGCCACGGATTTAGGGTGATAGCCAACCGAACACAGCGCGACATCGACTCCTAATACCAGGAGAGACGAATCCCTGACAATCGCTCACTGCCTCCATATGGCTCGGGACTATACCTAACTAAAACCTGTTTAGATGACTCTTTTGAGCCGTGGTAAGGTAATAATCAAAGTACAGTAGAAACTCACACGAGAAAAATAACGATCTCAGGTCCAAAAACTAACCTGTACTCATGCCACCAGAGAACTTTCATCTGACAATAGATATAATATCATATAGAAATTCTCGGCAAGTCCGTCCAGTGTACTCACCTCCAGTGAGCACCTGTATACTATCTTAGGTGACATAATACCAATAGCTTGTGACACCGGCCACCGCCCCTCATCGGGGTCTCGAAACGTATACTTTAATCTACTCCGGAATATCGATGCCCAGTCTCGATACTTCTACGACTAGGAACATTTAAGGATGTGCTTATAAACTACTCAGTTCTCACGTATATGATCGACATCATAATACTGGTAATCAAGCAAGAATCTTACGGGCTTCATCATTATGTATTAGCGATACGTAATGTAACGACCCTAAAATTCCTATACCTTCGCATATTATTTATTTAATAAAATATTGCAATTATTTATTTTTAGTATATTTTTTTTCTGGTAAATATATTATTTTATCACTTCATCTATTTTATCAATTATATAATTTTTCAAAGCCCAAAACCCAAACCAAGACAATTCCATTTGATTTCTTTCTTTCCCCTTTCAAAGCCCACTTTCTTTTCAAGGTACGACATATATTTAATTCTTTTTAAAAATATGCAAGAACAACCTTATAGTTCATTGGTTAAGTCTTTGTAATGTTATTCTATAGGTCACATGTTCAAATCCCCATTCTTGCAATTATTTTTTTTATCAATTTTTATTCTTCTCATATCCTACAAATGAGACTTTTCATTTCATTTTTCTTTTAACTCCCAAAATAATTAGAATGGTTATGAGCAACAATTAATTAGAATTATAACGGCCATAAACCTTTTTTATATGTCACTCTTCTTTCTTTTCTTCATCACACATTTCTATCATTTCCCTCTCCCACTTCATCTAGATTTCTCGAAAAATAATATGAAGAAGTTCTCAAGAAGATCTCGCTTGTAACGCGAGACTATCGGCAGATAGATAAATCCGGTGACAATACATGTTTGTATATGTAAGTTGTAGGACTACGGTAGCGCCCCGGCAGTCTATCCGAGGCCAAATGCGGAAACGAAAATTTTTCTTTACTTTAAAACCGGCACTACCGCATCCTAAATCCCCGGATCGTAACCATTAACCTAATGCTAGCTAACATGAGAATGGGTAGGAAGCTATACCGAGCGATCCGTGTCCTTCGGTCTTCGGCCTCCACTCCGATCTCCTCGCGGAATCTCCGGTCTTCATCTCCTCGTCGGAAAGGGCACCACATCGAGAAGTCTTTTTACGGGCTCCCGCTTCATCCGAAGCAACTCGGGCGCGAAGTGTGCTAGCCGACACGTCCAAGGTGTTGTAGAGAATGTTTGTGACCACTTTGTCTCTTGCATCCATGGCTTTGGATGGAGGTTGAAGTGTTGCTATTGATGGAAGCAAAAAGTTAGAGGAAGAAGAAGAAGAACAAGAGCTTTTCTTTTTCTTTTCTTTTTCTTTTGTTGTAATGAGAGTGAGAGAGAGTGATTATCAAAATACAAGACCAAAAAATCCAACCATGGCAACCCCTCTCTCTCTCCATCTCATTTCAACAAATAAAACAATTCATTAATGTGACACATTTGCTAAAAAAGAGACCATGACTCATGATATAAGTCTATGTCACATTAATGCATTGTCATGATGATTTCTAGCTCATTATTTCCTTAAGCAAACATTAATCCAAATGTTTGCCAAAACAAAAAGATCCGGCAATATCTAAAGTAAACTCGTGACGGATCACAAGGATACCCCTCACCTGTATATACATACCTGCACCCGCATTCCGACTGAATGCGAATGCGATGAGACTAAAGTAATCCAACAAATCAAATACTAGGATCTGGCTTAAACCAAAGCCCACTAGTATGATCCGTCCGATCATGATCCGTGCAATACCGCACGTATAAGATCGAACCCTGCCATATATCATACGGCCTCTACAACGTTTCGCCCGAAACTTGAGAAACTGTCTGTGGGGGACTCTAAAGGCTCGTCAATACTTTTGGTGTGGATTTAACCACTAGCACGTCAGAGGTATTAGCCGTACGTAATGAGCTACCAGGTATTGACCAAAAGGGAGGTTGATGAGCGAACTCATCCTGACATCCTACCGAGCATGTCAGTGACAATATCCGTACAGTCCGGTCCGTTCGTCTATGAGTATCGCATGGCGGGCCTAGGGGGTTGGTAAAAGTCAGACCCCCATAAGTGGTACAAGTCGTGTCGGAGTGTAGCCCAGAACACCCTGAGATACTACTGGAATACCTACCAGTAAATCTCCTGCCTCGGCCGAAGGCTTTGTGTAATGGCTCTCCTAGACACAGCGCGATCTCACCCCCAATACCGGGAGAGACGAAACCCCTGCCGATCCGCTCACTGCCTCCATGTAGCTCGGGACTGTACCCAACTAAAACCTGTTTTCACGACTCCTTTGAGCCGTGGTAGGGTAGTAATCAAAGCACAGTGGGAACTCACACGAGACAAATGACGATCTCATGTCGATGAACTAACCTGTACACATGTCACCAGGGAACTGCTATCTGACGTCTGGTATAATCCCAACTAGCATGTTCCCGGCGAGTCCTGTCCGGTGTACTCATAACCCAATGAGCACCTGTATACATCTTAGGTGAACCAACTGACACCAGTGGCTTGTGAGACCGGCCACCGCCCCTCGTCGGGGTCTCGAATGTATAAACTAGTCTACTCTGGAGTATCGATGCCCTGTCTCGAAACTCCCACGACTAGGGACCTTTTAAAGATGTGTTTATAGACCCCAGCTCCCACGTATATGATCGCCCTCATACTGCTGGAAGTCAAGAAAGAATCCTAGGGGCTCTATCAACGTGCAATAGTGACCTGTAAGATCACCTAAAGAAGTACACGATGATAAAGATAAACCAGATAGTATGCTATCATCTTGAGTAAGACTGTCCTACTAGTATAGGTCCTCCCTCAATCATTGCAATCATGTGCCTGTGATCTAATAATTGACTCTGAGGGCACTATCTCCAACAATCTCCCACTTGCACTCAAGGCTAATTATTGCGATGTCGCATACTCACAGCCCGTGTGATACCGAACACCCAACTCCTCTACTAGTCAGTCTCACAAAGCTCGTTTGCGAAACTATTGCGTTCGAGGAATAGCCTCAGTGAGTGGATCCGCTGTGATGTATCTTTCTATGTCTCTCTTTATCTCAAGTTCGCGGAGAAAACCCATCTCCCGAAATGAGCAATACCTGTCTTAGAATATGCTTGGATATCTGATTGGACCTGGTTCATAAATGAACTCCAAATCCAAACTTCTTAGACTGTATCATCAACTGAAAACAATCAGTATCCTGCGCCATGCCTCCCTCAGTATCTGCTTGGACCTCCTGTCCAAACTACTGCCCCTTGTCAGAGGAAAAACTATAACTCTGACAGCCACTCTGCCATCCAGGTCACCTAGGAAGCCTGGAATGATAACTATCTCTCGAAGGAGGATGCCGTTATCATATCCCTAGAACATCCACTTATGTTCTAAAACTGCTTCCGAATGTTTCTCCAGGATAGGATCAATATCAACTTATTGCATCTACTGCAAAAACAACATCTGGTGTGGTACTTGACATCTCATGATTGACTCAATTGCCTAAGCTAGTGATCTGCCAATCATGCACATCCCTCTCCCCTTTAGTCTGTAAGACACCTTTAGAGAGGGTGACTCCATCACCTGCAGGTATACTACCGTGCCAGGAGTCGTCCATTCTAAAACACCTTTAGAACGCTGTCTAAGTACCCAGATTGGGAAACTATCCAAATCTAGATCTAAAACCATAGATCTAGTAACCAGAATATATAATATCCATATCTTTTGTGGAGAAACCACTGTGTGGCAACCAAAGTATAACCGACCGTACTATAGGAATTTCACTTCCTACTCTGTGTATGTCATCCAAATACCAGGACATCACACCCTACTACCTTCTTAACAGATCCATCCCCTATTCTGATGAAGTCAAACCTATGACTGTCACATCAGAAATAGATGATCTATCTCCGCTGTATCTGCTTTAGTCTATAAATAGACATAAGCCACTTGTCCACCAATGCTTCCGCTGCTCCCACTGACAACGACAACCCTCTGGCAGAGTCATATACACGTGCACTTCTAAAGCTAGTTTAGAACGACGCTATACTCATCCTCCTACCGGATCTCACAGTCTGGAACAACAACAATGACAAGTGTGGGTAAACAAGAACCTCCCTGTCACTGTCTTTGATCATACCAAAGTACCTCTCGAGTGCCTGAGGTTACCCACCATATCTGCGGAGTGGCCAATGGAATGTCAAATCAGATTGAATCTTTAGGTTCTCATCAAATTTTCCGTAATCGTTTGTGGTTCTGGAATCACTTCCAGTTCTACCATATTCCCACTACTGTTTTATGAAAAATTCCATTTTTGTCAAAACTGTGGCGAGTCAAGAACAATATCACTATTGATCTTCCAGATGGTAGAAAATCAACCCTCTTCATAGCCTGGGTCAACCCACAAACAACCATTACAGAAACGTGCCTTGAGTTATCCAGAGTCTGGTTTTAAGCATAAGCCGGACAACTCCCCGTACCTTAACATCGTTAAGATATGAACTGTTCTATATCCAATATAGAAACAGAGGCACTGATTTAATTGAACCAGATTCAAATCATGCAGCTGTCTCCAGTGCATGTCAACAAAATGGAGAGAGGCCGATCAACATTACTCAACTTAGGAGTACTTCCAATTATGAGTAACCTGAAAGAGAAGCAAGTTCTCTTAATCATTACTTCCAACTGAATACCATACACAGGTATCTGCATCTTCGATCACCTTGAAGAATCCCGATACTTGCAATATCTGGTTCTCTACTTTACTCTTATACCTATAACTTCTCAAAACTGAGACCCTGCATTTCTACGAAACACATGTCTAAAAACTGGAGAAGTCATAAGTAAACCAAATATAGTACGAAGACCAACCCCTTTGTCCTAATGGACACTGGACAACATACAATACTCTGTATAAGTCCCTTGAGTCTAATAACTCATTCCCTGTGTGTCGTAGGTTGAAAACTGTACTTATGGTTATGAAGAATTACACCGCTGTTTAATGCTCCTTACCTAACCATCCACTGATATAGGTAAATGTCATAGACATAATTTCAAAAAGGTATATCTCACTCTATAAAAATAGACGTACAGATATATCAATTTGAAATTGGTTCATAACAACGGATATTCAAAACCAAATATTTGCCGTCCGGCAAACAGCCCAGGTGATTTCCTCAAATATCACCAATTACAACGAATTCCGATATAATGAGGATGATCACCTAATTCCCAATAACTTACTCCCACTCAACATCTGTAAAACCATACATATGTGATAATTAAACCTGGTAAATACATACCCTGGAGCAAGTGTCTAATTTAGGAAATCAGTTTTCTTTTAACAGTACACAGTGAAACTGAAACATTGAAATGTTTCGATGGGGTATCCCGGTATTCCTAGTAATGCCTCTTCCATTATCCAGATTCATAACTGTAACCGTATATTTCTTTGCCACCTCTCCAAATCCCTTTATATGTCTTTAATCATTACCTTCTGTACACCCCTTTAGGCCAAATGGTTTTCTTCCTTCCCTACCGTTTGGCACCAGCCTATGGTCTGGAAGAAGACTATCCAATAAGCATAATGGGTGTACTGTCCTAATCCTAGGAGCACTCGCAATGCGAGAGAAGGTGAAGATAAAATACAACCGAATAAAACCTTATTCCTATTTCTCCAGAATCAGAATCCATCCCCGAACTGGAACAAGTTCCTTTCGAGTTCGAATATAACCATACGATGGAGTATCCAAGTAACTGTGGATCTTCGTAGTGATACGGCGTGTCCTGGAGAAATACAAAGGTGATTTAGGATTGGGGAAGAAATACTTGGTTTGGTCGTGAATAGCAGTCGCAATTTACTTTGCCCTCTTACTAATCCCTTGATATGTCTTTACTTAATACCTTCTGTACACCTTTTTGGCTAAATGGTTTTCTTCATTCCCTACCGGTCGGCACCTGCCTATGGTTTGGAAGAAGACTATCCAATTTGCGTAATAGGTGTACTATCTCCTAAACCAAGGAGTACTCGCAACCTTAGAGAAGGTAAAAGGAAAAGACAACTGAATAGTCCTATTCGTTTTCTCCAGAACCAGAAACCATCCTCGAATAAATTCCTTCGAGTTCGTATATAACCATACGATGGTTTTATCCAATGGAAGTGGACGTTCGTAGTAATACGGGGTGTCCTGGAGAAAAAGGTAAAAGTAGGTGTGGCAATGAGGTATGCAACTCTGATAATCCAAAAGCCAGTGTTATAAGAAGGTTCGGTTAATTTGGTCACTGAGTCATAGTCAAGGGTCGGGTAATGGTCGCTGCCAAAGAAAGAGAGAAAAGAAACACTCAGCGTGCACTCTAACCTAGATCAGAATGGTTATCAATTTATCCAATCAGGAAACCTCCTACTGTAACCTCAAATTCTCCTCCAAACCTGAAAGAAGAATTAGTCGGGATCACCCGAGGAGTAAACCAACTCATCAGTGGGAATCGGGATCCAACTATCATCGCATGATAACGTGATGGAATCCACTCACATTATCACACTCCAGAAGGTATGCGCATGCATGGCAAGTTTCAGTTTTTTTAGAAACTCCCGATGTGATTTTTACCCCTAGGACCCAAGTGACCTTGACACAGTCAACAAATCAAAGAGTTCTAGTCAAGTTCAACCCGTCATTATTCTGGATTGCATTAAACCCACCCGTACAAGCCCTTGACACAGTCAACAAGGCCGCACGACTGTCCTAACCAATCCTATTAATATGCCATAAACGAACACTACTCAGCTACCGTACACTACGCCTTGACACAGTCAACAAACGCAACACGAATACTAAGTAATACTTGTAGGAAATGACGGAGGGCTACGTCTAGTTTTTGACGAAAAACTTTTAACGTAATGAACTTGATATCGTTGAAGGAACTGCATAGCTTTTTATAAAAATATAGTGGCGAAAACTTTTGCTAAAGAGGTCACTCCCGGTGAAGGGATCTATGCTCTTTCCCCGTAGAATGAGGTGCAGGATATTCCAACTGAATACCACGATGCAAAGCAAAAAGTAATCGGTTATAGTGAAGTTATTACCCTGACGCAAACTTCTGTCCAAGGGGTCACTCCCGGTGAAGGGATCTCGGCCCTTGCCTCGTCGACTGAGGTGCTGGATATTCATAACCGAATACCACTGTGCAAAACAAAAGAGAACGTTCTTGCAATAACAGCTTTTTTTTTGAAAAATGTTCCAACAACATCAGAATAGGTTTGTTTAGCTTGTATTGATCCGAATCAACGCAGTCCCATCAATTGATCACACCAATAAAGAACGAAAATACGATGTACGTATATGCCATCCGCATTCGCCACTGGGTCCCGTCATCACCCGTTAGGTTACTTAACTAACGACAGAGCGGGGACTGGACTAGCGTGGGTGTAAAACATATACAACATCTACTAGTATATATATCAATATATAATAATCGCTCAAGGCGTGATAAAATGCAACATCACAGAAATGTAATAAGCATCACAGAACAATACAGATATCTGGAAGCCCCGGGTTTCACAGAGCCGCTGCTGAAACCCGACGTTCCCCTGGTCGTATGGATAGCCTGTGCAATGAAATCCTAGACCCCTACGGGCGCGGCAAGTTACCCGCCAAAACCTGAAGCGAGGCAGCCCCCTTCAGCAACGTGAATGGACCACCCAGCACTTCACGGAATCCGGTAACTTGGATACCCCTCCTTGGGTCAACCTGTACCCCCTACGAGTGCGGCGAATAGCCCGCCAATTCTAGAGTGAAGCCCCCTCCGTCTCAAAGCCATGAGATGCGGGCCCGTTGCCCTCTAGAACCCGGCTATCCGTGCACCCCACCGTGGGGTAATCCTAGTACAGAAAGTAAAATATACAACGGGTACATCGACCTCGACCCGGTCGTGCCCCAAAAGAATAATATACAAACAGGCAGTGACGGCAGTCCACATGTCGGACGCTCGCCTTGCAATATCAAATGTACATAAATAACCAAACTGTACTACCATTGCATCCAGGCTATCCACCATGACAAATCCGCAACATCACAGCACAACACAGAACATCAACGTGAATGTTAAGTTCGCAAATCCGTCTAAAAGTGCTATAGCAGTTAGACATGATTTACCGATCAAATGACATTCATGGTCGCAGATATAATGTAAATACTGTGAACTAATATGTTTAAAATTTTCGATCGACTAAATTTGCCGAAGTGGGCCACAAGCACAACTGTAGCACTCAAAATAAATCTGGGCCAAATAGGAATATACCAAAAACCCTATTTCCATGTCAGAGAGGCACTGTAGAAATTTGGTGCAGAGAGGAGTCCAAAGTGCGGCGGAACCGCGGCCAAAGCATGGGTTTGGCCGCGGTTCCGCGGCGGAACAGTAATGTTAGCGCACCAAATTTTCACAGAATGCATAAAAAACCCTGCACGATTTTTTGACATGTACCAAATAATTTTTTGAGCACTGCAAAAATTCGACAGAAACTGCACTTTAGAAATCGGGTTTTCGGAAAATCCGTTCGATCGAACTTGTAAACAAGTTAGAGCAAGCTAGACTAGGTTAATGGCGTGGCTCTGATACCATGTAGGACTACAGTAGCGCCCCGGCCGTTTATCCGAGGCCAAATGCGGAAACGAAAATTTTTCTTTTCTTTAAAACCGGCACTACCGCATCCTAAAACCCCGGATCGTAACCATTAACCTAATGCTAGCTAACATGAGAATGGGTAGGAAGCTATACCGAGCGATCCGTGTCCTTCGGTCTTCGGCCTGCACTCCGATCTCCTCGCGGAATCTCCGGTCTTCATCTCCTCGTCGGAAAGGGCACCACATCGAGAAGTCTTTTTACGGTCTCCCACTTCATCCGAAGCAACTCGGACGCGAAGTGTGCTAGCCGACACGTCCAAGGTGTTGTAGAGAATATTTGTGACCACTTTGTCTCTTGCATCCATGGCTTTGGATGGAGGTTAAAGTGTTGCCATTGATGGAAGCAAAAAGCTAGAGGAAGAAGAAGAAGAAGAACAAGAGCTTTTCTTTTTCTTTTCTTTTTCTTTTGTTGTAATGAGAGTGAGAGAGAGTGATTATCAAAATACAAGACCAAAAAATCCAACCATGGCAGCCCCTCTCTCTCTCCATCTCATTTCAACAAATAAAACAATTCATTAATGTAACACATTTGCTAAAAAAGAGACCATGACTCATGATATAAGTCTATGTCACATTAATGTATTGTCATGATGATTTCTAGCTCATTATTTCCTTAAGCAAACATTAATCCAAATGTTTGCCATAACAAAAAGATCCGGCAACATCTAAAGTAAACTCGTGACGGATCACAAGGATACCCCTCACCTGTATATACATACCAGCACCCGCATTCCGACTGAATGCGAATGCGATGAGACTAAAGTAATCCAACAAATCTAATACTAGGATTTGGCTTAAACTAAAGCCCACTAGTATGATCCGTCCGATCATGATCTGTGCAATACCGCACGTATAAGATTGAACCCTTCCATATATCATACGGCCTCTACAACGTTTCGCCCGAAACTTGAGAAACTGTCTGTGGGGGACTCTAAAGACTCGTCAATACTTTGGGTGTGGATTTAACGAGCTACCAGGTATTGACCAAAAGGGAGGTCGATGAGAAAACTCATCCTGACACCCTACTGAGCCTGTCAGTGACAATATCCGTACAGTCTGGTACATTCGTCTATGAGTATCGCATGGCGGGCCTAGGGGGTTGGTAAAAGTCAGACCCCCATAAGCGGTACAAGTCGTGTCGGAGTGTAGCCCAGAACACCCTGAGATACTACTGGAATACCTACCAATAAATCTCCTGCCTCGGCCGAGGGCTTTGTGTAATGGCTCTCCTAGACACAGCGCGATCTCACCCTCAATACCGGGAGAGACGAAACCCCTGCCGATCCGCTCACTTCCTCCATGTGGCTCGGGACTGTACCCAACTAAAACCTATTTGCACGACTCCTTTGAGCCGTGGTAGGGTAGTAATCAAAGCACAGTGGGAACTCACACGAGACAAATGACGATCTCAGGTCGATGAACTAACCTGTACACATGTCACCAGGGAACTGCTATCTGACGTCTGGTATAATCCCAACTAGCATGTTCCCGGCGAGTCCTGTCCGGTGTACTCATAACCCAATGAGCACCTGTATACATCTTAGGTGAACCAACTGACACCAGTGGCTTGTGAGACCGGCCACCGGCCCTCGTCGGGGTCTCGACTGTATACACTAGTCTACTCTGGAGTATCGATGCCCTGTCTCGAAACTCCCACGACTTGGGACCTTTTAAGGATGTGCTTATAGACCCCAGCTCTCACGTATATGATCGCCCTCATACTGCTGGAAGTCAAGAAAGAATCATAGGGGCTCTATCAACGTGCAATAGTGACCTGTAAGATCACCTAAAGCAGTACACGATGATAAAGATAAACCAGATAGTATACTATCATCTTGAGTAAGACTGTCCTACCGGTATAGGTCCTCCCTCAATCATTGCAATCGCGTGCCTGTGATCCAATAATTGACTCTGAGGGCACTATCTCCAACATAAGTCTCATCCTTTCCCCTCTCCTCAATTTCACTATTTGAATCTTGATCTCCATCATGTCTCACCATGTCAACTTGCGATATCGTAAAATTCCATATGATTTTTTTTTCTTAACTTAATTTTTTATCATATTTATTAGTAAGTACTGTTATTTCATGTATGGAATATAATTTATCTTGAATTAAGTTATTGCAAATGGGACTTTGTTGCTTAGAATGTGCTTTGGATTCTGTAATTGCATATTATAACTCCGTAGTGTTAATCTAGTGTATATATTGTTGTTTTAGACGGTTAATCATGACCGGATTATATATTTGCTTTACATATGTTAATTCATATTATTTATTGCTGAAATTTTAATTATTTATATTTACTTTTGCATACAAGAAAACAAAGTTATAAATAAATACCATAGATTTATCATTTTGAAATCGATCTAACAAAACCTTTATCTTTAAAATAATTTTTATAAATTAATTTCCACTCTGAAAATTCTTCGAATATTAAGATAGAATATAAATATAATTCCAAATCTGCATTAAAAATTTAAGATCTAACCGCATAATGGTTTAGGAATTAAATCAATTTTATTCACTGTTCGTAAAAATAGAAAACTACATTTATCGGTCAATTTCTAGAACGCATAACTTGGTCTACCGATGTCCAAATTGAGCAAACTCAGGTGTTTTGTACATATATATCGAAAGATCTAGATTTTCATAGTTTTAAATTTTTACTTAAAACTGATATAAAATATAGAAAACTACGTTACAATATTTAGTGACGGATCTGGACAGAATCTGTCCTGATTCGCACACTGTTTTTAAATAGGACATAACTCGAACTTCCGATGTCCGTTCATGACAAACTTTAGATGTTTAGATGAAAAATTGATAGAACTATAATTTTATGTATACTATATTACTTAGAAATGTATGAAACAACCCGATATAGGCTTTGCAATATAACATATAGCTATTGTCTAGAAATCTGAATTTCTATTTTAAACTCTGATATTAAAACGATCATAACTAGAGCTTCAGAAATCCAAATCGGACGAATCTTAGTGTTTTAGATAACTATATCGAAAGACCTACAATTTTCTAATAATCTTCGTAATCTGAAACCTAATGGAAATTGACCCAAACTATATTTTAAAAATGTGTGATGGTGCTGAACAGATTCCGATCTGTTTTACGCGACGATACGAAAACGGGTATATTTTCCAAACCGGCATTCGTATTTAGGTGCAACAGGAACTCACACATGCAAAACACATAGAGCTATATTTTTTTACTATATTCCGCACTCGTTTGACTTGATTAATTACTCGTACATAACACTTCTTTACAGTATTGTTTATGGTCGTTACTTGAATAACATACTTGCCTCATTTCATACTATTCGAACATGTATATTTTATTTTTTTCTGATCTCTGAATTGTCGCATGTACATGAATATATGACTATCTTAGTTTCTTGATTTAAACAGATAGAAAGTTTATTTTTTACTAAAATACACTATGTTACCTAAAAAAATATTTTATCAAAACACACTAGACTTTTAAATAAGAATTTCTTTATCAAATTAATCTAGTGATATTAAAATATAGTATTTTACATAAATACCATGAATTTTCTAAATAGACTATTTACACATATATACCCTATACTTGATTTCCTATATGACTTAACATGAATACTTGATCATTTGACACGACTACATGAATACTTAACATGTTTACACGACTACTTGATATGACTTGTATTAAACTATCAATCTAACTTTACTCGAACCATGAATACAATTGACATGATTTGCACTTGACATGATATATGATTCTTGACATGAACACTTAATCTTGACACGAACTATGCTTGCAACTTTATGTATCCATAGATTTGAGCAAGACCTGTAAACTTGAACAATACAATACAATACAATACGTGAAGATAAGGAGTAGATTGGTACGAAACATATATCATGGAACGAGAGATCACTTTAAAAAATACCTACATGAATTCACGTGTCATTATCCCGTGGGTTATGACGGGGCCTTGTACTACATGTTACTATAGTCCACCGGGTAAGATGGACTCCTCTCGTATGCATGAATACTTTCTTTATTAAACTACAAAAACCACGTTAGAATTACCATGCTTACACATTAACATTCACTTCATGTCCACTATACCTATACTACCCAGCCATTTCTATACT
Source organism: Agapanthus africanus (assembly GCA_030015575.1). NCBI lineage: Eukaryota > Viridiplantae > Streptophyta > Magnoliopsida > Asparagales > Amaryllidaceae > Agapanthus > Agapanthus africanus. The sequence continues at coordinate 349,200,767 of JASDDO010000016.1, read as the reverse complement.
TGCTTGCTATGCGAATGTTCCATTGTCATGCATACATAGTTTCCATTATTTACCATGTTATATAGAATTACTATGTTATATAGATTTTCAATGCTTATATTAAATGACCTGTTTAATCACCATATCACACTTAGTCCATTGCTTCTTGATATCCTTTTCCAACTTGTCACTATATCTTTATATTTCACATTAATGTTTTTTGGGGACTTACCGAGCGCTAGTTCGTTGACGGGCATTCCACCCACTTTTCTCTATTCTTAGAATTTTCGTCAGGTGACATTGAGGCAGAGAAGATAGAAGTGGTCGAAAAGGAGTACAACCGGATCGCATCACAACTGGACGTCTAGTTCCATTCCGCTTTTTATTTCATTTCATATTATTTATGTATGCCTCCTTGTTAAGACTTATCATATTATCGTATCTTTTTTTCAGATGTTTTTTCAACTGTGAATCATGAATATAATAAATCAGAGTTGGATTTCATTCTTTTGTTTATTTTTGTTACTTTATGTTGCTTATAAACTCTTAGCGTATTTATTTCAAGAAACGACATTCTCATAGTTTATACATTACGGGTTTGCCACATCACCGTTTCCATCTACTAAGAAGCTAGTCGTGACATGTAATAACAAGTAAAACATGTCCACATCAATGATAAAGACAAACCAGATAGGATACTATCATCTTGAGTAAGATTGTTCTACTTGTATACATCCTCCCTCAATTATCATAATCACGTGGCTGCAATTACAATAATTGCCTTGAGAGCACTATATCCAACACCATCACCCCTCATAGGGGTCAAGAAACATAGACACTAGTCTACTCTGGAATATCGATGCCTAGTCTCGATATTCCCACGGCTAGGGACATTTAAGGATTTGCTTATAGACTACCCATTTCTCACAGGTGTGATCGCCACAATATCCCGGTAGTCAAGCAGGAATCTTAAATGCTCTATCAACTTATAATAGTGATCTGTAATACCACATAATACATGTACATGATGATAGAGATGAACCAGATAGCTTACTATCATCTCGAGTAAAACTGTTCTATCTGTATAGGTCCTTCCTCAATCATCATAATCGCCTGCCTGCGGTTACAATAATTGCCTTGAGTGCATTATATCTAAAAATCTCCTAATTGCACTTAAGGCTAGTTATTGCGGTGTCGCACACTTACAACCCGTATGATGCCGAACACCCAACTTCCCTACTAATCAGTCTCGCAAATTATGTTTGTGAAACATTCGTGTTTGAGAAATAAACTCAGTGAGTGGATCCGCTCCAATGCTTCTATTTTTATCTCTCCATATCTCAACTTCGAGGAGAACGACTATTTCTTGAAATGAGCGATACCAGTCTTAGAACTTGTCTGGATATATGATGGGACTTAGTTTATAAATGAACTCCAAATCCAATAAATTTCTTAGACTGTATCATCTACCGAATTTAATCAATATCTTGCGCCATGCCTATCTCAGTATCTGCTTGAACCACTATCCAACATACTGCACCTCAGAAAAGGGTAAACTTTAAGTCTGATAGTCACTCTATCATCCAGGTCATCTTGGAAGCCTGAAATGATAATTGCCTCCTGAAGGAAGCTGTCGTTACCATATACCAATAACATTCTCTCATGTTCATAACTGCTTCCCTATTGTTTCTTCAGGATTGGATTAATGTTCACTTATTGCAGTTAGTGCAAAAACAATATCCAGTATGGTACTTGATATCTCATGATTAACTCAATTGCCTAAGCAAGTGATATGTCAACCATGCAAATCTCTCTCCTCATCAGTCCAGAAGACATCTCTTAAGAGAGTGTGACTTCATCACCTGAGGGTACACTACCATACCAGGAGTTGTCCATTCTGAAATACTTTAGAATAGTGTAAAAGTATCCGAATTGGGATACTTCCCAAATCTAGATCTAGTTACCAGAATATCCGATATTTTATCCATTTTCTTTGTGAAGAAACATCTGTAACAACCACAGTCTAACCGATGTAGTATAGGAACAACACTTCCTATCAGGAGTATGTCATTCAAAAACCAGGACAGTACTCTCTACTCAACCTTCTTACCAGGTCTATATGTCATTCATTGAAAAAGTCAAACACTATGATTGTCACATTAAGAATAGATGATTCATCTTCGCTATGCTGGCTTTAGTCTAGATATAGACATAAGCTACTAGCCCACCATGCTTCCGCTGCTCCCACTGACTACAACAATCCTCTGGCATAGTCATATAGACATGCACTTCTAAATTTAATTTAGAATGACGTTATAGTCATTCACCTTCCATATCTCATAGTCTAGGACAACAGTAATGATAAGCTTGGGCCATCAAAACCTTCCTGTCATCGTCTTTGAAGAAACTGAAGTACCTTTCGGGTGGCTGAGATTACCCACTAAATCTGCGGAGTGGCTAATGGATTGTTAAATCCAATTTAATTCTTAGGTTCTATTAAATATTCAGTAACCGTTTTTGGTTCTGAAATCAATTCCAGTTCTACCATGGTTCCACTAATGTTTTATGAAAATAATTCATTTTACTAAAAGGTGGCGAGTTAAAAACAATATAACTATTAATTCTACAAATGGTAGAATGTTAACCCTCGTCTAACCATGGGGAAAACCCACAAACAGCCATTACTGAAAACGTGCCTTGAGTTTATCCAGATTTTGGTTTTAAGTATAAGCCGGACAACTCCATATACCTTAACATCGTTAAAATATGAATCCATTCTATATCCAATATATAAACAAATGCACTAATTTAATTGGAACAAGATTCAAAAATTATGCAGTTATTTCCAGTGCACAATCAAAGAGGAAAAGGTCATAAAACATTACTCATCAAGGAGCACACCCACGGATGAGTAACCTGAGAGAGAAGCAAATTCTCAAAATTATTATGATGGAATATCTAGCATAAGTATCTACATTTTCGATTACCTTGAAAAATTCTGATACTTCCAACATGTGGTTCTCTACTTTAGTCTTATATCTATAACTTCTCAAAATTTGGACCTTGTATTTCAACGAAATGCATGTCTAAAACCAAAAAAGTCACAAGTAAACGGAATATAGTATGAGTACCAACCCCCTATCCTAATAGACATCAGAAAACATACAATACTTTGCATAAGTCCGCTGAGTTTAATAACTCAAACCCTATGTGTTGTAGGTTGAAAACTGTATTATAGTTAAGAAGAATCACACCTTTATTGAATGCACCTTACCTAATCATAAACTGATTAAGGTAAATGTTATAAATATAATTTCAAAATTTTATATCTTAATTTATAAAATAAACGTACAGATATATCAGTTTGAAATTGATGGATAACAATGAATATTCAAAATCAAATATTTGTCGTCAGACAAAACCCAGGTGATTTCCTCAAATATCACCAACTACAAAGAAATTTGAATTTTGAGGATCTAATCACCATATTCCTAATATTCTACTCCCACTCAGCATCTGTAATGCTATACAGATGTGAGAATCAAGTCCGGTAAATACATACCCTGGAGTCAGAATCTAATTGGGAAAGCAGTTTTCAATTAATATCGCACAGTAAAACCGAAACATGAAAATGTTTCAAGGAGGTGGCCGAGTATTCCTAGTAATTCTTCTTCCAATACCAGAATCATGACAAAACTTACAATTTCCATTGCCCTTACTTCAATCCCTTTATATTTCATTACTTCTTACCTTTTGTACACCTTACTTAGGCTAATTAGTTTTCTTCTTTCCTTAACTTTTGACACCTACCTAAGGTTTGGAAGAAGACTATTTAATAAGGGCAATAGGTGTACTCTCCTAATGCTAGGAGCCCTCGCAACCTGAGAGAAGGTAAATAGAAAAGACAACCGAATAATCTTATTCAATTTTTCCAGAACCGAAATCCATTCTCGAATTGAAATAAATTTCTATAAGTTCGTATGTAACTATACAAGATGGTTTTATCCATTCTATATAGATCTTCATAGTGATACGGAACGTTATGGTGAAAGCAAAGGGTAAAGCAGGAGTGGCATGGATATATGTGACTTTTTCGTGATTCGTGAAAAAATAAGGCCAAGTTTGTAAAAGGGTTCGGTCAACTTAGTTTATAAGTTTTAGTTTAAGGTGGGTCATGGTCGCTGCTAGAGAGAGAGAGAGAAAAGAAATATTTAGTATGCACTCTAACTTATATTAGATTGGTTAATCATTTTATTTAATCAGGATGGCTCCCACTATTTCCTCGAATTCTCTTTCAAACCCCAAAAGAAGAACTAGTCGGGATCGGCTACACCTAACAAATTCGCTAACCATTCAGCTAGAACAGTGTTGGTACTCTAAGGGAGGCTCCCCGTGTTTTCTCATGGGCCTAATTAAAAAACTCTGTTTCCACAGAGGCGTAATCTCGTTAACACTTTCTAGATATCTAATAGGTTAGCTAATTATAAAGTGGAAATAATATCTCGAAGAGTAATACCTACTCACAGTGAGAATCGGGACCCAACTATCATCGCACAAGAACTTAATAGAAGCCACTCAAGTCACCACACTCCAGAAGGTATACGCATACCTGGCAAGTTTTCTTTATGTTTGAAACTTCCGATGTGGTTTTTACCCCTAGGACCTAAGTGATCATGACTGAGCCAACATATCAAAGGATCCTAATCAAGTTCAATCCACCATTATCTTGATTGCATTAAACTCACCCGTACGAGTACTTGACTGAGCAAAAATGACCGTACGACTGTCCTAACCAATCGCATCTAATACAACAGAAATGTACAACATAGCTACCGAACATTACGCCTCGGCTGAGCACGACATACGTAGCACGAATACTAAGAAATATTAATCTAAAATGATGGAGGGCTACGGCTGGTTTTTGGCGAAAAACCTTTAACGTAATGAACTTGATAACGTTGAAGGAACCGAATAACTTTGAAAATGAGTGTCTTAGGCTTCACTTTTAAAACAAGTGGTTTTGAAAAAACTGAATAGTTTTAAAAATTATTCCAACAACATCATCTAGATTTGTTTTACTTGCATTAAACCTATAATGCAATCCCATCAATTAATAATATCACACCAAAAGAAACATAAATAGACACGCACATATATACCATCCACATTCGCCACAGGGTCTCGAGTCTTCATCGTAAGATTACTTTACTTATGGCAGGGTAGGGACAGGACTAGCGCGGATGCAAAACATATATAGCGTCTACTATATATATATGAATGAGATGACCCGTTCTTAGCTCCATGAGATAGGCATCCGTTGCTTCCTAGAATCCGGCTACTTGAGCACTCCTCATGGGTCTATCCTAGGTACAAGAGATGAATCAAATAAAATACACAGGCAACACAACCTCAACCCGGAAGTGTCCCTCAAAAGAATATACATCAAGCAGCAATGGCAGTCTACAAGTCGGACACTCGTCCCGCAATACGAATATATAAATGTAAATATAAAACTCTCATCTCATAATAACCCCCGTCTATTAACGATGACGACCACAACTATTCAAATCCAAACAAGAATTATAGAACTAATAAGTATTTGCAACCCCGTCTAATCGACCTATAGAAATTAGACGACGTTCAAAAACACAAATATGAAACACAAGATATAAACGATGCAAAAGTTTCAATTTAAAACTTTCCGTGTTGCCCGAATACAAAAAAACACCAAGTGAAATCTGGGCAAAATCAATCATAACCAAAAATCAAATTTTCATAGGAGTCAGCCACTGGAAAAAACTGGGGACCAAATGCCACTATAAAACCGTCAATGTTGGGAAAATGAGCATTACAGGCGGTTTTTCTTGGGAATTGGGTCCTCGTTTTTCTACCCAAGTTATTATATCTCATAAGATGATCTCTGCACTTGTTTAAAAAAATTTAGAGATCAAAAAATATTGATAGAAACTTGATTTTTGTGTTATCGAAAAACGGAAAATTTTGGTTTTGAAACGTATATATCGTCTAAATCTAGTTCTAGTGTTTGGATGATTCCAATACTATATAGGTAGACGCTCTTGTTCATGCCGCAAACTAGCGGCTATATGGAATACAAAACGAAAATTTTCAAAACGAGAGCATGAACTCTACAACCTAGAACGAATCCAAATACTAAACTAGAAACAAACTAGAACGAATCCAAACACTAAACTAGAAACAAACTAGAACGAGTTAACTATTAGGTTTATGATTACAACCTTTGTATCCGTGTCCTTCGTATTCTTTTCACTTCCTTAACTCCTTAAGTCGTCGGGAATGACCTTGGGAGTCGGTCTTCCTTGCTGAAAATGATCCACCTTGAAGGAAACCTAATTTAAACTCTAGCTTCACAACAAAAACCCAGTGAAGCAATCAGTGATCAAAACTTACTAAGAATTGATCACTAGGATGTAGTAGAGGCTATCTCTAAGTGTTTCTCTCTTTATCTTTTTCTTTCACTTTTTTCAAAACTCAAGAAGAGTGGAAGAAGATGATAATGGTGATGAGCAAGTGAGGAAGCAAGCATGGCTCAAGAATGAACCATCATCTGTTTTCTCTTTCTCTCTTTTCTTTTAATTTATGAATGAGTAGGTTGTGACTCACTATGGTAAGTCACAAGCCCACACCATTCACAAATATTCAAGAAGAGAGGAGAAGAAAAGGAGAGGCCACCTCATTGTACACATATACATATCTATATGTATATATATAAATATATTCAAATACACTAATACAAGTATATACTACAAATACATACACCCGTATTCGTATCAAAATATGAATACTCATATTCGTATAAAATATGAATACCCATATTTATTCTAAGATACAAATACCCGTATTTGTATCAAGACACAAATATGCATATTTATACAAATACTCGTATTCGTATAAATACAGTATTCTGTCAAAATATGAATACCGAAAAGAGAGATACTAAAAAGATATGTATAATACTAGCTCACATTTAATCCAAAATATGGTAACCTGGTTATTATTCAAATCGACTAGTATTAATAAAATGCCTGATTAAAAGTACGTGTACAAAAAGACGTGTTTTAATTGAACCAAGTACGTATCAAAATACATACACTACATCGTTTCGCTTGAGATGGGAAAACCCTCTGAGTGGGAGTCTGAAGACTCGACAATACGTTGGCAGTGGCTTTAACTACAAGCACATCAGCGACACTAGCTATACGTAACAGCAACCCAAGTATTGAACGAAAGGAATACCGACAAGAAAAATTGTTTGTATCCTTATTGAACTTGAAAGTGACAGTCTCTGTACAGTCTTGTCAGTTCGTCTAAGAGTATCGTATATCGGGTCTACGGGGTGGATTAAGTCAGACCCCTGATAACGCGACAAGTAGTGTCGGTGTGAAGCTCATTACCCACTGAGAAACTACTAATCCAAATCAGTAATTATCGTCCACCTTGGCCAAGGATTTCTAGTGATGGCCAGCCATGCACAGCTCGACATCTACCCCTAATACTGGAAGAGACTAATCCTCGACGATCCACTCACTACCTCCATGTGCCTCAGGACTGTACCCAACTAAAACATGTTTGCACGACTCAGTAGAGCCGTAATAGGATAATAATAAAATCATAGTGGGGAATCACACGAAACAAATGACGATCTCAAGTCGACAGACTAACCAGTACTCATGTCACCAGAGAACTGCTACCTGACACTAAGTATAATACCATCTAGCATATTCCCGGCGAGTCCGTCCAATGTAACTCGTAAATCTAGGAGCACCTGTATACTATATTTAGTGACTTACTAACAACAATGGTTGTGAGACCGGCTAATGCCCATCATCGGGGTGAAGAAATATATACACTAGTCTACTCTGAAATATTGATTCCCACTCTCGATATTCCCACTACTATGGGAATTTAAAGATTTGCTTATAGACTACCCAGTTCTCACAGGTGTGATCGCCACAATAATATTGGCTGTCAACCAAGAATCCTAAGGGATCTATTAGCATGTAATAGTGATCCATAATACCACATAATACATGTACACATTGATAGAGATGAACCAGATAGCATACTATCATCTCGATTAAGACTGTTCTACCCATATAGGTCCTACCTCAATTATCATTATCTCCTGCCTGTGATTACAATAATTACCTTAAGGGCACTATATCCAAACACCATTGCTGCCTTCCAAGACTATGACATCTAGCAGATGGATGTAAAAACCACTTTTCTAAATGGAAATCTAGAAGAGTGTGTCTATATGGATCGGCCAGAGGTTTTCTTAAACAGTGGGAGCAGCGAAAAAGTATGCAAATTGCTTAAATCCATTTATGGATTAAAACAGGTATCGCGGAGTTGGAACATCTGCTTTGATGACACAGTCAAGAAATTTGGTTGTTTACCGCCGGAAACCGGACTGAGGCTTGAATCTGGGGGCAAATGCTATATGGAACATATCCGTCCACCTCTCCGAAGATACCAAGTTGATTTATGGCACCTTTTATCGGAGGTTTGGATGGATGCGACCGTTGTAGCAGACTTATCAAATTCCCCCTCATATGTGAGGGGTTTTTGATTATGAAGAAGTTTTTTTTCCTGCAAGTGTAAGCCCCTGCAGTTAATTATGTTATCGCCAAGTGATAACAACTTTCTCTACTCTATAAATCTTCATGCCGTGTTATATATATTGTTTATTTTGGGGTTGTCCTTGGATTGTATACGGAGACTAATATTGGCGTCACCCGTAGGGTGCAGGTTAGTCCAAATCCGTAAATCTCAGATTTAGGTTGAATCTAGGTCATATGTTCCATCAGTTCAGAGTATATTTGGGTTTGATCTAAGGATCATTGGTCATATATGGGACTAAGATCTACTTAGGAAATGTACTTAAAGGCTATTAATCTTGTTTTAGATTACGGTCAATTTAAAATATATGAGTATATAGGCTCAAGGGATATTATAGAAGCTTAAGATTTAAAACATTTTGTCAATTTAGACTAAGAATTGGCTCTGGAATATATATACTGGTGCCCAAAAGCTCTGGTGCATGCCACATGTCACACACAGATAAAGATATATGGGTCTATGGGACATTAAATCATTAGTGCATCAGGATTGTGGCGTATGCCACATATACGATGGGGATTGGTGCATACCTTCGACGTTTTGTTCTTTGATGCATATCCTTATTAGCCCTTCTGGCGTATGTCCATTGGTGCATGGCCATTGGCGCATATGCCTCTGGCGCATGGTTGTTTAGGGTTTTTCATAGAGATTAATTTTTGTTCTTTTGAAACTTAAATTTTATGAACCTTAAGCTTATGTTAATGCCTATGTTAGCCATTAACAATCACCAAGATCAATATTTTATGATCCGTGATCTTTATTTTTATATGTGGATCACATGATCGGTTCTTTGGAAATTTAAATTTTCTCGTTCATCATCATTGCATTTTTTATGAAGAGGTTCGGTTCTTCTCTCAACCCCTAGATCTTATGATCAAAGGTATCTCTCTAATGAAAACTTAAGTTTTCTCAAGGAGAAATTTGATCTAAAGATCTTAAGATCAGCGAAAAGAACTTAAGTTTTGTATATGAAGGTTAACCATCTCATGGATGAAGCTTAAGCTTTTTATTTAATGGAGATCCATATCCTATCTATATTACCTCGGATTTTTTGTGGAGGAGAAAGATGAGAGCTTTGAAAACAGAAAACTTAAGTTCTTTATCATGCTTATGGGGTCGATTTCATATATGAGTTTTAACCTCTAGGGTTCTTTATATAGGGTATGAGATTTGTTAGGCAAATAGAGAAAATTTATCATTTAGTTTTCTTTAATTGAACTTAAGATCAGCCTGGATGCTTAAACATCGTTGGATTTTAGATCCGAGGGTTATCAGTTAACACAATTAATATTTTTCTTATTTAAGTAAAATATTCAATTGATTTCCTTGTTTAAAAAGATATGGAAAGAGATAATCTTATTAATATCAGCCCGGGAGCTTAAGCACCGTTGGATTATAAATCTAAGGGTCTTTATTAACAAGATTTATATTTTCTTTATTTAGAAAAATATAAAAGATTTTATTTCTTGTTTACAAAATTATCCTTTTGTTTTTAGAAAGATAGATAATATTTTAAATAGATTAAGCTATATATTTTAAATCTTTTATTTGGAGATCTTCTGGTTAACCATATTTATTCTTTATGTTTAAGAAATATAGGAAAATTATTTTTCGAAATATAGGTTAAGTATCAGAAAAGCAAGGGCTTCAAACATTAATGCTGCGCTAGGGATCATTAGCGCATGCCTTTAGCAACACCCATTTTTTATAGTGCATGAGCTCAAGTCCCAAGAAATATTGTTTATTAATTATTTTTTTAGGGAACATTGATTTTATCAAAAATATAGATGAACCATGCATTAATAAGAAAATTGTAGAAGGAGCTATTGTATTCCTTGTATTATACGTGGATGACATACTCCTGATAGGAAATGATATTCCTATACTACAATCGGTCAAGCTCTTCTTGTCACAGAAGTTCTCTATGAAAGATCTGGGTGATGCCTCCTATATTCTGGATATTAAGATCTATAGGGACAAATCTAAGAGAATGTTGGGCTTTCACAGTCCAGGTATATTGACACCATACTAAAAAGGTTTAGTATGGAAAATTCCAAGCGTTGTAATTTATCCGCTTGTCACTTAATCACCCTCTCCAAAGAGATGTCTCCCAAGACTGATGAGGAGAGGACTCGCATGAACATATACCGTACGCTTCTACTGTAGGCTCTATAATATTTGCGATGTTATGTACCAGACCAGATGCAGCTTACGCACTTAGCGTGATAAGCAGGTATCAGTCAAACCCTGGTGAGAAGTATTAGATAGTTGTAAAGAACAATCCTAAGTACCTGAGAAGGACTAAGGAGAGTTCTTAGTGTACGGTGATGGAGACCTCCAGATGGGGGTATTTACCGACTCTAGGTTCCAAAGAGACAAGGATGACTCTAAATCCATGTCGGGTTATGTGTTTAGCCTCAATGGAGGGGATGTCTATTGGAAGAGTTCCAAAAAAGCACCGTAGAAGACTTGACGAGGGAAGCTGAGTACATCGCTGCTAACGATGCCATAAAAGAGAAGGTCTGGATAAGAAAGTTCAATTCTGAACTTCAGGTGGTTCCGTCCATTGTTGATCCAATACCTTTGTATTTCGAAAACAATTGGGCTATTGCTTTAGCAAAAGAATCACGGTCCCATCAGAAATCCAGACACATCTTGAGGCGGTATCACCCGATCAGAGACATCATGGATCGCCGGGAGATTGAGGTGGGGAGAGTAGATACGAAGGACAATACTGCAGATCCATTCACCTAGGCCATCCCTCAAGCACAGTTCGAGCAGCTGTACGAGATTTTGGGTATTCGTTACGCCAATAATTGGCATTAGTGCAAGTGGGAGATTGTCACATATGTATGTCCTAGAGGCCATTTATTATATAGGATGTTGGGGGTATATATGTACATGACAGTCTTGCTTGATATGATAGTATGCTATTTGGTTTGTCTTTATCTTAACATGTGTATATGTTCTACTTATTATTTAATATCGCTAATCATGTTGATAATGTTGGATATAGTGCCCTCAAGTCAATTATTGTAGTCGCAGGAACGTGATTGTGATGATTGAGGGAGGACCTATACGGGTAGAACAGTCTTACTCAAAATGATAGCATACTATCTGGTTTGTCTTTATCATCTTGTACATGCATTATGTGGTATTACAGATCACTATTACATGTTGATAGAGCGCATAGGATTCCTGCTTGACTACCAGGATTATGATGGCGATCATATGTAGGAGCTAGGTGGTCTATAAGCACATCCTTAAATGTCCCTAGTCGAGGGAGTATCGAGACTGGGCATCGATACTCCGGAGTAGACTAGTGTATACTTATCGAGACCCGGACGAGGGAAGATGACTGGTCTCACAAGCCACTGGTGTCAGTTAGTCACCTAAGATAGTATACAGGTGCTCATTGGGTTATGAGTACACAGGACAGACTCGCCGGGAACATGATGGATGGTATTATACCTATTGTCAGATAGCAGTTCCCAGGTGACATAAGTACAGGTTAGTTTGTCAACTTGAGATCATCATTTATCTCGTGTGAGTTCCTACCGTGCTTTGATTACTACCCTACCATGGCTCAAAGGAGTCGTGCAAACAGGTTTTAGTTGGGTACAGTCCTGAGCCACATGGAGGCAGTGAGCGGATCGTCGGGGATTCGTCTCTCCTAATATTTGGGGTTGATGTCGCACTGTGCATGGGTGGTCATCACCAGAAATCCTTGGCCAAGGTAAACGAGAATTACCGATTTTGATCATTAGTTTCTCAGTTGGTGATGGGCTTCATACCGACATGAAATATCGCGTTATTAGGGGTCTGATTTTATCCACCCCTAGACCCGATATGCGATACTCTTAGACGAACAGACCGGACTGTATGGAGATTGTCACTGACAGGCCCAGTAAGGGTTCAGATAAGTTTTCCTGTCGGCCTTCCTTTCGCTCAATACCTGGATAGCCGTTACGTACAGCTAGAGCCGCTGACGTGCTTGTGGTTAAACCCACTGCCAGCGTTTTGACAAGTCTTTAGAGTCCCATACAGAGGGCTTCCCTGGTTCTGGCGAAATTATGTAGTGGCCGCATTGGATACGTGCAGGGTTCCGATCTAATGATTGTACTTGTTACCCGGACTTTCGATCGGACGGTTGATTATACTAGCCAGCTTGGGTTTGAACCGGATTATTAAATCAGGTATTGATTTAATAATTTACGTATATGTATTTCGATATGTATATTCTAGTTTTATGTTCTTTGTGTTATTATATCTCTTTGGGTATTCGTATTTCGGTACGAATACATGTATGTATATACAGTAGAGTGTAATCCGTATTTATACGGAAACATTCCAGAAGATGGACACCTCATTTTGGACTTTATCCATTTATATTAAATGGAAAATGAGGTGTAAAAGAAGAGAGGGGAGTATGGTGAGAGCCATGCTTCAATAGTGTTGCATAAATGAATTACCAATTCATTTGTGCAAACTATTCAAGCACAGTTGGATTTTAAAATTGAAAGAAATGGTTTTACAAAACCTTGCTTCCTTTTTCTCTCACTAGATGGAAGGTTCATTATTTTGATACGAGCTTTCATTCTCACCATAGGTTTTCACTCTCCTCACTTCCTTTCTTGAGTTCCTCCACCTTCATCTTCAACCTCCTCTCTACAATCTTATGTGTTGAGAATCAAGAGAGGAGGTGAGATGGATACATACTTAGAACACTCCACTACATCCTAGACACTTTAGATTAGCAATCTAAAGTCTCTAGTTGCTCCATTAGACTTTTGGTATGGAGCTAGATCCAAATGCTACATCCCTCGTGTGGATCATCTTCGACGGAAGAAGACCGGCGGCCAAGTTTAATGGAGGACACCTCCAGGAGCTAAGGAAGATGGTAGAAGATCGAAGGACACGGTTCATTCGGTATAACACCTTCTATCTCAGTAGTTTAGCTCATTGTAGTTTACCAGTGTAGGTTTATGGTTCGATTCTAAGACGGGTCCGTTAACGCCAAAAGTTTTTAACGCCAATTTTTGTTCCGCACCGGCCACAGTTAATGGCCAGGGAACTAGCAAACCCCAACAGATAAAGCTCATAGGATTTCTGATTGACTACTAGCATTATGATGGAAATCATACTTGTAGGGGCTGGGTAGTCTATAAGCACATCCTTAAACTGTACCTAGTTGTAGGATTATCGAGATCAGGTATCGATACTCCACATTCATTGGTGTACGACACCACAGATTGTATATAGGTGCCCATTAGGTTATGAGTTACACTGGACAGACTCGCCGAGAGCTGCTGGTTGGTACTATACCTAATGTCGGATAGAAGTTCTTTAGTTGCATGAGTACAGGGTAGTCTTTCGACCTAAGATCATCATTTATCTCGTGTGAGTTCCTACCGTGCATTGATTACTACCTACCGAGTCGTAAAAATAGGTTTTAGTTAGGTACAGTCCCGAGACACATAGAGGCAGTGAGTGATCGTTAGGGATTCGTCTCTCCCAGGATAGGGAGTCAATATCATGCTGTGTTCGATTGGCGAAAACCATAAGACCCTGGCTAGAGTAGTTGAGATTTACTGATAGTTAAATAAGTAGTTTCTCGGATGATCTTAAGCCACATTGGCACGACTTATCGGGTTATTAGGGGTCTGACGTTTTCCACCCCCTAGACTTGATATGCGATACTCTCAGAAAAATAGACCTGGCTGTATGAAGATTGTCATAGATAGGCTCAGTAGGGATACATACGAGTTTTTTTATTGACCTTTCTTTTGACAGATACCTGGATAGCTGTTACATATAGCTAGTGCCGCTGACGTACTTGTTGGTAAACCCAGTGCCGGCGTATTGTCAAGTCTTTAAAGTCCCATATATAGGGTTTTCCTGGTTCAGGAGAAACGATGTAATGTGCGTATTTTGATACGCAAGGGAGTTCAATTAAATACATGTATTTTATACATATACTTTAATCAGACATTTTAAAAATACTAGCAGGTTTGAAAGATATCCGAATATATGAGCTAGTATTATATTGCTCTCTTTTAGGATATTTGTATTTTTACACGAATACGGTATTTATACGAATACGTGTATTTGTATGAATACGGGTATTTGTGTCTTGATACAAATACGGGTATTTCTATCTTAAACTGAATACTGGTTTTTATAATTTTGATAGAAACACGGGTATGTGTATTTGTTACAAATGCGGGTATTTATGAATATGTGTGTGTACATATGAGGTGGTTTCTCTTTTTTTCTCATCTCTTCTTGAATTTTTAAAGAAGTGTGTGGAATAATAACTCGCACTTGTGAGTCACAAATCCAGTCACTTGATTTTAAAAGTTTAAGAAGAGAAAAGAGAAAAAGAGATGAGAGTTATTTTTTTATGGTTACCCATTTCTCAATCTCATCTTCTTCTCTACTTCAACTCACTTGAGTTTTGTAAAGAGAAAAAGAAAGAGAACAATCTTGAGAGACTTAGCACTACATCCCTAACCATCAAATCCTAGCAAGTCTTGATCATTAGTTGTTCATTAGTTTACTTGTTGAAGTTAGAACTTGAACCGATATCTTCGGGTAGATCATCTTTGACGTAGGAAGAGCGTTTTGCAAGCTTGATCAATAAGTCCTATGAACTCAAAAAGATGACCATTCAAGACCCGAAGGACACATCTTCAAAGGTTGTAGTTCTTAACCGGGTAGAATAGCTCTCTTGGTTTTACCATTTTAGTGTTTGGATTCGATTTCTAAGATTTTAGTTTCTAGTGCTCGCTTTAAATTTAAGTGTTTTGATTCCGCAAAGGCCGTAGTTATAGCGGCATGAGCACTAGACACTTACACTTCTGTGATTCTCCTTACTTCTTTCCTGATTTGTTAGCATTGCATTGCTATATTGTTGTGATTCGGAAACCGACCCTTGCCCGTTTCTTATTTCAGTCACTATGCTACCAAAGACTGTATGAACCGAGAGGGCTACGGTTAGGGATGAGGTTAGGGCAGGCTTATCTGAGACGAAGACTGACCAGGACGGAACTCCGATGACTCAGGAACAAGTTGATCTTTCTTCATCGGATAATATTTCTCATTTGGAGGCGAGTGTTCAGGATCTATATCGTTTGATTGGGCCGTTAGCTAGGACTGTTCAGACCCAGAGATCCGTCGTTGTGCAGCCAGCTCCAGAGATTTTAGTATAGCCCAATGCTCAGGGATCAGTTGCGTTGGGTATAATGCCCTCAAATCAATTATTGTAATTGCAGGTAGGCAATTATAATAATTGAAGAAGGACCTATACAGGTAGAACAGTCTTACTCGAGATGATAGTATTCTATATGGTTTGTCTTTATCATTGATATGTATATGTTTTACTTGTTATTACGTGTCGCTAATATATAATGATAAATCATGTAGGATTTTTGCTTGACTACCAGTATTATGATGGAAATCATTTACGGAAGAGCTGGGTAGTCCATAAGCACATCTTTAAATGTTCCTAGCCGTGAAAGTATCTAGACTGGGCATCGATATTCCGAAGTAGACTAGTGTTTACGTTTCGAGACCCCGATAAGGGATGGTGGCCGGTCTCACAAGACATTGGTGTTGTGTCACCTAAGATATTATACATGTGCTCACTGGAAGTGAGTACACCAGACGGACTCGCCAAGATCTTCTAGATGGTATTTTATCTACCATCGGATGGAATTACTCTAATGGCATGAGTACAGGTTAGTCTTTTAACCTGAGATCGTCATTTGTCTTATGTAAGTTCCCACTGTACTTAGATTACTACCCTACCACGGCTCAAGAGGAGTCGTGAAAATAGGTTTTAGTTGGATACAATCCCGAGCCACATGGAGGCAGTGAGCGATTGTCGGGGATTCGTCTCTCATAATATTAGGAGTCGATGTCGCGCTGTGTTCGGTTGGTCATCACCCTAAATCTATGACTACGGTGGATGGGATTTACTTATATGAGTTCATTAGTTTCTCGGTTGGTGATGAGCTTGACTTCGACAAGACTTATCGGGTTATTAGGGGTCTAATATTTTCCGCCCTCTAGACCCGGTATGTGATACTCTTAGACAAAAATACCGTGTTGTACAGAGATTGTCTCATTCAGGCTCAGTATGGTATGGACGGACTTGATTGTAGACCTCCCTTTCGACATATACTTGTATAGCCGTTATGTACAGCTAGTGCTGCTGACGTGTTTATGGTTATGGATTTATCCAGTAATCACTGCCAGCGTATTGTCGAGTCTTTAGAGTCTCACAGAGAGGGATTTCCTGGTTCAGAAGATATGATGTAGATGACGTATGTTGGTACATACAAGTGTCCAATTAAATATGTGTACATGCTATACAGACTTTAATCAGACGGTTGATAATACCAGCGGCTTAGGATTAAGCCGGATTATTAAATCAGGTTTTGATTTAATAATTTATATATGTATTTTTAATATATATTTTCTAGTATTATTGTTCACTATTCATTTTCTCTCTATTTGCTATTCGTATTTTTATACGGATACGCGTATATGTATTTCGATACGTATACCAGGTTGTATTCCGTATTTCTACGGAATATCTTCTAGAAGATTGACACCTCATTATATGATTTTATTTTGGAAAATCATTTGCAAATGAGGTGGAGGGTGAAGTGGAATTGAGCATAGTTATAGACATGTAGAGATGAATAGGCTTCATTAGTTTATTATAAAATGTTGTAAGATTTTTTTTGTATGGTTGAAAATTATGAAGCCATTCTTTTCTACATTCTATCATTCATTCATTCTCTTCATGAAAACACTTAGCTCATTCTTATGATGGCTACCTCCTTATTCTTCTTGAGATGCTCTCTTGAGCTTCAAAGAAAAAAGATAGTGGAAAATTCCTACATTCTCACTCTCCATTCCTAGCGAGCTTGGAGCGCCAGTTTCTTCAGTAGGTGAAGCCGGAGCTTGGATCATTTTTCTCGGATGGATCATCTTCGGCAAAGGCGGTCACCATTCAAACTTGTTCCCGACAGCCTATGAAGAGCTTGGAGGGATCTTCTATGATTGGGTGGACACGTGTCAAAGGTTGTACTCCTTAAACCTTGTTTGCTAGTTTGCTAGTTTTGGTGTTTGGAAAGATCACTATGGATTTGGTTCTATTGCCCTCTTGTAATTTTTTGTTTTTTAGTTCTGCATCGGCCACGGCTGCCACGGAGAGGGAACTAGAAACTTTCAATGGTATCAGAGCCTCCCAAGCACCCTAAACTAGCTATTTACGACGTTAGAACTCGCGGTTTTTCCGACGTTAAAAACAGTCGAAAAAACGGTCCTGAAATTCTGAGTTTTGAGATGTTTGCACACCCCGCGAGCTCACAGTCGTGAGGTGATGCGTGGGCACCCCGGGACGAACCCGGGGGCACCGAAGGGCCGGGCCCACTTCCCAAGACCACCACGAGGTGGTCTTAAGTGTGGAGACCCGAGACTACCATCGGGTCTGCCATACCCCCTGGGCCACCTCGTGGTGGCCTCGAGGATGCGTACCCCCTAGGCCCCCAATTGGTCTTTAATTTTGTGCTTGAACTTCATTCGAAGGTTCGGGCGTGTTTCATTTTGATTCGGACTTCCGAATTGTCTCAAAACCTTGGTTTTTTGGATGTCTAGTACACAAGATTTTCGGATTTTGGAAATTTTGGGATATGTGCTATTTGTGTGTTGAATTATAATGTCATTTCTTTGTTTACATGCGTATATGAATTGTTGAATGTTGTCTAATTGCAAAATGCTCAATTAGACGGGATTGCACACTTGCTTCTGTTACTTGTTTCTGTGGATATATATATATATATATATATATATATATATATATATATATATATATATATTGTTTATAGCTTAGACGGATTGTCGTGTTGGATAGCCCCTCATACGATTTGGTTGTACAGTTTTGATTTTCATCGTTGTATTCATTTGTTCAGGACGAGCTCCAATATGTGGCTGCCGTTTCCGTATTATGTATATTCTTTTATTGAGGCTCGGTCAGGATGCGGTCAATATCACCGTTGTATATATTTCTTTTTTGTACCGGGATTACCCCAGGAGAAGTACTCGAGTAGTCGGGTTCTAGAGTGCTGCTGGTGGCCATTTCATGGAGTTGAGACCAGGACGCCTCACTCTAGAATTGGCGAGTTGCTCGCCGTACTTATAGACCTTCGCCAAGGTCATAAGTCACTTGGGGCAAAAACCATATCAAGAGTTTCAAATATAAAGGAAACTTGCCAAATTTGCGCATAACTTCTGAAGTGTTGTAATTTTGGTCGGATTCTATCAAAGTTATCACACAATGATAGTCGGGTCCCGATTTCCACTGATGTGTAAGTATTACTCATCGGGATATTTTTCACTTCACAATTAGCTAACCTATTAGGTGTCATGAAAGTATTAACGAGGTTATGTCTTTACGGAAACAGGGTTATTTAATTGAGTCCGTGTGAAAGCAAGAGAGACCTCCCTGGAGTACGAACACTGGCTTGGCTGAACAGTTAGCGAACTTGTAAGGTGTATATGATCCTGACTAGTTCTCCTTTTAGGGTTTGAAGGAGAATTCAAGGAAACAGTGGGAGCCATCCAGATTAGATAAAGTGATTAACCAATCTAATTTTGATAGAGTGCATGCTCAGTGTTTCTTCTCTCTCTCTGGTTACAGCGACCCATGACTTGCCTTAAACTAAAATTCATTAACAAAGATTACCGAACCTTCTTACACACTTTGGTTTTGGATTGTCATGATTTACGACAAAGTCGCATATCTCCCGGCTAGTCCTACATTCCTTTTGCTTTTCTCCAGAACACTCTGTATCGCTACAATGATGCATATTGCTTGGAACGACCATCGTATAGTTATATACGAACTCGAAGAAATTACTTCAGTCAAGAATGGCCACTGATTCTAGAGAGTTTAGATTGTATTATACGAGCTCCTTGTATTAGGAGAGTTCACCTATTACGCTTATTGGATAGTCTTCTTCCAAACCATAGGCTGGTGCCGAAAGGTAGGGAAGGAAGAAAACCAATTAGCTTAAGTACAATGTACAGAAGGTAAGATGTGTTGGCTATAGTGCCCTCACGTGAATTATTGAATCGCAGGCACACGATTGTGATGATTGAGGGATGACCTATACCGGAAAAACGGTCTTACTTAAGATGATAGTATGCTATGTGGTTTATCTTTATCATCATGTACAACATTAGGTGGCATTATAGATCACTATTACATGTTGATAGAGCTCATAGGATTCTTTCTTGATTACCAGTATTATGATGGCGATCATATACGTGGGATCTGGGTGGTTTATAAGCACATCCTTAAATGTCCTTAGTCGTGAGAGTATCGAGACTGGGCATCAGTACTCCGGAGTAGACTAGTGTATACTGATCGAGACCCCGACGAGGGACGGTGGCCGATCTTACAAGCCATTGGTGCCATTTTGTTCGCCTAAGATAGTATACAGGTGCTCATTGGGTTATGAGTACACTGGACGGAGTCGCCGGGAACCTGCTAGATGGTATTATACCTATTGTCAGATAGCAGTTCCCAGGTGACATGTGTACAGGTTAGTCTGTTGACCTGAGATCGTCATTTGTCTCATGTGAGTTCCCACTATGCTTTGATTACTACCCTACCACGGCTCAAAGGAGTCATGCAAACAGGTTTTAGTTGGGTACAGTCCCGAGCTACATGGAGGCAGTGATCGGATCGTCGGGGATTCGTCTCTCCCGGTATTGGGGGTTGATGTCGTGCAGTGCACGGGTGGCCATCATCAGAAATCCTTAGCCAAGATAGTCAAGAATTACTGATCTAGGATCGGTAATTTCTCAGGTGGTGATGGGTTTCATACCGACACTAAATGTCGTGTTATTAGGGGTCTAACTTTATCTACCCCCCTAGACTCAATATGCGATACTCTAAGAAGAACATACCAGACTGTACTAATATTGTCACTGTCAGGCTCACTAGAGGTTTGGATGAGTTTGCTCGTCGGCTTTCCTTTCACTCAATACCTGGGTAGCCGTTACGTACAGCTAGTGCCGCTGACGTGCTTGTGGTTGAACCCACTGGCAGCGTATTGATGAATATTTAGAGTTCCACACAGAGGATTTTCACAGTTCAGGCGATATGGTATAGATGACGTATGTTGGTACATATAGGTGTCCGATTATATATGTGTACAGGCTGCACAGACTTTAATCGGACGGTTGATAATACTAGCGGCTTAGGATTAAGCCGGATTATTAAATCAGGTTTTGATTTAATAATTAATGTGTGTGTGTGTGTATGTATATATGTATTCTAGTATTATTGTTCACTATTCATTTTCTCTCTTTCGTATTTTTGTACGAATATGCATATATGCATTTCGATACGTGTACCGGGTTGCATTCCGTATTTATACGGAATAACTTCTAGAAAATGGCCACCTCATTATTTGATTTTCATTTTAGAAAATCAATTTAGGAAATGAGGTGGAGGGTGAGTTGGCATGAGCATTAGCTTGGCATGTAGAGAGGCATGGCACACATTTGTTTATTGTGAAAATTGGAGGAGATATTTTCATGGTTGAAATTATTGTGGCCACATATTTCTTTACATGCAATGCTTGTTTTTCTATGATTGATTTTCTTGACTTGATAATTCACTTTGCTCATTCTCTTCTCTCTCGAGAGACTTAACCATTTCTATGGTTGCTCATGCCATTGTTTTCCTCACCTCCTTCTTCTTCTTCTTGAGTTGCACTTGGAGCATTTTGATGAGAGAAAAATTATAGTGAGATAATCCTATACCTCCACTCTCCATTGCTAGCAACCTTAGAGCATCGGTTGCCTTGCTAGGGAAGGCTGAAGCTTGCGTCGTTTCCCTCGGGTGGATCATCGTAGATGGAGAAAGACCGGCAACAAAATTTGATCCGCGACCACTAGGAGCTTAGGATGATGATTCAAGACCAAAGGACACAGATCAACTCGGTATAACCATCTAACTCCTAGTTTTACATATTGCTAATATAGGGTTTAGGGTAGATCCGGGCATCAGGTTGTGGTAGCGCCAGTTTTTGTAAATTTTTGTTCCGCATTTGGTCACGGTTTGATGGCCGGGGCGCTGCCGTAAGCCAACATGGTATCAGAGCAAGCCCTTAAACCCTTAACTAGCTTGTTTAGATGATATTAAAGTATCAAAACCGAAACAACTCCGAAACAATACCATGCATGTTCGCCGCCGAAAACAGAGACGGAACTGCGTAGGTCGTCTTGCCTGAATTTTGGGGCAGATACTATTTGGTTTTATCCGTCCACCTCTCCGAAGATGCTAAGTTGATTTATGGCACTATGTATCGAAGGTTTAGATAGATGCGGCCGATGTAGCAGACTTCGTCAGATTCCCCCTCATTGTGAGGGGTTTTTAATTGTGGGGACGCTCTTCCCTGCAGGCGGAAGCCCCTGCAGTTAATTACGCTACCGCATCGCGGTAACCACTTTCTCCTTCTTCAGACGGTCACTTCGTGTCGTGTATGTTTGTTTTGTTTTTTGGTTGCCCGTGGATTGTATACGGAGACTAATTTATATTGTCGCGCGTAGGGCATGGATTAGTCCAAATCCGTATTTTCTTAGATTTGGTTTTGGGTTGGGTTTAAGGATCGTTAATCTCCTTTGAGACTAAGATCAACTTAAACGTTTGTTAAGGATACGTTAGTCTAATTTTAGACTAAAATCTACTTAACAGGATCATTTAGATCCAACAAAAGAGCATTTGGACTCTATTGTTTTAGTTTAAGGACATTGCGGTCCAAAAGTTATACGGATATCATAGTTCGTAACAGTTTAAAGATGTCATAGTCTGTAAAGTTTAAAGACATCATAATGTATGAGTTTAAGGACCTCACAGTCCATAAAGTTTAAGGACATCATAGTCCATGAGTTTAATGACCCTACAGTCCGTAAAGTTTAAGGATATCATAGTCCAATTTAAAGACGTCATAGTCTGTATGGTTTTGGTTCAACCGTTTAGGGATACACCAAAAGTTATTGGTTATTGGGACCCTCCATCTCTCTGAAGACGTTGAAGAATTACGACGACATATATCAGAGATATGAAGAGATGTACCCTTGAACCAATGTCGGTTGGGAGATCTATAGTCAAGTTTGGGACTAAGATCAGTTAAAAAGATTTATGAGCATATGGGCTCAATTAATCTAAATGAGGGATCTGTGGCCAACTTGGGATCGGCCCACACGGTTAAAATGTTGAACGTTTACCAATGCTGAGCATTGGTTTGGGTTCTGACAAACTTTGTCTTTTATTGAGTGTTGAGCACTCATTATAGCTCTGGGGCTTTTATTTAAAGAACGGTTTATGTTCCCTCAGCGCATTCGTGAGGAGCACGTGATGCGCTTGGCGCTGAGCGCCAGTTAATGAGTGCAGAGCACTCCTTGTGAAATAGCGCATACGTGAGGAGCACGTGGCACGCTTTAATGAGTGCAGAGCGCTCCTTGTGAAATAGCACACATGTAAGGAGCACGTGGTGCGCTTGGCGCTGAGCGCCAACCTTGAAGCGCTTCTTTGAATTGGAGCGCTAGGAGCGCTGTGCGCCATTCTTGGAGCGCTAAGGCGCTTATTTTTAATTTGGAGCGCTAAGGCTCTTTTTTAAGCAACTTTGATCAGTTCTGCGCTCTGAGAATTAAATTCTCGTTTATAAGAGACCTTGTCTCGTGGGTCTAAGAACAAAGTTCTTATTTTTATAGGAGATGTTACAATCTCTTGTTTTTTGTGAAAGGCTTTGCCTTTATGGATCTTTGATCTTAAGAGAATTTAATTCTTCTTCTCCCCCCTTTTTATGATGAGATGTTATGATCTCTTTTGTGAAAAACGTCTGTCTCATAGATCTATGATCTAGAAAGAGAAACTAAGTTCCTCTTCATTTGATGAGATGCTTTGATCTCTCTATTTTATTTACCTTGAAGAAATTCTTTTTCTTTCGAGAGCTTGCTCTTCTCTCTGAAATTTCTCAAAGTTTGTGGGGGGGGGGGGGGGGGTTCCTCTATGCAAGACTTGAAGTCTTCAGTCCTTTATATAGGGGATGATGATTTGTTTAATCAGTTGAAGAGATATTTTCTCTAATTGATTTGGGGATGTTTCTCACCGTTGGATCTTTGATCCTAGGGCTTCTGTTTTACAGAAGGCAATCTTCTTGCTTTTAACAAGATTGGGAAAATCTTTTCCCATAAAAAAACTTATTCTGTATCTTGGTGATTTTTAAACACCATTGGATCTTTGATCCACGGTGTTCTAATTTTCAGAGGTAATTTGAGTATTTTTAGTCATCTTTGTTGGATCTTTGATCCAAGGGTGGGGAACATTTAGTTCCAGCGCTAGCACTCTCGTGCTTTGCACGTGAGCACTGCATCAGAGTCTTTGACTCTTGGTGCTAGAGCACTTAGCGCTAGCGCTCTCGTGCTTTGCACGTGAGCGCTGCATCAGAGTCTTTGACTCTTGATGTTAGCATACTTAGCGCTAGCGCTCTCGTGCTTCGCACGTGAGCGCTATCAGAGTGTTTGACTCTTAGCGCTGGCGCTGCTAGCGCGAGCACTCTCGTGCTTTGCACATGAGCGCTGCATCAGAGTCTTTGACTCTTAGCGCTCGCGCATTTAGCGCCAACGCTTTTATGAAGCGCCGCTTCATTTCAAATTTCAAAAATTTGAACAGTGCTTTTCTCTGATTGGGGGAAACAAATGCCCCCCACCGTTGCGCTCACGTGGCTTACACATGAGTGCAGCGGTGGCAGTATCTGTGCCATTAGATCAACTTTACAAGTTGAAACGGCTCTCAGTGCTTATAAATAGGGCTTTTGGCCCTTGAAATGACCTCTGTTCATCTTCTTTCTTGTTTTCCTGAGAATTAATTCTCTTTCAGAGCATAGCACTTTGCCTCAGAAACTACTTTAGAGTTAAAAGTCTGTCAAATTTTTGGTAAGATTTGAACCCATTAACAGAGCTTTGCTCTACATAGATCATAGATCTTTAAAGATTTTTAGGGTTTCTTAACCCTTTAATTAAAAAGCAGAGCTTTGCTCTCTCTAGATCATGGATCAAAAAAAGAAATCCTTTTTAGGGTTCCTTTAACCCATTAACGAAGAACTCTTAGAGTTCGCTTTGCAGATCTTAAAGATCCTGAAGTTTTTATTTCTGCAGAAAGCTTTGCTTTTAGGGTTTTTTGATGGATTATTCCATCTTCTTCACAGAGCATTGCTCTTTAGAAATTTTGGGGGAATTTTATTCCCTTCATGATTAATTATGACAGATTTCATATCTGTTGCAGAGCACTGCTCTCAAGGGAGATTTACTCCTTAGCCTAAGGGTCCCTCATTAAATGAGAATCCTTTTTTAGGATTTTCTCATTTAATGACTGTCTCATCAAATGATGAGACTGTTTTATTAATGATGAGCCATCATCTTGATTGTGTGGGTCCCCCTGGTCCCTTTCCACTGCATTGCACTGTGGCACGAATTTAAAGTACTAAGTGCCAAAACTTAAATTGTAGCATTGACGGCTAATTTTTTTGGTTCTTTTTCGTACAGGTACTATATCTTTCGACATTTATTTACCGTTCGTCCGTTCGGAAATCGGATTCCCTGAAGCACTTGTGGACAGGGAAGTCTTCGCGTTAATCAAAGATCACGATTCAGAGCAAAAGAATCTTCATTTATAGGGAACATGGTACAGTCAGATCATCAGGGGTCGGCGGAGCTTTTCTTGAGCGGCACCTTCAGAGCCTATTTCGGCGATCCCTTATGCTGACGCACCTCCGTTGAACTACGCCGTGGAGGAGGTCAACTGGACCTCAGAGGGTTGCCTTCAACGCTTTACGGCTGCGATACCCGTACAGTCGCCGCCGGCTTTGGGTACTCTGGGGCGGCGTATATGTCAGAGCGAGTCGCGCCCGTAGGGACAGCCGTACATGATAGGCCTAACTCCTCGCCATCCAGCCGGGTATTTGCAGTGGGCCTGCTACATTTTGTCGACCAAGAAGTCGCAGATGCCGAAGCCCGGGTTATATCCCGCGATTTACGCTTCTCTCTTTCAATATTCCGCGCCTCCTGCATGGTGGGTCAAGGCTTTTCCGGAGAAATGGAATATTCTGACCCACATATTCCTTCTGTCGGATCGAGAAGTCTCATTATCTTTAGAGGAGTTTGCAGAAATCTCTGGTTTACCCGTTAGGGGAGAACACTACGAGGAGTTGCTTCCTCCGGACGAGTACATCTTTGCCCCCAAATCAGTGGTAATGGGTCTTACCTCGGAGAACGCTATTCAACACCAATTCCCGAGCTTGACCAAGGTGTTGAATATATACGAAAGTCTATTTCTGGAGTCCGGAGGGCATGGAGTTAGCTACGCAGACTTCATCGCTCGCTTTCTTCGTCCGGAAGCCTTATCGAAGCAAGCTGTGCTGTTCGCCAAGCCTGACGACCCGTTTGGTTTTTGTTTGGATAACCAACCGACGACGGAGGCGGATTTAAAAATTTTCTTTATTCCGGCTGCTCCTTCTTTTCCCTTCGCGGAGCTTGCTGCTCCAGATGTCGATGAAGAGACGTTCGTGTTGCGGTTCTTTGGCTTATGGCTAAACTGGTTCGTGCTTCCAATGCACCCTCGTTATATGAGGCCATCAGTCTTTTACCCAGCCCATCGTATGTTTACGGGAATACAAGTGGCTATCGGGATTGCTGGGTTGGCACACCTGTACCATGGTCTCAGCTTAGCGGCGGATACCACTCAGCCGGGGGTACGGCCCGTCACTTTCACGCTGCATTATTTTATGTCATGGATCGAGCTGTACGTACTTGGCGCTTTTGGTGTCCATAAACGACCTCGTTTCTATAACAGTTACAACTTCCCTCGGATTATGCGCCTAGTTGACGCGTCTGTTGTATATCCGTCACAGCGGGAGGCTATGGGTGTGCTCTTTCATCCGCGTATGGTTAGAGATGGCATGACCTTTGTCGATAAGGTTTTAACCATCGGCAAAGAATCCGGAAAAATGGTGCAGCCTCTATGCGATACTTTTAAAGATGGGGCCTCTACCTTGAAAGCTCGGGAGATTCTTCATTTATACTCCATCAGGTCGGGCTTTCTCGTGTTTGAGTAGAATGATTCGGCGTTGTTCATGAGGTACAACCCGCATCTTTTCGCCCAACAATCAAGTTATAATCAGGGCGTCCCGCTCGAGGCTTTCCTAGCTGAGCCAGTTGCTACAGAAGAAGGTATTCGCAACGCATTACACCATTTTTGCGGTTGAACACCGGCTCCAATTTCTTTATCAGTGAGCCGAGTTGCGTTCCGCGAATCTTGAACGCATATGTGGTATGGTATCAACATTTGATAGGCGCCGTTATTAGGGAAGAAAAGCGATTGCTGCTTGATCGCAAGGGCACCGCCTCCGCTGGTAATCCAACCGTTCCCTTGAAGCGACGGACCATCGTCCGTCCTCCCCTAAGAGAAGCTGCTGTGGCTGTGGTACCATGTGTTATGACTGAGCTACCCTGACCCCGTATGCCTATATAAGTGGTAGCTGTGGGGTCTCCCGAGTCTGGCGTGGGTGCAGAGATCGGGACTCGTCGCCCCAAATTGCCCACCAAGCGCAAGATCGTGTTATCGCTTGCCAGTACTCGCTCACAGAAGAAAAATAAGTCAATACTTTCTGCAGACGTCGTATTCGGCCAGTAGCCTTATGCTCATTACAGCGAGGTCCTAAGTGAGTACGAGACCAACAAGGGTTTATTTATGGCGCCGGATGATACCAATCTAGAGGCTTCCATCGCGATCTCAAAACAACTAGCTCGCGATGAAGCAGCACTAATCACCATCGCACAATCAGGTATCCTTCGGTCATATCTTTCCGCGGATATTTTAATTATTATTCTTTAACTGACGCTTTCTTCTTCAACAGGTATCTCCGCTGAAGAGGCTCTCACAGCTTACCTCAAGACTTTTGAAGAGGAAGAGAGGCTTCGTGCTTCCTTGGGCCTCGGTATACTTCGGCTCACTGTGCCTTCATTCCCTTTTCCTTCATGAGTAGTCTGACCCTTCTTTTTCATCTTACTACAGGGACTACTTCGACTCAGGTTATCCCGAGTGCAGTGCCGATCCCACATGGTGGCGCAGCGACGCTTCCAGTGCCGGCTGCCGAAATCCCAGCTCCCCCAGTATTGCCAAAAGAGGCTTCGCTTAAGCAGCCGATGACGGACGCCATAACAGCTCCAGAGGTAGCTCCTAGCTCGGATGATGACGTCACTTTGACGGAAGTCTTGAGGAGGTCTTTTCTCACTGCCAAGGCTGATAAGAAGCGCAGAAAGCGTGCGGCGAGGGAACATAAAGTCAGCTTGGCCGTGGTTGCAGGTTCAAGCGCCGTTCCATCCGTCACTATTTCTTCCGAAGACGCTCCAGCTGCCCTATCTACCGTCCATAGACAAATGGTGCGTGCGGCTCGGGAAGAAGCCACAAAGCCGTCCCAAGGTAATATAACACTGAGTCTTTGCTTGGAATTTGATCTTAAAATTCTTATATACTATATCTTGCAGGGCCAAGTCCTGATGATGAGGCGGCATGTGAGATGACGGCGACCACAGATCCCAGAGCGCCTACTCTCTCTCGGGAGTCCAGGACTGTCCAAACCACCGCTCTTTCCCTCTGTAGTTCTCCGCCCTCGCCTGGTATTGCGAGTGTCACAACGGCTCTTGTAGAATCATGGGATGAATCCACTGGTGCTGAAACCATTCCACTCTAGGAGAGCGAAAAAACCGCAACGCCGAGTGATGCTTCCGTTGCAATTTTGGCTGATGACCCATCAGGTGGGTTTTGGGTCGCTGTTTATTTTCTATCTCACAATCATTTTCAGCTTTTTCTGACGGTATTTTATTTGTATGTGTAGCAAACATCGAGATTGTGTCATCCGAAACACTTGCGGTCACTGCCATGACGGTTGCTCCCTCGCCTTCACCTATGTCCTCCAAGATACTGGAAGGTATAGATTTGCGATCCATTTAATTGAACTATGGCCACCGTCTTTCTTGTACTGACTATGTATCATCGCAACTTTGCAGGAGTTCTCTTTGATCATCCTTATCAAGTGTTGAACCCGCATTTCTCCTTCCAGTCGGAAGTCACTTTGCCTGCTGGTGCCGGTGAGTATAGTTTTTTAACCGACGTCCTTTCCTTTCTTTGACGGACGACCCTGCCATTATTAATTTTAAATTGATTGCAGCACTAAAAATTGAAGGAGGGGACGAGAGAATCGTCGCACCTCCAATACTCCCAACTTTTCCCCCCGTCGCAGACGGTATAGTAGACTCTATTGTTCGTGCATTTTCTTTATCTCTTGAGCCGACATTCGATTATAATTCGTTTTGCAGCAATCGTACCAGCTGCTGCTCCGTTCGAGTCTCGCATCATAATACTGGCGGGGCCCTTTTCTAGACGTCCATCTTCCAAAGGCGCTGTGAACAGCCTGCGTATGTTGAGTGAATACGTCGAGGAGCTTGACGCGGAGGCCCCTACACTCGCTGCAGATTTTGCTACCGAGGCTAATCCAATGCTGGCGCCGCTTGTGAACTTCCATAACGAAGGCGTAGTTGAGTCTTTGGTTAATCTCTGCAGGAAGATTGAGGCCTATATGTATGAGATTGAGCTCAGGCGTCCTGCTCCGGAAGTGTTGGCTTCGAACTCCCGGCGGGCTACATGGTTGAGCAAAGTGCCATTTTCCTTCGCCATTTTGAACAAGAGGCGACCCTCAAGCGAAAGGAATGTGAGGTGAATTTCGCTGAGTCTGTCCAACTACGTGCCCAGGTCGAAGCGAATGCTGCGTATCTGAACTCCATCTTTGAAAGCCTTCAACGATGTATTTCCGACGGGCTGGTGTTGAGGAAAAAGCTTGACTTTACTGAGCAGGTCGCGCAGAGTCAGGAGGTTGTTCAGCAGGAAATTGATGAGAAACTTTCATCCTGTCTGCAGCAACGGGACCAAGTCGAAGCGGAGCTGGCCGCAGTGGCCGATCGCGAAAAGGAGCTGAGAGGAGTGCGAGAGCAACTGGGCGATTTATTGAAAACGCCTCCTTCTCAATAGCTGCCTTTGTATCGATTGTACATTTGTAACTTATGAATAACACGTATTCATTTCATTCATTTTTTTTATTCCATTCATTTTCATATGATGTAACTTGTATCTAATTGAATTTATGAATAAAGGACACATTTCTTTTCTATCTTGTGTTATCGCCTTCTTTTCTTTGCTTTATTGTCATGTGATTTTAGCAAATTTGGCCTGTAAATGATAAATAATAGTTCATCATGAACTCTTCGTAGGATAGTGATGGCTTAGAAAACAGGTTTGGATCTGCCGCCTAAGACTTTTCAATTTTATGAGCCATGAGAGTCTCATAAAGATTTTTTTCCCTACGAGTCGTGGGGATCTCATAAGTGTATTTTCTCCTTAGGAGTCGTGAGGACTCCTAAGTGTGTTTTCTCTTGAGAGTCGCAAGGATCTCACAAGAGAATTTTCTTCCTTACAAGTCAAGAGGACTCGCAAGTGGTTGATGAATTGACTTGTTTCCGAGTCAAAGCGTTGCTTCGACGGGGAGGTTGAGGGTTGACTTTCTCCATTTTCTACGGTGTCAGGGATCGACTTTCTCCATTTACTACGGTGTCCGGATGGACTTTCTCCATTTTCTACGATGTCGGGGATCGACTTTCTCCGTTTTCTACGGTATCGGGATCGACTTTCTCTGTTTTCTACGGTGTCGGGATCGACTCTCTCCGTTTTCTACGGTGTCGGGGATCGACTCTCTCCGTTTTCTTCGGTGTCGGGGATCGACTTTCTCCGTTTTCTACGGTGTCGTGGATCGACTTTCTCCGTTTTCTATGGTGCCGGGATCGAATTTCTCAGTTTTCTACGGTGTCGGAGATGACTTTTTCCGTTTTCTACGGTGTCGGAGATCGACTTTCTCCGTTTTTTCTACGGTGCCGGGATCAACTTTCTCAGTTTTCTACGGTGTCGGGGATCGACTTTCTCGGTTTTCTACGGTGTCGGGGATCGAATTTCTCGGTTTTCTACGGTGTCGGGAATTGAATTTCTCCATTTTCTACGGTGTCGGGGATCGACTTTCTCCGTTTTCTACGGTGTCGGGATCGACTTTCTCCGTTTTCTACGGTGTCGGGGATCGACTTTCTCCGTTTTCTACGGTGTCGGGGATCGACTTTCTCCGTTTTCTACAGTGTCGGGGATCGACTTTCTCCGTTTTCTACGGTGTCGGGGATCGACTTTCTCCGTTTTCTACGGTGTCGGGATCGACTTTCTCCGTTTTCTACGGTGTAGGGGATCGACTTTCTCCGTTTTCTACGGTGTCGGGGATCGGCTTTCTCCGTTTTCTACGGTGTCGGGGACGACTTTCTCCGTTTTCTACGGTGTCGGTGATCGACTTTCTCCGTTTTCTACAGTGTCGGGGATCGACTTTCTCCATTTTCTACGGTGTCGGGGATGACTTTCTCCGTTTTCTAAGGTGTCGGGGATTGACTTTTTCCGTTTTCTACGGTGTGGGGGTTTGACTTCAGGTTGTCTGTGAACCGTGGAGTCTTGGAACTAAGGACTTTGCTATGGCTCCGATTGGTGGTGTCGCGTCCGTGTCCTGCTGGCATGAGGAGGAACGCCGTTGTGGGTCTTCTGGCTGTAGATGTTGCCGTTGAGATTTAACTCTCCGTTTGAAAGAGCCTAGTGGGGAAATGTGGTTCCCTTTTTATTTACGCCTATGGATTGTATACACGAGTCGGTATGGACTCGCCTGTAGGGTAAAAGTTTCATTTCATGTATTTTTTGTTTTCTTTCCGCGATGCTCTATCATTTCATCTTTTTATATCGCGAAAGTCGCGATTGCCCAATCATTTCAGCTATTTTTTGCGGTGCCCAATCATTTCGGCTGTTTTGTTTACTCGCTGCATTTTATCGCGAGTTGCCCAATCATTTCGGCTATTTCTGTATGCATATATTTTACTTGCTGATTTTGTTGCAAGTTGCCCCATCATTTCGGCCATTATACATGCATTTTTTTCGAGTACGGAACTCAAGATCTGATTCCAATATTAGCATCAACATCGCTGCGAATGGAATATTGCCAGGAGAGAATCATCATTTGCCGTGAAAGGACTTCGAACTTGATACCGATGTGGGCATCAGCATCGCTACAACTGGGACATTTCCAGGAGCGAATCATCATTTTCCTTTGTCGATTTAAACAAAGATGGCTTAGCAAACAGGGTTAGAATCCTGTCGACTAAGGTTTTTGACTTCATGAGCCGTAAGGGTCTCATAAAGGTGTTTCTCCCTACGAGTCGTGAGGATCTCGTAGGTGCATTTTCTCCTTAGGAATCGTGAGGATTTCTAAGTGTGTGTTCTTTTATAAGTCGTAAGGATCTTACAAGAGTGTTTTCTTCTTATAAGTTGAGAGAACTTATAAGTGTGTATTCATTAAATGAAGGCATTCCTTGTCGTTGGTGGGACTCGAAAAGGAAATGATTATTTATGCCTGTAGATTGTATATAAGGGTCAGTATTAAACCGCTTGTAGGGAAATCTGGGAAAGGTGATGGCTTAAGAACAGGTTCAGATCCCTGTAGTTTAAGGCTTTTGAATTTTATGAGCCGTGAGGGTCGCATAAGAGGGTTCTCCTTACGAGTCCTGAGGATCTCGTAAGTGTAAATTCTCCTTAGGAATCGTGGGGATCCCTAAGTGTGTCTCTCCTTTGTGAGTCGTAAGGATCTCACGCAGGTAGTTTTCTCCTTACAAGGTCGAGAGGACCTTGCAAGTGTCTTTTAACGAGATTGCGCCCTTTCGGCTTTTCACAAACTCGCCGGTAGCCCTGCTGTTTTTACTCACGGAGCCCTTTCAGGTTTTCATCCGTGCCCATCTTGCTTATGGACGTACCTTTTTTTAATTTTTAATTTTTAATTTTTTACGAGTCTGCGCCCTTTCAGGTTTTCACAAATATCGCCGGTAGCCTTGCTGTTTTTACTCACGTAGCCCTTTCAGGTTTTCACAAATATCGCCGGTAGCCTTGCTGTTTTTACTCACGTAGCCCTTTCAGGTTTTCATCCATGCCCATCTTACTTATGGACATACCATTTTTTTTACGAGTCAGCCCAAGGATGCTGCGGGTTTGTAGTAGTTTAAAGACGTTTCGGTCAAGCGTAGTATTTTTTCAAGAACCGACCGTTTACTGGCCTAAAGGGTTTTTCTCCATGCATATTCATGAGCAAGTAAGCCCCACCTTAGTAGACCTTGTCTATGATATACGGGCCCTCATAGTTTGGCTCGAATTTCCTCCGTTTGGAACGATTAGGGATCATAGGTCTTTTTACGAATAGCACGAGTTCACCTTGGCGGAATGTTCTCGGCCTAGTCAATCTTTCGTACGAGCGCGTCATCCTTGCTTTGTAAGCCTCCAGGTTTTACTGCGCCATGAGCCGGGTTTCATCAAGGGCGTGGAGCTCCTCTAGGCGAAGATGAGCATTCTCTTTGTCCATTAGCTCATAATGAACTGCCACTCGTAGAGAGGGTAGCTCTATCTCCAAAGGGAGTACTGCCTCAGCGCCGAATACCAATGCATACGGCGTTGTGTTTGTGGCTGTTTTGAACGTAGTTCGATATGCCCGGAAATCTTCATGCAATCTCTCGTGCCAGTTCTTTTTGTTTTTGGACACCGTCTTCTTTATGATCTTCGTCAAGATCTTGTTGAAAGCCTCAGCCAAACCGTTAGCTCGTGGATTATAGACCGAAGAGTATCTCCAGTCTATGTTATGCTGTTGTGCGAAGCGGCTGATTTTGTGACATCTGTAGGCCGGCCTGTTATCAGAGATAATTCGTCGCGCAGTGCTGAACCAATAGATGACGTATGTCTTGAAGAAATGAAGAATATTCTTCGTCTACACTTCTCTTAGCGGTACTGCTTCTGCCCACTTAGAGAAGTAATCGGTTGTCGCCAATATGAACCGATGTCCTCTGGATGATGGTGGTTCGATGGGCCTGATTATGTCAGTTCCCTATATTTCGAACGGCCAGCTAGCCACCGTTGGGTGTAGCGGATTTGGATGCTGGTGGATGAAATCCCCGTGAATCTGGCATGAGTGGCATTGCTTCGCGTATTCGAGGCAGTCCTGAATCATCGTGGGCCAAAAGTAGCCCATCTTTTTGATCTTCAGCTTCATCTTTGGGCCAGCTTAATGAGATCCGCAGAGTCCGTCGTGAGTTTCTTAGACGACTTTCTTTACTTCTTCCGATCCTAGGCATCTTAGCCAAAGAGAGTTGATTGATGAGATTCAGCGTGCTTGCGCTTTCTAAAAGATAGATCAAAAATATTTGTAACCGCAATCAAGAACGGCGTCGCTTTGCAGCTAGCCGGTGAGTACGGGTCGGTCCACAGGGATGTTGTGAATTTCCTAGTCGCGCTAACGAGTTAATTCCGAAGGGTGTTCGGATTGATTATTAAATCTAAAAACCTAAATTATCTATACTAAAATTATCTAGATCTAAATCTTGCTAGCGTTAGGTTTAGGAATGGTTTGGAAATGTAAATAAATCTCAACGCTTTCTATACCCAAATTAGGATCTAAGAGGAGTTATGGTAATTATCAATAAAGGGGGTTAGATCCATTCGGGAAGGTGTTCCTTCCTCTAGGTTCTTGTCATTCCTTTATCAATCCTTATCCTAACCTCCATGGAAAACATCACAACCGGGCCTTTATACTACGGTATCACCGCTACCTCGAGGGATAGGGTGCCGTAGGGAGCGGTATGTGCATGTATGCATGGAGTCCTATAGATTCTATGTGATGGGTAAGAAAGGGATGAGAGATCTCATCTCTCAAAAGCCTTTCCCAAAGCTAAAATCTAAGGCAAGGAATTAAAATCTAAACTAGAGCAATTAAATAAAACTACTTGCAGATGTATCCCTCCAATCATCCATGCAGGGTTGTCAGATCTGAATTTCTGAATGGAAAAGAAACACCGATGCTCTCCAAAAGATTTCTAAATTTTATTCATAAAAGGAGGCATGAAAAGAATACAATGATTTGGGCTTCTATTTATAGGAGATAGAAACCCTAGGTTACAATTGATTCGCATGTCTACAATTACTAAAATAGCCCTCTAGAAAGACCGGTCAACGAAGCCACTGAATTTTGGTAAAAAATAATTCTCCTTTTGTCTTCTTCTGGCCGCGGAACCGCGGCAATGGTGGGCTTGGGCCGCGGTTCCGCGGCCCTTTAGTTGGCTCACATGCTGAAATTTTAGGGTTTTGTTCTTGGTCCTTTTTGTCTTCTGGTTCTTTGGTTCTTTTTCCATTTGGGCTTCTAGGTTGGTTACAGATCTTCAGTGAACAATTTGCAATGGCTTTTTAACCGTTCGCTTTGAGTCGTGTCTTGAATCTTTGCTTTGTGAATTGTTCCTTATGTCGGCTTGATCAAGATTCTCTGTTTGTTGGTTAAAGTCCACATTTTTATCGTCTTTACATCGTTTGCACTGTTTGCTGTCCATGAACCTGTAACCTGTAATATGTAGCATACATGCGTCAAAAGCACCTGTTTATTTATAAAACGAATAAGAATGGGGAATATAATAATACAATATTATGGTGTGAACAAATACCCCCAAACTTATCTTTTGCTCGTCCTCGAGCAAACTTATTTTTTATTCTCTACAAAAAACCTAACCGCACTTTCGCAGGGAAATGCGATTGCACTGAGCACGTGCAACAAGCCGTTAAACCTCTAGGTGTCCCTAGTAGGAGGAGTGTTGTCTCCTAAGGGTTTTCAGCGGATTACACCCACAAAATCCTATCAACTCGGCCCATTGACTTTTGTTCTCCAATTAGGTTTTCTAACAAGGAATTCTATTATCTTTTGACTCGCAAATTATCCACCCACATTCTTCACGCTTCCTCATCAGCTAACTTAAGATTGTATATATCTTGCAGATTTACTTAGCTTTCGGCATTTCTTAAGTTTTCCTTTTAGGTTTCCATCTCCACTTAGGAATTTCTATCAACTCTTACTAAAGATACAAGTTCTATTCTTCATTCCTCTCTCTTATCTAAACTCTAATCACATATCCCCACGTGTGTGTATAAATCACCCCTACACTTGGAAATTCAAATCAAGCAATCATGCCCTTGTCCGTTATCCAAAGTACTTATTAGTAGGTGAATTTTTAATTGAATTTTGCTTACATATCCTTCATGCGACCGTTAATACTTCTTGAGGTACCAACAACCGATTACAAGATGCGTTAGCACTTTAAAGCGTACTTCCTAGTTTTGCAACACCCAAGGCTTTAGCAGTGACTCCCAAACCAGTTGGTCTAAGACACTAGGTGATGAAGCACCCTCGCTAAATATTTTTCTATATTTTTTTTTACAGCCTTAAGTAATCACAAAAACCAGTGTCCATTTTTTTATTCTTTATTCACACTTGTATTTTTTTTCGTACTAAGGACATCAAACAAGAGCATTTCAAGGTCTCCTCTACTATTCCAAGTTTCAAGGTGTGTGATTGTGCAAATTGTAGGGTATACGTTTTCAGAATCTAGACTTAAGCTAGGAACTATTTTTCAAACTTATACTCTAATAAAAGCTTCAATATTTTTCCTTCGTTTTAACTTAGGCCAAGAAGTGAACTCAAAATTTGCCTATTTCTAAATAAACTACAAAGACATATACTCTCTACCGTTAAACTTTAAGAAAGGTTATCTTTAGGGTTTTTAATTTACTAAGTCTAAGATCTAGTTGTTCCTAGCCAGTTAACCTATTTGTCAAACTCAAGTCTATTAGCCAAAATTGAATACAATAATTTTTATAATTTTTGAATTTTTTCAATTTTTTATAGATTTTCAAATAAGTATGCAAATGAAAAATTATGTACAAATAAATGCGAAGGAAGAAGACGTACCGAGCATACCCCCAAACTTGAACTTGACAGTGTCCTCACTGTCATGCTAAACCAAGAGGGTCAAAATACCGGCACTCCCCTGTTTATTTATTTATAATTTTTTTTATTTTTTAATGTTTTGAATTTTTTTTTTTTTTTATAAAATGAAAACAAAAAAAATATATACATATATACAACAAGGCCCCCCCCCCAAACTTAAGCTTGGCCTTGCACAAGCCAAAAGTTAGCACCAACCATTCAAAAATCTTATCGTGGAAATGGTATAGTTGGTGCAAGAAAATGAGAAGCACGCGAGACCATGTGGAAAGAAGAATGGTAGAATATGGTCTTGGTGGGGGAGAAGAATGGCGAAAAGAAGAAGGAAGTGGAGTACGATCTTGAGGGTGTAAATTGAGTGAATAAATTAGCGCAATATGTGATGACCGATATGTTATAAGCGATTGCACTAACCTATCTACTCGTCGAGATATGGGGTCAAATCCCTCAAGATTCGCAAGAAAACATAGGTACGGCGAACTTGGTATCGGAGATGAAAGCGTAACGGTCATTTGTACAGTCGGGACAATAGGAGAGACGAAAGGGAGTGAATTAGGGATAGTATCTTTCTCACCGTAGTAAACTGTTTCGAACTTGAAAGATTCCATTAATGGTTCGAAACTACTATAATCAACCGAGTCTGATGGCTCATCTGAAAATGTAAAGGACTCAAACTCGGGCGGTGAGTCATCAGCATCGTCCGAAAAAGTGAAACATTCGTAGGTGTTATCGTCTGTGAGAATTGTGTCAGATTCAAAGGAAAAGGTTTCAAGCTCACAGTCTTCAAGCGGGGTCGGAACGATGGGAAGGAGGGAGGGTGATATAACAGTCAAAGGTTCAGCAGGATGAATTGGAAAATCAGACACATCAAACAAAAATGATTCAACCTCAATATTATCCTCAAGACTCTCCTCAATATTCAACTCATCCATGCCATTATCATTAAAATCTAGACGCATATGAGATTCGGGAGAAACATTTAATAACTCAGGATGATGATTTGAACATAAAATTTCAAGCAAATCGACAGGTTCATCATCCGAAATATTCCCGGCGTCAATATCCTCAATCAAGTGAAAATCAATTTCTTTAGACACCTCATCAAAAGCATGGATATTTATCGATTTAGGTTCTAGAGTGGAGGTGTAAAGATCGAAAGGATTAGGTGCGGTTTCACTCGAAAGGGTTTCCTCACAATTTGGCAAATCAAACACTACAAAATCGCACAACTCGTTTTTATTTTGAACTTGTGAATCATTTAGGACATTCGATGGAAAATTGGAGTTGTGGGTTTGAATTGGGTAAGGGTAGGTTTGATTTGGAAATCCTCTCACATTCTCATTCTGTCCAACCGCCGCCTCATACATTGAAAAATTTGGAGCTAGCGGGACACTAGCTACCGGTTCACTAGGTTGCATAAGGGCGGCCATGGACGCTTCCACATTCCTCATCATTTTATTTGTTGCTGCAATATACGCCTCCAACGACTCTTCCAAACTAGACTTGGGTGGTAAGGGGGTTTCGGTAAAAGATTCAAAATGGTGTGGATATGCAAAACTCCCAATAGGCTGTGTAGAAACGGTGTCTAGTGAAGGTGGGAAGGTCGGGTATGACTGGTAGAAAGTGGGTGATTGGACAGGGGTAGGGTCAACATATGGATAAAAAGGTGAAAAGTCTTGTTGATCCCTAGAACTAGATGTGTGGAGAGGGGTGAAAGATCGGCTACGAGATTGAGCAATATGCTCAGCAATGGACATCGTCCTAGGAGTGATAGAAGGACTTAAAGAAGTGGTGTCAACATACGAAGGTGGTGAAGGTTGACTTGGTTGACACAAAGTGGGTTGAAAAGTCAAATTGTTTCTCCTAGACTCTTCTATGTGATCTTTCAAAGATTTTTTAGATATGGAAGGATCGTCTTTAAATTGACCGAACACATTGACATATGACGCAAAATTAGGTTCGGGATACCAAAGTTCGGTTAATGATTTATTGTGTGGGGTACCCATGTTAGAAGAAGAAAGGTGACAAGAAGGAAGGTTGGGTGGTGCAAGGATTTATTTGGAGCTAAAAAATTTTGCAAGTTCTATAAAATATTTGTCCTTTTTATTTTCATTTTTCATTGATTTTTTTTTCTCTTTATTTGGAAAAATTTTTGTTGCAAAAAGATTTTAGAGAAAAGATATGCAACATCAAAATATTTTATAGAAAAGATATGCAACAGCAAAATATTACTTGCAATTGGTTATTATTTGAAGCATATCACAAGAATCTTTATTTGGAAAAAATTGTTGCAAAAAGATATTCGAGAAAAGATATGCAACAAAAAAGATTATTTGCAATCAATTTCAATTTTGAGCGGGGCCCAAAAATCCTACAAAAGATCGTTATTTGGAAGGGAAAAAATTTTTGAGCGTAAAGAAATCCTGCAGGAAAATTTACAAAAGATATATCAAGATTTCAGAGGAGGAGAGAGAAAACTCACAGAAATTTGCAGTGGCAGAACTTTTTTTTTCGCACTTCTGCCTTTTTTCAAGCCCTGAATCGACTAGGCCGCGGCGGTTCCGCGGCCAAAATGGGGTTCCCGCGGCGGTTCCGCCGCGGTTTAGTCGGTTCGGCAGTTTTTTTTTTTGCAACAGATCACCGCGGTTGACTTGTAGACTCGGTCCTCTAAATTTTTTTTCTGTTCCTCTATTGTTGCAATCTTCTGTTGATAGGATCGTTTATTTGCTGTTTCGCTTTCTATAGATTTCCAGATCCGAATTTGTGCGTAGATCCTGCAAAATTCACACAAAGTATCCCTTCCTAAAATAACAAAATATATATTTTTTATATTTTTTTGATTTTTTCAGATTTTTATGATTTTTTAAATTTTATGATTAACCCGAAATTGCGAAAAGGAAAGTTCTACACCATCCCCGGCAACGGCGCCATTTGATTGATGAGATTCAGTGTGCTTGCGCTTTCTAAAAGATAGATCAAAAATATTTGTAACCGCAATCAAGAACGGCGTCGCTTTGCAGCTAGCCGGTGAGTACGGGTCGGTCCACAGGGATGTTGTGAATTTCCTAGTCGCGCTAACGAGTTAATTCCGAAGGGTGTTCGGATTGATTATTAAATCTAAAAACCTAAATTATCTATACTAAAATTATCTAGATCTAAATCTTGCTAGCGTTAGGTTTAGGAATGGTTTGGAAATGTAAATAAATCTCAACGCTTTCTATACCCAAATTAGGATCTAAGAGGAGTTATGGTAATTATCAATAAAGGGGATTAGATCCATTCGGGAAGGTGTTCCTTCCTCTAGGTTCTTGTCATTCCTTTATCAATCCTTATCCTAACCTCCATGGAAAACATCACAACCGGGCCTTTATACTACGGTATCACCGCTACCTCGAGGGATAGGGTGCCGTAGGGAGCGGTATGTGCATGTATGCATGGAGTCCTATAGATTCTATGTGATGGGTAAGAAAGGGATGAGAGATCTCATCTCTCAAAAGCCTTTCCCAAAGCTAAAATCTAAGGCAAGGAATTAAAATCTAAACTAGAGCAATTAAATAAAACTACTTACAGATGTATCCCTCCAATCATCCATGCAGGGTTGTTAGATCTGAATTTCTGAATGGAAAAGAAACACCGATGCTCTCCAAAAGATTTCTAAATTTTATTCATAAAAGGAGGCATGAAAAGAATACAATGATTTGGGCTTCTATTTATAGGAGATAGAAACCCTAGGTTACAATTGATTCGCATGCCTACAATTACTAAAATAGCCCTCTAGAAAGACCGGTCAACGAAGCCACTGAATTTTGGTAAAAAATAATTCTCCTTTTGTCTTCTTCTGGCCGCGGAACCGCGGCAATGGTGGGCTTGGGCCGCGGTTCCGCGGCCCTTTAGTTGGCTCACATGCTGAAATTTTAGGGTTTTGTTCTTGGTCCTTTTTGTCTTCTGGTTCTTTGGTTCTTTTTCCATTTGGGCTTCTAGGTTGGTTCCAGATCTTCAGTGAACAATTTGCAATGGCTTTTTAACCGTTCGCTTTGAGTCGATGTCTTGAATCTTTGCTTTGTGAATTGCTCCTTATGTAGGCTTGATCAAGATTCTCTGTTTGTTGGTTAAAGTCCACATTTTTATCGTCTTTACATCGTTTGCACTGTTTTCTGTCCATGAACCTGTAACCTGTAATATGTAGCATACATGCGTCAAAAGCACCTGTTTATTTATAAAACGAATAAGAATGGGGAATATAATAATACAATATTATGGTGTGAACAAGAGTCAAACGACCTCTTATACAGCGTATCATTGACGAAGGCAAAAGACAGAGCTCGTTTCATGAGCTGATGTCTTGAGGACGCATCTTCAGGTGTTCGACGGGATTTGAAGTAGTCTATAAAGACTTCCCTTCAATCCTTAGCCTTTTCCTGGTCTTTTATTTGTAGGGCCGTTTGCTTGGTCGCTCCCTTTTCTTCGAACGACTCCGGAGATATTTCTGCCGGTGCAAGAACCCGGCGGCTTTGTACCACGATCCTTACATCATAGATGTTTTCGTCAGCCAGTTCTTTAGCGAGTTTGGATAACGCATATGCTTTTCTATTCTCCGCTAGCGGTATGCTTTCCAGGGCGTAGAAAGGATTTGAGTCAGAAATTGTTGCACTCTCTCACCGTACTTTACCAACTCTAGTTTGCAAGTTTGATAGTCGCCATTTACTTGAATAACAACCAGCTGGAAGTCTCCGTATATGAGGAGGTTTTCGATTCCCATGTCGACATCGATATCAAGACCTGCTATCAAAGCCTCATATTCGGCCTCATTGTTTGTTCTTGGCTCTGTTACGGAGAAGGCAAAGCGCATTATCCCTCCTTGCGGAGTCACGAAGATAAGGCATACCCCAGATTTAATTATGGGGGAGCTATGCTTTCGCTTCTTCATGGAGGATTCCCCATCGAAGTAAAGTTCCCATCGGGTATCACTCTCTCCTCTCCCCCCGTCGATCGTGTCAAACGCGTGCTCATCTGGCAGTTCGCAATTTAGGGGTGAATCGGCAGGTATCGGATACTCAACGAGGAAGTCGGCGATGGCATGGCCTTTCACTGTCTTGAGGGGACGATAAGTTATCGAGAACTCCATCAAGAGGAGGGCCCAATTAGCGAGCCGCCCTATTAGTATGGCTCTTGACATCAAATATTTGAGAGGATCCACTTTTGATATGAGGTGGACCTCATGCGCAAATGCGTAGTGTCTGAGCTTCGTTATCGCGAAGATTAACGCTAGGCAGTATTTTTCGATGTGGGGGTAGTTGTTTTCTTCCCCCAGGAGAACACGACTCAAATAGTAGAGGGCTCGCTCTTTCCCTTGGTCGTTTTCTTATGCCCATAGCATGCCTAAAAAACCTTCAAGGGCTGTTGTGTACAGGATGAGAGAATTTCCCTTGACCAGAGCGGTCAGCACCGGCGGATTCTGCAGGTATTGCTTGATTTCGTTGAGTGCACTCTGTCATTTATGATCCCAGATGAACGGGTTCCCCTTTTTCATTAGGTGACTGTAGGGGAGGCATTTGCCGGAGAGGTTAGCTATGAACCGTCGGATATACGCGAGCTTTCCTTGGAGAGAACGCAGTTGTTTCAGAGTCCTTGGCGGAGGCATTTCCATAATCGCCTTGATTTTTGATGGGTCTATTTCGATGCCCTAGTGTCATACAATGAATCCCAGGAACTTGCCTGGGGAAACTCCGAACGCACATTTGAGAGGGTTCATCTTCAGCTTGTATTTCTGAAGACGTTGGAACACTATCTTCAGATGCTCCCAATGCTCCTCGTGCGATTTGGTTTTTACCATGAGGTCGTCAATATAGCATTCGACGATTTCATGTATGAGGTCATCGAAAATCTTCATCATGGCCCTCTGATAGGTGGCGCCAGCGTTCTTCAGACCGAAAGGCATCACTTTGTAGCAGAATATGCCCAAAGGGGTCTGAAAAGCGGTATGCTTCTGGTCTTCGGGATGCATCTTTATTTGATTGTACCCTGATGAGCCATCAATGAAAGAGAAGACTTCATGAGTGGACGTGTTATCTATCATCAGCTCGGTAACCAGTACGGGAAAGTCATCCTTTGGGAAGGCTTTGTTGAGGTCTCGAAAGTCTACGCAGATGCGTATCGTCCCATTTTTCTTTATCACTGGGAGAATGTTGGCGATCCAGTCAGGGTATTGCACCTCTTGGATGAAGTCGGAGTCGATTAGCTTCTTGACCTCGGCGTTGATGCTCATTTCAAGTTCGAGCCGCATTCTTCTCGACGCTTGATTGACTGGCTTGACGTCCAGAGAAATCGCCAATTTGTGGACGGCTATTTCTGGATCTAATCCTTGCATCTCGGAATAGTTCCATGCGAAGCAATATTTATACTGCATGAGCACATCCTTGAGCGTAGCCACCTTTTCTTCAGACAACAGCACACTGATGAACGTCGGCCGTGGATCGTTTGCCGTTCCCAAGTCGATTTTTCTGAGGTTATCTGCAGTAGTATGTATCCCATCTTCCAGCACTTTTGGCGCTGGTGGAAACTCTGAGATCACCTCGTCATCATCGTTCTCGAAGCACCAGGGGAGGTCAGCCATATCCTCACGTACTCCTTCTCCTGACAGCGTTATCACGTGACAGGTACGAGATCGCTTCTAAGACCGATGTTGATCCGGCTCTACTCTCGCTGCATATGTGGCTTTCGGTTCATACTTCTATGGTGGGGTTATCCTCTAACTACTGGAAAAAGCGAACATGCCTTGCTGATACTGGTCCTCGACCCAGTTTTTGAAGGTGAAGCAGTCTTCGAGAGGATGTCCTATCACTCGGTGATAGGAGCAATAATCCGGGTGAGAGACCCCGTCTGCTTGTTCGGGGTGTTTGGACTCCAGGAGCGTAATCATTTGATGTTTCATGACAAGATCAAATATCTTCCTTGTCTTGTTTTGGGGAAAAGAATATGCTCGAC
This sequence comes from Agapanthus africanus, assembly GCA_030015575.1. Taxonomy (NCBI): domain Eukaryota; kingdom Viridiplantae; phylum Streptophyta; class Magnoliopsida; order Asparagales; family Amaryllidaceae; genus Agapanthus; species Agapanthus africanus. The sequence goes on along the minus strand of JASDDO010000016.1, from coordinate 349,157,070 downwards.
CCATCTTCTTTATAAGAGACGGATCCCGGCTGTTCAATTCTCGATCGCGTGGCTTCTTGGACCCGCTTTGCCGCTGTTGAACGTTTTTTTGCGTTATTTAGCTTGTTTCTACCTCTGCGTCGGGTCTTTTGTTTAACGGGCTGGAGACGAAGAGCATCGTCATTCTCCGCAGCCTGCTGAAAGAGGCGCTGTGTCCTGGCTTTCTCGTAAATGGCCATTTCGCGGCTATGGTCATCCCAGACCTTTTGACCCGCTTTCCTTATTAGCTTGTCCATCTGTTCTTCGAACGACGGACTTAGCACTTTCATGGCTGGACCTCGTTTTGGTTCAGGGTTAGCGTCTTCTAACAGAGCATCTCCTTCTTCATCAAAGTCATGTATAACGTAGCAGCCATGGAATCGTTCCCGTTTCTTGGATTGAACATATCCAAGCCCGATCGTTTCCATTCTCCCGTTGGGCAATTTTTGCTGAGTTCCAGGGACGTTCCAGATCCTGTTGTAGAACTGAGCTTGTCGAGCAGTCTATTTGAAGGGTAGGTCTTGGCGCCTTAACAGCCTTTTTAATCCTTCCTTGTAGTATCTGGGCAGACGGATGGGCTGGAGCCTGTCAAGTGTAGAATCGGCACCATGCCAGATTTCTTTCTCCACTTTAGTTTCCGTGGATCGATAAAAGAGGATTGCCTTTTCATCACTTCGCCTGGGAGGGACGTAGAACGTCTGCAGTTCTTGCACACTATAGGTATCAAGTGCGTCGAGATCTTTGTAATGTTTTTTTGGAACCATGGCGATTTGCAAACTCCATTCATTGCCAGTGAGTGCTTGTATTGATGGCCAAACAGAAAATACTGTATTGACCTCATCTTCATAGTCGCTGCCGAAGACCAACATAGGGGTAGGCGGTCCGGGCTTGTTGTATTGGGGAGGCCCCGAATAGACTATCTTTTCTTCCTCCTCGGTATCGTTCCCAAAGACCGGAATAGTGGTGATAACCTTCTGCTTATTCTTCGGCTTATGGCATCTTTCCATGTCTTCAAAGTCTGGCAGGAAATACTTTGCATCCTCGTACTTTCGGACTTCATTTACGGAAAATGGGTTCAGTTCCCCTGTCACGGTGTACTCAAGACCATTTTTGAAATACTTCATACACTGATGTTGTGTAGAAGAGATGATGTTGTACTCATGTAACCAAAGCCTGCCGAGCAAAGCGTTGTAGCAAGTCTTGGCGTCAATGACGTGGAACTTGATATCAGTGATGAGCAGCCCAAAGCGTAACATCAGTATCACAGACCCGAGCGTCCGTGATGACTGGGAGTCGAACCCGGAGATAGTGATTTTATCCCGAGCGAGGTGTTGAACGCTCATGCAGATTTCTTTTAGCACCCTTACATTTAGGAGATTGACAGAGAACCCGCTGTCAATTAGGATCTTCCCTATCTTGATATCATGGCAATACCTGGAGACATAGAGGGGATGGTTATGCTCTCACGTCCCCAGGAGGAGCTCCTCGTCGTTGAAGGTGATGTCGGCTGTGTACACTTCTTCTAGCTTGTCCTTAATCTTTTCTTCGGCAAAGAAGGCTTGAAACTGCTCGGGGTCCTGTAACGCCTTGATCAACGAATCTCTCTCCTCTTTAGATAGCAGAAGGGCATCGAGAATGCTTAGCTGCGAGGGTATCTTCCTCAAGTGTGCCAGAACGTTGTAATCCACCATGTTTTTCTTTGGCGGGTCCTTGGCTGCCAACTTCTCGACGACTCGATCATCGAGGGTGATATCCTCAGGGACTTTTTCCTTCCTATTATCTTTTCTGTTCAATCCCTTGTTTGTGGATGTGAGATTCTTTTCGGGTAGCGTACGATTGCGCAGTTGAATGTTCTTGCAGGTCTTCGTCTCTTCTGTTTCAGAGATAGATTCCTTGAAGAGAGGGCTGAGGGCTATTTCTTCATCAAAATCGCTCCCGAAAGTGAGAACTTGTGATCCCTAGCTATCAACCATGTGACAGTTGCCGGAAGTTCTTTTATGCTCATCGATCGCACTTCTTTGCTCTCGACGAGTTTTGCGCTTCATCCGCTTGAAATGCTGTCGATGAGCAACGTATCTCTGCCACCAATTTTTAAAGGCCATCATTCCTCGGTAGAGTGCGTGATCCTCCAATGATATAAGCAGTAGTTTGGATGTGAATCTAGTTCGTCGGGGAACGTATTTTCTGAAGTGTCTTCTTTGAAAGGTGGCAACTTCATTCCTATCGACAAGGCTTTAGCGAATTGCTTTCTTATCTTAAACCTGCTTTTGCTGGCGGCAGAAGTGCTTCTATCCGGTTAGGTTACTCTATGGATTCTCAATACCGGAGCTTCTTCAACATGATGCCGACGCTTGGCCCTTTCATATATGGCCGTTTCACGCTCTCGGTCAGATTTGATTTTTTGACGGGCCTCATTCAGCAACATGTCAATCATCTCATCTGACGGTTCTAGGAGTTCCGGTTCGGGATCTACCCCCAGTTTATCTGCATCAGGATCTTCTTCACCATTTATTGATGAGTGAGAAATCATGTGGCAGCTCGCCACAAAGTTCTCAGGTTCATCTGACGAGTCTTCTCCCCCATCATTGTCATCATCTCCGTCCTCAAGGATGTGGCTGAGAAACTCTTGGAGCGTGACCGGGGTTCGTGCCTTCTGGTTATATTCTTCTAGCACGTCAATGTGCCTTTGTAGATCCGTGTGCTTGTCATCAGGCTTCACGGGCTTTTTCTTCTTATTATTCTTTTTTGAAGACTTTGATGAACGGGCATGGGAGTTTTGACTATCACTACCAATTCTTGGCGTCGGATGCGGCTTCAGCATTCCCTCGATGACCTCGGGTTCCAGCGGACTTTTCCACCTGATTGCGGGGTATGTTTGGAGATCCTTTAGAATTCTTTTTGTTTTGGCTGAAAGAGCGACCTCCCATGGAGCTTCTTCTATAAAAGAGCACGATGCCCCCGGCATGTCCGCCTTTTTAAGAGCGTGCGGCTGGGGCGGGTTTACCCTCCAGTTTTCAGACAACGCGAATTTGCCTTGCTGGTACTGGTCTTCAATCCAGTTTTTGAAGACAAAGCAATCTTCGATTGGATGGCCTTTTATTTGATGGTAGGGGAAATAGTTGGGACTGTTGATGTCACCGGGCTGCAGTGGGTGTTTTGGATCCGGCAAGGTGATGAGTCTATTGTGCACCGCCAGCTCGAACAATCTCCTCGTTGTATCCCGGGGAAACGAATAAGGGCGCTTCAGCTTCTCGTTAAAGAATCGTTGTTTATCATCTTAGCGATCAGTTGGTTTTGGACCACTGGGTTGCTGCTGAGCATTGGCAACGAAGGTCGCTTTCTCTTTTCCCTTTTCGTTTCGAGACTCCATCTTCAAAGAAGACGGTCTATGACCCAACTGATCCATTTAAGCCAGCTTGTCAATCAAGGCCCGGAATGTAGTCGGCTTGAAAAACATCATGAACTGGGATATGGTCGCATGCGGATCATGAGTTCCCACAAATATGCCCACTGCAGGAGCTTCCTCTATGCGCTGTTCGCACTTCGACCATAGATTCCGCCACCGTATCGCGTACTGAATCCATGTTTCGCCTGGCTTCACCGTGGCGTTAATTAGTGCGGTGATCAGGGTGCGCTCACTAGCGCTTGCGAATCTCTGTGTAAACAGTAGCTCCATTTCTGCAAATGTCTTAACGGAGTCGTTCGGGAGTTCAGAGTACCATTCAAACGCCGTCTCCGACAAGCTACCAACAAACTGGCGAAGCAGCAGTTTGTCGTCACCCCCAGTATTACCGCACAAGGCCCTGAATTGAGCAACGTGCTGGTGTGGATTCTCCGTCCCCTTATACACATGGAATTTAGGGATCGCATATCGCGGCAGGTACTTTATTTGGTCATACCAACCCGGAAAGGGTCGTCCAGTCTTAACAATTTGGTCGGCCGCTTCGCTCGCCTGATGGGCTCATATCTGTTGAGCGATATAGTCATCCAGGACGGCTTTGGAGATCGTCTCCTCTTTGGCTGCTGAAAGAGCCGGAAGAGGGTTCGATGTCTCCCCTCTGTCCTCATCAAGGATAATCGGAGCGTCTTCAGCTGGAGGATCCGGCTGTATCATCATCCCGACCATATCTTGAAATAAAAGCGCTATTCGTTTTATGTTGGTCGCTTATTCCGCGGTCTCTCTTTCTCTCTTCTTGAGGATTCTGCGGCGGAACTCAGCATTGGTTTCCTGTTTTTGATGCTGCTCTGACGACGTCTCCGGGCATTCTTTTGGCCCAGTGAGTGCGACCATCGGTGTTAGCATCTCCTGGAGTTTTTGCTGTTGTTGCTCCTGAGCCTTTGTCACCGATCTGGTGAGAGGTCGATGGCCCATGGAGATACATCTATCCTCTTTCCCGGATGCCATATAAACAGTGTGCACCACCATGCCCCCAGACTTGGGGCATTTAGGTTCAGTGCCCTTTAGATTCGTCGCAGATACGGGGATTTTCTCCGGCATTCTTCTTTTGTGAGCGGTTTTAGTTGAAGGGGCCGTTGTAACGGGCACCCAAGTAGATGACACCTTCTGTGGTACAACAGGGTAGTGCTTTTCTTGCCGAACTTTCATCTTCTTCGGTCGGCGGGAGTAGTCTTGGTTGATCATCGAGTCTTGGACCGGTCGCCAGACCTTGTGAATTTTAGAGGACAGCCGCTGAGGGGGCTGTTCTGGCTTTGTCTTTGTAGCATTCTCCATAGGTAGAGGAGATCTTTTCAGGAAGGCAGTCGGAGAGTTCTTGCGGACCCTCCTGAGTGGTTCAAAGTTGTTCCCAGTTGGAACAGCAGCGTCGACTTCCACCGTTGGAGCCGGCGGGGTAAGTCCAGATGGGGAATTGCCCCCAGCTTTCCTCACTCAGCACCAGTGGCGACGTCGAGCATGCCTTGCGGACGGGACCACCTCTTCTGTTGGATGAGCTTCTTTATACCCCCCTCTCTGATGAGGGGTTGCTGTTGGTGCCAGCCTGTCGAAGACTGATGTCCGCTGAGAGGGAATGATCAATCTTGAAAAGACCGACTTTTTGGCAGGGGAAGAAGCCTTGGTTACTTCGCCTGGAATGGGAGCTGGCGACCAGTCTTACGAAGACCGACCCCTTAGCAGGAGAAGCCACTTTGGCGACTTCAGGAGCAGGAATGGCTATTCATTTTAGGATAACCCCCTCAAGTATAACGGGCTTCTTCACAGGCCCATTGGAGTTTTGGCCCAGTCTGTTAAAGACTGAGGTGTTGGATTTGGGCGACCTATTGAGAGGGGTCGCGGTAGTCGTAAGCCGATCAAAGACCGACTTCTTCGGAGCTTCTTACGATGACAGTGGGGCGTCGAGGCTCATGGGTGGGAGCATGGTACCGAAGAACAGCCCAGTGGTGGCTTGCGTCACCTGTTCCACTGGCATCTTGAAAATGGAGGCTGCTTGAGACCCATAAGTTACTCCTCCAGCAGGGAGGGAGTGGGAGTTATTGTAGTTGTTGCAGTTGAAAGCCATTGATCTTCTGTTTTCTGCACGGAGCAAGTCCCCAAATCTTAGTACCTCGAATCCAAGGGCAACCATAGCAAACCACGATTTGTTCGCGAAACACGACACACGAAGTGTGGAGTGGAAAAAGGAAAAGGTCCCACCGGGCGTACCAGAATCTGTTCACCGCCGAAAATAGAGACGGAACCGCGTAGGCCGTCTCGCCTGAATTTGGGGGCAGATGCTATTTGGTTTTATCTGTCCACCTCTCCGAAGATGCCAAGTTGATTTATGGCACCATGTATCGAAGGTTTAGACAGATGCGGCCGATGTAGCAGACTTCGACAGATTCCTCCTTATTATGAGGGGCTTTTGATTGTGGGGACGCTCTTCCCTGCAGTTAATTATGTTACCGCATCGCGGTAACCACTTTCTCCTTCTCCAGATGGTCACTTCGTGTCGTGTGTGTTGGTTTTGCTTTTTGGTTGCCCGTGGATTGTATACAGAGACTTATTTATGGTGTCGCCCATAGGGCGTGGATTAGTCCAAATCCGTATTTTCTTAGAATTGGTTTTGGGTTGGGTTTAAGGATCGTTAATCTCCTTTGAGACTAAGATCAACTTAAACGTTTGTTAAGAATACGTTACTCTAATTTTAGACTAAAATCTACTTAATAGGATCATTTAGATCCAACAAAAAAGCATTTGGACTCTATTGTTTTAGTTTAGGGACATTGCGGTCCAAAAGTTTAAGGACATCATAGTCCGTGACAGTTTGAAGACGTCATAGTCTGTAAAGTTTAAAGACATTATAGTCTATGAGTTTAAGGACCTCACATCCCATAAAGTTTAAGGACATTATAGTCCATGAGTTTAAGGACCCCACAGTCCGTAAAGTTTAAGGACATCATAGTCCAGTTTAAAGACGTCATAGTCTGTGTGATTTTAGTTCAACCATTTGGGGATGCACCAAAAGTTATTAGTTATTGGGACCCTCCATCTCTCTGAAGACGTTGAAGAATTACAACGACATATATCAGAGGTATGAAGAGATGCACCCTTGAACCAATGTCGGTTGGGAGATCTGTAGTCAAGTTTGGGACTAAGATTAGTTAAAATAATTTATGAGCATATGGGCTCAATTAATCTAAATGAGGGATCTATGGCCAACTTGGGATCATTCCACTCAGTTAAAATGTTGAACATTTAGCAATACTGAGCATTGGTTTGGGTTCTGACAAACTTTTTGTCTTTTATTGAGTGTTGAGCACTCATTATAGCTATGGGGCTTTTATTTAAAGAACGGTTTATATTCTCTCAGCACACTCGTGAGGAGTACGTGATGTGCTTGGTGCTGAGCGCCAGTTAGTGATTGCAGAGCACTCCTTGTGAAATAGCGCACACGTGAGGAGCACATGGCGTGCTTTAATGAGTGCAGAGCGCTCCTTGTGAAATAGCGCACACATGAGGAGCACGTGGTGCGCTTGGCACTGAGCGCCAACCTTAAAGCGCTGGGCGCTTCTTTGAATTGGAGCGCTAGGAGCGCTGTGGCGATGTGCGCCAGTCTTGGAGCGCTAAGGCGCTTCTTTTTTAATTTGGAGCGCTAAGGCTCTTTTTTAGGTAACTTTGATCAGTTCTGCACTCTGAGAATTAAATTCTCGTTTATAAGAGACATTGTCTTGTAGGTCTAAGAACAAAGTTCTTATTTTTATAGGAGATGTTACAATCTCTTATTTTTTGTGAAAGGCTTTGCCTTTATGGATCTGTGATCTTAAGTGAATTGAATTCTTCTTCTCCCCCCTTTTTATGATGAGATGTTATGATCTCTTTTGTGAAAGACGTCTGTCTAATAGATCTATGATCTAGAAAAAGAAACTAAGTTCCTCTTCATTTGATGAGATGCTTTGATCTCTCCATTTTATTTACCTTAAAGAAATTCTTCTTCTTCCGAGAGCTTGCTCTTCTCTCTGAAATTTCTCAAAGTTTGGGGGGGGGGGGGTTCTCCATGCAAGACTTGAAGTCTTCAGTCCTTTATATAGGGGGGCTGATTTGTTGAATCAATTGAAGAGATCTTTTCTCTAATTGATTTGGGGATGATTCCCATCGTTGGATCTTTGATCCTAGGGCTTCTGTTTTACAGAAGGCAATTTTCTTGTTTTTAACATGATTGGAAAAATCTTTTCCCATACAGAACTTATTCTGTATCTTGGTGATTTTTAATCACCATTGGATCTTTGATCCAACGGTGCTCTAATTTTCAGAGGTAATTTGATGATTTTTAGTCATCTTTCTTGGATCTTTGATCCAAGGGTGGGGAACATTTAGTTCCAGCGCTAGCGCTCTCGTGCTTTGCACGTGAGCGCTGCTTCAGAGTCTTTGTCTCTTGGTGCTAACGCACTTAGCGCTAGCACTCTCGTGCTTTGCACGTGGGCGCTGCATCAGAGTATTTGACTCTTAGCGCTGGCGTACTTAGCGCTAGCACTCTCGTGCTTTGCACGTGATCGTTGCATCAGAGTCTTTGACTCTTAGCGCTATCGCTCTCGTGCTTTGCACGTAAGCGCTGCATCAGAGTTTTTGACTCTTAGCGCTGGCGCATTTAGCGCGAGCGCTTTTATGAAGCGCCGCTTCATTTCAAATTTCAAAAATTTGAACCGAGCTTTGCTCTGATTGGGGGAAACAATGCAAATTCCAGTCTCTGTCGATTTTTCCGAGTCTTCAAATTTTTTTTTAAACAATTGCAGAAGACTACTTGAGTGACCACTAGAACACACCATAAAGACGAGTCCAAACCGCCGGATTTGACCCGGTGAGATAGCTTAAAAAACAGGTGTGGCCGGTTTTACTTTGGAGTTTTGGCTTGAGATTTTTGGTGTTTTCTTGTCTCTGGAATATTGGTGCAGTGGTATTGTTTGTTTTTCCCAGTTTGGATATTTTGTTGTCTTTAGTTCAGGGGCAATTCGGGGTGTTTCAAAGTCGATATTTTGAACACTTTCAATACATACATTACTATTTGCGACCGTGAATATCATTAGAGCGGTACAACTCGTCTAATTGCTATATGTCCTTTTAGACGAGTTTGCGAACGTGACATTCACGTTGATGTTATGTGTTGTGCTGTAGTTGTGGCTGGATCGTCGTGGTGGATAGCCAGTGGTGCAATAGTAGTACAGTTTAGTTTCATTTGTACATTAGATATTGTGGGGCGAGCGTCCGACTTGTGGACAGTCGTCACTGCCAGTTTGTATATTATTTCTTTAGGGAACGACCGGGTTGAGGTCGATGTCACACTTGTACATATTATTTTCTTCTATACTAGGATCATCCCGCGGTGGAGTGCACGAATAGCCAGGTTCTAGAGGGCAACCGGTCCGCATCTCATGGAGTTGAGACAGAGAGGACCTTACTATAGAATTGGCGGGCTATTCGCCGCACTCATAGAGGGTATAGGTTTTCATTGCACAGGCTATCCACACGACCAGGGGAACGTCGGGTTCACTTCTGGCTCAAAGGAAACCCAGGGCTCCCAGATTATCCGTTTGTTTTGTGATGCTTATCGCTATTCTGTGATGTTGCTTATATCATGACTGGGACAATTGTTATATATATTTATATATGTACTAGTAGATGTTGTATATGTTTTGCACCCGCGCTAGTCCAGCCCCCGCTCTGTCGTTAGTTAAGTAACCTAACGGGTGATGACGGGGCCCAGCGGCGAATGCGGATGGCATATACGTATATCATATTTTCATTCTTTTCTGATGGGACTGCGTTGATTCAGATCAATGCAAGGAAAGCAAACCTATATATATTTGATGTTGTTGGAACTAAGTTTTTAAAATCTGACATTACAGACGTTCTCTTTTGCTTTCCACAGTGGTATTCGGTTATGAATATCCAGCACCTCATTCCACGAGGAAAGTACCGAGATCCCTTCATCGGGAGTGACCCCTTGATCAGAAGTTTACGTCAACGTAATAAATTTACTGTAGTCAATTATTTTTTCTTTGTATCATGGTATTCGGTTTGGAATATCCTGCACCTCATTCGACGAGGAAAGAGCCGAGATCCATTTACCGGAAATGACCTATTTTGCAAAAGTTTTCGCCACTATATATTTGTAAAACCACTTGGATTCCTTCAACTATATCAAGTTCATTACGTTAAAGGTTTTTCGCCAAAAACCAGCCGTATCCCTCCGTCATTTCTTTTGAGTAGTACTTAGTATTCATGTTGCGTTTGTTGGCTTTTATCAAGGCGAGGTGTACGGTAGCTGGATATTGCTTGTCTGTTGCATAGTGTTGCGATTATCTAGCACAGTTGTATAACCTTGTTGGCCTTTGTCAAGGGTTTTAACGGGTAGGTCTAGATTAATCTTGGATAATTACGGGTTAAACTAGACTTGTGGTTTATGATTTGTTGGCCTTTGTCAAGGTCATAAACCACTTGGGGCAAAAACCACATCGGTAGTTTCAAACATTCAGGAAACTTTCCTGACATGCGCATACCTTCTAGAGTGTGGTAACTTTAGTGGCTTCCATCAAGTTATCATGCGATGATAGTTGGATCCCAATTCCCACTGATGAGTTGGTTTACTCCTCGGGTGATTTTAGATGATCCCAACTAATTCTTCTTTTGGGTTTGGAGGAAAATTCGAGGAAACGGTGGGGGGCATCCGGATTAGATAAAGTGATAAACCATTCTGATCTAGGTTATAGTGCACACTGAGTGTTTCTTTTCTCTCTCTCTTTGGCAGCGACCATGGTCCGCCCTAGACTAAAACTCATGAACCATGTTAACCAAACCTTCTTAAAATACTTTGGCTTTTAGATTGCCATTTAGTTTCATATATCATTGCCACTCCTATATTTACTATTTGCATTTCTCCAGAACATTCCGTATCACTATGAAGATCCATATTTATTGGATATGACCATCGTATAGTTACATACGAACTCAAAGAAACTTGTTTCAGATTCTAGGATGGTTTCCGGTTCTGGAGAAAATGAATAGGACTATTCAATTGTCTTTCCCTTTACCTTCTCTCAGGTTGCATGAGCTCCTGGTATTAAGAGAGTACACACCTATTACGCTTATTGAATAGTCTTCTTCCAAACCATAGGCCGGTGCCGAAAGGTAGGGAAGGAAGAAAACCAATTAGCCTAAGTGTGGTATACAGAAGGTAATAAGTAAAGACATATAAAGGGATTAGATTGAGGGAAAAGGACATTGCGACTACTATCATTCATGACGAAACCGCGTATACCCTTGCCACTCCTAGTTCACCTTTGCTTTTCTCCGGAACATTCCGTATCATTACGAAGATCCATATTTATTGGATATGCCATCGTATAGTTACATACGAACTCGAAGGAACTTGTTCCAGATCGAGGATGGATTCTGGTTCTGGAGGAATAGAATAGGATTATTCAGTTGTCTTTTCCCTTTACTTTCTCTCAGTTTACGAGGGCTCCTGGTATAAGGAGAGTACACCTATTACGCTTATTGGATAGTCTTCTTCCAAACCTTAGGCTGGTGCCGAAGGATAGGGAAGGAAGAAAACAAATTAGCCTAAAGGTGGTATACAGAAGATAATAAGTAAAGACATAATAAAGGGATTGGAGTGAGGGCAAGGAAATATACGGTTACTGTCATGAATCTGGATAGTGGAAGAGACATTACTAGGAATACCCGGCTACCTGTTCATCTCAGAAAACTGCAATTTAATACCACTCATTCATTATCTATTTTATTATATATCAGTACTATTAACCAGTGTCTGCCCAGTAAATACAGATTACAGGTATCCATGATATAATACTGAAATCACACTAAAAATCATAGATATAATGTTTGGGAGCCGACATTGAAAACAGAACAGAAAACCGATCAATGACCAAAGAGTTCTTTTACAAAGAAATGTGTGCACACAATTTTGGTCCAACACAATAAAAGTGTGCATATGCTCTTTGATACATGGACCATGATGGGGCTGCCTTGGCACAAGTGAGTGTGATGTGTAATAAATGCTAAAAGATGCGATGTGATTTAAAAAGCATCAAGTTTCCCTCCAAGACTACTGAGTATTACCCAAGCTGATATGAAGAAATCAAACATCACCAGTGGACTTGTTGAGTGCACTTGAGACCACCACACCAACTCGAGACCCATTGCTCGGACCAAGCCCGGCGAGAACCCCCAAAAACCGGCACCATCGGTCCCAACGTGCCCAATTGTCCCTATTTTTCTTCTGGTAGTTTATTTGGGTCACATCATTTCATTCTTATTGTTTGTTTATTCTGAAATGAGGCCTATAAATACCAGATTAAGGAGCAAGGGGAGAGGATACTTTTGGCTTTAGTTGTAGTTTAGAACAAATTGTAATTTGTAATTTGTCTTTCCTTTGAACTCTTAAGCTCTTTCCCCTTTCTCTTGACCTTGCAACTTCTTCATTGAACTTGCAAGCTTATGATTTAGGTTCTTGAATTCAAGATTAGTGTATCTCATTTAAAAATCAATAAAAGTTCCCATTGTTCATTACATGTGTCTTGCTTTCTATTGAACTTGCGAAATCCTTGCCTTGCTTTGATATTACAATCTCTTAAGTGAGCATGCAGCCTTAAAGTTTGGTATTTTGATTTCACATTGGTAGGGCTTAAAGGACATTTGAAGATATTTGCACGTAGCTGTTCCCCGCCGAAAACCGGAGACGCAACCGCGCGGGTCCATCTTGCCTGAATTTCGGGGCAGATGCTAATTGGTGCTATCCGTCCACTTCTCCGAAGATGCCAAGTTGATTTATGGCACCATATATCGAAGGTTCAGACGGATGAGGCCGATGTAGCAGACTTCGTCAGATTCCCCCTCATTTGAGGGGTTTTTGATTGCGGGGACGCTCTTCCCTGCAGGCGCAAGCCCCTGCAGTTAATTACGCTACCGCATCGCGGTAACCACTTTCTCCTGCTCCAGATGGTCACTTCGTGTTGTGAGTGTTTGTTTTGTTTTTGGTTGCCCATGGATTGTATACGGAGACTAATTTATGCTGTCGCCCGTAGGGCGTGGATTACTCCAAATCCGTATTTTCTTAGATTTGGGTTTGGGGGTTGGGTTTAAGGATACGTTAGTCTAATTTGAGACTAAGATCAACTTAAACGTTTGTTAAGGATACGTTAGTCTAATTTTAGACTAAGATCAACTTAACGGGATCATTTAGATCCAACAAAAGAGCATTTGGACTCTATTGTTTAGTTTAGGGATATTGCGGTCGGTTAGTTTAAGGACATTACGATCCAATATTAGTTTAAGGACATCTCGGTCCAAGGTTAAGGACATCATAGTCCGTGAGTTTAAAGACACCACAGTCAAGGTTAAGGACATCATACTCCATGAGTTTAAAGACCTCACAGTCAAGGTTAAGGACATCATAGTACGTAAGTTTAAAGACCTCACAGTCAAGGTTAAGGACATCATAGTCCATGAGTTTAAAGACCTCACAGTCAAGGTTAAGGACATCATAGTCAATGAGGTTAAGGACCTTACAGTCCATGAAATGTATGGTTGTCGGGACCCGTCACCTCTCTGAAGACGTTGAAGGATTACAACGACAAATATCAGAGGAGTTCAGAGATGTACCCTTAAACTGATGTGGGTTGAGAGACCTGTAGTCCAATTGGGACTAAGATCTGTGATTTATGAGCATATGAACTCAATTAATCTGAATTGAGGACTTATGGCCAATTTCGGCTAAGTCCATTCAATTACAATGTTCAACATTTGTTTTTTTTAGTTGTTAAATGTTTGTTTAAGCCCAATCCCTTTAAAAATAATAAGCATTGGTTTGATCTCTGACAATGTTTTGTCTTTAGTTGAATGCTGTGCATTTATCATAGCCCCAGGCTTACTCAAAGAACATTTTGTGTTCTGTCCAAGCGCACATAAAAGTATGTGGTGCACTTGGCATTAGCGCCAGATATGAAGCGCTAATGCGCTTGGCGCTTTGTGCTAAATGAAAAGCGCTGATGCGCTAGATGTGGAGCGCTAATGCGCTTTTAGTTGAAGTGTTGAGGCGTTTGGCGCTGATGCCATATAATGAGCGCAGAGCGCTTTTAGTGATGCAGCGCACACGTGAGGAGCACGTGGAGCGCTAGCCAATGAGCACAGTGCGCTTTGTTTGAAGCGCTATGGCACTGCAGTGCTTTGCGCTAGGTGAAGAGCACTAAGGCACCTTTGAATTAGGAGCGCTAAGGCTCTTATTAGATTAGGAGCGCTAAGGCTCTTCTTAGGTTAACTTTGCGCTCTGCAGATTATCTGTTCTTTGATAAGAGACTTTGTCTCAAGATTCTAAGAATAAAGTTCTAAGTTCATAGGAGATATTTCAATCTCTTTTTGATGAAAGGCTTTGCCTTTATGGATCTGTGATCCTAAGAGAATTGAATAATTCTCCCCCCTCTATAATGAGATGTTCATAATCTCTTTTGTGAAAGACAATTTTGTCTTATAGATCTATGATCTGTGAAAGAAGGAAGTACTTATGTTTATATTGAGACGATTTCTTCTTTCTATTCTTTTTACCTTGAAAAAGAATTATCTTCTTTTGCCGAGAGCTTCTTCTTCTTCTTGAGATTTTCTCAAAGTTTATGGGCGGGTTCCTCTGTACAAGACTTGAAATCTCGGGTCCTTTACATAGGGGAGGCTGATTTGTTGAATCAGTTAAAGATATTTATTCTTTAATTGATTTGGGAATTTCCCCACCGTCGGATCTTTGATCCAAGGGCTTCTGGTTTGCAGAAGATAATCTTCTTGTTTTAATAAGATTGAGAAATCATTCCCCTTTACAGAATTTGTTCTGTATTTTAGTGATTTTCAATCACCATTGGATCATTGATCCAACGGTGTTCCAAATTCAGGGCACAATCTTTTCTGTTTGGAAAGATTCAACATAATCTCATTCTTGTTAATTAATGATTTAATCATGTCCGTTGGATATTTGATCCAACGGTGAGGAACATTAAGTTCCGGATCTAGCGCTTATGCGCTCTGCCCATGGTGTGCTACTTGGAGCGCAGCGCTCTTAGCGCTAGCGCATATGTGCTTTGCACGTGGTGCGCTACTTGGAGCGCAGCACATCTAGCGCTAGCGCCTATGTGCTTTGCACAGGGTGCGCTAGTTGTAGCGCAGCGCTTTTATAAAAGCGCAGCTTCAATTAAAATTCTGAATTTTGAACAGAGCTTTGCTCTAATTAGGGAAACAGTAGCATTTATCGGTTTTTAACTTTCTAACCTTAACTTTACCTTTCTTGCAATTTTTGTAATGTGCCTTACCCCTTTCTTTCTCTTTATTTTTGGTATTGTAAATATGTATGAGTAATTGATTTACTTGTTAAGGGTAGAATATGGTTAGTTTGTGTTAGGAGATGTGTTTGCTAAAACCTTATAAAACATTAAGTTTGCAATTGAAACTCCGACCAAACGACTCGCAATTCCGCTCCGTTAAGCACTCTATCTTACCACGATAGCGGTGAATCCTAATCGTGACAAGATTGCGAGTAGTTTGCCGAAGGCTAAGGTCAAGAGACAACAACGGAAGGACAAGGGACAAGAAATACGGATTTAGCACACAAACACAAATACCGTAATTCAAGTTCCATAATCCACATTGTTGCCTATTGCTTTAGTGTCAATATCAGAATTGGGTCTATAAGGAAACGAAAAATATCATCCTAACACAAGCTAACCTAAAACTATCCCTAACAAGTCTTTTTATTGAAAATATCATAGTTACAACACTTAGTATAACAACAACTCAAGTTACGATATTAACTCATTAAAACAAGCTTAAAGACCTACCATCTCCCTGCGGACAACCCGTACTCATGGCAGCTCGCTACACGCGACACCGTCTTTGATTGCGGTTATTTCAAATTCTTTCTAAATACGACATGGTGAAAACTTGTCTAATCAAATGGCGCCATTGCCGGGGAGACGGTAACGCTTTTACACTTGTAGTCTCGGGTTAATTTGTGAATATTTTGTAGAAAAAACTAACTTTCTAACAGATTCAACGGATAAAAACACATTCTTTTTTTTAAATCGACACGAGAACTAAAAACAATGATGTTCTCTGGATTTTTGATCTGCTAACACACTGTGTTTTAACTTGGAAATTAAAGTATAAGAGTGGAATACTATTATTACGTAGAGGAAACACACAAAATTTGAGCACCAAACTTGCAAAAACGACCGGCGAAATATAGACATTTCCCGATATCGCTGATTGATCTAAAAAATATCTAGTAACCGCAATCAAGAACGACGTCACTTAGTAGCTAACAGATGAGTACGGGTCGGTCCACAGGAATATTGTGAATTTTCTAATCGCTCTTACGAGTTAATTCCGATTGGCGTCGGATTGATTTAATCTAAAAACTGAATTAATCTAGATCTAAATCTTGCTAGGGTTAGGTCTAGGTTAAGTTTGGAAAGTCTATAAATCTCACCGCTTTCTATACCCATATTAAGATCTTATTAGGAGTTATGGTAATTATTAATAAAGGGGATTAGAATCATTTGGAAAGATGTTTTCTTCCTCTTGGTTCTTGTCCTTCCTTTATCAATCCTTACCCTAACCTCCATGGAAAATAATCACAACCGGGCCTTTATACTACGGTATCATCGCTACCTCGAGGGATAGGGTGCCGTAGGAAGCGGTATGTGCATGTATGCATAGAGTCCTATTAATTATATATGATGGGCAAGAAAGGGGTGAGAGATCTTCATCTCTCAAACCTTCCCCAAATCTAACCCTAACAAGCGAGGAGACTACTCGCTCATTAGGGAATTGAAGAACATTTATCTAGGGCAGAGAATAAAAGATCTAACTTGGGCAAGGAATTAAATTTAACTAGGGCAAGAATAGAAATTTAACCTAGGGCAGAAAATAAAGAACTTACAAATTGATGCGCTCCAAAAGAAATCTGAATTTTATTAATGAAGGGAGGCATAACCTAATACAAGCAATTGGGTATCTATTTATAAGACATAGAAACCCTAGGTTACAATTGATCCGCGTGTCTGCATTTACCAAAATACCCTCTAAGAAAAGACCTAGTCAAAGATCCATGCCGCCTCTGAAACTTGGTAAAAAATTAAACTTCTACGGGCTCTGGATGGCCGCGGAACCGCGGCCTCAGCATGGGTTGGGCCACGGTTCCGCGGCCCAATGATGGCACTGGAGGCTGATTTTTCCTGGGCTTTTTCTTGGATTCTTGGGCTTCTTATTTCTTTGGTTCTTTTTATTAAAATAGCTTCTAGGTTTCTTCCAAATCTCCAGTGAACAATTGCTATGGACTTTTAACCGTTCGCTTTGTAATCTTGGACCTTGCATTGCCTTGTACTGATCTTTGTGTAGGCTTTATCAAAATCCTTCTGTTTGCTGGTCGTAGTTCCACTTTTGCATCGTCTTTTCTCTTTTTCACTGTTTTAGATCCAAGAACCTGTAACCTATAATATCCAGCAGACATGCGTCAAAAGCACCTGTTTATTTATAAAACGAATAAGAATGGGGAATATAATAATGCAATATTATGGTATGAACAAATACCCCCAAACTTATCTTTTACTCGTCCTCGAGCAAACTTTGTTTTATTCTCGACAAAAACCAAACCGCACTTTCGCAGGGAAACGCGATTGCACTGAGCTCGTGCAATAAGCCGTTAAACCTCTAGGTGTCCCTAGTAGGAGGAGTGTTGTCTCCTAAGGGTTTTCAGCGGATACTACCCACAAAATCCTATTAATTAGGCTTTTCGACTTTAATTTTCCAATTAGGTTTTCTAACAAGGAATTCTATTATCGTCGACTCGTAAATTATCCACCCATATTCTTCACACTTCCTCATCATTTAACTTAAGATTATATATGTTCTGCATACCTACTTAGCTTTCGGCATTTCTTAAGTTTTCCTTCTAGGGTTCCATCTCCACTTAGGAATTTTTATCAACTCTACTAAAGATACAAGTTCTATTCTTCACTCCTATCTCTCATCTAAACTCCAATCACATATCCCTACGTGTGTGAATATATCACCCCTACACTTAGAAATTCAAATCAAGCAATCATACTCTTGTCCGTTGTCCAAAGCACTTATTAATTGGTGAATTTTTAATTGAATTTTGCTTACACATCATTCATGCGACCGTTAATACTTCTTGAGGTACCAACAACCGATTACAAGATGCGTTTGCACTTTAAAGCGTACTTCCTAGTTTTGTAACACCCAAGGTTTTAGCAGTGACTCCCGAACCAGTTGGTCTAAGGAACTAGGTGATGAAGCACCCTCGCTAAATATTTTTCTATTTTTTAGCCTTAAGTAATCACAAAAACCAGTGTTCATTTTTTTCTTTATTCACACTTGTATTTTTTTTATTTTTCATCTTACTAAGGAATTTAGACAAGAGCATTTCAAGGTCTCTTCTACTATTCCAAGCTTCAAGGTGCGTGATTGTGCAAATTGTAGGGTATACATTTTCAGAATCTAGACTTAAGCTTAGGAATTATTTTTCAAACTTATACTCTAATAAAAATATCAATACTTTTCCTTTGTTTCGACTTAGCCCAAGAAGTGAACTCAAAATTTGCCTATTTCTAAATAAACTACAAAGACATATACTTTCTACCGTTAAACTTTAAGGAAGATTATTTTTAGGGTTTTTAATTTACTAAGTCTAAGATCTAGTTGTTCCTAGCCAGTTAACCTATTTGTCAAACTCAAGTCAAATATGGCCAAAATTGAATACATTAATTTTTATAATTTTTGAAATTTTTCAATTTTTATGGGTTTTAAAAATAAGTATGCAAATGAAAAAATATACATATGAATGCGAAGGAAGAAGGCTTACCGAGCATACCCCCAAACTTAAACTTGACAGTGTCCTCACTGTCATGCCACACCAAGAGGGTCAAAATGTCGGCATTCCCCTGTTTATTTATTTATAAAAAAAATTGAATTTTTTATTGTTTTGAATTTTTTTTATAGAAAAAGAAAACAAAAAATATATATACAAATATACAACAAGGTCCTCCCCAAACTAAACAAGGCCTTACATAAGCCAAAGGTTAGCACCAACCATTCAAAAATCTTATCGTGGAAATGGTAGGGTTGGTGAAAGAATGGGGTGTAAAGGAAAGAAATAAGAAGCACACGAGACCGTGTGGAGGTAGAAACGGGATACGGTCTCGGTGGAGGAGGAGAATGGCGGAAAAGAGAAAGAAGTGGAGTACGATCTTGAGGGTGTAACTCGAGTGAGTAAATTAGCGCAATTTGTGATGACCGAAGTGTTAAAAGTGATTGTGCTAATCTATCAACTCGTCGTGAAATGGGGTCAAATCCCTCAAGATTCGCAAGAAAGCATGGGTACGTCGAACTTGGTATTGAAGATGAAAGCGTAACGGTCATTTCCACGGTCGGAACGATAGGAAGGACAAAAGGGAGTGAATTAGGGATAGTCTCATTCTCACCGTAGTAAACTGTCTCGAACTGGAAAGATTCCATCAATGGTTCGAAACGACTGTACGCAATCAAGTCTGATGGTTCAACTAACTCATCTGAAAATTCAAAGGACTCAAACTCGGGAGGTGAGTTTTCAACATCTTCCGAAAAAGAGAAACACTCGTAATCATTATCTTCTGTGAGAACTGTGCCAGATTCAAAGAGAAATTTTTCAAGCTCACAGTCTTCAAGCGTGATATTTTGCGTGGTCGGAACGATGGAAAGGAGGGAGGGTGATTTAGTTAAAGGTTCAAGAGGATGAATTGGAAAATCAGACACATCAAACAGAAATGGTTCAACCTCAATATTATCCTCAATACTCTCCTCGATACTATCCTCATAATTCTCCTCAATATTTAGCCTATCCATGCCATTATCAACAAAATCAAGACGCATATGAAGTTCGGGAGAAACATTTAATGACTCGGGATGATGAATTGGACATAAAATTTCAATCAAATCGACGGGTTCATCATCCAAAATATTCCCGGCGTCTATATCCTCAATCAAGTGAAAATCAATTTTTTCTGACACCTCATCAAAAGCATGGATATTTATCGATTTAGGTTCTATAGTGGAGGCGTAAAGATCGAAAGGATTAAGTGTGGTTTCACTTGAAAGGGGTTCTTCACAATCTGGCAAATCAAGCACCACAAAGTCACACAACTCGTTTTTATTTTCAACTTGTGAATCATTTGGGACAATCGATGGAAAACCGGAGTTGTGGGCTTCAATTGGGTATGGGTAGGTTTGATTTGGAAATCCTCTCAAATTCGCACTCTGTCCAACCGCCTCCTCATACATTGAAACATTTGGAGCTAGTGGGAAACTAGCTACCGGTTCACTAGGTTGTATAAGGGCGGCTATGGACGCATCCACATTCCTAACCATTTTGTTTGTTGCTAAAATATATGCTTCCAACGACTGTTCCAAACTAGACATGGGTTGTGGAGGGGTTTCGGTAAAAGATTCGAAATTTTTTGGATACGTGAAACTCCCAAATGGCTGTGTAGAAACAGTGTCTAGTGAAGGTGGGAAAGTCGGGTAGGATTGGTAGGAAGTGGATGGTTGGACAGGATTAGGATCAATATGTGGATAAATAGGTAAATAGTCTTGTGGATCCCTAGAACTAGATGAGTGGAGAGGGGTGAAAGATCGGCTACGAGATTGAGCAATATGCTCAGCAATGGACATCAGTTTAGGAGTTACAGCAGGATTTGAAAAAGTGGTATCAACGTACGAAGGTGGTGAAGGTTGACATGGTTGACACATAGTGGGTTGTGAAGTCGAACTGTTTCTCCTAGACGCTTCTATTTGATCTTTCAAAGAAATTTTTGGCACGGAGGGAACTTCCTTAAATCGACTGAAACAATTGACGTACGAGGCAAAGTTAGGTTGGGGATACCAAAGTTCGGAAAGTGATTTATGATGTGGGGTACCCATGATAGAAGAAAGAGAAGAGAAAGAAGGTAGGTGGTGCAAGGATTTCTTAGCGGCAAACTTTGCAAGTTTTGTTAAAAAAAATTCCTTTTTCTCTATATTTGTAAATTTTGCAAAAAAGATTTTTTGAAAAGAGACTTTGACACAAATGCGATCAACCACAAATGCACAATCAGGCCTAGATCTAGGGTCACCTAGGTCAGCTAGACAGCTCCTAACTGTTCCAAAGGGCTAGAAATAGGACCTCAAACCGCCTCTTCACCGCCAATTGCAGCCAGGTAAGTGGGAGGCTCCCCGCTACAAGTAGCGGTCCTAATTAAGTAACCACTTGCCTTAGACACACTTGCCTAGACACCGCAAAGTCAGGTTAGGATAAACGGTCGATACCTTTAACTAGTCCTCTGTCCTATTGAGCTCGAATTCCTTAGGACTGAGTCTAGTATTTTTTTAATTAAGAATGGTCAATACAAATGCTTTATGTGATTTCTGGAGTCCTGGGAAGGGTGATGAAATCCCCACCCAATCTGAATTGGTCAAAAGCCCCTTAAAGTCAGTTTTAAAGATATGCAAAACAGTAAATCACTTGCAATCAAATCTTTTTTTATTTTTAGCGCGGCGCAAAGAATCCTGCACAAGATTTGTTATTTGGAAGGGAAGATTTTTTTTAAGCGCAAGGAATCCTGCAGAAGATTTGACAAAAGATATATGGGGATTGGCAGAAGAGGAAAAAGGGGAGCAAACAGTGCAAAACACGCATGCTGATGTGGCAAATGGACCGCGGAAACTCGGCAGGAGCGCGCTTGCGCGGCGGAAGGGCGGCGGATTTGAAGATTCAGGTCTCTGAAAAAATTGTGGTGCTCTGTTGTTCCAATCCCTTTCTGTTCTGATCTACCTTTTTCTGTTTCGCACTCTGGATTTTTCCAGATCCGTCGATCCTGCAAAGATTCGCAAAAAATACCCTTTCCAAAAAATAACAGATGATATAATTTTATAATTTTTTTTTGATTTTTCAGTTTTTATGATTTTTTTAATTAAGATTAACCCGAAATTGCAAAAAAGAAAATTTTACGCCATCCCCGGCAACGATGCCATTTGATTGATCTCAAAAATATTTAGTAACCGCAATCAAGAACGACGTCGCTTGGTAGCTAGCCGGTGAGTATGGGTCGGTCCACAGGGATGTTGTGAATTTCCTAATCGCTCTTACGAGTTAATTCCGATGGGCGTCGGATTGATTTAATCTAAAAACTGAATTAATCTAGATCTAAATCTTGCTAGGGTTAGGTCTAGGTTATGTTTGGAAAGTCTATAAATCTCACTGCTTTCTATACCCATATTAAGATCTTATTAGGAGTTATGGTAATTATTAATAAAGGGGATTAGAATCATTTGGAAAGATGTTTTCTTCCTCTAGGTTCTTGTCCTTCCTTTATCAATCCTTATCCTAACCTCCATGGAAAACAATCACAACCGGGCCTTTATACTACGATGTCATCGCTACCTCGAGGGATAGGGTGCCGTAGAGAGCGGTATGTGCATGTATGCATAGAGTCCTATTAATTATATATGATCGGCAAGAAATGGGTGAGAGATCTTCATCTCTCAAATCTTCCCCAAATCTAACCCTAACAAGCGAGGAGACTACTCGCTCATTAAGGAATTGAAGAACATTTATCTAAGCAGAGAATAAAATATCTAACTAGGGCAAGGAATTAAATTTAACTAGGGCAAGAATAGAAATGTAACCTAGGGCAGAAAATAAAGAACTTACAAATTGATGCTCTCCAAAAGAAATCTGAATTTTATTAATGAAGGGAGGCATAACCTAATACAAGCAATTGGGTATCTATTTATAAGACATAGAAACCCTAGGTTACAATTGATCCGCATGTCTGCATTTACCAAAATACCCTCTAAGAAAAGACCTAGTCAAAGATCCACGCCGCCTCTGAAACTTGGTAAAAAATTAAACTTCTACGGGCTCTGGATGGCCGCGGAACCGCGGCCTCAGCATGGGTTGGGCCGCGGTTCCGCGGCCCAATGATGGCACTGGAGGCTGATTTTTCCTGGGCTTTTTCTTGGATTCTTGGGCTTCTTATTTCTTTGGTTCTTTTATTAAAATAGCTTCTAGGTTTCTTCCAGATCTCCAGTGAACAATTGCAGTGGACTTTTAACCGTTCGCTTTGTAATCTTGGACCTTGCGTTGCCGTGTACTGATCTTTGTGTAGGCTTTATCAAAATCCGTCTGTTTGCTGGTCGTAGTTCCACTTTTGCATCGTCTTTTCTCTTTTTCACTGTTTTAGATCCAAGAACCTGTAACATATAATATGTAGCAGACATGCGTCAAAAGCACATGTTTATTTATAAAACGAATATGAATGGGGAATATAATAATGCAATATTATGGTATGAACAATCGCCGACCCTATCATGGGGCTTTGAAAATTTCTTTTTTATGTTGCCTCCAGTGTTCTGTTAGTATCCTATTTTTATTGTTTGATTTTCTTAATTATTTTTGTTCAGAACTTTGGCTATCTATATCGCTTTCTAGCTCAAATATATATATTTTTCCGACATTTGCAGATTTGATGGATTAGCGAGCGGTGATTGTGTAGAGCAAGGGGTTTTTTCAAATATAAGGGGGTTGAACACTTTAGTGCCAAAGACCCGGGTAGTTTGACCCGCGCAAGCGAACCATTCAAACACTCAGAGACAATATCAACACGAGTTTCTTAAACTCGACACTTTTGGTACGTGTTTTTCTGAACTTCCTCTTCTCAAACCCAACGCTCCAATATTCTTGTTTTTGCAGGATTCTTTGCAACATCTCCACATAAGCCAAATAAAAACTAACCGTATTTGTTGCAACTCCACATTTAAAGTAAAAAAATGATTGATTGTTTGATAACAAAACCTTGTTGATTTACGCATTGCATCATTAATACAGACTTAAGGGCCTATAACACCAACTCAGATTGGGTGGGGATTTCATCACCCTTCCTAAGACCTCGGAAATCACTAATTGCATAAATGCCACCTCAAGCTTAATAAAAAATATCTAGACTAAGCCAATTAAGGACCTGTCGCGCTCAATAGGAAAAAGGAAGATTGTGGGCATTCGATCATTTATCTAAACATGACTTTTGTGGGGCCTAGGTTAGACAGGTGAGGAGGTAACTTTAAAAGGCTCGTCTCATGGTGATTCGTGAGCGGAACCCTCCTTATCTCACTTGTGCTTACCTGGCCACAACTGGCTATGAAGAGGCGATTTGAGGGTTATCTCAAAATTTGTCGCTTTAGAACAGTTAGGAGCAAGTCTAGTAGACTTAGAAGACCCTAGTCTAGGTATTGATTGTGCATTTGTGAATGTGTTTGTTGAACTGTCATTTTATTTTCATTTTCTTACGAAACAAACACAAGTTCGCCACTTTTACCACCTTCAACCAATTTTTCTCCATTTACGCTTTCTTACCCTCACATTCTACGCTTTTGACTACACTAAACTCGTTTAGTGTATATCCGCTTGGACTAGGAACCCTAGTGCCCATTTAGTCCGCATTTAGTTAGTCGCTACGGACTACGCGTTCGACTCCGAAGTCAAAACTCCTTCCACGCCTCTTTCACCTTTACCTTTGCCGGTCAACTCCGACGTTGACCGTGATTCTGTCATACTTCTTCACCTTCACTTTCACCAGACTCTTCTTCCGAGATGTCGGGATTTCCTCCTAACATCACTTTACCATACCCAGGAATGATTCCACCTCCATTAGGTGCGAATAACCCGCGACCCCCTCTTGTTAAAGCGCTACAGTGAATGGCGCTTCAGGATCGTTTCTATCCTACCCATGCTGCACTTCCGATTTGTCTTTCTCTTCCACCGGCCAATGGGGATAATTTCGAATTAAGCCCCACTTCATCAACATGTTGCCCAAATTTGACGTGATTGAATCCGAAGATTCCTATATCTTCATCAATAAATTCCAGAACGTTTGTGCGATGATGAAGACAACCCAACTGATTGATGATGCTATACGGCTACGAGTTATTCATTTCACTTTGTGCGACCTTGCTGAAAAGTGGCTGTATAACACTACATCTCATTCGATAACCAGTTGGGATGAGTTTGTGAAAGCGTTTCTAAAAAATTCTACCCAAATCATAAGACCGCACAGATCCAAAATGAGATAAATCAATTCACCCAGCTTCCAACCGAACCTTTTTGGAAGTGCTTTGACCGGTACAAGGACCTCCTTGTTCAGTGTCCTCATCACGGTATAGAGAAATGGAAACTTTTCCAAACTCTGTACGAGGGCCTGAATCCAGCAACCAGACAGTTGATGGAGACCATTTGTCAGGGCCACTTCCTGTCCAAATCTGACGAGGAGGCTTGGAAATTCTTTGACGATCTTGCGGAGCAAACGCTGCAATGGGAGAGCACCCGACTGAACACCTCAACTTCTTCTTCTTCTTCAGGTCACTTTAGGACAGGAGTTCATCAACTCGACATCTCAATTGCAATGAAGGCCGAGATGGCTGCAATCACGCGGAAACTGGAAGCAATTGAGAGCAAATTCTCATCTCCTTCTCCTACCCCTGTTCTTCCCCTCGTACCATTTTCACTTTTTGTTCGGATCCATCTCATTTGACCGAAGAGTGTCCTTACAATCCACCATCTCAAGGACAGGATCAGGTTAATGCTGCATTTCAGTAAAGACCAAGAAACGATCTATACTCTTCCACATACAATCCCGGTTGGAGAAACCATCCCAATTTTGCCTGGAATCAGAACCAGCATCAATTCCAAGGCCACAACAACATCCAGTGGCCTCCTCCTCCTCAACAACAATCTCAACAACAAACTCAACAACAATTTCAGCAGCCTTTCCAACCCCAACCTTTTCAGAATCCGACGAACAACTTTGCACCTTGCAACAATTCTTTTCCTCAAAACAACTTTGTTCCGTCAAATAACGATAAGGTTTCCTCGCTAGAACGGAGTCTAAAGGCTTTTGTAAAGCAATCGACTCAATCCACCGCCAACATCCAGTCTTCTATTCAGTCTCTGGTGCAACACACCGCTGTACACGGGAAAAGCAACAAGACCATCGAAGCCCAGATTGCACAGCTGAACGCAGCTTTAAGCGAGCGAGAGAAAGGAATGCTTCCATCTCAACCACTCCCAAATCCTGGTCATCCACATAATTTTCATGTTGCTCTTGAACAACAGAACAATAATTTGAGTGCTGTGATTACGTTGAGATCTGGAAAAATGCTGAACAATAACATCGGCACACGAGTTGTTGATGATGACACCCCGGCCGCTTCTTCTACTCCTACTTCTTCTAAGCCTATTCTCTACTCTTCAAAAGGCTCTTCTTCTTCAATCGCTGCTCCGAACAGATCCACATCTCACTCCACTCAAACTCCGGTTTTGGGATCCGTTCCAACTCCACAATCTCCTCTACAAGTATTGGACTCAACCAATTTAAAAAATGTTCCATTTCCAAACTGGTTGAGGTCCAATAAACAAAATCCACAAATGGAGAAGATTCTGGAGTTGTTCAAACAGGTTAACATCAACATTCCCCTCTTAGATGCAATACAACAAGTCCTCTCCTATGCAAAAATCTTGAAAGACTTGTGCACTAAGAAGTGGAAATCTCAGATACCAAAGAAGATTTTCTTAGCTAGTAACGTGAATGATGCTCTTACCCAAGATTACCACAAAAATGGAAGGAACCTGGCTGTCCTACGATTTCTATAACCATTGGGAATATGAACATCAACCGCGCTCTTTTGGATCTTGATGCCAATGTTAACCTGCTTTCTTATTCTGTATATGAGCAACTAGGTGTAGAAGAACTGAAACTTACACACTGTACTCTTCAAATGGCCGACCGATCTATCACCCATCCTAGGGATGAGCTAGAGGATGTGTTAATTAAGGTTGGGGATTTCATATTCCCCGTCGATTTCATTGT
The DNA here is from genome assembly GCA_030015575.1 of Agapanthus africanus. Taxonomy (NCBI): domain Eukaryota; kingdom Viridiplantae; phylum Streptophyta; class Magnoliopsida; order Asparagales; family Amaryllidaceae; genus Agapanthus; species Agapanthus africanus. Next base: position 349,130,607 of record JASDDO010000016.1, on the reverse strand, counting down.
TTTAGATACGCAACCTGTAGCTAACCCCCGGAATCAAATTTCGATGATACTCGGTCGCCCATTCCTTGCAACCTCAAATACTATGATCAATTGTCGAAATGGTTCCATGAACCTATCTTTAGGCAACATGACAATTGAACTCAATATTTTTAGGTTAGGGAATCAGCCACCCAAACCAAGTTCTCATGTACTAGATGTTTGTTCCATTCAGGAGATCGCCCCCAAGGACTGTGAATTTGAGGAATTCTTATTTGATCACAGTAATCTTGACGCCACTAGTGCGTTCCTCTTTGAACCTGCTGCTTCCACTTCCAAAAACGATTACGAGTGCTTCACGTTTTTGAATGATCTTGGCTTGTCACCACCCGAGTTTGAATCTTTTGAATTTTCGGATGCATTAGTTGAACCATCCGACTCAGTCGCATACACTCACTTTGAACACAAGTTGGAATCTTTTGAGTTCGAGACATTTTCTCCAATCTTGCCTTCAGTCATTTCACCTCCTACGCTTTTACTCAAGCCTCTGCCGCCTCACCTCAAGTATGCTTACTTAGGTGAAAACGAGACCCTCCCAGTTATCATCTCGGCTTCTCTAGTTCTAGAGCAAAATTAAGCCCTTCTCACGATCTTGCAATCCAATCGGCAAGCATTTGGCTGGACGATGGTGGACATTAAGGGGATTAGTACCCTAATCGTTGAACATCACATTCATATGATGAATGATGCCAAACCAGCTAGGGATCCACAGCGGCGATTAAATCCAGTCATGAAGGAGGCTGTGAAAAAGGAGATCGTCAAATGTCTGGATAGTGGTATCATTTACCATATTTCCGACAGCCAATGCGTCAGTCCTATACGCATTGTCCCTAAGAAGTCGGGCATTACTGTCATCACAAACTAGGCGAATGAGTTGATCCCTACTCGCACCCAAACCGGGTGGCGAGTGTGCATTGATTATCGGAAACTCAACACCGCATCGCGGAAAGATCAATTTTCGTTGCCTTTCATTGACCAAATGCTCGAACGATTAGCCGGACATGAGTATTACTGTTTTCTGGACGATTACTAAGGCTACAACCAGATTCCCATTACCGAGAAAGACCAGGAAAAAACCACTTTCACTTGTCCTTTCGACACGTTCGCATATCGCAGCATGCCCTTTGGGCTATGCAATGCTCCCGCTATCTTCCAGCGGTGTATGATGGGAATTTTCTCTGACATGGTTGAGAAATTTTTAGAGATATTCATGGATGATTTCTCCATCTTTGGCGATTCTTTCGACGAGTGTCTGCAACATCTTGACGCTGTCCTTACCCGATGTAAGGATAAAAATCTCACTTTAAACTGGGAAAATGCCACTTCATGGTACGTGAAGGTATTGTCTTAGGACATATCATTTCGCAAAATGGCATTGAGGTTGACAAAGCAAAGATTAATGTCATTTCTAACCTCCCTCCTCCCAAATGTGTCAGAGATATTCGATCCTTTCTTGGCCATGCCGGCTTTTACAGACGGTTTATCAAGGACTTAAGCAAGATTTCTAGACCCTTGACTCTTCTTCTGGCCAAGGATACCACGTTCAAATTTGACTTAAGCTGTTTGACTGCTTTCGAATCCTTGAGAAGCTCGCTAACCACTGCTCCCATTCTTTCTTCACCCGACCGGACGCATCCTTTCGAGATTATATACGATGCATTCGACTTTGCTATCGGTGTGGTCTTAGGATAGCACATCGATAAGATGCCGCACGTAATCTACTACGTGTGCCGGAACCTGAATGACGCCCAAATGAATTACACAACAACCGAGAAAGAGTTTTTGGCTGTTGTGTTTGCTTTAGAAAAATTCAGGCCCTATCTGATCGGCTCCCCAGTCATTGTCTACACCGATCATTCTGCTCTAAGAGATCTTTTTGCGAAAAATGATGTAAAATCTCGGCTAATACGTTGGAACCTCTTACTTCAAGAGTTTGACCTCATTATTAAGGACAAAAGAGGATGTGAAAATGTAGTAGCCGATCATCTTTCATGAATTCCTTCTTCGCCGACTCCCCTTCTCCCAATCAACGATACTTTTTCTGATGAAAAACTCTTGACAGTATCTTGCGAACCCTAGTTCACAGATATTATGAACTACTTGGTGACTGGGCTCATACCTAACGATTGGTCGAGTCAGGACAGACTTAGATTTTTATCCCAAGTAAAACACTTTTACTGGGACGAACCCCTACCTGTTCAAGTACTGTCCAGACCAAATCATCCGCCGGTGTGTTCCGAAAAACGAATTCAAGAGTGTGTTGTCTTTTTGCCATGATCAAGAATGTGGCGAGCAATTTGGCCCAAGAATGACAGCTGAGAAAGTCTTGCAATGTTGCTTTTACTGGACAAAACTTTTCAAAGATGCACATGAATACTGCAAGACTTGCTCTCGGTGCCAACATTTGGGCCGGATTTCCAGGAGAAATGACATGTCGCTCCAACCAATCTTGGTTGTTGAGATGTTCGATATTTAGGGGATAGATTTCATGGGCCCGTATCCCAACTCTTTTGGGAACCTGTACATTCTCTTAGCTGTTGATTATGTCTCCAAATGGGTTAAGGCAGTGCTAAGCCGGACTAACGACAACAAGGTTGTCATTAAATTCCTGAAAGAAAACATCTTTTCCCGGTTTGGGCACACTCGCGCTATCATTAGCGACAATGGGACACATTACTGCAATAGGTCTTTTGAGTCCTTGATGCGAAAATACGCGATTAATCATAAGCTATCCACGCCCTACCACCCCCAAACATGTGGGCAAGCCAAAGTTTCAAATCGGCAGATCAAGCAGATATTGGAGAAAACGGTTTCGAAGAACCGTAAAGATTGGTCTGTGAAATTAACCGATACCCTTTGGGCATTTCAAACTGCATATAAAACTGATGTTGTCATGTCCCCTATCATCTTGTGTACGGAAAGGCTTGCCACCTCCCTGTGGAAATCGAACATCGTGCTATTTGGGCGATCAAAGAGCTGAATCTCAATCTTGAAGACGCGGGCAGCTATCGGAAGCCGCAACTTAACGAACTGAACGAGCTTCAGGATGAGACTTACAACAACACGGTTGTTATAAATAATCGAACGAAGGTGTTTCATGATAAACACCTTATGCGCAAAACCTTCATGCCTGGACAACAAGTACTTCTTTATGACACCCGACTCCATTTCCATCCCGGTAAACTTCGATCTCATTAGAAGGGACCTTTTCTTGTGCGATGTGTGTACTCGCACGGCGCAGTGGATTTGGAGAATCCAAAGGACGGTTTTTTTTCAATGTAATTGGACACAGATTGAAACCGTTCCTTAGAGCAGAACCATCAGAGGAGCTCCTGATATTGCAGGAGCTGGTTTACCCTGCATAATCTTTCTCTGTTTACCACCAAATTTCGGGTATCTGGCCAAAAATAGTGGAGACACTGTTTCAAATAAATTTGGGGGGATGTATATACTATTCTTAGTATATATATGTGGATATTTTTGTCCTGTGCATATCCATTTTTTTTCTTTTTGACGAGCAATCTTGTCTGGTGATGCTCAGTCTTTGTTCATATAAAAACGATGATTTTTGACCATTCAACAATTTTGCCCTGACAGTGTGGGCACTGTCCAGTTTAAGTTTAGGGGTGTGCTCGGTAAGCTTTCTCCCTTCGCATTCATTTGTAGATTCTTCATTTGCATACATATTCAAAAACCCATAAAAATCAAAAAAAAATCTAAAAACATAAAACTTTGTCGTCAATATAGCTAGTGGGAGAACTTAGATTCGATATTTCGACGGTTTTGTTTGATAAGATCGGAACAACTAAATCCAATGTTTAGATTTTAAAAACCTAAAAGATAACCCTCTTTTGAGTTTAACTGAAGCTAATATACGTCTTTACATCACACTACACGTGTCATGAGTTTTGAAAATTAGATGACAAGTCTAATATGTCTGAAAACTTTTTAATTGATAAACTATTTTTTGAGAATCAAATAAGTTTGTTCTAAAATAAGTAATATCCAGAATAATTTCAAAAGTAAAGTGGATATGAAAGGATAATATAGATACCTTAATAGGAACTAATTCTGAAGAATAACCCATCTAAAACTTGATTGGAGTGATTACACACCCAATCCACTAAACACGTCTTTTATCCTAAAAATAATTGAACAACTATTTATATCTCCGTTCGCATTAAATCGTTATGATTTTCACGCCAAAATAGGTCCTTTTGTTTCAGGGCCTAGGTAACTTGAGCAATTAAGTCCGTCGGGGTGTCTCTACACCTAATGCCCTAAAACCAACCGGTTTGGGAGCATTGGCCTAAAGCTTGCTAAGAAGCCTAAAAAGTCCAAATTAAAACAATGTCAAGAAAGTGTTCTCTCCGAGTTAAAATTCCTAACGGTTCTTTGTGTGAGAATAATCTTAAAAAAAGACCGGTTTTTTTTACAAAAATATTTTTCGGAGATATGAAGGTTTTATCCTATGATGAAAACTAGTGCACGTTCACGAAAGTGTGTATGAAACGAAAAAAGTAAAAGGTGAAGTGAAAAATAATACCTAGTTTCCTATTAAGGAAAATAGAAATTCTGAATTTGAAACCTAACTGGAAAACGAAACTTGAAAAATACTTAACTCTTTATAAAACTTGTGTGATCCTTTTTAAGTTTTTATCTGGGTTTTATTTTGTGACATGATTACTTTAATCGATCCTTTTGAAACTTAACGACACTATTTGCACCGCACATAAAGACATATAGGATCCTAAGTTAAATAAGAAGCGAGGTGTGAAAAATAAAGGATCGATATTTCAAACTTAGGATAATAGAATTTCTAGCATTAAAGCTAAACCTCAGAGTTAGAATCAATAGTAATTTCGTGAAACTAGCTTGACAGAATGTTGTTGGTGAAATCGGCTGAAAACCATCAGGAGACAACACTCCTCCTACTAAGGACACCTAGAGGTTTAACGGTTTGTTGCACTAGCTCAGTGCAATCGCGTTCTCTGCAAAAGTGAGGTTAGGATTTTTGTTTTGCTCGGGACGAGCAAGTGATAAGTTTGGGGGTATTTGTTCATCTCAGAAAACTGCAATTTAATACCGTCCATTCATTATCTATTTTGTTATATATCGGTACTATTAACCATTGTCTTCTCAGTAAATACAGATTACAGTTATCCATGATATAATACTGGAATCACACTCAAAATCACGAATATAACGTTTGGGAGCCGTCACTGCAAAGAGAACAGAAAACTGATCAATGACCAAAGAGTTCTTTTACAAAGAAATGTGTGCACACAATTTTGGTCCAACATAATGCAAATGTGCATATGCTCTTTGGCACATGGACCATGATGGGGCTGCCTTGGCACAAGTGAGTGTGATGTGTAATAAATGCTAAAAGATGTGATGTGATTTAAAATGCATCAAGTTTCCCTCCAAGACTACTGAGTATTACCCAAGCTGATATAAAGAAATCAAACATCACCAGTGGACTTATTGAGTGTTGGAGATAGTGCCCTCAGAGTCAATTATTGGATCACAGGCACGTGATTGCAATGATTGAGGGAGGACCTATCCCGATAGGACAGTCTTATTCGAGATGATAGTATGCTATCTGGTTTATCTTTATCATCGTGTACTGCTTTACGTGACCTGATAGATCGCTATTACACGTTGATAGAGCCCTTAGGATTCTTTCTTGACGGCCAGCAGTATGATGGCGATCATATACGTGGGAGCTGGGGTCTATAAGCACATCCTTAAAAGTCCCTAGTCGTGAGAGTTTCGAGACTGGGCATCGATACTCTATTAGTAGACTAGTGTATACAGTCGAGACCCCGACGAGGGGCGGTGGCCGGTCTCACAAGCCACTGGTGTCAGTTGGTTCACCTAAGATGTATACAGGTGCTCATTGGGTTATGAGTACACCGGACAAGACTCGCCGGGAACATGCTAGTTGGTCTTATACCAGATGTCAGATAGCAGTTCCCTGGTGACATGTGTACAGGTTAGTTCATCGAGCTGAGATCGTCATTTGTCTCGTGTGAGTTCCCACTGTGCTTTGATTACTACCCTACCACGGCTCAAAGGAGTCATGCAAACAGGTTTTAGTTGGGTACAGTCCCGAGCCACATGGAGGCAGTGAGCGGATCTGCAGGGGTTCGTCTCTCCCGGTATTGGGGGTGAGGTCGCGCTGTGTCTAGGAGAGCCATTACACAAAGCCCTCGGCCGAGGCAGGAGATTTACTGGTAGGTATTCCAGTAGTATCTCAAGGTGTTCTGGGCTACGCTCCGACACGACTTGTACCGCTTTTGGGGGTCTGACTTTTACCAACCCCCTAGGCCCGCCATGCGATACTTATAGACGAACGGACCGGACTGTACGGATATTGTCACTGACAGGTTCAGAAGGGTGTCAGGATGAGTTCGCTCATCGACGTCCCTTTTGGTCAATAGCTGGTGGCCCGTCACGTATTGGCTTATACCTCTGACGTGCTAGTGGTTAAATCCACAGCCATAGTATTGACGAGTCTTTAGAGTCCACCACACATTCAGTTACTCAAGGTTTCGGGCGAAACGCTGTAGAGGCCGTATGGAGATATGGCAGGGTCCGATCAGATACGCGCGGTATTGCACTTATCAGGATCAGACGGTTTGCACTAGTGGCCGTATGGATATAGGGCAGGGTTCGATCAGATACGTGCGGTATTGCACGGATCAGGATCGGACGGATATTACTAGCCGGCTTTGGTTTAAGCCGGATCCTAGTATAGTACAGTGTAGATTTTGTCTCATTGCATTTGTATCCGGTCGGAATACAGATGCGGGTGTGTATGCACAGTATCGGGGTTTTCCTGTAATTTATTACAGGACCAGTTCTCTGGAGTTGCCAGTTTTCATTCCGTTCCGGCCGTTTTTCCTTTGTTCCTTCATGGCCGGACTTTTGTGATGGAGTGGGTTATTTGCAAGTTTGCAAATAACTTATTGTGGAGGGGTTTCTTACATTTGTGGCATTATGAAAGGTTAAGCATCTTTGCTTTTTCATGATGGCTTGCTTTATTGTGATTAGAAAGGATTAGAGTTGATTTGAATTGGATTTGACCTTGTTATCATTGCTTGGGGGTGTGGTCACCCATTGTTTTACTACCATCACCTCCCTTCATGGTTTTGGTTTTTTCATTCCCTCCACCATTCTCTTATAGGGCCGGCCACTTGAGGGAGTGAGATGAGAGATTCATTTTTGTGGTGTAACACATTTCTTCATATCATTCTTCTTGCTAGAAAATTGAAAGCACCAATTTTCTTAACCTCCTCCTCCATCCTCCATGGCAACAAAACCCCATATGAGACATAGCCTCTACACTACATTCTACAGCAAATCTTGGGCACGTCGACTTGCCAGCTTCGTGCCCGAGTTGCCTCGGTATAGAGGCGGGAGCCCGTAAAAGATGCAGACGATGTGGTGCCCTTCCGGCGACGAGATGGAGACCGGACATTCCGCGGGAGATCGGGATGACGGCGAGAAGACCGGAGGACTCGGATCACTCGGTATACTTCTCTACCTTTCTCTTGATTGCTAGTATTACGTTAATGGTTACGATCCGGGTTTATTGTCCGCGGTAGCGCCAGTTTAAAAGTTAAGAAAATTTTTGATTCCGCATTTTGGCCTCGGATAGACGGCCGGGGCGCTGCCGTGGCGCAACATGGTATCATAGCCTCGCCATTAACATTGTCTAGCTTTGTTTAATGTGTTTTACAATTCCGATCGACCAAAATTCCAAAAACCCGCGTTTTCTTCACATCAGTTTTCTGTCGAATTTTTCCTGGCTCTAAAAATTTTTCAGGTTGTAGAAAACTGATGTACTGGAAGTCCTAAGATTTCTGGAGAAATTCGAGACATTGATCCTTCAAGGAGAGCGCGGAACCGCGGCCAAACCCTACTTTTCGCCGCGGTTCCGCCGCAGTATGGAGGGATCAATGCGTCAAATTTTTCCAGTGGGCCTCTGGGTGAAAATAGGGTTTCTGGAATATTATTTTTGGGCCCAGAATTTCTTGATGTGCTACAGTAGTACTTGGGGGCCCACTTGGTAAATTTGTTCGATCGGAAATTTTAAACACATTAGTTCACAGTATTTACATTATATCTGCGACCGTGAATGTCACTTGATCGGTAAATCCTGTCTAACTGCTATAGCCCGGTTAGAAGGATTTGCGAACGTGATTTTCACGTTGATGTTCTATGTATTGCTATGATGTTACGGATCGGTCGTGGGGGATAGCCTGGATGCAATGCTAGTACAGTTTTTGTTGTATTATGTACATTTGATATTGCGGGGCGAGCGTCCGACATGTGAACTGCCGTCACTGCCTGTTTGTATTATTCTTTTGGGACACGACCTGGTTGCGGTCGATGTATCCGGTGTATGTATATTTTACTTTCTGTACTAGGATTACCCCAAGGTGGGGTGCACGGATAGCCGGGTTCTAGAGGGCAACGGGCCCGCATCTCATGGCATTGAGATGGAGGGGGCTTCACTCTAGGATTGGCGAGCTATTCGCCGCACTCATAGGGGGTACAGGTTGACCCAGGAGGGGTGCCTAAGTTACCGGATTCCGTGAAGTGCTGGGTGGTCCATTCACGGTGCTGGAGGGGACTGCCTCGCTTCAGGTCTTGGCGGGTGACTTGCCGCGCCCGTAGGGGTCTAGGATTTCATTGCACAGGCTATTCACACGACCAGGGGAACGTCGGGTTTCAGTAACGGCTCTATGAAACCCGGGGATCCCAGATATCTGTATTGTTCTGTGATGCTGTACATTTCTGTGATGTTGCATTCTTATCACGCCTTGAGGGAATATAATATATTGGTATATATATTAGTAGATGTTGTATATGTTTTGCATCCGCGCTAGTCCAGTCCCCGCTCTGTCGTTAGTTAGCTAACCTAACGAGTAATGACGGGACCCAGTGGCGAATGCCAGCTGCCCAAAAGAAAAACCGCCTGGAAGTCCGGATGGCATATACGTACGTCATATTATTTTCGTTCTTTGTGGTGTGATTAATTGATGGGACTGCGTTGATTCGGATCAACGCAAGTTATAAACAAACCTATTCTGACGTTGTTGGAACAATTTTTCAAAAAGCTGTTATTGCAAGGACGTTCACTTTTGTTTTGCACAGTGGTATTCAGTTGGAATATCCTGCTCCTCAGTCGACGAGGCAAGGGCCGAGATCCCTTCACCGGGAGTGACCCCTTGGACAGAAGTTTGCGTCAGGGCAATAACTTCACTATAGCCGATTACTTTTGCTTTGCATCGTGGTATTCAGTTGGAATATCCTGCACCTCATTCCATGGGGAAAGAGCCGAGATCCCTTCACCGGGAGTGACCTCTTTAGCAATGGTTTTCGTTACTATATTTTTATAAAAAGTTATCCAGTTCCTTCAACGATATCAAGTTCATTACGGTAAAAGGTTTTTCGCCAAAAACCATTCATAGCCCTCCGTCATTTCAGATTAGTATTGCATAGTATTCGCGCTACGTTTGTCGTTGCTATTCGCTGAGGCGTAGTGTGCGGTAGCTATGTAATGCTTTCTGTCGCATGGATATGTGGATTGGTTAGGACAGTCGTACGACTTTGTTGATTATTCGTCAAGGGTCTTGCGGGTGGGTTTAACGCAATCAAGATAATGACGGGTTGAACTTGACTAGGACCTTTTGATTTGTTGATTATTTATCAAGGTCACTTGGGTCCTAGGGGTAAAAATCACATCGGGAGTTTCTAAAGAAACTGAAACTTGCCAGGCATGCGCATACCTTCTGGAGTGTGGTGACGTGAGTGGATTCCGTCACATTATCATGCGATGATAGTTGGGTCCCGATTCCCACTGATGAGTTGGTTTACTCCTCGGGTGATCCCGGCTAATTCTTCTTTCAGGTTTGGGGAAGAATTTGACGTTACAGTGGGAGGTTTCCAGATTTGACAAAGTGATAACCATTCTGATCTAGGTTAGAGTGCACGCTGAGTGTTTCTTTTCTCTCTCTCTTCGGCTGCGACCATTGACCCGATCCTAAGACTATGACTCAGTGACCAAGTTGACCGAACCTTCTTTAACACTGGCTTTTGGATTGTCAGAGTTGCAAACCTCATTGCCACTCCTACTTTTACCCTTTTCTCCAGAACACCCCGTATTACTACGAACGTCCACTTCCATTGGACAAAACCATCGTATGGTTATATACGAACTCGAAGGAATTCGAGGATGGTTTTCGGTTCTGGAGAAAACGAATAGGACTATTCAGTTGTCTTTTCCTTTTACCTTCTCTCAAGTTGCGAGTACTCCTTGGTTTAGGAGATAGTACACCTATTACGCAAATTGGATAGTCTTCTTCCAAACCTTAGGCTGGTGCCGAACAGTGGGGAATGAAGAAAACCAATTAGCATAACGATGGTGTGCAGAAGGTATTAAGTTAAGACAAAGCAAGGGATTAGTAAGAGGGCAAAGTAAATTGCGACTGATATTCACGACCAAACCAGGTATTTCATTACCACTCCCACTTCACCTTTGTATTTCTCCAGGACACTCCGTATCACTGCGAAGATCTACAGTTTATTGGATACTCCATCGTATGGTTATATACGAACTCGAAAGGAACTTGTTCCAGTTCGGGGATGGATTCTGGTTCAGGAGAAATAGGAATAAGGTTTATTCGGTTGTCTTTTATCCTCACCTTCTCTCGCATTGCGAGTGTTCCTAGGATTGGGACAGTACACCCATTATGCTTATTGGATAGTCTTCTTCCAAACCATAGGCTGGTGCCGAACGGTATGGAAGGAAGAAAACCATTTGGCCTAAAGGGGTGTACAGAAGGTAATGACTAAAGACATATAAAGGGATTTAGAGAGGTGGCAAAGAATTACACGGTTACAGTTGTGAATCTGGATAATGGAAGAGGCATTACTAGGAATACCAGGATACCCCATCGAAACATTTCAATGTTTCAGTTTCACTGTGTACTGTTAAAAGAAAACTGATTTCCCAGTTAGACACTTTCTCCAGGGTATGTATTTACCAAGTATGATTCTCACATCTGTATGGTTTTACAGATGATGAGTGGGAGTAAGTTATTGGGAATTGGGTGATCATCCTCATTATATCGGGATTCGTTGTAATCGGTGATATTTGAGGAAGTCACCTGGGTTGGTTGCCGGACGGCAAATATTTGGTTTTGAATATCCGCTGTTATGCACCAATTTCAAATCGATATATCTGTACGTCTATTTTCATAGAGTGAGATATACCTTTTTGAAATTATGTCGACGACATTTACCTATATCAGTGGATGGTTAGGTAAGGAGCATTAAGCATCGGTGTAATTCTTCATAACCAAAGGTACAGTTTTCAACCTACGACACACAGGGAATGAGTTATTAGACTCAAGGGACTTATACAGAGTATTGTATGTTGTCCAGGGTCCATCAGGACAGAAGGGTTTGTCCTCGTACTATATTCGGTTTACTTATGACTTCTCTAGTTTTTAGACAGGTGTTTCGTAGAAACACATGGTCCGAATTTTGAGAAGTTATAGGTATTTGAATAAAGTAAAGGAACAGATGTTGCAAGTATCGAGATTCTTCAAAGTGATCGGAGATGTAGATACTTGTGAAGGGTATTCAGTTGATATTAATGATTAAGAGGACTTGCTTCTCTTTCAGGTCACTCATAATTGGAAGCATTCCTAAGTTGAGTAACGCTGATCGGCATCCTTCCATTTAGTTGACATGCACTGGAGACAGTTGTATGATTTGAATCTGGTTCAATTAAATCAGTGCCTCTGGTTCTATATTGGATATAGAACAGTTCATATCTTAACGATGTTAAGGTACGGGGAGTTGTCCGGCTTATGATTAAAACAAGACACTGGACAACTCAAGGCACGTTTCTGTAATTGCTGTTTGTGGGTTGACCCAGGCTATGATGAGGGTTGACTTTCTACCATCTGGAAGATCAATAGTGATATTGTTCTTGACTCGCCACAGTTTTAATAAAAATGGATTTTTTCAGAAAACAGTAGTGGGAGTATGGTAGAACTAGAAGTAATTCCAGAACCACAAACGATTACTGAAGATTTGATAAGGAACCTAAAGATTCAATCTGGATTGACATTCCATTAGCCACTCCGCAGATATGGTGGGTAACCTCAGGCACTCGAGAGGTACTTCGGTATGCTCAAGGACGGTGGCAGGGAGGTTCTTGTTTACCCAGACTTGCCATTGCTGTTGTTCCAGACTGTGAGACCCGGTAGGAGGATGAGTATAGCGTCGTTCTAAACTAGCTTTAGAAGTATACGTGTATATGACTCTGCCAGAGGGTTATCGTAGTCAGTGGGAGCAGCGGAAGCATTGGTGGACATGTGGCTTATGTCTATTTATAGACTAAAGCAGATGTAGCGGAGAAAGATCATCTATTTTTGACGTGACAGTCATAGGTTTGACTTCATCAGAATAGGGGATGGATCTGTTGAGAAGATAGTAGGGTGTGATGTCCTGGTATTTGGATGACATACACAGAGTAGGAAGTGATATTCCTATACTACGATCGGTTACGCTTAGGTCGTCACACAGTGTTTTCTCCACATGGGACATGGACATTATATCAAACATACTGGTTACTAGATCTATGGTTTTAGATCTAGATTTGGGTGGTTTCCCAATCTGGGTACTTAGACAGCATTCTAAGAGTATTTAGAATGGACGACTCCTGGCACGATAGTGTACCTGCAGGTGATGGAGTCACCCTCTCTAAAGGTGTCTTACAGACTAAAGGGGAGAGGGATACACATGATTGACAGATTACTTGCTTAGGCAATTGAGTCAATCATGAGATGTCAAGTACCACACCAGATGTTGTTCTTGCAATAGATGCAATAAGTTGATATTGATCCAATCATGGAGAAACAATCGGAAGCAGTTTTAGAACATAAGTGTATGTTCTAGGGATTTGATAACGACAGCCTCATTAAGGGAGACAGTTATCATTCCAGGCTTCCAAGGTGACCTGGACGACAGGGAGGTTGTCAGAGTTATAGTTTTTCCTTTTGACGAGGGGCAGTATTTTGGACAGATGGTCCAAGGCAATACTGAGGGAGGTATGGCGCAGGATACTGATTAAGTTCAGTTGACGATACAGTCTAAGAAGTTTGGATTTGGAGTTCATTTATGAGCTAGGTCCCATCAGACATCCAGACATTCTAAGACAGGTATTGCTCATTTCGGGAGATGGTTTTCTCCGCGAACTTGAGATATAGAGAGACATAGAAAGAAACTTCAAGGCGGATCCACTCACTGAGGCTATTCCTCGAACGCAATAGTTTCGCAAACGGGTTTTGTGAAACTGACTAGTAGAGGAGTTGGGTGTTCGGAATCACACGGGCTGTGAGTATGCGACATCGCAATAATTAGCCTTGAGTGCAAGTGGGAGATTGTTGGAGATAGTGCCCTCAGAGTCAATTATTGGATCACAGGCACGTGATTGCAATTATTGAGGGAGGACCTATCCCGATAGGACAGTCTTACTCGAGATGATAGTATGCTATCTGGTTTATCTTTATCATCGTGTACTGCTTTAGGTGACCTGACAGGTCTCTATTACACGTTGATAGAGCCCTTAGGATTCTTGCTTGACGGCCAGCAGTATGATGGCGATCATATACGTGGGAGCTGGGGTCTATAAGCACATCCTTAAAAGTCCCTAGTCGTGAGAGTTTCGAGACTGGGCATCGATACTCCATTAGTAGGCTAGTATATATAGTCGAGACCCCGACGAGTGGCGGTGGCCGGTCTCACAAGCCACTGGTGTCAGTTGGTTCACCTAAGATGTATACAGGTGCTCATTGGGTTATGAGTACACCGGACAGGACTCGCCTGGAACATGCTAGTTGGTCTTATAGCAGATGTCAGATAGCAGTTCCCTGGTGACATGTATACAAGTTAGTTCATCGACCTGAAATCGTCATTTGTCTCGTGTGAGTTCCCACTGTGCTTTGATTACTACCCTACCACGGCTCAAAGGAGTCGTGCAAATAAGTTTTAGTTGGGTACAGTCCCGAGCCACATGGAGGCAGTGAGCGGATCTGTAGGGGTTCGTCTCTCCCGGTATTAGGGGTGAGGTCGCGCTGTGTCTAGGAGAGCCGTTACACAAAACCCTCGGCCGAGGCAGGAGATTTACTGGTAGGTATTCCAGTAGTATCTCAAGGTGTTCTGGGCTACGCTCCGACACGACTTGTACCGCTTTTGGGGGTCTGACTTTTACCAACCCCCTAGGCCCGCCATGCGATACTCATAGACGAACGGACCGGACTGTACGGATATTGTCACTGACAGGCTCAGTAGGGTGTCAGGATGAGTTCGCTCATCGACGTCCCTTTTGGTTAATAGCTGGTGGCCCGTCACGTATTGGCTTATACCTCTGACGTGCTAGTGGTTAAATCCACAGCCATAGTATTGACGAGTCTTTAGAGTCACCCACACATTCAGTTACTTAAGGTTTCGGGCGAACCGCTGTAGAGGCCGTATGGAGATATGGCTGGGTCCGATCAGATAAGTGCGGTATTGCACGGATCAGGATCGGACGGTTTGTACTAGTGGCCGTATGGATATAGGGCAGGGTTCGATCAGATACGTGCGGTATTGCACGGATCAGGATCGGACGGATATTACTAGCCGGCTTTGGTTTAAGCCGGATCCTAGTATAGTACAGTGTAGATTTTGTCTCATTGCATTTGTATCCGGTCGGAATACAGATGCGGGTGTGTATGCACAGTATCGGGGTTTTTCTGTAATTTATTACAGGACCAGTTCTCTGGAGTTGCCAGTTTGCATTCCGTTCCGGCCGTTTTTCCTTTGTTCCTTCACGGCCGGACTTTTGTGATGGAGGGGGTTATTTGCAAGTTTGCAAATAACTTATTGTGGAGGGATTTCTTGCATTTGTGGCATTATGAAAGGTTAAGCATCTTTGCTTTTTCATGATGGCTTGCTTTATTGTGATTAGAAAGGATTAGAGTTGATTTGAATTGGATTTGACCTTGTTATCATTGCTTGGGGGTGTGGTCACCCATTGCTTTTACTACTATCACCTCCCTTCATGGTTTTGGTTTTTTCATTCCCTCCACCATTCTCTTATAGGGCCGGCCACTTGAGGGAGTGAGATGAGAGATTCATTTTTGTGGTGTAACACATTTCTTCATATCATTCTTCTTGCTAGAAAATTGAAAGCACCAATTTTCTTAACCCCCTCCTCCATCCTCCATGGCAACAAAACCCCATATGAGACATAGCCTCTACACTACATTCTACAGCAAATCTTGGGCACGTCGACTTGCCAGCTTCGTGCCCGAGTTGCCTCGGTATAGAGGCGGGAGCCCGTAAAAGAAGCAGACGATGTGGTGTCCTTCCGGCGACGAGATGGAGACCGGACATTCTGCGGGAGATCGGGACGACGGTGAGAAGACCGGAGAACTCAGATCACTCGGTATACTTCTCTACCCTTCTCTTGATTGCTAGCATTACGTTAATGGTTACGATCCGGGTTTATTGTCCGCGGTAGCGCCAGTTTAAAAGTTAAGAAAATTTTTGATTCCGCATTTTGGCCTCGGATAGACGGCCGGGGCGCTGCCATGGCGCAACATTGAGTGTACTTGAGACCACCACACCAACTCAAGCCCCATTGCTCGGACCAAGCCAGGCGAGAACCCCCGAAAAACCGGCACCACCGTTCCCAACGTGCCCAATTTTCCCTATTTTTCTTCTGGTAGTTTATTTGGGTTACATCATCTCATTCTTATTGTTTGTTTATTCTGGAATGAGGCCTATAAATACCAGAACAATGGGCAAGGGGAGAGGATACTTTTGGCTTTAGTTTTAGTTTAGAACAAATTATAATTTGTAATTTGTCTTTCCTTTGAACTCTTGAGCTCTTACCACTTTCTCTTGACCATGCAACTTCTTCATTGAACTTGCAAGCTTAAAATTTAGGTTCTTGAATTCAAGATTAGTGTATCTAATTTAAAAATCAATAAAATTTCTCGTTGTTCATTACACGTGTCTTTCTTTCTATTGAACTTGTGAAATTATTGCCTTACTTTGATCTTGCAACCTCTTAAGTGAGGTTGCAAGCTTAAAGTTTGGTATTTTGATTTCACATTTGTACGGGCTTAAAGAACATTTGAAGATATTTGCACGTAGGATTTATCGGTTCTTAACTTTCTAATCTTAACTTTACTTTTCTTGCAATTTTTATTATATGCCTTACCCTTTTCTTTCTCTTTATTTTTGGTATTGTAAATATGTGTGAGTAATTAATTTACTTATTAAAGGTAGAATATAGTTAGTTTGTGTTAGGAGATGTGTTTGCTAAAACCTTAAAAAACCTTAACTTTGCAATTGAAACTCCGACCAAACGACTCACAATTCCGCTCCGTTAGTCACCCTATCCTACCACGATAGCGGTGAATCATAATCGTGACCGGATTGCCAGTGGTTTGCCGAAGGCTAAGGTCAAGAGACAACAACGGAAGGACAAGGGCCAAGAAATATGGCACACAAACACAAATACTGTATTTTAAGTTCCCTAATCCACATTGTTGCCTATTGCCTTAGTGTCAATATCAGAATTGGGTCTATAAGGAAACGACAAATATCATCCTAACACAAGCTAACCTAAAACTACCCCTAACAAATATTTTTATTAAACATATCATAGTTACGACACTTAGTATAAACAACAACTCAAGTTACGATATTAACTCGTTAAATCAAGCTTAAAAACCTACCATCTCCCTGCGGACAACCTGTACTCATCGTGGCTTTCTACACACGACACCATCTTTGATTGCGGTTATTTCAAATTCTTTCTAAATACGACACGATGAAAACATGTCTAATCATTACCCCTTCAAAATATTTTCATGTTTCGGTTTGACTGTGCAATCTTAATTGAAAACGGTTTCCCAATTAGATTCTGACTCCAGGGTATGTATTACCAGATATGATTCTCACATCTGTATGGCTTTACAGATGCTGAGTGGGAGTAAGATATTGGTAATTAAGTGATTATATCCTCAACATATCAGAATTCTTTGTAATTGGTGATATTTGAGGAAATCACGTGGGTTTTGCCTAACGGCAAATATTTGGTTTTGAATACCCGTCGTTATGCACCAATTTCAAACTGATATATCTATACGTTTATTTTATAAAGTGAGATATAACTTTTTGAAATTATGTCTATGCAATTTACCTATATCAGTTGATGGTTAGGTAAGGTGCATTCAACAGCGGTGTAATTTTTCTTAACCATAGTACAGTTTTCAATCTACGACGCACAGGGTTTGAGTTATCGAACTCAGGAAACATGTACAAAGTATTGTATGTTGTCCGGTGTCCACAAGGACAAAGAGGTTGGTGCACGTACTATATTCTATTTACTTATGACTTCTCTAGTTTTAGAAATGTATTTTGTTGAAATACAAGGTGCATGTTTTGAGAAGTTATAGATATAAGAATAAAGTAGATAACCATATGTTGCAAGTATCAGGATTCTTCAAAGTCATCGAAGATGTAGGTACTTATGTAAGGTATTCCGTTGTAAGTAATGGTTTTGAGAACTTGCTTCTCTTTCAGGTTACTCATATGTGGATGCACTCCTAGATGGGTAATGTTGCTTGGCCTCATTCCACTTAGTTGACATGCACTGGAGACAGCTGCATGATTTGAATCTGGTTCCAATTAAATTAGTGCATTTGTTTCTATATTGTATATAGAATGGTTCATATTTTAACGATGTTAAGGTATATAGAGTTGTCCGACTTATGCTTAAAACCAGACTCTGGATAAACTCAAGGGACGTTTCAGTAATGGCAGTTTGTGGGTAATCCCCGGCTATGACGAGGGTTAACTTTCTACCATCTGGAAGATCAATAGATATATTGTTCTTGACTCGCCACAGTTTTAGTAAAATGGATTCTTTTCAGAAAACATCAGTGGGAGTATGGTAGAACTGGAAGTGATTCCAGAACCACAAACGATTACTGAAAATTTAATAGAAACCAAACATTCAACTGGTTTTGACATTCCATTAGCCACTCCGCAGATATGGTGGGTAACCTCAGGAATCCGAGGGGTACTTCAGTATCCTCAAAGACGGTGACAGGGAGGTTCTTGTTTACCCAGACTTTCCATTGCTGCTATTCTAGACTATGAGATCCGGCAGGAGAATGAGTATAATGACGTTCTGAACTAGCTTTAAAATTGCACGTGTATATGACTCTGCCAGAGGGTTGTTGTAATGAGTAGGAGCAGCGGAAGCATAGTGGACAAGTAGCTTATGTCTATTTATAGACTAAAGCAGGTATAGCGGAAATAGATTGTCTATTTTTGATGTGACAGTCATAGGTCTTGACTTCATCAGAATAGAAGATGGATTTGGTAAGAAGGTAGTAGAGAGTGATGTCCAGGTATTTAGATGACATGCACTTGATAGGAAGTGAAATTCCTATACTACGATCGGTTATACTGTGGTTGTCACAAAATTGTTTCTCCACATAGGAAGTGGATATAATATCAGGGATTCTAGTGACTAGATATATGGTTTTAGATCTAGATTTGGAAAGTGTCCCAATTAGGGTACTTGACAATATTCTAAAGGTATTTTAGAATAGATGACTCCTAGCATGGTGGTGTACCTGCAGGTGATGGAGTCACCCTCTCAAAAGGATGTCTTCTAGACTGATGAAGAGAGGGATTTGCTTGATTGGCATATCACTTGCTTAGGCAATTGAGTCAATCACGAAATGTCAAGTATAACACCAGATATTGTTTTTGCACTAGCTGCAATAAACATATATTAATCCAATCCTGGAGAAATATTGGGAAGCAGTTATGAACATAAGTGGAAGTTCTTGTTATATGGTAACGACAGCTTCCTTCGGGAGGCGTTTATCATTTCAGGCTTTCAAGATGACCTGGATGACAGAGTGACTATCAGAGTTATAGTTTTCCCTCTTCTGAGGGGCAGTATGTTGGACGGGTGGTCCAAGGGGATACTGAGGCATGCATGGCGCATGATATTGATTAAATTTAGTGGATGATACAGTCTAAGAAGTTTGTTGGATTTGGAGTTCATTTATGAACTGGGTCCCATCAGATATCCAAATAAATTCTAAGAAAGGTATTGCTCATTTTGGGAGAAAGTATTTCTCCGTGAAGTTGAGATATAGAGAGATAAAAATAGAAGCACTGGAGCGGATCCCCTTACTGAGGCTATTTATCGAACACAATAGTTTCGGAAACAGGCTTTGCGAGACTGACTAGTAGAGAAGTTGGGTGTACGGTATCACACGGGCTGTGAGTATGCGACATCGCAATAATTATCCTTAAGTGCAAGTGGGAGATTGTTGGCTATAGTGTACTCATGTCAATTATTGAATCGCAGGCATGTAATTGTGATGATTGAGGAAGGACCTATACCGGTAGAATAGTCTTACTCGAGATAATAGTATGCTACATGGTTTGTCTTTATCATCATGTACAATATTATGTGGCATTACAGATCACTATTATATGTTGATAGAGCCCATAAGATTATTTCTTGACTGCCAGCATTATGATGGCGATCATATACGTGGGAGCTGGGTGGTCTATAAGCACATCCTTAAATGTCCCTAGTCGTGGGAGTATCGAGACTGAGCATCAGTACTCCAGAGTAGACTAGTGTATACTGATCGAGACCCCGACGAGGGGCGGTGTCCGGTCTCACAAGCCATTAGTGTCAGATTGTTCACCTAAGATAGTATACAGGTGGTTATTGGGTTATGAGTACATTGGACGGACTCGCCGGGAACCAGCTAGATGGTATTATACCAATTGTCAGATAGCAGTTTTCAGGTGATATGTGTACATGTTAGTCTGTTGACCTGAGATTGTCATTTGTCTCGTGTGAGTTTCCATTGTGCTTTGATTACTACCCTACCACGACTCAAAGGGGTCGTGCAAACATGTTTTAGTTGGGTACAGTCCTGAGCCACATAGAGGCAGTGAGCAGATCGTCGGGGATTCGTCTCTCCAGGTATCGGGGGTTGATGTCTTGCAGTGCACGGATGGCCATCATCATAAATCCTTGGCCAAGGTAGTCAAGAATTACTGATATAGGATCAGTAGTTTCTCAGGTGGTGATGGGTTTCATACCGACACTAAATGTCGCATAATTAAGGGTTTGACTTTATCCATCCCCTAGACTCGATATGCGATACTCTTAGACGAAAAGACCGGAATGTATGGATATTGTCACTGTCAGGCTCAGTAGGGGTTTGGATGAGTTTGCTCGTCGGCCTTCCTTTCGCTCAATATCTAGGTAGCCGTTACGTACAGCTAGTGCCGCTGACGTGCTTGTGGTTGAACCCACTGCCAGCATATTCATGAGTCTTTAGAGCCACACAGAGGGTTTACACGGTTTAGGCGATATGGTGTAGATGACGTATGTTGGTACATACAGGTGTCCGATTAAATATGTGTACAGGCTGCACAGAATTTAATCGGACAGTTGATAATACTAGCGGTTTAGGATTAAGCCGAATTATTAAATCAGGTTTTTATTTAATAATTAATATATGTATTCTAGTATTATTATTCACTATTCATTTTCTCTCTTGGCTATTCGTATTTTTGTACGAATACGCGTATATGCATTTCGATACGTATACCGGGTTGCATTCCGTATTTATAAGAAATGGCTTCTAGAAGATGGCCATCTCATTATTTGATTTTCATTTTAGAAAATCAATTTGGGAAATGAGGTGGAGGGTGAGTTGACATGAGCATGAGCTTTGCATGTAGAGAGAAATGGCACACATTTTTTTATTGTGAAAATTGGAGGAGATATTTTCATAGTTGAAATTATTGTGGCCACATATTTCTTTACATTCCATGCTTGTTTTTCTATGCTTGATTTTCTTGACTTGATAATTCACTTGCTCATTCTCTTCTCTCTTGAGAGACTTAGCCATTTCCATGGTTGCTCATGCCATTATTTTCCTCACTTCCTTCTTCTTCTTCTTGAGTTTCTCTTGGAGCATTTTTATGAGAGAGAAATTATAGTGAGATAATCCTATACCTCCACTCTTCATTCCTAGCAACCTTGGAGCGTCGGTTGCTTTGCTTGGCAAGGCTAAAGCTTGCGCCGTTTCTCTCGGGTGGATCATCATAGATGGAGGAAGACCGGCAACCAAATTCGATCCGCAACCACTAGGAACTTGGGGTGATGGTTCACGACCGAAAGACATGGATCAACTCGGTATAACCATCTAGTGTTTAGGGTAGATACGAGCATCGGGTTGTGGTAGCGTCAGTTTTTGTAAATTTTGGTTCCGCATTTGGTCACAGTTTGATGACCGGGGCGCTGTCATAACCCAACAAGATGTAGAGACATATAAAGAGATTGAAGTGTGAGCAAAGAAAATTGCGACTACTGTTATGAATCTGGAAAATGGAAGAGGAATTACGAGGAATACCCGGCCACCCCGTTGAAACATTTATATTTCAGAATTTCTATGTACTTGTAAATGAGAACTGTTTTCCCAATTAATTCTGACTCCAAGATATGTATTTACCGGATTTGGATCTCATATCCGTACGCCGTTACAGATGCTGAGTAGAGTAGAATATTGGGAAATGGGTGATTTGATTCCCAATATCAGAATTCGTTGCAATTGATGATATTGGATTAAATCGTCTGGTTTTACCTAACGACAAACATTTGGTTTCGAATAACCGTTGTTATGCACCAATTTTTAAAATGATATATCTGTATCTTTATTTTATAAAGTGAGATATAAATTTTGAAAATTGTGTTCTAAACATTTACCTTTATCAGTTAAGAATAAGATAAGGTGCATTGAATAACAGTGTAAGACATTCTTGACCAAAAATACAGTTTTCAACGTACAACACATGGAATTCGAGCTATTGAACTCTTATAGGTTGTACATTAAAATGTATGTTATCCAGTGTCCTTCGGGATAAGGGGATTGGTACTCTTACTTCATTTAGGTTTATCTATGAGTTCTCTGTTTTAGACATGCATTCGTTGTAATGTAAGGTATAAAGATTTTAAGAATTTATAGGTATAAGAATAAAGTAGATAACCATATGTTAGAACTATCAGGATTCTTCGAGGTGGTTGAACATGTAGATACTTATGTTATGGGTACGCTCCTTGATGAGTAATGTTGTATTGGTCTTTTCTCCATTTAGACGATATGCACTGGAAACAATTGCATAATATTTGAATCTGGTTCCATCTAAATTAGTGCATTTGATTCTATATAGACATAAATTGGTTGCATATCTTGAGGTTGTTAAGATATGGAGTTATCCGGTTCCTGTTTAAAAGCAGAATCCGGGAAAACTCAAGGCATGCTTCGATAATGGCAGTTTGTGGATTATCCCAAGTATTTGCTAGAGTTTTGCTTCTACCATTTTCAAGATCAATAGTTACATTGCTCTTGACTCACCGCCTTTTTATAAAAGGAATCTTTTTGCAAAAAAAAACTAGAGGGAGTAGGGTAGAACTGGAAGTGATTTCAGAACCACAAACGGCTACTGAAAATTTAGTAGAACTTAAGAATTCAATTGGACTTGACAAACCATTAGCCACTCCGCTGATTTTAGTAGGTGACCTTGGCCACTTGATAGATACTTCGGTTTTCTAGTAGACGGTGACAGAGATGTCAGCATTATTATGATGATGACCCTACTAGTTGTATACAGGTCATAGGAAGTGGTAACTTCCAGGTGACCAAATACTGTATATTCAAGACGGACTCCATGCACTTCAGCAAATTATGGATTGTGGACTTTTCTGGGTGCTCCTAAAGGGGGAAAACCCATTAGGAGCAGGTAGATCTTTCGAGATCTGTGCAGGTGGAAACATATTAACCTTATATGGCTAGACTTGTGGTAAAGATTCTCATCAAATACCCGTTGTGGATTGTGATGAGACTTTTACTTCAGAGTCTACGCTAAAATCCATACGGATATAACTTGCCACTGTTGCTATTCAAGACTATAATATCTGGCAAGAGGATGACTATAATGTCTTTCTAAATGGGAATTTGGAAGTGCACTTGTATATGACTCTGCTAAAGGGTTATCATAATCAGTGGGAGCAGCGGAAGGTATGCAAGTTGATTATGTCTATTCGTAGAGTAAAGCATGTATAGCGGAGACGGATCATCTGTTTTGATGTAATAGTCAAGGTGATTGACTTCATCAAAATAACAGATGAACCTAGTAAGAAGGGTGTAGAGAGTACTGTCCTGGGTTTAGGATGATATACTCCTGATAGGAAGTGATGTTACTATACTACAATCGGTCAAACCTTGGTTGTCACAAGGTGTTTTCTCCATATATGATCTGGATAAGATATCATGGAATTCTGGTAACTAGATCTAAGGTTTTAGATCTAAATTTAAGAGATGTCCCAATCCGAATACTTAGACATCATTCTAAAAGTGTTTTAGAATGGACGACTCCTAGCGTGGTAGTGTACCCGCAGGTGATGGAGTCTCCCACTCTAAAGAAATGTCTTTTAGACTAATGAGAAGTGGGAATGGCATGAATGACATATCTTTTGCTTAGGCAACTGAGCCAATCATGCAATGTATTGTACCAATCCAGATATTGCTTCTACACTTGCTGTAGTAAGCAGATCCAATCCTGGTGTAACGTTTTGAAAATCGTTTCGCTGAAATTTCGAAAAAACAGTAAAATAAGGGGGTTTTCAGTAAAAAGTCAAAATGCAAATATCTTTATTATAAAATTAAATATACATATTCTAGCTATGTAATTGCTAGTATTTGGTGTTTATTGAGCCACTGCTGAAATTTCAAATTTTCTGAAATTTTTTCCGAAATTAATTATTTTAATATTATTTTAAGCCGGTAAGAAAATACATTAAATTAGCGATAAATACAAATTTAAATGGGCTAATTTTAATTTTTAAAATCATTTTAATTAAAATTTAGTTATAATATAATTTTTTAGTATTTTATTTCAAGTTTTAATTGATTTATTTTATGGAAAACAAAAATATAGTTATTTTGAACTAAAACTTGTAAATATGGTATTGTGGGGGGTCTTTTTGCATAGAATTTTTTTGTAAAGTCTCTTACACTCACCCTCACTCCCTTTGGCCGGCCCCACACTATTGTAGCAGCCCAAAAATTTTATTTCCCTCTTTTTTACCTTAAATCATGTGAGAAATGGGTTAAAATAAGGTTTTTATATATAGTAAAGTAGGTGGGGGTATTATGGTAATTGGGAGGGGCTTTGACCTTAGAATTTCCACCCCAATTTCCTCACCTCATTCCAGCCCCTCTACTGGCCGAAATTTTGCTACAACAGCCCCCATCTTTTCCCCCTATTTTCCATCTCTTTTGCTTCAAAAATTGCCTCAAAATCCATCAAATAAATCCCAAAATCCAAATCCAACTCCTACCCATTTCTCATTTGCCAAACTTATATGGATCTAGGGAACAAGTTGGCATTTTAGAGGCTTTGATTTCCATAATTGATCTCTTGATCATTAGGTATAATTCTAACATTTTTCTTAAATTGTTGTTAATTGCTTTAGGTTAGCTTAATTATTTTTTTAA
Organism: Agapanthus africanus; assembly: GCA_030015575.1. Classification (NCBI taxonomy): domain Eukaryota; kingdom Viridiplantae; phylum Streptophyta; class Magnoliopsida; order Asparagales; family Amaryllidaceae; genus Agapanthus; species Agapanthus africanus. The sequence continues at coordinate 349,105,876 of JASDDO010000016.1, read as the reverse complement.
ATAGGTTTTTATTTTAGTTCTAAGTGCATGATTTGAAATTCAAGAGTGGGATTTGAATTCAAATTGGGGTTTTGTGTTGTGAGTTTAGGGTTGTGTGATATATTTGACATATTAGGTTATGCCAAATCCAATTTAAGTTGCTAGTTTGCATATTTGTTGATTTAAATTGTGATAATTATATAAATTGTAAACTAGGTTTTTGGAATTTGATTAAATAATGGAGACAAAAATCTAAGTAGGGTATTCATGGCATTATTAACATTTTTATGTGTAGTTTAATACTTTAGTTCATGAAAATCCAAGCTAGATTGTAGTTTGTGCATTTTTGCTATAAAATTGTTAAAATTTAGGTATTTTGTAACTAGAATTTTGGGGTTAATGAAATTTATTGGGAATAAATTATAGAAATGGTTTAGATGATTTAATTAAGATGTTTAATAAGTATTATGGCCGCTAGATTTATTTAAACATCGAGTTTTGTACTAAAACGGTTAATTATGCTTGCTAGATTTTCGGAAAAATAGCTTTTAAAGTGAGTTTGAGGTTTTTGTGAATTGCAATCTATTTCATATTATAATTAGTGTTTATGAATGTGTAAATGAGTGTGTTTGGGCTTTTTCTCGATGGTTTGGCGTTTGTACGCCGACGTCGAGGGTTTTTGAGTTGATTTGTGAAAGAAACCATAGGTAGTGACCTATGTGGGATTCGTGTGTCGTTTTGACCATGAGTCGGATTTTAATGCGATACGGTGCGTTATGATATGTAGGTACCCATGTGGACTTCGAGACGAAAAGCAAGCGTGTGGCGACGTCGGCACCGGCGAGCGAGGACCAGGTGAGTAGATTTATATCTACGGGGAGAAGTCGGGTGAATGGCGTATAGCACCCCCGCAGTTCGTGGTGTTGTATACGAATACGTATACACACACATATATATATATATATTGTTTATTTTGTTGAGTTATTGATGATAAATATGGATATTTGGTGTTCTTGGATGTTATAGTGTCGCGAAACCCTAGAGTAGCGGTCGCACCACACTTGCACACACCCACCCATACTTACATACTTTCTTCTATCATTTGTGCTTACGGGAATATATTGTTATGTATTCATATGGGTATGGGACTATGTGTTCACATACGGATTGAGATGAGTCGATGAGATTTGTGTTGAGATTGTGATATCGGTGATATGGCAGGATTCGTACTTGAGATACGTCCTGGTGTTATAGCGGATGTTGGGGCGACGATACGGGTGAATAGTGTTATAAATAAAGTGGTCGACATATGATCGTGATATGAGATATGATATGCTAGGATATTGATCCTAGGTTGTATTGGGCGATGTATACCCCTTGATGATGATATGTGCTGATGATATCAGTTTGTACGAGACTGTCGATCAGTAGCCAAATCATGTCTATATTGATGATATCAGTATTGTACTAGACATAGGTCAGTACCCTAGACTATGATCTTGGATAAAGATGATACCAGAGGAATAGTGTGAGGAATATGATATTGACCCGTACCCAGATTTGGGGATGCCGTACGACGGATTTACGTACGAGCTATATCTTGATGATTGATCCGCACTCTTGACTTGGGATGTCTGATTATAGATATGGTATCGGATTTGATATTATTGAGGCGGAATCACCGACTAATATATATACAGGTATGTATATGGATCGACTCAGATGTTAGGCGGTTTCCTTACCTGTAGTCCAGCTTGTTAGCTTAGCCCTTTAGTTTAGTTTAGTTGTTAGATTAGATTCGATTCTTACCTATTTCAAAACTAACGAATCGTGGATATTTTAAAAGACAGCCCAAGGGATCCTACGGATATTTCAAAAGACGTATCTTTTCATAAAAACACCGTAGCCCCTATTTTCAAAACCCCATGATTCGTGTTATTTCAAAAGGCACCATTTGTAGGACTTATATTAGATTAATGCAGATTAGTTATAGTTGCGTCTAGCATTCAGCTCCCGCTCATTATTGTGGTTCGCTTCGCATCGCATGCTTATATTATGTTTCATACTCCATTATTGATATCATGCTGTTAGGACACCAGCACCATTACCGATGATGCGTATGTACTACGTACACTTACTTGCCGGCTCACACACATCTTCATTGGTAATTGCCATGTCACGTACACCTTAGAAAATATTATTGCTTGACATAGCCTGTTAGCTAATAGTTTAGACATGATATTAGCGTACTTGCCTTATATGTTAGTTTAGACATTGTAGTTATTACCTGCTACTTCATGCATACTGTTATTCATTGTTATGCCGCATTCATGGATTCTCATGCATATATTCACTATTTTACGTGTTATTGAGGTTTTGGATTCGGATTTCCATGAGATTTTCTGGACTTGGAGGAAAACCGTAAAAACATAAATAAACCTTTTCTCTCTTTTAAAATATAAAGTGCGGTTTTCCCATGATGTATGAGTCGTCCACCATGAGTTTGCTGATGGATTTCGAGACCCGATTCGAGGAGTGGAGGAACCGTTTCGGGTACATGGTGGGCCCGGTGCGGTACCCCGGGGCAAGAGGATCGTGTTGTTGACGTTGAGCCTGGCAGGGGAGCACTACCGACCGGTGATATTACCCGACGCGTCGGATATCCGGAGGATACCGTCGTGCTCTTGAGATGGATGGTAGGGGCCGGTCTGGATTGACGGCGCCCTAGATATTGTGATTGAGATATTGAGATTTTGAGATATTGAGGTACAGAGATTGTGATACAGAGATATCGAGATATTTGGACACTTGTTTTGTGTCGATGCTGGGCACTGTTTTATGTTGATTTCATTTATGGTACCTCACTTTTAAAATACAGAAATCTCACTGATTTATGAAAGCAATTTTCGTCAGTACATGCATTCTGTTCCATGCATTCATACCTCATTCATATGATATATTGCTACCTGAGGCACTGACACGGGCACATGAGACCACACTCGGGTTAGATATTACCCTAGCCATTGTAATAGGCTGCATGTTATTCATATATTTGAGAATATATTATGATCACTGACCTAGGTTGCGTTATTTATGCGATTTCTGTGCGTAGATGTTTTTCTATTCACGAGTTTGCAACTCACCCCCGTTGTGCCCCAGTTTCTTGCAGGTTTGCCGTACAGGTTTCATTACGGCTTGCGGGCATAGTTTCCTTCGGTTGATTTGCTAGTAGGTGGGTTTACTTGTATCGTACCCCCCATTATATAACTTGTATATTATTACTCTGTTGTATCTAGAAGTTCCATCAACCAAACATGTATTTATTTTGAGATAGAGACCAGTGATGTTATTCCTTCGACCATAGAGTCGCGCGTTATATTTCTGTGGTTTTCTTGTGGTTTTGAGTTTCCTTTTGAATTTTGATCCTCGCCGTTGGCGTTGTATATTATATTGCTTGTGTGGTTGTGACCGTCGATTGACGAAGAGCTAGCTCCCGCTTGGGGAAGCCTTTTTATTGATTTCGTATACTATTCATGTTGTATCCCGTTTGGGAGCCAGTATTTACAAAGGATACCCTGCCGAAATTTTCAGGAAATATTTAATGTTTTTAAAAAAAGGCATAATTCGGCTTATGCTATTAAAACTACTTGATTTAAATTGGTTTTCCTTCACTCTACTACTTTTCTTGGTTTGGATTTCTGGGTTTTCGGCTTACTTAGATTACGTACGCCTCGAGACGTTCGTAGTTTAAGTGCCGGTCATATTCCGTAATTGCGGGACGTGACAAAGTTGGTATCAAAGCGTTAGGTTTTACTTTCGGAGCGTAGGATGACCCTTGGTTGATGGAATAGGTGACTAAAGTAGAGTGACGTACCGTGGGTATGTTCCGCGGCATACTTATGATACGCTACTCCACTTAAGGAGCCTAGGATATACATTTCTTTGCTCAGTATCATATTCATTCCTGATCTAGCCTCATCGGTACCAGTTGCGGTTTGCTGCCACGATTACGGGCAGGGAGAGCTACAGCTAGAGTTGCGGTCAGCACGAGCTCGTCATGAACGAGGACTGACCATGGCGAAATTCCGGCGACACACGATTGCGGAGATGTGTCTTTTTACCGTGTTTCCGCGCCACGAGCGTTTGGCGGATCGCCTTTATGAGGTTACTCGGATGTGCTGATCGACACTAGAGGATTGAGCCAATGATAGAAGGTCGCTAGTCACCCACGGTTGAATGACTGAGACATGTGGTTCGTTCGCCTACCCGATGAGAGGTCATCAGATAGATTGATTCCAGTTACAGACGACTTCACGCGGAGACGTTGGGAGTCGATAGAGGCGATCGAATGTCAGAAATCTATTATTCCAAGTTTAAAGTAGTCGGAAGGACATGCAGGCAATTCTATGGTCACTCTAGAAGAATGAAACCCTAACTCGACTTAATGACCGTGTGAAAGCCTTTGAACCTTAGGGTTTGCGGCAGTTCCGCGGCGCCATTAGTGAGGCTTGGGTTTGCCCTTCTACGGCTGGACCACCGATGCTGCGGTATGTATTCGATACTATTAAACTGTACCCAAGATGTTGAGCTCTTGGGGGATTATGAGGTTCTGACGAATCGATCGAATGATTCGACTTCATTCGGATACTAGGTGGCGAGATGCATTTCTTGGGAGACTCCCGATACGAGGATAGCTGTTGGAGCTCAGTCCATGCAGCCACGACGAGACGAGTCCGAAGCGGTCGACATTAGAGAAAGGTGAAGTAAGAGGTTCGTACCAGATCTAGATGAAACGACGTTCCACTCCGCCGACATCAGAGATGCGATACGTATGCCGAGGCATTGTACTTGGATATACCTTCCAGAAGGAGTCGTGTTGAGTATGCAGCCGTTCCAGAACGAGAACAGATCTAGTAAGGGACGATGACTTCCGGACAGTTCAGCAGAGACGAGATTTGGGAGAGATCTCGATAGGACCTTTCTGGAATAAATTACGAGAAGACTTGGACCCAGTAGTGGTCATGTTATGCACACCGGCAGGCCGGAGTTCAGGATCGTCGACGAGGCATGCTATGAGTGACCACGACAGCTGGCCAGAGATTCTTGAGTATGTGCTTGAGCGGGACTATTCCGCCATACTAGATTTCGATGTTTTGGGTGAATTATTCGCATGATTTGGTTTTGATGATTGAGGATTTACGATTTTCGCACAGTCGTTGCACTTGATATCGTTTTCATGCTTTGGTTTCACATGTTTGTGATTTTACGGTTTTAGACATTTGAGTTGATTTTGTGCGTATGCACGCACACGATTTGGTTCCTGCACTCTGTATAGTTTATATATGCTTGCAGTGCAGTGATACGCCTTTTGTGCACTTAGATGCACTGGACTTCGATTTCGATTGTGATACTCGATATTTGTTTTGTGCACCTTATGCACCAAATTTGATTTTGCGCATGTTCGGCGCTTGATATTGAATTTCATGATTTCGTGCATGATGGATGCCCCTGGTTTTGGGTTTTCATGCATGTTGAGCGCATGTCTTGAGATGCGATTTTGGTGCACACCAGATGCACTAAATCGAGATTTTTTTCGTGCATGTCAGATGCACCTGATTTTGCTGTCAGGCACACACGTTGCCTACGACAGATGCTTTGTGCACACCCGATGCACTTAGATCTTGTTTCTGTGCACTTATATGGCACGTATATGGATTTTGATTGTCGTGCGCACCAGACGCACGTAGTATTCATACGCGTATTTTGGGATTGATTTCTTATAGAGCAGTACGCTTTTTTATAATAATTGCGATGTGTTTTCGTACTAAGCAAGACTAGTCAGAGGATAGTACCTGAATATATTTTGCATGCATTGATAGTTATTGAAGGGATTTCCAAAAAGCGAGCTATAGCCTCAGTATTTACCTACGTGTCTGATATTACACGAAATGTTTAAAACAAGGAAACCCTTCTAAATTGTTTCCAAAACGGCGGAACGTACATTTCAAACAAAGGTATATATGTATATAGTTATTTTCTTATGATAGACGTCCGCTACTGTGCAGTGTTATACGCGTTGCACAGCGCCTTAAAGAGATTTGGCATGCATTTCCTTCAGATACTTACATATATAGATTCGATATTTACATGTATAGTTTCGAGTTATATCATATTGGTTTTGCTTTGGATTTGGTATTGATGTCTTCCCCATGACTCCGATGATTACGGGATGCTTGACGGAGTTTTGATTTGAGTTATATGCTCATTTTTCATGCGTATGTGCTGCGCTACGATTTGTTTTATGTATTTACGATTTCGGGGCCCCGACGACTTGATGGTTTTGCTTAGATGTTTTAGTATTTGGGGGGAGTTTTAATTTAAATTCGGGGACCGAATTTCTTTAAGGGGGGAAGATTGTAATGTTTTGAAAATCGTTTCGGTGAAATTTCGATAAAACGGTAAAATAAGGGGGTTTTCTGTAAAAAGTCAAAATGCAAATATCTTTATTATAAAATTAAATATACATATTCTAGCTAGGTAATTGCTAGTATTTGGTGTTTATTAAGCCACTGCTGAAATTTCAAATTTTCTGAATTTTTTTTCCGAAATTAATTATTTTAATATTATTTTAAGCCGGTAAGAAAATACATTAAATTAGCGATAAATACAAATTTAAATGGGATAATTTTAATCTTTAAAATCATGTTAATTAAAATCTAGTTGTAATATAATTTTTTAGTATTTTATTTCAAGTTTAATTGATTTATTTTATGGAAAACAAAAATATAGTTATTTTGAACTAAAACTTGCAAATATGGTATTGTGGGGGGTCTTTTTGCATAGAATTTTTTTGTAAAGTCTCTCACACTCACCCTCACTCTCTTTGGCCGGCCCCACACTATTGTAGCAGCCTAAAAATTTTATTTCCCTCTTTTTGACCTTAAATCATGTGAGAAATGGGTTAAAATAAGGTTTTTATATATAGTAAAGTAGGTGGGGGTATTATGGTAATTGGGAGGGGCTTTGACCTTAGAATTTCCACCTCAATTTCCTCACCTCATTCCAGCCCCTCTACTGGCCGAAATTCTGCTACAACAGCCCCCATCTTTTCCCCCCATTTTCCATCTCTTTTGCTTCAAAAATTGCCTCAAAATCCATCAAATAAATCCCCAAATCCAAATCCAACTCTTACCCATTTCTCATTAGCCAAACTTACATGGATCTAGGGAACAAGTTGGCATTTTAGAGGCTTTGATTTCCATAATTGATCTCTTGATCATGAGGTATAATTCTAACCTTTTTCTTAAATTGTTAATTGCTTTAAGTTAGCTTAATTATATGTTTAAATAGGTTTTTATTTTAGTTCTAAGTGCATGATTTGAAATTCAAGAGTGGGATTTGAATTCAAATTAGGGTTCTGTGTTGTGAGTTTAGGGTTGTGTGATGTATTTGACATATTAGGTTATGCCAAATCCAATTTAAGTTGCTAGTTTGCATATTTGTTGATTTAAATTGTGATAATTATATAAATTGTAAACTAGGTTTTTGAAATTTGATTAAATAATGGAGATAAAAATCTAATTAGGGTATTCATGGCATTATTAACATTTTTATGTGTAGTTTAATACTTTAGTTCATGAAAATCCAAGCTAGATTGTAGTTTGTGCATTTTTGCTATAAAATTGTTAAAATTTAGGTATTTTGTAACTAGAATTTTGGGGTTAATGAAATTTAATGGGAATAAATTATAGAAATGGTTTAGATGATTTAATTAAGATGTTTAATAAGTATTATGGCCGATAGATTTATTTAAACATTGAGTTTTGTACTAAAACGTTTAATTATGCTTGCTAGATTTTCGGAAAAATAGCTTTTAAAGTGAGTTTGAGGCTTTTCTGAATTGCAACCTATTTCATATTATAATTAGTGTTTGTGAATGTGTAAATAAGTGTGTTTGGGCTTTTTCTCGATGGTTTGGCGTTTGTACGCCGACGTCGAGGGTTTTTCAGTTGATTTGTGAAAGAAACCATAGGCAGTGACCTATGTGGGATTCGCGTGTCGTTTTGATCATGAGTCGGATTTTAATGCGATACGGTGCGTTATGATATGTAGGTACCCATATGGACTTCGAGACGACAAGCAAGCGTGTGGCGACGTCGGCACCGGCGAGCGAGGACCAGGTGAGTAGATTTATATCTATGGGGAGAAGACGGGTGGATGGCGTATAGCACCCCCGCAGTTCGTGGTGATGTATACGAATACGTATACACACATATATATATTGTTTATTTTGTTGAGTTATTGATGATAAATATGGATATTTGGTGTTCTTGGATGTTATAGTGTCGCGAAACCCTAGAGTAGCGGTCGCACCACACTTGTACACACCCACCCATACTTGCATACTTTCTTCTTTTATTTGTGCTTACGGGAATATATTGTTATGTGTTCACATGGGTATGGGACTATGTGTTCAGTAGCCAAATCATGTCTATATTGATGATATCAGTATTGTACTAGACATAGGTCAGTACCCTAGACTATGATCTTGGATAAAGATGATACCAGAGGAATAGTGTGAGGAATATGATATTGACCCGTACCCAGATTTGGGGATGCCGTACGACGGATTTACGTACGAGCTATATCTTGATGATTGATCCGCACTCTTGACTTGGGATGTCTGATTATAGATATGGTATTGGATATGATATTTTTGAGGCGGGATCACCGACTAATATATATACAGGTATGTATATGGATCGACTCAGATGTTAGGCGGTTTCCTTACCTGTAGTCCAGCTTGTTAGCTTAGCCCTTTAGTTTAGTTTAGTTGTTAGATTAGATTCGATTCTTACCTATTTCAAAACTAACGAATCGTGGGTATTTTGAAAGACAGCCCAAGGGATCCTACGGATATTTCAAAAGACGTATCTTTTCATAAAAACACCGTAGCCCCTATTTTCAAAACCCCATGATTCGTGTTATTTCAAAAGGCACCATTTGTAGGACTTATATTAGATTAATGCAGATTAGTTATAGTTGCGTCTAGTATTCAGCTCCCGCTCATTATTGTGGTTCGCTTCGCATCGCATCGCATGCTTATATTATGTTTCATACTCCATTATTGATATCATGCTGTTAGGACACCAGCACCATTACCGATGATGCGTATGTACCACTTACTTGCCGGCTCACACACATCTTCATCGGTAATTGCCATGTCACGTACACCTTAGAAAATATTATTGCTTGACATAGCCTGTTAGCTAATAGTTTAGACATGATATTAGCGTACTTGCCTTATATGTTAGTTTAGACATTGTAGTTATTACCTGCTACTTCATGCATACTGTTATTCATTGTTATGCCACATTCATGGATTCTCATGCATATATTCACTATTTTACGTGTTATTGAGGTTTTGGATTCGGATTTCCATGAGATTTTCTGGATTTGGAGGAAAACCGCAAAAACATAAATAAACCTTTTCTCTCTTTTAAAATAAAAAGTGCGGTTTTTCCATGATGTATGAGTCGTCCACCATGAGTTTGCTGATGGATTTCGAGACCCGATTCGAGGAGTGGAGCAACCTTTTCGGGTACATGGTGGGCCCGGTGCGGTACCCCGGGGCAAGAGGATCGTGTTGTTGACGTTGAGCCTAGCAGGGGAGCACTACCGACCGGTGATATTACCCGACGCGTCAGATATCCGGAGGATACCGTCGTGGTCTTGAGATGGATGGTAGGGGCCGGTCTGGATTGACGGCGCCCTAGATATTGTGATTGAGATATTGAGGTACAGAGATTGTGATACAGAGATATCGAGATATTTGGACAATTGTTTTGTGTCGATGCTGGGCACTGTTTTATGCTGATTTCATTTATGGTACCTCACTTTTAAAATACTGAAATCTCACTGATTTATGAAAGCAGTTTTCGTCAGTACATGCATTCTGTTCCATGCATTCATACCTCATTCATATGATATATTGCTACCTGAGGCACTGACACGGGCACATGAGATCACACTCGGGTTAGATATTACCCTAGCCATTGTAATAGGCTGCATGTTATTCATATATTTGAGAATATATTATGATCACTGACCTAGGTTGCGTTATTTATGCGATTTCTGTGCGTAGATGTTTTTCTATTCACGAGTTGGCAACTCACCCCCGTTGTGCCCCAGTTTCTTGCAGGTTTGCCGTACAGGTTTCATTACGGCTTGCGGGCATAGTTTCCGTCGGGTGATTTGCTAGTAGGTGGGTTTACTTGTATCGTACCCCCCATTATATAACTTGTATATTATTACTCTGTTGTATCTAGAAGTTCCATCAACCAAACATGTATTTATTTTGAGATAGAGACCAGTGATGTTATTCCTTCGACCTTAGAGTCGCGCGTTATATTTTTGTGGTTTTCTTGTGGTTTTGAGTTTCCTTTTGAATTTTGATCCTCGCCGTTGGCGTTGTATATTATATTGCTTGTGTAGTTGTGACCGTCGATTGACGAAGAGCTAGCTCCCGCTTGGGGAATCCTTTTTATTGATTTCGTATACTATTTATGTTGTATCCCGTTTGGGAGCCAGTATTTACAAAGGAGACTGCCGAAATTTTCAGGAAATATTTAATGTTTTTAAAAAAGGCATAATTCGGCTTATGCTATTAAAACTACTTGATTTAAATTGGTTTTCCTTCACTCTACTACTTTTCTTGGTTTGGATTTCTGGGTTTTCGGCTTACTTAGATTACGTACGCCTCGAGACGTTCGTAGTTTAAGTGCCGGTCATATTCCGTAATTGCGGGACGTGACACCTGGAGAAACAAAGGGAACCATTTAAGAACATAAGAGGATGTTCTTGGTATATGATAACGAAAACATCCTCAGGGAGGCGGTTATCGGTTCAGGCTTCCAAGGTGACCTAAATGAGAGAGATGTTATCAAAGTTTTGAGTTTACCCTTTTCTGAGGAGCAGTATAGCAGACAGAGTTCCATAGGGATACTGAGGTAGGCATTGTGCAGGATGCTGGTTATGACTCAACTAAGAATATAGCCCAAGAAGATTGTTGGATAAAATTGTTCATTTATGAACATGATCCAATCATGTATCAAGAAAAATTCTTGTGGCAGGGTATCTCTTAGTTCGGGAGATTGTTGATCTCCGCGAAGTTGAAACATCGAGAGATGAAGTTGGAATATTGTAGCAGATCCACTCACTAAGGCTATTTCTTGAACACGGATGTTTTTCAAAGGAGCTTTGTGAAACCGATTAGAAGAGGAATTGGGTATTCGGTAGCACACGGGATGTGGGTATGCGATAACGTAAAAATTAGCCTTAAGTGAAAGTAGGAGATTTTTGGATATAGTGCCCTCAAGACAATTATTGTAACTACAGGTAGGCGATTATGATAATTGAAGGAGGACCTATACAGGTAGAACAGTCTTTCTCGAGATGATAGTATGTTATCTGTTTTGTCTTTATCATTGATGTGTATACATTTTACTTGTTATTAGGTGTCGCTAATACATAATGATAAAACTCGTAGGATTCTTGCTTGACTGCCAACATTATGATGTCGATCATATACGTGAGAACTGAGTAGTCCATAAGCACATCCTTAAATATTCCTAGTTGTAAAATTTCAGAAAATAGAAAATACTATTTTTGGATTTAAATAATAAAATAATAAATTTCACGGATATTATACGAATAAAGATTTGAGTTTCATAGAATTGTATAGTTATATACATATATTTTTGGAAAATAATTAGAATGTAAAATGAATTATTAATTATGAAGACATTTATTTGATTTGGACTTTTATAAAATTTATATATAAATATTTACATACATGTTTAATGTTAAACTTGATTAGTATTTTTTTAATTATGCATTAAACCAAACTTATTTTGTTTACTATTCTTAGTGCCATGACACATGTATTTGTGAGAGTTAACACATTTTACAATTTGTTTTCTATGCATGGTTTTATGTTTTAAGAAAAATAGAAAAGATAAGAAAAGAAAAAAAATAAAAATAGAAAAATAAAAGATATGAGACATGAAGGGACACCAAGGTATGGGCATGAGAGAATGAGAGGGGGAGAAATATGGTGCATAGCCATTCTTGTGCCATCTTATTATTTTCTTCATCTTCTTCCTCTCCATCATCTTCATCTCCTTCTCCACCATCACTACCACCCCCACAAACACCACCAAAATCAACTCAAAACCTCACATAACCTTCAAAAAAAATGTTCTTCACCTCATTCTAAGCTCTAAGGTGTGATCAAGTTTTAGTTTTGGGCATCTTTGGCCACATAGGAATTTTCTTAAGTTGCTCCTATGAGGTAAAACATCCATCTTTGATCAAGTTATTAAGTTTCCTAATCTCATATAATAGTTAAAGCTAGTTTTAAGGCTTTTAGTGTAGGTTTTGTAAACTTAAATTTTCTAATATGAGTTGTGGTGGATAATATGAGTGGTAGAGGTGTAATTGAGACTTAGTTAGTGGTTGAAACCTTAATTAGTGACAAAATTCTTGACCTTGATGAGATTAGAAGATTCAAACATGAGTTTAGAATTTTTCCAATGTCGGTTTTGTTGAACTTGTTATGATCAAATGGAATCTGGAGCAATTGTGGTTCTCTGAAAATTAAATAGAGGATAATGTGAAGTGTATAGACCAGTAGAAAGCCACCGTTGAAGCCTGAGCCCAATCCCTCAAGTTTTGGCCGCCAAAATATTTAATTTGGCCGCAATTTGCGGGTCCATCTGGGAATTTGGGTCTGGGGTTTGGTCTGTAGCCCATTCACTAGATAACTAGGCCAATCCAATATGCTAAAAATTCTAATATCACCTTTATAAAATCTGGAGTTGTTTTACTTGATTTCTGTCAATGTTTTGCGATATTGGAAAATTTGATTTTTGATATTTGAGTTTGACTTGATCGTTTGACGTTCGTACATCGACGTCGGGGGTTATTTTGTTGTTTCACCACGCGTTGACCATAGGTTCTAATCTATGCGCCATTCACTTGTTGTATCGGTTTTTAGATATGAATTTCTTTGAAATTCAATTCAGGTTTTCATTAGATTGTGGTTATCGATTTCAATTGTAGGTACATTCGCGTGGACTTCCGAAACGATGAAAGAGGACAAGGCATCCGTCGGAATCATCTAAAGCGAGGCGTAATTAGGTGAGTAGATGTATATCTACGGGGGAAGTCGGGTGGATGACGTATAGCACCCCCACAACCGTAGAATTAGGATATCTAAATATTTACACTAAATATGTATACTTGGCTAATAAGTTTTCTAGAATAACATACCATAGTATTATACTTATAGAAGTTATGCCCCTAGTACTATTCCTTAACCTATGAACTATATCTACTTATGCAAATATATATATGAGGATATTTACGATATGATATGATGAGATGAGGATATGATCTGATATGATGACATGAGTCGATATGATTGGATATGATGATATAAGGCAATGCTAAATGATAAGATATATGAGGACATGTGATGATATATGATGATATGAGATGAGATGATGTACGTGATTATAGATCCGTACTATTGATTTGATGATATCGTACGATAGATATTTCGTACGTGATATGATGAGGATGGATCGCCGACTTATATATCGACATGAGAAAAACTTTTTTAAATTCACATAATAGATATTATGATATGTTTGGAGCCATACCTATTTTCAAAACAAACAAATCGTTACGCACTTTTAAATGATAACTTCAAGGGGACGCTATGCCTTTTCAAATGGTATCTTTTTAAAAAAACATCGTAGCCCTTAATTTCTAAAAACAACGATTCGTATTATTTAAAACTATAAATGTATAGCTCACATGTAGTTGCTTATTTTTATACTGTTCACGTTTACGATTTCTCTATTCTGTTTACGCTTGCGTTACGATTTCTTATTCCTTCATGCACTCACATTATTTTCATTTACGATATAGATACTATGCTTCATACCCTAATCTTTACGTGACTTCGTTTGTTAGGACACATGCACCATTATCGATGATGCACATGTTGCATGTACACATTCTTGCCGGCTCTCACACACATCATCGGTAATTTTCATGGCACATACACGTTAGAACTCGCTTTGTTACCGTGTCACCATATAACCTGTTAGTATTTTAGTTATTGTTTAGTACCCAGTACCACATACTATTTCAGTTATTGCACTTTCTTTACCTTGATACAGGACACGCTTATATGAACACTATTCATATCAGATTTTTGCGTTGTTATATCGCCCATTCTTAATCACATTGCATATAAATAGGTGTTTTTGATCAATATCTGCTAAATAGTTGTAGGTTACAGGTTCTCAGCTCTTTACAGTGAGATTCGTGAAAAGTCGCAACAAATGTGGGACTACGACCAATAACAGATGAATACTGATCTGCATGATGCCGCATACCAGTTCAAGCGGAGTTCAAGGAAAAAGTCCACTGCTGAATATCTGGAAGAGAAAAGAAGAGCTTTTGAGAAACCAAGTGTACCAAACAGAAGATAAAAGCAACTGGTAGAATACCTGAAAAGATGGACCCAACATTCCACCATATGGCCGCGGAACCGCGGACAAACAGGCACATCTGCCGCGGTTCCGCGACCGTGCAATGCACGTGTCGGTGGCAGTGTCGGTGCATTGACTCGGCTCTCTTGGGATAGTTCTGTAATCTCGTGTATGGATCAGAATGTAAACCTAGGGTTTTCCTATCTATAAATAGGAGGGTTCAAAGCCAAATTAGTATGCCTTTTTTAATTTTAGAATTTAGAATTTTAATTCTGTTTTTATCTTTCTTAATGTAAAATTGTAGAGAGTTTTTGAGAAAGTAAGTTTTTATTTTTATTTTTCTCGCATTTTCTTATCGCATTTATTATCTGCAATTTTCATTTGTCAACTTAGACGTAGAATTAAATTAGTGTTTTTCTTGTCTTTTATTCTTTTATATTTCTTTTTAACAACGATGATGCTTGAGTAAGATCCTTGCCCAGGTGAGGTCTCAAATAACTAGTTGTAAAATTCTTCTTAAACCTAAATTCTTTTTACCTTCCCTTTTGTTTTATTTTTATCTTTTTAATGAGTGAGTAATTCCTCACTTGTTAGGGCAGGAGAAGGAAGGTTTGAGAGAAGGAAATCTCCCGCACTCCTTTCTTTGCTCGACAAATTAAATTCAGACTCCCTTTAATTGAACCATAATCCGCTCACTACGGCACCCTATCCTACATGATAGCAGTGATTCCCTAATTAGACCGGTTGTGGTTGAATTAACTGGAGGTTAGGGATAAGAGCCTAGAATGGATGGACAAGGACCAAAAGGAAGAAACTAAGCATGGAAAGCCTAGCTTAGACTTGTAAGTTTCTTCCTAGCCGTGCTAATCCCCATTGTTGCCGATTACCTTAACACAGATATTTATAACTAAGGCATTGAAAGAAGTGAGAAATTCCTAAACTCGAACTAACCTAATCCCAACCCTAGCAAGTATTTTATCCCCTTTTATCTCATTCGTAGATCTTAAAACAAAACCCGACTTAATCGGATTAACTTGTTAAAACATAAAGAAAAAGATTCTATATCCCTGTGGATCGACCCGTACTCAACCGGCTAGCTACCAAGCGAAACCGTCTTGATTGGGGTAATTAAAATTTAAGCACGCATAGAAAACACCTAACAATCAAATAGCGCCGTTGTCGGGAAGACGGTCGTTTCTTTCTTTATGAAATTTCGGGTTAATTAAAAAAAATATATATATATATAAATTAAAAAAATTAAAAAACATAAAAATAAAAATCATCTTGTTGTTTTTGAAAAATCTTTGTGCAAGTGTGCAGGATTGGAAGAAGGCTTGATTCAGATCTGGAGTAATCTCAGTGAACAAATCCAGAATCAGGGGATCTAATCAGAAAGAGGAGAATCAACTCAGCACAGGAAAAAAGTCAGAAGATCCAAACCAACTATTCAACCGCGGAACCGCGGCATAATCAAGGGTTTGACCGCGGAACCGCGATCAACTGGTGATTTCAGCACCCAATTTTCTCTGTTTCTTTGCACAGATTCTATTTCTCCTATCCGATAAATTGTTTTTTTGTAGGATTCTTTGCGCTGCCAAATAAAAAAAAATTCCAAGTGTTTTAGATTTTTGGTGTGTTAGTTTTTTGCATAATTAATACGAAATTTAAGGGGCTATAACACTAACTCAGATTGAGTGGGGATTTCATTACCCTTCCTAAGACCCCAGAAATCACTACAGCATACGCATCACCTTTTGAGCTTAATTAAAAAATATCTAGACTCAGCCAATTAAGGACTGTCGTGCTCCATAGGATAGAGGAAGGTTGTGGGCATTCAATCATTTATCTAAACTTGACTTTGTGGTGCCTAGGTTAGACAAGTGAGAAAGGTAATTTTAAAAGGCCCGTCTCACGGTGATTCGTGAGCGGAACCCTCCTTTCTTCATTTGTGCTTACCTGGCCACAATTGGCAGTGAAGAGACGGTTTGAGGGTTATCTCACAACTTGTCACTTTGGAACAGTTAGAAGCAGTCTAGTGGACTTAGAAGACCATAGCTCTAGGTGTGATTGTGCATATTTAAAACTGTGATTGCTTGAAGTGTGCCATAAGTCCGTACTTATTTTTTGCAAAAACGTTTTCTAAAAAAAATAACAAAACAAAAATTCTATAAAAACGTCCCATTTTGTCGCTAAAAATCCCATTTCACCCACCTCCGCATTTCTCCATTGACGTTTTCTTACCCTCACATTCTACACTTCGACTATACCAAAACCGTTTAGTGTATGTCCGGTTGGACTCAGGATACTAGTGCCCGCCTAGTCTGCGTTTCGTTAGTCACTACCGACAACGCGATCGACTCCGAAATCGAAACTCCATCCATATCTCTTTCACCTTTACCTCTGCCGGCCAACTCCGATGTTGACCGGTATTCTATTCATACATCTTCATCCTCACCTTTACCAAATTCTTCTGAGATGTCAGGATTTCATCCTAACACTCCTTTACCTCCCATGGGACTGATTCCGCCTCACCTGGGTACGAATAAACCGCAACCACATCCAGTTGAAGCGCCACAGCGAATCGCGCTCCAGGATCGTTTCTATCCCACCCGCTCTGCACTCCTAACCTGTCTTTCACTTCCGCCGGCTAATGGGGATAATTTCGAAATTAAGCCCCACTTCATCAACATGTTGCCTAAATTTCATGGGCTGGAATCCGAAGTTGCTTATACTTCATCAACAAATTCCAGAACGTATGTGCAATGATGAAGACTACCCAACTGTTTGACGATGCTATACGGCTACGAGTCATTCCTTTCACCTTGTGTGACCTTGCTGAGAAGTGGCTGTTTAGCACCGCATCACATTCCACAACCAGTTGGGAAGAGTTTGTGAAAGCATTTCATAAAAAGTTTTACCCAAATCACAAGACCGCGAGAATCAGAAACGAGATCAACCAATTTTCCCAGCTTCCTGCCGAACCTTTTTGGAACTGCTTTGAACGATACAAAGACCTTCTTGTTCAGTGCCCTCATCATGGTATTGAGAGATGGCAACTTTGCTAGACCTTATACGAAGGCCTGAATCCAGCAACTAAGCAGTTGTTGAAACCATTTGTCAAGGCCACTTCCTATCCAAATCTGACGAGGAAGCTTGGCAATTCTTAGACGATCTCGCGGAACAAACACTTCAGTAGGAAAGCACCAGACCGAACACTTCATCTTCTTCTTCTTCTTCTTCCGGTCTTTCTAGGGCAGGCGTTCATCAACTAGATGTCTCAACTGCAATGAAAGCCGAAATGGCCGCGATAACGCGAAAACTTGAAGCAATTGGGAGTAAACTCTCATCTCCTTCTCCTGCCCCTGCTCCTCCCCCTCGTACAATCTGCGCTTGTTGCTCGGACCCATCACATTTGACCGAAGAGTGTCCTTATAACCCACCTCCTCAAGTACAGGATCAGGTCAATGCTGCATTTCAGCAGAGACAAAGAAATGATCCATACTCTTCCACTTATAATCCTGGTTGGAGGAACCACCCCAATTTCGCCAGGAATCATAACCAGAATCAATTCCAAGGCAACAACAACTTTCATAAGCCTCCTCCTCCTCAACTACATGCCCAGCAACAAACTCAATATCAGCAACCCTTCCAACCCCAACCTTTTCAAAATCAGACAAACAATTTTGCACCAAATAATTCTTTTCCTCAAAACAATTTTGTTCCTTCAAACAATGATAAGGTTCTAGGGTGTTTTTCATCACCCCATTGAGATGGGAATACGCGCGCGCTTGTCAGGCGTACTACAGATTCTCCCTGCATAGGGTAGGCCGGGGTTTAATGATTGTGGGGATCCGAATCTCCGGTAGCCGCGGACTAAGCTGTCGTTAATTACCCCTCGCCTTTGGAGCGAGGGAACCTCCGATTGACGGGTTAAACTGGCCATGCGAACTCAATGTGCATTGTACATGTGTTGTGTTTTGAAAGGGGGGTTTTGGATATATCGGGAGCCCCGCAGAGTTTTTTTACGGGGGTCCCGCTACCCGGATAGCCTGCTGGGGGTCAAGAGGGCTAGCAGCCCCCTTGCGGGGTGCGGGGCAGCGCCCCGTTAGAAATTTTTTTCTAACAGGGACAGTGTCGTGGTGTATGTGTATGTGCATATATGTATGCATATGTGTGTATATATATATATATATATATATATATATATATATATATAAAGAAAGAGGGGGAAAAGGCATCCAAAGGATGCGTGGGGCCAGTGCCTTGGGCGCTGTGCGCCCAGGTGCTGTACGCCCAGGTGCTGTGTGCTCAGGCGCTAGCGTGCCACGTGTCGGCACGTGGGCGATCTACGCTTGAGCGCAGGGCGCTGTAGCGTAAGCGCGCCACGTGTCGGCACGTGGGCGCTTTGCGCTTCAGCGCCTGACGCTCGAGCGCAAGTGCGCCACGTGTCGGCACGGGGGCGACTTGCGCTTGAGTGCTAGGCGCCTGAGCGCAAGTACGCCACGTGTCGGCATGGGGGCGACTTGCGCCAGAGCGCAAGCACGCCACGTGTCGGCACTGGGGCGACTTGCGCTCGAGCACTTGCACTTGAGCGCAAGCGCGCCACATATCGGCACTGGGCCATGTGTCGGCACGTGGGCGCTTTGCGCTCGAGCGCAGGGCGCTGTTGTGCAAGCGCGCCACGTTTCGGCACGTGGGCGCTCTGCGCTTGAGCGCCGGTAAGGAAAAGAGGCTTTTAGCCTAAAAAGATTCTCGGAAGAGAAATCAGAGTGGAGTTGGACTCCTAAGTGTGTTTTTGGGGTTAATGGAAGGGGTTCTTCTTCCTCCTCCTCTGTTAGCTGGATCTTGAAGATCAAGAGATGTGAGATCTCAAAATCTCTCCTTTTTGGGATCTAAAGATAGATCCAAGTTCTCATTTGTGGGTTTCGTGGTGAAAAATTATTTTGTTTTTGAAAAGGAAGAGTAAAACTCTTAATTTAATTCAAAAAAAAGAAGAAGGTTTGAGACCTTCAGAAAAGGGAAAGAGATACAAACCCTAAGTTTTTTTTGTGAGAATGAAAAGTGTATGCTTTATTCATCATCATGTTGCCTTATATAGGCTTACATATTTACATATAGCCCCTTGGGCTTTACAAAAATGGCATTTTAGCCATCTCATGGCTCATGTGCCATTTCATTTTTGCACATAAGCCATGGGCTTACAAAATATTGGCTTTATGCCCATTTTGTTTACATTCATGCATAAACAATTACATAAAAATTATTTATTACATGATTTTGTTGTTGGCATGGGGAGGCTGGCTGCGGGCTCGACTTGGGCATGGGCCCGCTTGACCTGGGCTTGTCCCACCTGGCTTGGGGTTGACTTTGATTTTGACTTGGTCAACCGGGGTGTAAATTTTTACCCCAACAAATTGCCCCCATCAATAAATGCACACAGCATATGTGGGTCGTGTGCATGAAATTGATGGATCTTCTTTTGCATGGAGGCGACTTGCTTCGGTTCCCACTTTTTGGGATGCACTGCCCTTTTTACGACATGGACGGTCGGCGCTTGACGCGTCTCCGAGATAGAGTGTCCGTGGTAGACGTTTCCCTAGCCCGGAGTGATTTCGTTGACGTACCCCCGGCGCGGAGTGTCGCTGGTCGACGTTTCCCCGAGGCGGAGTATCGGCTGGTTGACGTGTCCCCGAGACGGAGTGTCTGCTTGACGTTTCCCCAAGACGGAGTGTCGCTGGTCGACGTGTCCCCGGCGCGGAGTGTCTGCTGGTTGACGTATCCCCGAGACGGAGTGTCGCTTGTTGACGTGTCCCCGGCACGGATTGTCGCTGATTGACTTTTCCCCGGCGCGGAGTGTCGCTGATCGAATTTTCCCCGGCGCGGAGTGTCGCTGATCGACTTTTCCCCGGCGCGGAGTGTCGCTGGTCGATTTTTCCCCGGCACGGGGTGTCGCTGATCGACTTTTCCCCGGCACGGAGTGTCGCTGATCGACTTTTCCCCGGCGCGGAGTGTCGGTGATTGACTTTTCCCCGAGACAGTGTCGGTGGTTGACTTTTCCCCGAGACGGAGTGTCTGCTGTTGGACGTTTCCCCGGTACGGAGTGTCTGTGTTGGACGTTTTCCCGATGCGGAGTGTCGCTGGTTGACGTTTCCCCGAGACGGAGTGTCTGCTGTTGGACGTTTCCCCTGTACGGAGTGTCTGCTGTTGGACATTTCCCCGGTACGGAGTGTCTGCTGTTGGACGTTTTTCCGGTGCGGAGTGTCGCTGGTTGACGTTTCCCCGAGACGGAGTGTCTGCTGTTGGACGTTTCCCCGAGACGGAGTGTCTGCTGTTGGACGTTTTCCCGAGACGGAGTGTCGCTGGTTTGACGCAGAGGTCGATGTTGGAATTGGTTGGTTTGATTTGTTTGATTTGATTTGACAACAGCATCGCTATACTGGAATATGGTACCAGGAGCGAATCATCATCTGTCTTTGAGAGGATTTGGGAATTGGTTTTCTGTCGGCATCTGCATTGCTGCACTGGAATAATGCCAGGAGCAACTCATCATGTGCCCCGGGAGGATTTGGATTTGGTTTTTTTTGTTTGGCATCTGCATTGCTGCACTGGAATAATGCCAGGAGCAACTCATCATGTGCCCCGAGAGGATTTGGATTTGGTTTGTTTGGCATCTGCATTGCTGCACTGGAATAATGCCAGGAGTAACTCATCATTCGCCATTGGGGCGTGGGATTTAGAATTTGGTTGGCGTCTGCATCGCTGCACTGGAATATGGTACCAGGAGCGACTCATCATTTGTCGCTTGGGATTTAAGTTTGGAATTTGGTTGGCGTCTGCATCGCTGCACTGGAATATGGTACCAGGAGCGACTCATCATTCGCCACTTGGGGATTGGGAAGAGATGGCTTAGGAGACAGGTTTAGATCCCTATCACCTAAGACTTTTCAATTTTATGGGCCGTGAGGGTCCCATAAAAGCATTTTCTCCCTACGAGTCGTAAGGATCCCGCAGGTGTATTTTCTCCTTAAGAGTCGTGAGGACTCCTAAGTGTGTTTTTCCTTGGTGAGTCGTAAGGATCTCATGAAGGTTTGTTCTCCTCTTGCATCGTGAGGACACATGTGTGGGTCTTTCCAATGAAGCATAATTCCAAAGGCGGAGACCAACCGCGTAACTGGTGGTTTCGGTGGTGCATGGGTATGATAAGAATTATTTGAGCCCGTGGATTGTATACGGTAGTCAATTCGGGGACTGGCCTTAGGGCTGGAAGAATTTTGGGAAACTCGATATTTTTTTGTTTTTGTTTTTGTATTACCGCGATTGCTCTATCATTTCAGCTTTTCTTATCGCGAAGATCGCGATTGCCCTATCATTTCGGCTATTTATTCACGGTTGCCCCATCATTTCGGCTTTATTCTCATTATTATTTTGACTCGCTGATTTTTATTGCGAGTTGCCCAATCATTTCGGCTTTATTTATTTATTTATTTTTCTTTTATTTGCAAATTTTTTTGTTTATTCACATATTTCTTTTTACATTCCTAGTTTAACGACTTAGAGGTCGATTGTTCCCAGTTTAGTGACATGGTGGTCAATTGTTTTCAGAGAAAGGCAGTTGTCTGAGAGAATCCGTTTCACGAAGAACTTCAGTCTCCGTTTGTATGAAATTGGCGGTCGCATCTTGACTGTTTACTAACACGCCTTTGGACAGTTCTATCTCTCCTGCCTTATATTGCTTCTCGACCTAATCTTTGAAGACGAAGCAGTCCTCAATGGCATGACCTATCACTCTGTGATAGGGGCAGTATTTGGGGTCGTCGGTCCTATTCGCTTCCTGCGGTCTTTTTGACTCGGGCAGTTGTAGACCGTTCTTCAGGGCGTCTTTGAATATTTTACGGATTTTGTCCCTTTTGAAGGAATAGACCTTATCCAGCTTCGCTTTCAGTGGAGATTCTTGTTAGTTGTATGTATGCCCTAGAGGCCAGTATTGTACAGATGTTGTATATTATATTGGATGCTTGGACATATATAGAGATGACTTTCTTGCTCGATATGATAGTATGCTATCTGGTTACTCTTTATCTTAACATGTATACTTGTCTCTTTAAACTGTCTTATGGTTACATGTTGGTAAAGCCCTTAGGATGTGTACTTGACTACCTGGACTATGATGCAGATCATACTAGTGGGGACATGGTAGTCCATAAGTACATCCTTCAAGGTCCCTAGTCGTAGGTGTATCGAGACGGGGCATCGATATACCAGAGTAGACTAGCGTATACGCTTCTCGACCCATGAGATGGGCGATGGATGATCCCATATCCATTGGTGTTTGACATCAGAGATGGTGTACGGGTGCTCAGTGGAGACTGGGTACACTGGACAGACTCGCCGAGAACTCCCAGATGGTATTATACCTCACGTCAGATGGCAGTTCTCAGGTGACACTTGTGCAGGTTAGTCTGTAGACCCAAGATCGTCATAGAGTCTTGTGTGATTCCCACTGTGCTTTGATCTCCACCTTACCACGTCCATGAGGGCGTGCAAAACTGTGGTCTTTGGGTACAGTCCCGAGTCACATGGAGGCAATGAGCGATAGGAGGGGTTTCGTCTCTCCCGGTATTGGGGGTTGATGTTGCGCTGTGCTCGATTGGCCGTAACAGGGAAGTCCCTGGCCATGGCTGATCAGAGATTTGCTGGTAAGTGTTACCAGTAGTTTCTCGACCCGTTATGAGCCTCACATCGGCACGACTTATCGGTTATTGGGGTCTGACGTTTACCACCCCTAGACTTGATATGCGACGTATCAGACAAACAAACCGGACTGTACGGTAAGTGTTACTGGTTGGATTCACAGGAGTGTGAGCGGGCTAGCTCGTCGATCTTCTGATCGCTCAATACCCGGATGGCCGTTACGTTTAGCAGACCGCTTGCGGCTTGTGGGTGCTTGATATGATCATCATCTGCTACCGGCGTATTGACGAGTCTTTAGAGTCCTACACAGAGGTTTCCTGGCTCAAGCGAAACGAAATAGGAGTGCATATGAGATATGTGCAGGACCGAGAATGATGCGTGTATGTGATACCGTATTCCATTCTCGCAATGGATGTATCGATTGGTTATATTCGATATAACCTAGATATCGAATCATGGATTGATTCGATAAGCCGATACATAGGATACTAGTCGGTTATATGCGATATGACCGGATCGTTAAATCAAGTGTTGATTTAATGATTTAATGTATAATTATATATTTGATATATTACTTTGCATCAACTAGTATTGGTTCACTTTATATGGATTTTCTCACTTGATGTGCAAGAAGTATATGTGATATACTTTTGTGCACATATTTGTATCATGTTTGATGATACTTGATCATTTAGTTAAGTGCAAAGAATTAAACCATGGTTATGATAATGGTTATGGTTTTATTTTATTCATCTATTTATTTATCCTTTCTTTCTTTATTTAATTAGATAAAAGAAAAAGGAAATGGTTTCTTTTTATCATGAAGCTTGTTGAAGCTTCATGAAGCTTTGACTAAAGAGACCATTTGTCTTCTTGCTTAACCCTAACCATTCCCATTTACCATGGTCTATCCTCTACACTTAACCTTGGTTAGCTTATGATAAGTATTGATTAATT
Organism: Agapanthus africanus; assembly: GCA_030015575.1. NCBI lineage: Eukaryota > Viridiplantae > Streptophyta > Magnoliopsida > Asparagales > Amaryllidaceae > Agapanthus > Agapanthus africanus. The sequence goes on along the minus strand of JASDDO010000016.1, from coordinate 349,081,685 downwards.
TTCTTTTTAATTCAACACTTATCATATTCTTTCATCTTCTTCATCATCTTCTTCTTCAAGAAAACTTGATGCCATCAATGGCAACTTGAGATCTAAAGTGAGAAATCCAATTCTAAAGTGAACCCACCTCCTATTTCTTCACCCTCTACCTCTTGCCAAGTTGTTTTGGGTGTTTTCTTCACAAGTTTCACAAATTTGTGAAGTCGGAGCTTGAACTTGTGATGCCTCGACGTAGATCATCTTCGGCACGAAGCCGACGACCTAGTCCGCCCAATTCTCCGATGAAGCCGGCGTTTGAGTTCGGGATTCGAGATGGACAGTGAGAGGATGCCTACGTGGAGCCAAGGAAGTGGGTAACCGGATCTACAAAGGTTGTAGCATCTCTTCTTTAGTTAATATGTTAACTAGATTCGTATTTCGCCTAGAATTCTAGCCGACGATCCGTGTTAGGGTTTCTCGGCACTCATAAATTTTGAAATTGGCATGGTTGATGCCTTATGAGACCTCTATAGTGTGCCTAGGAACCTTTCACTGGTATCAGAGACTAGCTAGAGCCTTAGGCGATGCGTAAACGAAGTTTGAAAGCCGAACGAACCGAAACCCTAACACAATCCATGCTCTCTGGACTTTTCTAAAAACTGGGATTTTTCCAGATTAAAAATGCTTAAAAAATTCAGCAGGAAGATATAAGAATTATGGTGCAACACGAGCTCATGATGCGTCTAAACCGCCGCGGAAACGCGGCAGAAGCATGGCTTCTGCCGCGGTTCCGCCGCCTACTATTCACATTGCACAATATGTTTTGCACAGTAATTCCTCTTATCTGATGCTGGATTTTATGGGAATTTTTAATATTTATTCAAGAGTTGAATTTTCTGGGGTGTTTTAGAGCTTCGAGAGTTCGATCGGATTATCAAATTTCGTCTTTGTGTATTTCCGGATAATTTTTAGAATATATTAAAAAGTTCGACCGGATATAAATAACCAATTTTTCCCCTGTCGGGAAATTTCCAAGTGTTGGATTTTTCCGTAATTTAACGACGTTCTAAGTAGTGCAAGTAACGCGATGGACCCTCTAGAAGACAACAAACCTTAACTCGATTATGTGACCGTCTTGAACTGCCCTTTGAACCTTCGGGTTTGGGGCAGTACGGCGTGCCACATGTGAGGCGTTGGCTTGACCCTTCTACGGCTGGACCGTTGGTACTGAGGCACGAACTGAATGTTGTTAGACTTATTTCATGTGTTGAGCTGTATCGGGAAAACTTGGGTATTCGACTGTTCGATCGGAAAGTTTAACATTTTCTGTTTATCTGGAATGTGATACAATAATTGGAATTCACAAACAGTTATGAGATAACTGAATTAATGTTATAAATCCAGCGATTTAGTTTCACTTGATATTGAAAAGAGTTTTCGATAATGAGACTAAAATGCGGGGTTTATAACTGTTAGGCATGTGATGTCTAATTATTTCATCTGATTAGGCATGTGATGTCTAAAGAGGTTGCGGATTCCAACTGTTGTAGTTTTACACTTTCTTTTCTGTGACCGTAAGTGTAGTATGTTCATATCGCCGGTTTCGTTGCTATACGTCAACGACAATTGGGGTATGCATACTTACTTACGTTGATGACATGTGATGTTATGTGTTGCTGGATATGTTATATTGGATCGTCGTGTTCGAATAGCCAGGGGGTTTTTATGTGAGATGGGTGTTTTTCATTTTCATTCATGTAAAAACTTGTATGTAATATTCTTTTATTTGGGGCACTTCCAGGTAGCGGAAGTTGTCACCTTTTGTATATTATTTACTTTTCCGCATTAGGATAGACCCAAGGAGGGGAGCACAAGTAACCGGGTTCTGGGGTCCAGTGGGAGACCAACTCGAGGAGTCAAGTCCGGGTCTCCTAACACTAGAATTGGCAGGGTTGCTTGCCGCTCTCGTAGGGGTCTGGGGGTGTGGGATTGGCTATTCATCACGACCGTGGAATCCGTGTTTTATACTGGCTCGTATTGAAAACACGGACGTCCTAGTATATCCAATATTTCATATGTTTCTTCTGCTGCGATATCTGTGATGCGATCATGTGATGTTCTGTGATGGATACAGTATATAGTGTATATGATATATTATGTAGACGTTACTTATGTTTTACACCCGCGCTAGCCCTGCCCTGCTCTGTCGTTAGTTACCTAACCTAACGGTGCACGAGGGGACATCGAGGCGAATGCGGATGGCATAAGTGTACGTCGTATTTATCTGTGATGTTTAGGTACATAAATGATGGGACTTCATTAATGTGATTAATGAAAGAAAAGAAACCTAAGATGTTGTGGAATCGAATTTCAAAGTAAAAACAGGTAGCTACAGTTCTTGCTTTGCATAGCGGTATATATGATATACCCTGCACCTTATTCGATGAGGAAAGGACCGAGATCCCTTCATCGGGAGTGACTCCTTTAGCAATAACTGGCAGATGCTACACACTCAGTTTGGTTATTGATTGCTTTTAAGAGTTTTTGCTTTGCACAGTGATATATATGATATATCCCGCACCTCATTCGACGAGGAAAGGGCCGACGATCCCTTCACCGGGAGTGACCCCTTTAGCAAAACTAGAAAATCCTCAAAATCACTCTATTTTTAAAACTTCATTTGATTCTACAACGATATCAAGTTCATTACGCTCATGGTTTTCAGAAAAACCTGCGTAGCCCTCCGTCAATTCAGATATGTAATATTCAGTATTCGTGCTGCGGTTGTTTGGCATGCGTCAAGGCGTAGTGTACGGTAGCTAATTATTACTTGTCTGTAGCATGAGATGCGATTGGATTAAGGTATTCGTACGGCGTTGTTTGGCATGCGTCAAGGTTCGTACGGGTGGGTTTAATTCAATCACGAATTGTACGGGTTGAACTTGACTAGCGGACTATAGGTTGTTTGGCATGCGTCAAGGTCATAGCACGCTAGGGGCAAAATATTATCGGGAATTTCAATTGTTGAAATTTGCAATGAGATTGCATACCTTCTATGAGATAGTTGGATCCCGATACCCACTGCGAGTAAGAGTTACTCCTGGGAGAGTTTTACACATTGCAATTAGCTGATCAAGTAGGTGTCTAGAAAGGTGTCAACGGGGTTACGCCTCTGGAAAAACGAGGTTTACATTAATTAGGTTCGTGCGAAAGCACGGGGGACCTCCCTCAAAGTACCGACACTGGCCTGGCTGAAAGATTGGCGAACTTGTAGTGTGTAATTAATCCCGGCTAGTCTTTCCTTTTAGGGTTTGAAGGAAGATTTGATAAAAAGCAGTGGGGGCCATCCTGATTAGATAAGATAATAACCAATCTGATCTTGCACGAGCATACGCTAAAGTGTTTTCTTCTCTCTCTCTCCAGGTAGCGACCATTTCATGCCCTAATGAAGATAATAATATGGATGTATTGACCGAACCCGCATGTTATACTGTGCTGGGGAACGTTGGTTCCGTTCTTCCTTATAAGAGTTATAGGAATGAACAGGAAATAGGGGAATACCAGGATTCCCATGCCACCCGATTGAAGAAAGTACATGTTGATGCATTTCTTCGGGTGTGTTCGTTACAGAGAACTGTTTCTCCATTTGCTCTACGTCCTGGGTATTAGATACCGGGTCAGGATCCCATATATGTAATCAGTTACATGGGCTTAGGAAAGGTAGAGAACTTGGAGAAGGTGATAAAGACATTAGAGTTGGAAATGGTGCAATTGTTGCAGCTAAGACTGTCGGGGAATATCACCTTGTATTACCAACTGGTAATACATTGGTTCTGAACGAATGCTATTACATGCCGAACCTGATATGCAACATTATATCGGTTTCTTTGCTGAGTAAAGAGGGATATAATTTTGTATTACAGGACAATGTTATGAACATTTTCCGTAACCAAAAGTTGGTTGGATCAGGCACGTTGTGCAATGGCATTTATGTTCTAAATCAATCAACAGTTCTGAGCATAACAAACACACACAAGAGGAAGAGTTCAGAACTGAACGAATCCTTCTTGTGGCATTGTAGACTGGGTCACATCAATGCGACACGACTAGCTAAGTTGCATAAAGATGGATATTTAAATCCGTTTGAATTTTCATCTTATGACACTTGCCAGTCATGTCTCAAAGGCAAGATGACCAAAACTCCATTTACGGGACACGGAGAAAGAGTTACCGAACTCTTGGGACTTATACATAGTGATGTATGCGGTCCCATGTCTACACATGCCAGGGATGGTTCTTCATACTTCATTACATTCACTGACGATCTCTCTAGGTTCGGGTATGTGTTCCTGATGAAACACAAATCAGAAGCTTTTGAGAAATTTAAGGAATATAAACAAGAAGTTGAGAACCAAACCGGAAAAAGTATTAAAATCCTACGATCTGATCGAGGAGGTGAATACTTGAGCAATGAATTCCTGGACTTCCTAAAAGAGAATGGGATTCTCTCTCAGCTGACTCCTCCATATACACCACAGCACAACGGTGTATCAGAACGGAGGAACCGCACCCTATTAGATATGGTGCGCTCAATGATGAGTACAGCTGAGTTACCTATTTCCTTCTGGGGATATGCGCTTGAGATAGCCATGGACCTATTGAATAGAGTTCCTACCAAATCAGTGCCTACCACTCCATATGAGATATGGAAAGGGAAGAGACCACATCTTAATTACATTAAGATATGGGGTTGTCCAGCCTATGTCAAAAGACAAAATCCGGACAAACTCGAGGCAAGATCAGTCTTATGTAAGTTTGTAGGATATCCCAAAAATTCACAAGGGTATATCTTCTACCACCCCGAGGAACAAAAGGTGTTTGTTTCTCGACATGCCACTTTCTTAGAAAAAAGGTTTTCTTATAAAACAGATTAGTGGCATTGAGGTAGAACTGGAAGAGGTTCCAGCAACACAAACTATAACAGAAGACTTGGTAGAACCAGAGGATTCAGTAGCTCCCGACGAACCTCAGCCTCTCCGCCGATCTGGTAGGGTACCTCGCCCACCTGAGAGATACTACGGTTTTCTCATGGATGGTAGAAGCGAGGATTGCATCATGGAGGATGATGACCCAACTAGCTTCGAGCAGGCCATCACGAGTGGGGACTCAGTGAAATGGCTGGATGCTATGCGGTCCGAGATGGAATCCATGTACACCAACAAAGTATGGACTTTGGACGTTGTTCCTGAAGGGGTAAAACCCATTGGGAGCAAGTGGATCTTCAAGAAGAAACTTGGTGTAGATGGGAAAGTGGAGACTTTCAAAGCTAGACTTGTAGCAAAGGGTTTTCGTCAAAGACCAGGTGTGGACTATGACGAGACCTTTTCTCCAGTGGCTATGCTTAAATCCATCCGGATCTTGCTTGTCATCGCTGCATATCATGATTACGAAATCTGGCAAATGGATGTTAAGACCGCCTTTCTAAATGGTGATTTAGAAGTGTGCGTGTACATGACTCAGCCAGAGGGCTTCGTAGACAGTGGGAGCAGCGGGAAGGCGTGCAAGCTGCTTAAATCTATTTATGGATTAAAGCAAGCATCGCGGAGTTGGAACATCTGCTTTGACGTCGTTATCAAAGAGTTTGATTTCGTCAAAAATCCAGATGAACCTTGTATCTACAAGAAGGTGGCAGAGAGTAAGGTTGTCTTCCTCGTATTGTACGTGGACGACATACTCTTGATAGGAAATGATATTCCTATGCTGCAATCGGTCAAGCTCTTCTTATCACAAAAATTCTCAATGAAAGATCTTGGTGATGCCTCCTGCATATTGGGGATTAGGATCTATAGAGATAGATCCAAAAGGATATTGGGATTGTCCCAATCCAGGTACATTGACACCATACTAAAGAGGTTTAGTATGGAAGAATCCAAGCGTGGGAACTTGCCCACGATCTCTGGAGTCACTCTCTCCAAAGAGATGTCTCCCAAGACTGATTTGGAGAGAGCTCGCATGCAAGGGATACCCTATGCTTCGGCTGTAGGCTCTATCATGTATGCGATGCTATGTACCAGACCCGATGTAGCATACTCACTAAGTGTAGTGAGCAGGTATCAAGCTGATCCTGGAGAGAGTCACTGGACAACTGTGAAGAGCATTCTCAAGTACTTGCGAAGGACTAAAGAGATGCTCTTGGTGTATGGTAACGGAGAACTCCAAGTGGAGTCCTTTACCGATTCGAGCTTCCAGAGTGATAAGGACGACTCTAAGTCGTAGTCGGGATTTGTCTTTACCCTTTACGGAGGGGCGGTTAGCTGGAAGAGTTCCAAGCAGGAAACCGTGGCAGACTCGACGATGGAGGCTGAATACATCACTGCCAACGATGCTGCCAAAGAGGCTGTCTGGATCAAGAAGTTCATTACTGAACTTGGAGTGGTTCCATCCATTGAGCATCCAATACCTTTGTATTGCGATAACAATGGAGCGGTGGCTTTGGCCAAGGAACCCAGGTCCCATCAGCGATCCAGGCATATTCTGAGGCGGTATCACCTGATCCGGGAGATAGTTGATCGCCGGGAGATCGAGGTCAGGAGGGTTGACACAAAGAACAACACGGCGGATCCACTCACGAAGGCCATTCCCCAGATACAGTTTGAGAGACTCTTCGGGATGCTCGGTATGCGATACTACAGCAGCTGGCCCTAGTGCAAGTGGGATTCTTGTTAGTTGTATGTATGCCCTAGAGGCCAGTATTGTACAGATGTTGTATATTATATTGGATGCTTGGACATATATAGAGATGACTTTCTTTCTCGATATGATAGTATGATATCTGGTTACTCTTTATCTTAACATATATACTTGTCTCTTTAAACTGTCTTATGGTTACATGTTGGTAAAGCCCTTAGGATGTGTACTTGACTACCAGGACTATGATGCAGATCATACTAGTGGGGACATGGTAGTCCATAAGTACATCCTTCAAGGTCCCTAGTCGTAGGTGTATCGAGACGGGGCATCGATATACCAGAGTAGACTAGCATAAACGCTTCTCGACCCATGAGATGGGTGATGGATGATCCCATATCCATCGGTGTTTGACATCAGAGATGGTGTACGGGTGCTCAGTGGAGACAGGGTACACTGGACGGACTCGCCGAGAACTCCCAGATGGTATTATACCTCACGTCAGACGGCAGTTCTCAGGTGACACTTGTGCAGGTTAGTCTGTAGACCCGAGATCGTCATAGAGTCTTGTGTGATTCCCACTGTGCTTTGATCTCCACCTTACCACGTCCATGAGGGCGTGCAAAACGGTGGTCTTTGGGTACAGTCCCGAGTCACATGGAGGCAATGAGCGATAGGAGGGGTTTCGTCTTTCCCGGTATTGGGGGTTGATGTTGCGCTGTGCTCGATTGGCCGTAACAGGGAAGTCCCTGGCCAGGGCTGATCAGAGATTTGCTGGTAAGTGTTACCAATAGTTTCTCGACCCGTTATGAGCCTCACATCGGCATGACTTATCGGTTATTGGGGTCTGACGTTTACCACCCCTAGACTTGATATGCGACGTATCAGACGAACAGACCGGACTGTACGGTAAGTGTTACTGGTTGGATTCATAGGAGTGTGAGCGGGCTAGCTCGTCGATCTTCTGATCGCTCAATACCCGGATGGCCGTTACGTTTAGTAGACCGCTTGCGGCTTGTGGGTGCTTGATATGATCATCATCTGCTACCGGCGTATTGACGAGTCTTTAGAGTCCTACACAGAGGTTTCCTGGCTCAAGCGAAACGAAATAGGAGTGCATATGAGATATGTGCAGGACCGAGAATGATGCGTGTATGTGATACCGTATTCCATTCTCGCGATGGATGTATCGATTGGTTATATTCGATATAACCTAGATATCGAATCATGGATTGATGCCGATACATAGGATACTAGTCGGTTATATGCGATATGACCGGATTGTTAAATCAAGTGTTGATTTAATGATTTAATGTATAATTATATATTTGATATATTACTTTGCATCAACTAGTATTGGTTCACTTTATATGGATTTTCTCACTTGATGTGCAAGAAGTATATGTGATATACTTTTGTGCACATATTTGTATCATGTTTGATGATACTTGATCATTTAGTTAAGTGCAAAGAATTAAACCATGGTTATGATAATGGTTAGGGTTTTATGTTATTCATCTATTTATTTATCCTTTCTTTCTTTATTTAATTAGATAAAAGAAAAAGGAAATGGTTTCTTTTTATCATGAAGCTTGTTGAAGCTTCATGAAGCTTTGACTAAAGAGACCATTTGTCTTCTTGCTTAACCCTAACCATTCCCATTTACCATGGTCTATTCTCTACACATAACCTTGGTTAGCGTATGATAAGTATTGATTTATTTTCTTTTTAATTCAACACTTATCATATTCTTTCATCTTCTTCATCATCTTCTTCTTCAAGAAAGTTTGATGCCATCAATGGCAACTTGAGATCTAAAGTGAGAAATCCAATTCTAAAGTGAACCTACCTCCTATTTCTTCACCCTCTACCTCTTGCCAAGTTGTTTTGGGTGTTTTCTTCACAAGTTTCACAAATTTGTGAAGTCGGAGCTTGAACTTGTGATGCCTCGACGTAGATCATCTTCGGCACGAAGCCGACGACCTAGTCCGCCCAATTCTCCGATGAAGCCGACGTTTGAGTTCGGGATTCGAGATGGACAGCGAGAGGATGCCTACGTGGAGCCAAGGAAGTGGGTAACCGGATCTACAAAGGTTGTAGCATCTCTCCTTTAGTTAATATGTTAACTAGATTCGTATTTCGCCTAGAATTCTAGCCGACGATCCGTGTTAGGATTTCTCGGCACTCATAAATTTTGAAATTGGCATGGTTGATGCCTTATGAGACCTCTATAGTGTGGCTAGGAACCTTTCAATTCTCCTCCCTCTCCGAACACTGGCTTCTGAGGCTGGTTGGCGCTAGGCCCGCTCATCCCTTGCTTATTTCGGTTAGCCGAAGTGTTGAAAGATTCAGAATCATCGGAGTTTCCGCCTTTGCGATTATCGTCCTTTCGGTTTCTCCAGGACCTATTGTTATTTTGGGAATCCGAGGAGGACTCCTGTTTTGAGCGCTCCAGCATCTGAACTTTCCTGGTCAGCTCTTGGAATGTTTTGAGACCCGCGGTGCATAGAAACGGGGCCATCCAATTGTTGAGATTTCCGACAAGGAGACTGACATATTGGTCCTGCTCTATCGGCGGTTCACATTTGACGGAGAGATTACGCCATCGGGTTATAAAATCCGTGCTGCTTTCGTCGCTCTTGGGCTTGGTCCTTATGAGCTCGGCAATGGTAATCTTATCGCTGACGCTCATGAACCTCTGCCGAAACAGAGACTCCATTTGGACAAAAGTTGTGACGGAGCCATCCGGTATGCTCGCGTACCAGTCGAAAGCAACATCGGTCAGGCTATTAACGAACTGGCGGAGGAGAAGCGCATCATTGCCCCCAGTATTCCCGCATGAGGCTTTGAAGTGGGCGATGTGCTGATTCGCGTTTCCCGTCCCATCGAATCTTCCGAATTTGGGGATGACATAGCCGCTAGGGAATTCCACTAGATCATACTGAGCAGGATATGGTCTCCCACTACTGCTGACATCTTTTTGCGCTTCGGTTTCGGCTACCAAGGTTTTGACTTTGTCGGTAACCAAATCCATGATTTGATCTTGAGTTAGCGGGCTATTGTCATCGGTAACCAAGACATTTGCCGAGATAGGATGCGACTGACTTTCATGCGGTCCGCCCACCCTTGGATTTGAGGGAATAGGCGTCGGATGCCTTGGGACACCGTTTCCCGGTTCACGAGGAGAGCCCTGCGCTTGATTGGGCGGCTGAGAAGAAAGTTGGGCCGTAAGCTGTAAGACGACGTTTATCAAGTTGTCAATTTTGGAGTAGAGTTTGGCCATCTCCTTGTCTTTGCTTCTGAGCTGTTTTCGGAGCTCTTGAAGAAGTTGCTGCCCCGCATTCTTGGGACGGAAGATTGGCCCATCTTCGCTTTCCGAGCCCGACTCCTCATGAACTGAGGGCTCTCTCTGCCTATCAGCCTCACTGGGAGGATTTTCATCACCCTCCGGAGGACGCTGGTCTTGAGAAGTGACAGCTATATTCACACCCGGTTGGATTTGAGACGTGGTGGCCCCATCCTTGCTCTTGCTGCGAAGGTTGTCGCTGGGACGCGTGCCCACCATGTAGACGGTGTGGATAACACATTCAGCCATCCTTTCATCACCGGCAGCTGGTTTCGCGGAGCGGTCCGGACTTTGGAAGTTCACAAATTCTAACATGGCCGGAGCCCTAGCCCTTTTGTTGGCTCTGTATCTGAGCCTTTTCTCCCTCAGCTTCTCGATTTTGAAGGCTTGGCGGGCATCCGCTATCCGGGAAGCCATCGTGAGTTGATCAGAGGGGAGCTTAGAGAAGACACCCGATCGAGCAGTGGTCAAGGGCACCGCTGGAGCTTGCTTGGGATGCGTTGTAGCTTTGTTGGTGTTGACGGCCTTGCCCCCAGCTGGGGCCATGGAGGGTCGTACGGAAACGGACTTGCGCTTGGGCTGAGGTGCCCTCGCGACCACCACATTTGGTCTCCTGCCTTTCGAGACCGGTTTGTCTGCCACCGGGGCTTGAGGAGCTGGGATGGCGCCAACTGGCATGAAAATAATAGAGTCGAATGGTAGCAGTGGCTGCTCCCATTGTCGCCCGAGACTGGCCTGAAGGACCGTCTTAGAGTCTATCCTCATCGAGTAGGAGACGGGAGCTGAGTTCATCATCGAAGACATCGTCAGAAGGTGATTGCTTGAAAATCTGCATGAAAAAGCATTATTTTTAGTATAAATACAGGTATGTATATTGATTGAGTTCGCATGAACGCTTAACCCGAAATATGGGAGGAGAGATTGGTCCCACCGGGCGTGCCAGAATCTGTAGGGTGTTTTTCATCACCCCATTGAGATGGGAATACGCGCGCGCTTGTCAGGCATACTACAGATTCCCCCTGCATAGGCTAGGCCGGGGTTTAATGATTGTGGGGATCCGAATCTCCGGCAGCCGCGGACTAAGCTGCCGTTAATTACCCCTCGCCTTTGGAGCGAGGGAACCTCCGATTGACGGGTTAAACCGGCCATGCGAACTCAATGTGCATTGTACGTGTGTTGTGTTTTGAAAGGGGAGTTTTGGATATATCGGGAGCCCCGCAGAGTTTTTTTACAGGGGTCCCGCTACCCGGATAGCGGGCTGGGGGTCAAGGGGGCTAGCAGCCCCTTTACGGAGTGCGGGGCAGCGCCCCGTTAGAAATTTTTTTCTAACAGGGACAGTGTTGTAGTGTATGTGTATGTGCACATATGTATGCATATGTATATATATATATATATAAGAAAGAGGAGGAAAAGGCATCCAAAGGATGCGTGGGGCCAGCGCCTTGGACGCTGTGCGCCCAGGTGCTGTACGCTCAGGTGCTAGCGTGCCACGTGTCGGCACGTGGGCGCTCTGCGCTTGAGCGCAGGGCACTGTAGCGCAAGCGCGCCATGTGTCGGCACGTGGGCACTTTGCGCTTTAGCGCCTGATGCTCGAGCGCAAGTGCGCCACGTGTCGGCACGGGGGCGACTTGCGCTTGAGCGCTAGGCGCCTGAGCGCAAGTGCGCCACGTGTCGGCATGGGGGCGACTTGCGCCAGAGCGCTGTGCGCTTGAGCGCAAGCGCGCCACGTGTTGGCACTGGGGCGACTTCCGCTCGAGTGCTTGCGCTTGAGCGCAAGCGCGCCATGTGTCGGCACTGGGCTACGTGTCGGCATGTGGGCGCTTTCCGCTCGAGCGCAGGGCGCTGTTGTGCAAGCGCGCCACGTGTCGGCACGTGGGCGCTTTGCGCTTGAGCGCTGAGCGCTTGAGCGCAAGCGCACCACGTGTCGGTACGTGGGCGCTCTGCGCTTGAGCGCCGGCGAGGAAAAGAGGCTTTTAGCCTAAAAATATTCTCGGAAAAGAAATCAGAGTGGCGTTGGACTCCTAAGTGTGTTTTTAGGGTTAATGGAAGGGGTTCTTCTTCCTCCTCCTCTGTTAGCTGGATCTTGAAGATCAAGAGATGTGAGATCTCAAAATCTCTCCTTTTGGGGATCTAAAAACAGATCCAAGTTCCCCTTTGTGGGTTTCGTGGTGAAAAACTATTTTGTTTTTGAAAAGGAAGAGTAAAACTCTTGATTTAATTCAGAAAGAAGAAGAAGGTTTCAGACCTTCAGAAAAGGGAAAGAGATACAAACCCTATGTTTTTTTTGTGAGAATGAAAAGTGTATGCTTTATTCATCATCATGTTGCCTTATATCGTCTTACATATTTACATATAGCCCCTTAGGCTTTACAAAAATGGCATTTTAGCCATCCCATGGCTCATATGCCATTTCATTTTTGCACATAAGCCACGGGCTTACAAAATATTGGCTTTATGCCTATTTTGTTTACATTCATGCATAAACAATTACATAAAAATTATTTATTACATGATTTTGTTGTTGGCATGGGGAGGCTGGCTGCGGGCTCGACTTGGGCATTGGCCCGCTTGACCTGGGCTTGGGCCCACCTGGCTTGGGGTTGACTTTGATTTTGACTTCGTCAACCGGGGTGTAAATTTTTACCCCAACAAAGATTTCCTCGCTTGAACGAAGTTTGGAGGCGTTTATAAAGCAATCGACTCAATCCAACGCCAACATCCAGTCTTCCATTCAGTCTTTGGTGCAACACACTGCTTCACACGGGAAAAGCATCAAAATCATCGAAGCCCAAATTGCACAACTGAATGAGGCTTTAAGTGAGCGAGAGAAGGGGAAACTTCCATCTCAACCACTCCTAAATCCTGGTCACCCACATAACGCACATGTTTCTCTTGAACAATAAAAGCATAATGTGAGTGTCGTAACTATGTTGAGATCTGGAAGGATACTGCATAACAACGTAGGCACAGATGATTAAACCCCGGCCGCCGCTTCTTCTTCTTCTCCTCCTTCTCTGTCGTCTTCTGTGCCTATTCTCCATTCTTCAAAAGGCTCTTCTTCTTCTAATAATCCGAACGGACCCACATCTCACTCCACGAAAACTCCTTCTATGGGATCCATTCCAACTCCACAATCTCCTCCATAAATATTGGACTCAACCAATTTTAAAAAACGTTCCATTTCCAAACCGGTTGAGGCCCAATAAACAAAATTCATAAATGGAGAAGATTCTGGAGTTGTTTAAACAGGTTAACATTAACATTCCCCTTTTAGATGCAATCCAAGAAGTTCCTTCCTACGCAAAAATCTTGAAGGACTTATGCACTAAAAAGAGGAAATCTCAGGTACCCAAGAAAGTTTTCTTAGCTAGTGTCGTGAGTGATGCTCTTACTCAAGATTTACCTCAAAAACGAAAGGACCCTGGTTGTCCTACAATTTCAATAACCATTGGGGATAAGAACATCAACCGTGCACTTTTGGATCTTGGTGCCAGTGTTAACCTACTTCCGTACTCTGTATACGAGCAACTAGATGTAGGAGAGTTGAAACCCACACACTGTACTCTCCAAATGGCCGATCGATCTATCACCCATCCTAGGGGTGAGCTAGAGGATTTGTTAATCAAAATAGGGGACTTCATATTCCCCGTTGACTTCATTGTTTTAGACACACAACCTGTAGCTAACTCCCGGACTTAAATTCTGGTGATACTTGGTCATCCATTCCCAGCGACCTCAAATGCTGTGATCAATTGTCGAAATGGTTGGATGGACCTATCTTTTGGAAATATGACAATTGAACTCAACATTTTTAGGTTGGGGAATCAGCCCTCCGAACCTAATGCTCATATACTAGATGTTTGTTCGATCCAGGAGATCACCCAGGAGGACTGTGAACTCGAGAAATTTATGTTCGATCACAGTAATCTTGATGCCATTAGTGCGTTCCTCCTTGAATCTGAAACTGCGCCCGACAGTGATTATGAGTGTTTCACTTTATTAAACGATCATGACTTTTCGCCACCCGAGTTTGAATCCTTTGAATTTTCGGATGAGTTAACTGAACCATCCAACTCGGTCGCTTACACTCATTTTGAGCCTCTGCTGGAATCCTTCGAGTTCAAGACATTTTCGCCAATCCTGCTATCAATCGTTTCACCTCCAACGCTCGAACTTAAGCCGTTGCCATCTCACCTTAAATATGTTTACTTAGGTGAGAGCGAGACCCTCCCTGTCATCATTTCGGCTTCTCTAGCTCTAGAGCAGGAGAAAGCCCTTCTGATGGTCTTGCAAAGCAACCGGCAAGTTTTTGGCTGGACTATGGCGGACATCAAGGGGATTAGTCCCTTGATCGTTGAACATCACATTCATATGAAGGATGATACCAAACCAGCCAGGGATCCACAAAGGCGACTCAATCCAGTCATGAAGGTGTTAGTTATATGTATGCCCTAGAGGCCATTACTATACATAGGATGTATATTGTAGTGGATGCTTGGATATATATAGGGAGGACTTTCTTGCTCGACATGATAGTATGCTATCTGGTTGCTCTTTACCTTAACATGTACACTGATTGTCTCTCTGTTACATGTTGGTAAAGCCCTTAGGATGTGTACTTGACTACCTGGACTATGATGCGGATCATACTAGTGGGGACACGGTTGTCCATAAGTACATCCTTTAAGGTCCCTAGTCGTGGGTGTATCAAGACGGGGCATCGATATACCAGAGTAGACTAGCGTATACCTTCTCGACCCATACAGATGGGCGATGGATGATCCCATATCCATTGGTGTTTGACATCAGAGATGATATACGGGTGCTCAGTGGAGACTGGGTACACTGGACGGACTCGCCGAGAACTCCTAGATGGTATTATACCTTACGTCAGATGGCAGTTCTCTGGTGACACTGGTACAGGTTAGTCTGTAGACCCGAGATCGTCATAGAGTCTTGTGTGATTCCCACTGTGCTTTGATTTCCACTTTACCACGTCCAAGAGGGCGTGCAAAACGGTGGGTTTTGGGTACAGTCCTGAATCACATAGAGGCAATGAGCGATAGGAGGGGATTCGTCTCTCCCGGTATAGGGAGTTGATGTTGCGCTGTGTTCGATTGGCTATAACCGGAAATCCCTGGCCAGGGTTGCTGAGATTTACTGGTAAGTGTTATCAGTAGTTTCTCGAACTGTTATAGACCTCATATCGACACGACTTATCGAGCTACTGGGGTCTGACGTTTACCACTCCTAGGCGAGATACGCGACATATCAGACGATCAGACCGGACTGTACGGTAAGTGTTGCTGGTTGGATTCACAGGAGTGCGAGCGGGCTTGCTTGTTGATCTTCTGATCGCTCAATAGCCGGGTGGCCGTTACGTTAAGAAGACCGCTTGCGGCTTGTGGGTGTTTGATATGATCATTACCTACTGCCGGCGTATTGACGAGTCTTTAGAGTCCTACACAGAGGTTTCCTGGCTCAACCGAAACGAAATAGGAGCACATATGAGATATGTGCGGGACCGAGAATAATTCCAGTATGTGATACTGTATTCTATTTTCGCGATTTGTATCATCGGCAGGTTATATGTGATATAGCCGGGTTACCGAATCAAGTGTTGATTCGATACATTGATACACTTTATATTAGTCGGTTATATGCAGTATGACCGGATCATTAAATCAAGTGTTGATTTAATGATTTAATGTATAATTATATATTTGATATATTACTTTATATTAACTAGTATTGGTTCACTTAAGATGATTTTCTCACTTGATGTGCACATTGTATATATGTGATATATTTTTTTGTGCACTTGATTGTATCATGTTTCATGATACATGCAAACTTGGGTGTATGTTTGACTTAAACCATGTTTAGTAAATGGTTAGGGTTTCTTTTGACTTATTTATTTATTCATTTATTTTTGGCAAAAAAAGAAATTGTGGCTTTCTTTGTAGTTATGCTTGAAGCTTCATGAAGCTTTTCTAGCATCCTTGAAAAGTCTACCATTTTTGTTTTGTCCTTAACCCTAACCCTTTAACTAAACCCTAGTTTATTCTCTACATGAGTAAACTTCACCCATGGTTGCATTATGATAAGTATTCACTTGAATTATTATTTTGAGAATAATTGTTTTTCCATTCTCTTCTTCTTCTTCTTCATGAAGAAAAAGAAAACCATTCTTGAAAATTCTTAAATGATGAAATCAAGTGAGAAATCCAAATCCAAAGTGAACCCACTTCTTATTTCTTCATCCTCTACCCCTTGCCATATTGTATTGGGTGTTTTCTTCACAAGTTTCATGACTTAGTGAAGGTGGAGCTTGAGTTTGAGTTGCCTCGACGTTGATCATCTTCGGCATCGAAGTCAACGACCTAGCCCGATCATTTCTCCGACGAAACCATCGCTAGGGTCCGGGATCGTGGTGATCGCAGTGAAGGGACGTCAACACGGAGCTTAGGAAGTGGAGGACCGGATCTACAAAGGTTGTATTTTCGTTCACTCTTAGATAAGTTGTTAACTAGTTGCATGTTTCGCCTTAAACTCTAGTCAACGATCGCATTAGGGTTTCTCGGCACCGGAAATTTTTGAATTTGGCATGGTTGATACCTTGTGGAACCTCCTTAGAGTGCCTAGGAACCCTACAGTGGTATCAGAGCCTAGCTAGAGCCTTAGGCGATGCATAGACGATGTTAGAAGTCCGATCGAAACACGTAACCCTAATCCGACCCCTTCTCTGTACAATTTTTGAAATCTGGGATTTTTCTATATTAAAAATATGCAGAAAAATAAGCAGGAAATTATAAGAATAACTGTGCAAAACGACACTGTTTGGAGCTCAAACCGCCGCGGAACCGCGGCACGAGCCTGGCTCGTGCGGCGGTTCCGCCGCCCTTTTGTGACGTCACTCTCTAAAATTTGCACAGTAATGTTTATATTGGAATCCTGTGTTTTCTGGGTAATTTTAATCTTCACTCAAGAGTTGAGTAATCTGGGGTTTTTTGAGGATTCGATAATTCGATCGGAAACTTTAACTGCGTCTATGTGATTTTCCGGATAATTTTTGAATATGTTAAAAAGTTCGACCGGATAAAAATACCCAATTTTTCCCCTGCCGGGAAATTTCCAAGTGTTGGATTTTTCCGTGGTTTAAAGACGTTCTAAGTAGTGCAAGTAACGCGATGGTCCCTCTAGAAGACAACAAACCTTAACTCGATTATGTGACCGTCTTGAACTGCCCTTTGAACCTTTGGGTTTGGGGCAGTACGGCGTGCCACATGTGAGGCGTTGGCTTGACCCTTCTACGGCTGGACCGTCGCTACTGTGGCATGAAGTGAATGTTCTTAAACCTATTTCATGTGTTGAGATGTTTCGGGAAAACTTGGGTGTTTGATTGTTCGATCGGAAAGTTTAACATTTTCTATTTTATCTGGAATGTGATACAATATTTGGAATCCACATGTAGTTATGAGATAACTGATTTGAATGTTATAAACATAGCAGTTTAGTCTCACTTGATTGGTTGCCACAGAATTTTGATGTGATCAAAAGTCCGTCGCAATCACGTAGCGTACACGGATACTCGCCGGTAAAACTTAATAGATAGCCACGCCCCATAGCCCCGACCAAGTGACTGTAGGAGAACCCCGTCGCCGAAAGCATCCGTTCGGGTGCTCGCGGCAGCGGTGTTCCGCCTTGGTGCACTTCGTCGACGGTATCGAGGGTGCGGCTGCCTACTAAAGTTTGCGACGAGCATTCGATCAGAATATCGGGAATCTTGTTGAATTGCCCGACTTGATATTGAAAAGAGTTTTCGATAATGAGACTAAAATGCGGGGTTTATAATTGTTAGGCATGCGATGTCTAAGTAATTCATTTGATTAGGCATGCGATGTCTAAGGAGATTGCGGATTCTAACTGTTGTAGTTTTATACTTTCTTTTCTGCGACCGTAAGTGTAATATGTGATATCGCCGGTTTCGTTGCTATATGTCAACGACAATTGGGATACGCATGATTGATGACATGTGATGTTATGTGTTGCTGGATATGTTATATTAGATCGTCGTGTTTGAATAGCCGGGGTTTTTTATGTGAGATGAGTGTTTTTCATTTTCATTCATGTAAAAAACTTGTATGTAATATTCTTTTATTGGGGCAATTCCAGGTTGTGGAAGATGTCACCATTTGTATATTATTTACTTTTCTGCACTAGGATAGACCCAAGGAAGAGGGCACAAGTAACCGGGTTCTGGAGTCCAGTGGGAGACCAACTCGAGGAGTCGAGTCCGGGTCTCCTAACTCTAGAATTGGTAGGGTTGCTTGCCGCTCTCGTAGGGGTCTAGGGGTGTGGGTTTGGCTATTCATCGCGACCGTGGAATCCATGTTTTATACTGGCTCGTATTAAAAACACGGACGTCCTAGTATATCCAATATTTCATATGATTCTTCTGCTGCGATATCTGTGATGTGATCATTTGATGTTCTGTGATAAATACTGTATATAGTATATATGATATATTATATAGACGTTACTTATGTTTTACACCCACGCTAGCCCTGCCCCACTTTGCCGTTAGTTACCTAACCTAACGGTGCACGAGGGGACATCGAGGCGAATGCGGATGGCATAAGTGTACGTCGTATTTATCTGTAATGTTTAGGTGACTTAAATGATGGGACTTCATTAATGTGATTAATGAAATAAAAGAAACCTAAGATGTTGTGGAATCGAATTTTCAAAAACAGGTAGCTACAGTTCTTGCTTTGCATCGAGGTGTTCCTTATAGAACATCCTGCACCTTATTCGATAAGGAAAGGACCGAGATCCCTTCACCGGGAGTGACTCCTTTAGCAATAACTGGCAGATGCTACAACTCTCGGTTTGTCTTTTAATTGCTTCTATAGTTTCTGCTTTGCACAGTGATATATATGATATATCCCGCACCTCATTCGATGAGGAAAGGGCCGACGATCCCTTCACCGGGAGTGGCCCCTTTAGCAAAACTAGAAAAGCCTCAAAAACACTCCATTTTAAAATTATTTGATTCTACAACGATATCAAGTTCATTACGCAATAGGTTTTCAGAAAAACCTGTCGTAACCCTCCGTCATTTCAGATAAGTACTAGTTAGTATTCGTGCTGCGGTTGTTTGGCCTCCGTCAAGGCGTAGTGTACGGTAGCTAACTAGTGCTTATCTGCTAGCATATGATGCGATTGGATTAGGGTATTCGTACGGCGTTGTTTGGCCTCTGTCAAGGGTCGTGCGGATGGGTTTTATTCAATCAGGAAATGACGGGTTGAACTTGACTAGCGGACTATGTGATGTTTGGCCTCCGTCAAGGTCATAGGACGCTAGGGGCAAAATATTATCGGGAATTTCAAGTGTTGAAATTTGCAATGAGATTGCATACCTTCTATGAGATAGTTGGATCCCGATACCCGCTGTGAGTAATTGTTACTCCTGGGAGAGTTTTACACATTACAATTAGCCGATCAAGTAGGTGTCTAGAAAGGTGTCAACGGGGTTACGCCTCTGGGAAAATGAGGTTTACATTAATTAGGTCCGTGCGAAAGCACGGGGGACCTCCCTCAAAGTACCGACACTAGCCAGGATGAAAGATTGGCGAAGTTGTAGGGTGTAATTAATCCCGGCTAGTCTTTCCTTTTATGGTTTGAAGGAAGATTTGATAAAAACAGTGGGAGCCATCCTGATTAGATAAAATAATAACCAATCTGATCTTGCTAGAGCGCACGATGAGTGTTTTCTTCTCTCTCTCTCTCCAGGTAGCGACCATATCACGCCTTAATCAAGATAATAAAACGGATATATTGACCGAACCCGCTTGTTATACTGAGCTGGGGAACGTTGGTCCCGCTCCAACTTATAATCGTTATAAGACAGAGCAGGAAATTGGGAAATACCAGAATTCCCGTGCCGCCCAAACGAAGAAAGTGCATGTTGATGGATCATCTTCGGGTGTTTTCGTTACACAGAACTGTTTCTCAATGTCCTTTACGTCCTGGGTATATGATACCGGATCAGGATCCCACATATGTAATATATTACATGGGCTACAGAAAGGTAGAGAACTGAGAACGGATGATAAGTTTCATGAGGCAGAAAATGGTGCAAGTGTTGCAGCTAGGTCTGTTGGTCACTGTCACCCTGTATTACCTGAATACATTGATTCTGAACAAATGTTATTAGATACTGAACCTAATATACAAAATCATATCAGTCTCTTTATTAGTAAAGAAACGATAAAATTTTGTATTGCTGGATAATGTTTTGAACATTTCCAAAATCAGAAGTTGATCGGTTCAGGCACGTTATCTAAAAGCATTGATGTTCTAAATCAAACTACAGTTCTTAGTATACGGAACACACACGAGAGGAAGAGTTCAAAAATGAACGGATCCTTCTTGAGGTATTGTAGACTAGGTCAGATCAATGTGACCCGACTAGCTAAAGTTATATTTAGATGCATATGTAAATCAGTTTGAATTTACATCTTATGAAACTTACCAGTCATGCCACAAAGATAAGGTGACCATAGATCTGTTTACTGGAAACAGAGAAAGAGTTAGTGAACTCTTGGGATTGATACATGTTGATGTATGTAGGTCCCCTGTCTACACATGCTAAGACCGGTTCTTTGTATTTCATTACATTCTCTGATAATCTCTCAAGATTCAGACATATGTTCCTGTTGAAACACAAGTCCGAACCGTTTCAGATATTCACAGAATATAAGTTAGAAGTAGCGAACCAAAATACGGGTATAAGTATTATGTCCTATGATGAGATCAGGGAGGAGAATACTTGTGCATGGAATTCCTGGAATATTCTAAAGGAGAATGAGATTCTCTCTCAGCATTACTCCTCCGAATACACCACAGCACAACGTTGTATCGGGGCGGAGCAATCACACCCTATATGATATGGTGCGCTCTATGATGAGTACTACTGAGTTACCTATTTCCTTTTGGGAGTTTTGCACTTATGAAGTAGCATACCTATTGAATAGGGTTCCGATCAAATCAGTTGCCTACCACTTCATATGTGATATGGTAAGGGAAGAGCCCATCTCTTAAGTCAGTTAAGATTTGGGGTTGTCCGGCCTATGTCTAAAAGCAAAATCCGGACAAGCTCGAGGCAAGGTCTGTTATGTAGAACTGAAAATGTTCCAGCTATACAAACTACAGCTGATTATTTGGTAGAACCGAAGGATTCAATAGTTTCCAACGAACCTCAGCCTCTCCACCGATCTAGTAGGGTTCCTCACCCACCTGAGAGATACTTCGGTTTCTCTATGACAGTGGGAGCGAGGATTGCATCATGAGATGATGACCCAACTAGTTTCGAGCTGGCCATCAGGAGTGGGACTCTGTAAGAATGGCTGGATGCTTATCGATATGAGATGGAATCCTTATACACCAACAAAGTATGGACTTTGGTTGCTATATCTGAAGGGTTAAATCCCCATCAGGAGCAAGTATATCTTGAGAAGATTACTTGGTGTAGATGGAAAAGTTGAGACTTTCAAAGCTAGACTTAAAGGTTTTCGTCATCGACCAGGCGTGGATAATGATGAAACCTTTTTCCAGTGGCTATGCTTAAGTCCATCCAGATCCTACTTGCCACGGCTACATACCATGACTACGATATCTGGCGGTTGGGTGCCATGACTGCTTTTCTAAATGATGTTTTAGAAGAGTGCGTCTATAAGTACACAGCCAGAGGGCCTCGTAGACAGTGGGAGCAGCGGAAACGTGTGCAAGATGTTTTATGTGATGAAGCAGGCATCACGGAGTTGGAACATCTGTTTTGATGAGTTAGTCAAACAGTTTGACATCATCAAAATGGTAGATGAACCTTGTATATACAAAAAGGTAGTAGGGAGTATGGTAGTGATCCTCGTAGAGTACGTGGATGACATACTCTTGATAGGGAAGGAGTTTCCTATGCTACGCTCGGTCAATCTCCGCTTATCACAATGATTCTCTATATAGGATCAAAGTGATACTACTAAATCCTGGGTTTTGGATCTATGGGATAGATCTAATTGGATATTAGGATACTCAGTAGTTGTAGTGAGATGGTATCAATTGGTCCTAGGGAGAATCACTGGAAGGGTTCCAGGGTGATAAGGACGACTGAAAGTCAGTCACATGCATTGTCTTTACCCTCAGTAAAGGGACGGTATGTTGAAAGAGTTCCAAGCTAGATACCGTGGCATACTAGACGATAAAGGCTGGATACATCGCTACTTAAGATGCTACCAAAGAGGCATTCTGGATGTATATAAGTTCATGAGATGAACTTCGTTCCTCCCATTGTGTGACAATGGAGTTGTGGCTTATGCCAAGGAACGACCGTCCCATCAGTGATCCAGACATATTCTGAGGCAGCATCACCAGATCATGGAGATAGTTGATCTCCAGGGTGATCAAGGTTAGGAGAGTAGACTCAGAGGACAACACGGCAGATCCACTCACAAAGGCCTTTTCCCAGAGAGAGACTTTTATGGGATGGTTAAGTATGAGATACTACAACCACTGCTATCAGATGGCCCTAGTGCAAATGGGAGATTGTTAGTTATATGTAAGCCCTAGAAGCCATTACTATACATAGGATGTATATTGTAGTGGATGCTTGGACATATATAGGGAGGACATTCTTGCTCGACATGATAGTATGCTATCTGGTTGCTCTTTACCTTAACGTGTATACTGATTGTCTCTCTGTTACATGTTGGTAAAGCCCTTAGGATGTGTACTTGACTACCTGGACTATGATGCAGATCATACTAGTGGGGACATGGTAGTCCATAAGTACATCCTTCAAGCTCCCTAGTCGTGGGTGTATCGAGACGGGGCATCGATATACCAGAGTAGACTAGCGTATACCATCTCGACCCATACAGATGGGCGATGGATGATCCCATATCCATTGGTGTTTGACATCAGAGATGATATAGGGTGCTCAGTGGAGACTGGGTACACTAGACGGACTCGCCGAGAACTCCCAGATGGTATTATACCTTACGTCAGATGGCAGTTCTCTGGGGACACTGGTACAGGTTAGTCTGTAGACCCGAGATCGTCATAGAGTCTTGTGTGATTCCCACTGTGCTTTGATTTTCACCTTACCACGTCCAAGAGGGCATGCAAAACGGTGGTTTTTGGGTACAGTCCCAAATCACATGGAGGCAATGAGCGATAGGAGGGGATTCGTCTCTCCCGGTATATGGAGTTGATGTTGCGCTGTGTTCGATTGGCTATAACCGGAAATCCCTGTCCTAGGTTGCTGAGATTTACTGGTAAGTGTTATCAGTAGTTTCTTGAACTGTTATAGACCTCTAATCGACACGACTTATCGAGCTACTGGGGTCTGACGTTTACCACCCCTACGCGAGATACGCGACATATCAGACGATCAGACCGGACTGTACGGTAAGTGTTGCTGGTTGGATTCACAGGAGTGTGAGCGGGATTGCTCGTTGATCTTCTGATCGCTCAATACCTGGGTGGCCGTTACGTTTAGCAGACCACTTGCGGCTTGCGGGTGTTTGATATGATCATCACCTACTGCCGGTGTATTGACGAGTCTTTAGAGTCCTACACAGAGGTTTCCTGGCTCAAGCGAAACGAAATAGGAGCGCATATGAGATATGTGCGGGACCGAGAATAATTCCAGTATGTGATACTGTATTCTATTCTCGCGATTTGTATCATCGGCTGGTTATATGTGATATAACCGGGTTACCGAATCAAGTGTTGATTCGATACATTGATACACTTTATATTCGTCGGTTATATGCAGTATGACCGGATCATTAAATCAAGTGTTGATTTAATGATTTAATGTATAATTATATATTTGATATATTACATTACATTAACTAGTATTGGTTCACTTAAGATGATTTTCTCACTTGATGTGCACATTGTATATGTGTGATATATTTTTTTGTGCACTTGATTGTATCATGTTTCATGATACATGCAAACTTGGGTGTATGTTTGACTTAAACCATGTTTAGTAAATGGTTAGGGTTTCTTTTGACTTATTTATTTATTCATTCATTTATGGCAAAAAAAGAAATGGTGGCTTTCTTTGTAGTTATGCTTGAAGCTTCATGAAGCTTTTCTAGCATCCTTGAAAAGTCTACCATTTTTGTTTTGTCCTTAACCCTAACCCTTTAACTAAACCCTAGTTTATTCTCTACATGAGTAAACTTCACCCATGGTTGCATTATGATAAGTATTCCCTTGAATTATTATTTTGAGAATAATTGTTTTTCCATTCTCTTCTTCTTCTTCTTCATGAAGAAAAAGAAAACCATTCTTGAAAATTCTTAAGTGATGAAATCAAGTGAGAAATCCAAATCCAAAGTGAACCCACTTCCTATTTCTTCATCCTCTACCCCTTGCCATGTTGTATTAGGTATTTTCTTCACAAGTTTCATGACTTAGTGAAGGTGGAGCTTGAGTTTGAGTTGCCTCGACGTAGATCATCTTCGGCATCGAAGTCAACGACCTAGCCCGATCATTTCTCCGACGAAACCATCGCTAGGGTCCGGGATCGTGGTGATCGCAGCGAAGGAACGTCAACACGGAGCTTAGGAAGTGGAGGACCGGATCTACAAAGATTGTATTTTCGTTCACTCTTAGTTAAGTTGTTAACTAGTTGCATGTTTCGCCTTAAACTCTAGTCAACGATCGCATTAGGGTTTCTCGGCACCGGAAATTTTTGAATTTGGCATGGTTGATGCCTCGTGGAACCTCCTTAGAGTGCCTAGGAACCCTACAGAAGGAGGCTGTGAAAAAAGAGATCGTAAAATGTCTTGATAGTAGTATCATTTACCCTATCTCTGATAGCTAATGGGTTAACCCCATTCACGTTGTCCCCAAGAAGTCGGGCATAACGGTCATAACCAATGAGGCGAACGAGTTAATTCCTACTCGCACCCAAACTGGGCGTCGAGTATGCATCGATTATAGAAAACTCAACGCCGCGACGCGGAAAGACCACTTTCCGCTACCTTTCATTGACTAGATGATTGAATGATTGGATGGGCATGAATACTACTGCTTTTTGGATGGCTACTCCGGCTATAACCAGATTCCCATCGCCGAAAAAGACCAGGACAAGACCACATTCACCTGTCCTTTCGGCACGTTCGCATATCGTCGCATGCCCTTTGGGGTATGCAATGCGCCCGTTACCTTCCAGCGGTGTATGATGGGAATTTTCTCAGACATGGTGGAAAAATTCTTCGAGGTCTCCGTGGATGATTTCTCCATTTTCGGCGATACCTTTGATGAGTGTTTGCTGCATCTCGATGCAGTCCTTATCCGGTATAAGGATAAGAACCTCACTTTAAACTGGGAGAAGTGCCACTTCATGGTACGAGTGGGTATTGTCCTAGGACATATCATCTCGCAAAATGGCATTGAGGTAGATAGAGTAAAGATTGAAGTCATTTCCAATCTCCCTCTCCTCCTAAGCGTCCGAGATATCCGAGCATTCCTTGGCCATGCCGGTTTCTATAGACGGTTCATCAAGGACTTTAGCAAGATTGCTAGGCCCTTGACTCTTTTGCTGGCCAAGGACACCACATTCGATTTCGACTCGAGCTATATGAATGCGTTCGAGTCATTAAAAAACTCACTTACTTCTGCTCCCGTTCTTTCTTCTCCTGACTGGACATATCCATTTGAGATTATGTGTGATGCATCTGATTTTGCCATCGGTGATGTCCTTGGACAGAACATCAATAAGATGCCGCATGCAATTTATTATGCTAGCCGAACCTTGAACGATGCACAACTGAATTACACAATAACCGAGAAGGAATTCTTAGCTGTTGTGTTTGCCTTAGAAAAGTTCAGGCCTTACTTGATCGGCTCTCCAGTCATCGTATACACGGACCATTCTGCTCTTCGCCATCTTTTTGAGAAGAAGGACGCAAAATCTCGGCTAATACGTTGGATCCTCTTACTTTAAGTGTTTGACCTTGTCATCAAAGACAAAAGAGGATGCGAAAACGTAGTCGCCGACCATCTTTCACGCCTCCCTTCTTCGCCGACGCTTCAAATTCCGATATATGACGTTTTTCCGGATGAACAGCTCTTGACAGTATCATGCAAACCTTGGTTCGCAGATATTGTTAACTATTTGTCCATAGGACTACTACCGAATGAATGGTCAAATCAGGACAGACTCCGATTTTTATCCCAGGTAAAACACTTTTACTGGGACGAACCTTATCTCTTCAAGTATTGTCCTAACCAGATTATTCGTCGGTGTGTCCTTGACAATGAATTCAAGAGCGTGCTGTCTTTTTGCCACGATCAAGCATATGGTGGGCATTTTTGCGCCAGAAAGACAGCCGAGAAGGTCTTGCATTATGGCTTCTACTGGCCACAACTCTTCAAAGACGCACATGATTACTGCAAAACTTGATCCCGGTGCCAACAATTGGGCCGGATATCTAAGTGAAACGATATGCCGCTCCAACCAATCTTGGTTGTGGAGATTTTCGATGTTTGGGGGATTGATTTTATGGGGAAGTTTCCCAATTCTTTTGGGAACTTTTATATTCTTCTCTCTATTGATTATGTTTCTAAGTAGGTCGAGACTGTGCCCAGCCGGACTAATGACAACAGGATTTCTTAAGGAAAACATCTTTTCCCGGTTTGGACACCCCCGAGCGATCATTAGTGACAATGGAACACATTTCTGTAATAGGACTTTCGAGTCCTTGATGCGGAAATATTCCATTAATCATAAGCTATCAACGCCCTACCACCCCCAAACATGCGGGCAAGCCGAGGTTTCAAATCGTCAAATCAAACAAATTTTGGAGAAAACGGTTTCCAAGAACCGTAAGGATTGGTCTTTAAAACTTACTAATGCCCTTTGGGCATTTCGAACTGCTTATAAGACTAATCTTGGCATGTCTCCTTATCGGCTTGTTTACGGAAAGGCTTGCCACCTTCTAGTGGAAATTGAGCATCGTGCAGTTTGGGCGATAAAGGAGCTGAATTTATCTCTTGATAATGCGGGTATCCATCGGAAGCTGCAGTTAAATGAATTGAACGAGCTTCGGGATGAAGCTTACGAAAACGCGGTTGTCGTAAAAAACCGAACAAAGATGTTTCACGATAAACACCTTATACGCAAAACATTCACACCTGGTCAACAGGTATTGCTTTACGACAACCGGTTACATTTCCATCCCGGCAAGCTCAGATCTCGCTGGAAAGGGCCATTTTTTGTATGGACTGTATATCCGCAGGATGCGGTGGATTTAGAAAACCAGAGGACGATTCATTATTTAAAATGAACGAACACATGTTAAAACCGTTCCTCCAGCGGACCCATCGGAGGAGCTCCTGATGTTGCAGGAGCCTGTTGACATTGACTGATCTTCCTCCATCTATCCCAAATTTCAGTTATCCAGCCATAAACAGTGGAAACACTGTTTCAAATAAGTTTGGGGGTATGTATATACAATTTTCACACTTGTAACTAATTATAGAATAAAATTTTAAAAAATAGATAAAAAATTTTGAAATTTTCAGGGGTATTTTTGTAAATATTCAGAACCATAAATAAAATAAATATTTTCTTGTAATTCCTCTTTTTAGAGGGACTTTTGTATAAATCACCAATACCCCTATATAAACAACCCGACCCCTCTTTTGCATTTACAAAATCCTAAAATTACCCCTCACAGAAACCCTAGCCGCCTCTTCTGAAATCGCAGCGAGATCGCCTTGCGCCGCCGCCCCACCGCTGCCGAAGCCCTCCTTCTGCCGCGCTTCCGCCACTCTTCTGCTGCTTCTCCCTCTGAAATTTTCAGAGGAGGTTCAATCTTCTCTGCTCTGCTCTGTTAAATTTTTATCTTTCTGCAATTTTATTTCGATAGTACCTACACTGCAATTTGAAAAGGACTTTTCCTAAATGTTCGCACACACTGTTTACGGTAGTTTTTTCGGTGATAAGATCCGAAGGCGCGGATGGAACTTTCTCTTATTTAACCATCCGAATTCATTCGCGCTTCGGGATCTTGTCACCCATTTTTATGAATGTATGGAAGAGGGTTGTCTTGCACAACACGGGTACATTAGGTTAATGTGGAGAGATAGGGAAATTTTAATTGATAGGGATTTCATTCATGAAGTCACCTTAATACCAAGACTCCCTATTCACGACCAACCCCTCCGTTTTGAAGACTACCTACCCTTAATGGGTAATGATTGTTCTAGAGAGCCACGAAAAGGCATCCAAGCTCGAACACTTTTTGCGAATGTCTTAACTGTGTGACGTTGGGCACAAAATAATATTTTTGGAAGTTCACACAACACAACTTTTTTCACACTATCCCTACATATAGTGCACACACTAATGACTCGAAACCCAAGCTACGATATGTGCACTTTGTTGCTTCACTCAATTGGCGTCGGGAAACGGGCGGCCAATTATCCATACCTTATGTTGGTGACACAACTGTGTCGCAATTTCCTCCCTGTTGAGAAATTTGAATTTTATATGCATAGTGGGATTCCAATTCGACCCCTTCTTGAGGGTGTCTCTACATCCTACACACGATTACATGATTTATGGTCGCGCACCGAGCCAACCGAGGACGTGATGGCTAAGACCCCTAACTCGAGCTCGACCGCGAGCGATGAAGAGCTTACCCCTGCTGCGTAAGCGCGCTTGCTTAGAAGATCCCATAGAGAGTAGAAAGAGTGATAGGGATGCTGACTAATTTTGATCAGCGAATAACGAGCTTGGAACAGGGCATGAACACCCTATTGGAAAGAGAGGAACGCTCCCGATCACGATCGAGGGGACGAGGAAAGGCTGGGACTAGTGAGGCCGCATCTGGTAGACGCCGCAGGGAGCTGTTAGGACACTGCTATTGATAAGTTTGGGAGTGGGGGTTGTTTGTAAATAGTTATCTTTGCATTGCATTTGCACGTTTTTTTTATTTTTGTAAATATTTATTTTTCTTTGCATATTTAATTTTGCATTGCATTATAAAAAAATGAAAAATCAAAATTTTATAAAAAATTGAAAAACTTTAAAAAATTAAAAAAAATAAAAAATAAATATAAAAATTGAAAATTTCAATTTTGGCCATATTTGACTTAAGTTCAACATGACGGTTGACTAGTTAGGAAAAACTAGATCCTAAAGTTAGTAAATTAAAAACCCTAAAAATAACCTTTCTTAAAGTTTAACGGTAGAAAATATACGTCCTTGTAGTTTATTTAGAAATAGGCAAATTTTGAGTTCAGTTCTTGGGCAAAGTCAAAATAAGGGAAGAGTATTGAAAGCTTTATTTGAAATGTAAGTCTGAAAAATAATTCTAAACCTAAAGTCCAAATTCTGAAAATAGATACCATACTCTACGCACTTACACACATCTTGAAACTTGGAATAGTAGAGGATACCTTGAAATGCTCTTGTCTAAAAGCCTTAGTATAAAGGAAAATAAAATAAATTATATGTGGTGATGAAAAAGAAAAAAATGAACACTGGTTTTGTAATTGCTTAAGGCAGCATAAAAGAAAATATATAGCAAGGGTGCTTCATCACCTAGTGCCTTAAACCAACTGGTCTGAGAGTCGACACTGCTAAGCCTTAGGTGTTGCAAGACGAGGAATCACGCCTAAATGCGCAAGCACATTTTGTAATCGGTCGTTTAGTACCTCAAAACGTATTAACGGTCGCATGAAGGACGTGTGAGCAATTTCATCTAAAAAATTCACCTACTAAAAAGTGCTTTGGCTGATGGACAGGAGTATGATAGTTTGAATTGAATTTCCAAGTGTAGGGGTGATAATTACACACAAGTAAGGGTTTATAATTTGAGTTTGGAGGAAAGCTAAGAATGAAAAATATGACTTATACCTTCAGTAGAGATGATAAAAATTCCTGAGTTAAGACTACGCCTTAGAAGGAAAACTCAAGATATGCTGAAAGCTTATAAACTGGCAAAACGTATATGATCTTAAGTTAAATGAATAGAAAGTGTGAAAAATACGGGTTGATAATTTCTAAATTAAAGATGATAGATTTTCTTGCTAGAATACTGAATTGAAGAATTAGAGTCAACGGCCAAATTGATCGGATTTTGTGGGTAGTATCCGCTGAAAACCCTCAGGAGACAACACTTCTCCTACTAGGGAAACCTAGAGATTTAACGGCTTGTTGCACGAGCTCAGTGCAATCGCGTTCCCTGCGAAAGCAAGGTTAGGATTTTTTGAGAATAAAATTGGCATTGCTCGGAACGAGCAAAAGATAAGTTTGGGGGTATTTGTTCATATCAGATTTTTGCATTGTTATATCGCCCATTCTTAATCACATTACATATAAATAGGTGATTTTGATCCATGTCTACTAAATAGTTGCAGGTTACTGGTTCTCGGCTCTTTACAGTGAGATTCGTGAAAAGTCACAACAAATGTGGGACTACGACCAATAACAGATGAATATTGATCTGCATGATGCCGAATACCAATTCAAGCGGAGTTCAAGGCAAAAGTCCACTGCTGAATATCTGGAAGAGAACAGAAGAGTTTTTGAGAAACCAAGTGTACCAAACAGAAGATAAAAGCAACTGGTAGAATACCTGAAAAGATGGACCCAAGATTCCACCATATGGCCACGGAACCGCGGCCAAACAGGCACTTTTGCCGCGGTTCCGCAGCCGTGAAATGCACGTGTCAGTGGCAGTGTCGGTGCATTGACTCGGCTCTCTTGGGGTAGTTCTGTAATTTCGTGTATGGATCAGAATGTAAACCTAGGGTTTCCCTATCTATAAATAGGAGGGTTCAAAGCCAAATTAGTATACCTCTTTTTAGTTTTAGAATTTAGAATTTTAATTCTGTTCTTTATCTTTCTTAATGCAAAATTGTAGAGAGTTTTTGAGAGGTTATCAATAAAAGTAAGTCTTTATTTTTATTTGTCTCACATTTTCTTATCGCATTTTTTGTCTGCAATTTTCATTTGTCAACTTAGACGTAGAATTAAATTAGTGTTTTTCTTGTCTTTTATTCTTTTATATTTCTTTTTAACAACGATGATGCTTGATTAAGATCCTTGCCTAGGTGGGGTCTCAAATTGCTAGTTGTAAAATTCTTCTTAAACCTAAATTCTTTCTACCTTCCCTTTTGTTTTATTTTTATCTTTTTAATGAGTGAGTAATTCCTCACTTGTTAGGACAGGAGAAGAAAGGTTTGAGAGAAGGAAATCTCTCTCGCTCCTTTCTTTGCCCGACACATTAAATTCGGACTCTCTTTAATTGAACCATAATCCGCTCACTATGGCACCCTATCCTACATGATAGCAGTGATTCCCTAGTTAGACCGGTTGTGGTTGAATTAACTGGAGGTTAGGGCTTAGAGCCAAGAATGGACGGACAAGGACTAAAAGGAAGAAACTAAGCATGGAAAGCCCAGCTTAGACTTGTAAGTTTCTTCCTAGCCGTGCTAATCCCCGTTGTTGCCGATTACCATAACACTGATATTTATAACTAAGGAATTGAAAGAAGTGAGAAATTCCTAAACTCGAACTAACCTAATCCTAACCTTAGCAAGTATTTTATCACCTTTTATCTCATTCGTAGATCTTAAAACAAAACCCGACTTAATCGGATTAACTTGTTAAAACATAAAGAAAAAGATTCCATATCGATGTGGATCGACCCGTACTCAACCGGCTAGCTACCAAGCGAAACCGTCTTGATTGCGGTAATTAAAATTTAAGCACGCATAGAAAACACCTAACAATCAAACACACTTGTTATGCATTACAGTATTGCTCTGTGCCTGTACATATTATTTCAATACTGCCATGCATTTCATGAGATTCTGTTTTCAAGAGATTTCTGGATTTTAGAAACCGCAGATATTATTTAAAAACTTGTGATTATTTTAAAAATGCGATTTCTCTTGATATGATATTTCGGCGTCCACCATAAGATTTCTCAGTGCTGAGTTATGAAGATTATCCGAATCGAGGCAGGGGGAGAAACCGATTGCGGATACATGGTGGACCCGGTACGACACCTCGGGGAGAGATCGTATATGTTAGGAATATGTATGCCCTAGAGGCGATATAGTGGATGCTTGGACATATATATAGAGGACTTTCTTGCTCGACAAGATAGTATGCTATCTGGTTGCTCTTTAGCTTAACATGTACACAAGTATTTTTATACTGTCTCTCTGATAAATGATGATAAAGCCCTTAGGATGTTAGCTTGACTACCAGGATTATGATGCAGATTATACTAGCGGGGCTTGTGTAGTCCGCAAGCACATCCTTTAACAGTTCCTAGTCAAGAGAGTATCGAGACAGGGTATCGATATTCCGGAGTAGACTGGTGTGTACGTTTCTTGACCCTGTATGGGGCAATGGTTGATCGCACATCCATTGGTGTTTGACATCAAAGATTGTACACAGGTGCTCATTAGAGAGTGGGTACACAAAACAAGACTCACCGAGAACTCTTAGATAGTACCATACCTATCGTCAGATAGCAGTTATCTGGTGACACTGGTACAGGTTAGTTTGTAGACCCGAGATCGTCATAGTTTCTTATATGGTTTCCACTATGCTTTGATATCCTCCCTACCATAGCTCAAAGGAGTCGTGCAAATAGGTGGATTTTGGATACAGTCTAGAGTCACATGGAGGCAGTGAGCGATAAGAGGGGTTTCGTCTCTCCCGGTATAGGGAGTTGATGTTGCGCTATGCTCGATTGGCTATAACAACAAGTCTCTGGCCAGGGCTGATGAGATTTACCGGTAAGTGTTATCAATAGTTTCTCGAAAGGTTATAGGCCACACATCGGCATGACTTATCAAGTTACTGGGGTCTGACGATTCCACCCCTAGACTTAATATGCGACATATCAGACGAAGAGACCGAACTGTACGGTAAGTGTTGTTTATAGTCTTTGTGGGAGTTTGGACAAGCTTGCTTGTTGATCTTCTATTTGCTCAATACCTGGGTAGCCGTTACGTCCGGCTAGTACCGCTGACGGCTTGTGGGTGACTAATATGATCATTACCTACTGCTGGCGTATTGATGAGTTTTTAGAGTCCTACACAGAGGTTTCCTAGCTCAAGCGAAACGAAGTAGGTCACATATGGTGATATGTATGGGAGCTTGATTAAATACGAGTATGTGATACCGTATTTTAATCTCGCGATATGTGATATCGGTTAGGTTATATGTGATATAATCGGATTATTGAATCAAGTGTTGATTCATTGATATGTTATATATACATACATATATATATATATATATATATATTTGATATTGGCCGGTTATATATGATATGACCGGATTATTGAATCTAGTGTTGATTTTATATAGCATATAGAATGTTGTCAGTTATATGTGATATGACCGGGTTATTGAATCATGTGTTGATTCGATAATGTGATATACATATAAGTGATATCAGTCGGTTATATATATGATATGACCGGATTATTGAATCAAGTGTTGATTGAATAATTTGATATATATTTTTATATTTGATATATTAATATATATTAACTAA
This sequence comes from Agapanthus africanus, assembly GCA_030015575.1. Classification (NCBI taxonomy): domain Eukaryota; kingdom Viridiplantae; phylum Streptophyta; class Magnoliopsida; order Asparagales; family Amaryllidaceae; genus Agapanthus; species Agapanthus africanus. Next base: position 349,048,061 of record JASDDO010000016.1, on the reverse strand, counting down.
TATTGTTCTCACTAAATATTTTCTTCTCTTGTTATATATAATGATATATATATATATGATATATATGATATATATATATATGATATATATATATATATATATATATAAAATTCTATTTTGTGTCATGGTGGATGATACATTGAACATGGGTATATGAGACTCACACCAAGGCTAAAGATAATTAGGGTAATTATTTATTTAGATTAAAATCAAAATAAGATGGAAATGAGAATGGTTTAGATACTTGTAGAAGCATGTAGAAGCCATGACTCATCTCACTTATTATTTTTTTTACTCTAGATATTTTCTCGCCCAACCATTATCTTTAGCCCATGGTTAACTCTCTCATTATCACACTTGAGATTTTTCTTCACCCTAGTTCATCTTCTTCCTCTCTAGGTTTTCTTGAGTGGAAGAAAGAAAAAGAGAAATAAATTTCTAAAGTAAGAAAAATTCCTACTTCATTAACCTACTCTCATCTAGCCCATAAGTTTAGGTTATTTTCTTCACTAATTCTTTATTAGTGAAGAGGTAGCTTGAGTTAGAGAAAATTCAAGGTGGATCATCTTCGGCCTCGAAGACGATAAAGCAAGCTCGTTCCTTTCACCAAGTGGAACCTAAGAAGAGTTCTGGGGACTACTACCTGGAGCTTAAGGACTGCTACTTTGAGCTTTAGAAGTGAAGGACCGGTCTACCAAGGTTGTATTCTCTATTCATTTAGTGTAAAGCTTATTTACTTGTTTACAAACCCTAATTCTCTAGTTCGATTCTAAGTTAGTGTAGCTCAGACCTCTAGATTTTTTTAAATTGCATACTTGATGCATGTGGAAACCTAGTAGAGGTGCTAAAACACACTTTCATGGTATCAGAGCCAAGCTAGATTATTAGGCAAAGTCAATACGATGTTAAAGTGTTCGATCGAGTTTCGAAACCCGCATTTCACCTAGTTTCTGTCCATTTTTCAAAAGTTGGTATTTTTCAAGTTAAAAATATGCAGAAAATTGTGCAGGGTATTTTATGGAGCCTCAAGAAGTACGAGGCCCCAATTCCACTAAACTGCCGTGAAACCGCAGCCTAAACCTTAGTTTGGCCGCGATTCCGCCGCAATTTTATGGGATTGTGGGATCTTTCTTCTTGTGCCGCTCCATTGTGATATTTGGCATATTCTGGGTATTTTTAGTGAGGCTTAAGTTTTTAAGGTCTCCGTGATTGATGAATGTTTGATATATCGATCGAAATGCTTAACATCGTCTAGATTTTTATGATATGTGCTACAGTATTTGGAATCCACATTAATTAGTTTTGTGAAAACTAGTTTGTGTTTTGTAAATCTCACGTTTTAGTGTCTTTTGATTGATTGCTACGGAGTTTCGATCTGAATCAAAACTCCGTCGCAATCTCGTATTGTACGTGAATAGTCGCCGGAAAACACTACTAGATAGCCACGCCCCATTGGGTCGACCAAGTGACTATAGGAGAACACCGTGTTGAGGTAAAAATTTACACCCCAGTTGACCAAGTCAAAATCAAAGTCAACCCCAAGCCAGGTAGGCCTAAGCCCAGGTCAAGTGGGCCAATGGCCGGAGCGAGCCCAAACATGAAGCGGCCGGCCTTCCTTCATGCCAAAATAAAAATTTTGTAATAAATAATTTTTTTATTTCTTGTATTTTTATTTTATGAATAAATGTAAGCAAATGGGCATAAAGCCAAATTTTTTTAAAGCCCATGGCTTATGTGCAAAAAGAAATAGCACATGAGGCATGGGATGGGCAAAATGCCATTTTGTAAAGCCCAAGGGGCTATATGTAAAGTGTATAGCCTAAAAAGGTAAGGATAATGAAAATATCCCAACAACTTTTTCTCTCTCCAAAAACAAATCCAGATCTGAGATCTTTCTCCTTCCTCAAGGTTCTAAAACCTTCTTCTTTCTTTTGAATTAAATCAAGAATTTTACTCTTCCTTTTATAAAACTAAATAGTTTTCAACCACAAAACCCACAAAGGGGAACTCAGATCTTCCATCAGATCTCAAAAAGAAGAGATTTTTAAAATCTCACATCTCTTGATTTTCAAGATCCTGCCAACAGAGGAGGAAGAAGGAGACTCATCTCCAGAAACCCCACTTTGGGGAAAGAACTAGGGCACAAGGGGAGAAGCCCTTCATCAGTTTCAAAACATCCTATGAGTTTAACTCCTCATATATATATATAAACAAAATAATAAGCGCTCCTTTCTGGGAGTACAACTCCCATTGAAGGGACCAAGTCCCTTTTGCAGTCTGAACGCCCACGTGCTGACACGTGGGGCGCTAGCGCTCAAAGTGCTAGTGCCCTTGCGCTCAGAGTGCTAGCGCTCAAAGCGCTAGCGCCCGAGCGCCCATGTGCTGACACGTGGGGCGCTAGCGCTCAAAGCGCTAGCGCCCGAACGCCCACGTGCTGACACGTGGGGCGCTAGCGCTCAAAGCGCTAGCGCCCGAACGCCCACGTGCTGACACGTAGGGCGCTCGCGCTCAAAGCGCCAGCGCTCTTGTGCTCAGAGAGCTAGCGCTCAAAGTGCTAGAGCCCGAGCGCCCATGTGCCTGGCATGTGGGGCGCTCTAGCGCTCAAAGCGCTAGCACCCAAAGCACTGGCGCTTTTTCCCATGCATCCTTTGGATGCCCCTTTTCCTTTTTTTTTATTTTATATATATGTATATATACATACATACACACACACACACACACATACTCTAGAACACTGTCCCTCTCAAAAAAAATTTGGGCCGGGGTGCCGCCCCGCACCCCGCAAGGAGGCTGCTGGCCCTCTTGACCCCCAGCCCGCTATCCAGGTAGCGGGACCCCCGTAAAACCTCTGCGGGGCCCCCGATACATCCAAAACCCCTTCAAAACACGACACTGCACATTGAGTTCGTATGACCAGTGTAACCCATCAATCTGAGGTTCCCTCGCTCCAAAGGCGAGGGGCAATTAACGGCAGCTTAGTCCGCGGCTGCCGGAGATTCGGATCCCCACAATCATAAGCCCCGGCCTACCCTAGGCAGGGGGGATCTGTAATGCGCCTGAAAAGCGCGCGCGTATTCCCATCTCAATGGGGTAATGAAAAACACCCTACAAAATCTGGCACGCCCGGTGGGACCTTTCTCTCCTCCCATATTTCGGGTTAAACGTTCATGCGAACTCAATAAATAGACATGTCGATTGCCTACACTGAAATGCTGTTTTTTTTTGTGCAGCAATCAACTTTCGACGACAATGTCTCCCAAGATGAATTCATTTTCCAATGCGACCCTGATCCCGTACGTGTCCAAGGTCAATGCTCATGTGGTTCTCCCAGCAAGCCTCAGTCGACAGTGGGAGGAACTGCCCCGCCAGTTTGGCTCCGTCATCATCTACCCAGCCGGAAGCGCTCATCTAGCAGAAATCCCAACAAAACAGGTGGCCAAGCCGGTCTCAAGGGGCAAGAGGCCGAATGTTGTGATCGCTAGGGCACCACAACCGAAGCTTAAGACGGTGTCTGAACGACTCTCTGGCGCTCCAGCTGGGGGCAAGACTTCCGGTATAAATGGCAACATCAAATGTTGCGGACGAGCTCAGGCGATGACTCCAACAAATGCACAATCGAGCGTATCTCCAAAATCCTCCATCGCCCGGTCTTCGGCGTCCTCCTAAAGAGCCGAAGTCTGCCAGGTGCTTCAAACAGAAAATTTAAGGCCAAAGCGGCTCAGGTATCGAGCCAACAAGAGGGCCAGGACTTCGACCAAGTGGAGTCTTGTGAGGTTCCGAAAGCAGGGTTACTCCACGACGAAGGCTGAGTCGGCCGTAAAAATCAGCAATTCCTTCGAACCTCTGAAGTGGGTTCAGAAAAATGCCATGACCGCCAGGATCAAGAAGACAGCGTTCCAAACGTTGCTACAAAGAGACGTGTCCCGGACCCAATAGAAAACGTATGACACTGTCTCTTCAAGAGTCTATCAAACACTCTGTGCCGCGCGAAAGCAGCGGGGAAAATCCAGAAAAGAAGCACCAGCACCATTCAAGAATCCGGCCAGGCCATCCGCCTTCAGTCGACTACCCGTTACCAAAACAAGGGGTCAAGACAGCGATCCATGAAATCAGCCGCCGATAATAAAAAGACGGTTGGATATATTATCCATACGGTCTATATGGCGGGCGGGCGCCCCAGCGACAACCTTCGCAGCAAAAGCAAGGAGGTGGCCACCACATCCCAAGCCCAATCTGGCTTGAATGTGGTTGCAGCTTCCCAAGAACAGACGCCTCCGCTGGATGATGAAAACCCTCTCGAAGAGGACGATAGGCAGAAAAAGACCCTTCGGTCCAGGAAGAGTCAAGCTCGGACAGTGAAGAAGAGCCAACTTTCCGCCCCAGGACCGCGGAGCAAGAGCTGCTTCAAGAGCTTCGAAAACAGCTCAAGAGCAAAGATAAAGAGATGGCCAAGATCTATTAAAAAATTGATGATCTAACGAATGTTGTGATGCAGCTTACGGCTCAAATTGCTCGAGCGCCTCCCAATCAAGCACAAATCGCTACTCATCAGCCGGGTGATGAAAATCCGAAGCAGCCAATGCCTGTTCCTTTAGGTCAAAGACTGGTCGAGCCGCACGAAAGCCGGCCACATTCCGCTTCGGGGGACGCCTTGGCTCCAGATAACACTATCCCGCTAACACAAGATCGGATAATGGATTTGGTCACCAGCAAGGTTAAAACATTGGTGGCCGAAGCCGAAGCCCAGAAAGAGATTGGCAGTACTGGGCGGCCATATCCCGCACAGTACGATCTGATCGAGTTCCCGAGCGGCTACGTCATTCCTAAGTTCGGAAGATTTGACGGAACGGGAAATGTAAATCGGCACGTCGCCCACATCAAAGCATCGTGCGGAAATATAGGGGGCAATGATGCGCTCCTTCTTCATCAGTTTTTCAACAGCCTGACCGGTGTCGCTTTTGACTGGTACGCGAGTATAACAGACGGGTCCATCATTACCTTTGCCCAAATGGAGTCTCTATTTCGGCAAAGGTTCATGAGTGTCAGTGATAAAATCTCCATTGCCGACTTTGTGAGGACCAAGCCGGGGAAGAATGAAAGCAACACCGACTTTATCACCCGATGGCGTAATCTCACAGTCAAGTGCGAACCGCCGCTGGAGTAGGACTAGTCCGTCAGCCTTCTCATTGGGAACCTCAGCAATTGGATGGTCCCGTTCTTGTGTACAGCAGGCCTCAAGACGTTTCAAAAGCTAACCAAGAAAGTCCAAATGCTGGAACGCTCGAAGCAAGAGGCTACCCCGGACTCTCAGAGAGACAAAACTTGGAAAAGCAAGTGGGACGACAGCCGTAGAAGCGGGAGTTCCAGCAGTACTAATGTCATCAATGTGTCCGATAATGAAGAAAAGCGAAGGGCGGGCGAATCCAAAACCAACCGGTCTCGAAAGCCATTGCTGGGAGGAGATGGGCCTTCCCCAGAGGAGAAAAAGAGCAAGGTTTACTCTTTCAGAAGGGACAAGGTCCGTAAGATATTTAAAGATGCCTTGAACAACGGCCTACAATTGCCGGAGTCGAAAAGACCCCAAGAAACAAAAATGACCGACAATCCCCTGTATTGCCCGTACCACCGAGTAGTGAGCCATGCAATCGAGGATTGCTATATCCTCAAGGAATGGGTCGAGAAGTAGTACAAGGCTGGAGAGATCGAGCTGTCTAAAAGCATATTGGTGAACAATTAAGTTGCAACCACCAACTTTATACAGACAGAAGCTGAAACCTTCTGGGAGCGGACAGCCGAACCCGCTGCCCTGAGAAATGGAGAGGACTCACCGCGGCCTCCGTGGAGTACGCACATATCTAATAAGACGAAGAAGATGATAAAACTATTTCGGAAGGAGCCCAGGACGGAATGGGAAGGGCAGAAGAAGCCTACCTTTCCAGCTGCCAATGCAGCTCCATCAGGCTCAAAATCCAAAAAGCTTAAGAAGAAGAAAAGTGCAGCTCGGCGCGAAAAGGAATCCGCAGGGAGATCGACCATCCAAAAATATATCGATTCCCTCGAAGAATATGAACAGAAGGAAAGAACTCTGATTCAATTGAAAGAGTTCCTCCTTGTACGAGTGGCTGAACTTCTGGAGGTGTCACGACCCGAAAGAGCACGTGACTGGCCCTTGAACCATATGAAGTCTATAGGACCCCATCTGATCCAAGTAAGCCAAAAGCCCAGAAATCTAAAACCATTTTAAGAGTAAGTAAAGAAAACTGGTTTTAAGAAGTGAAGGAAAATATGTTTGAAGACAAGGTTTTTAAATAACTAAGCCGAATGTGCATTTTTAAAAGGTAAAGTCTTTTCTAAAAATTTCGGCAGAGTTTCTTTTGTAAATACTGGCCCCGAACGGGGTACAACAAGCACAACACGTATACAATGATAAAAGGCATCCGCAAGCGGGAGCTAGCTCTTCGTCAATTAACGGTCACAACCACACATGCAATAATATACAACGCCGAAAGGAGAGGATCAAATCCAAAAGAAACACAGTAAGCATGAAAACCGCAATACTACTAAGCGCGACTCTAAGGCCGAATAATACAACACAACGTCTAAGTCTGAAACAATATACAAGTTTTGGTTGATGGAAATTCTAGATACAATGAATAAAATAAGTACAATGGTGGTTCTTGATGCAAAAGAAACCACCTACCAAATGCAATTCACCCTCAAGGAAGCAATGTGCCAGAAATGCCGGAAAGGAACCTGTACGGCAAAACCTGCAAGAACTGTGGCACAACGGGGGTGAGTTGCCAACTCGTGAATAGAAAATATCTAAAAGCAGAAACCGAATGCAAGACATGATCCTAAGTCAATACGATCAGTATATAAACCTCAAGAATAAGCTGATACATGAAAAGGTGGCAAGCAACATCTAAACAGGTATGTAGTGCCAAGTACTCAGGTAATAACATGTCATAGATGTAAGGTATGTCTGCATGAAGTAAAAATGATGAAGTATCAATACACATATATTAGCGTCCCATACCACTAATATTGGTGTAAGGATATATATAACAGCGCCTCATACCCTGTTATATATACAAATGAAGTATGATCAGTGTAAATCCAGTCTGTATATGATCCATGTCTGTATATACGTGGAACCCGTCCACCGTCACCCAATGACAATAAACGTCATGCATGTAAATGTCATAAAGCATATGCATGGAAAATATGAGGATATAACCAAAAGCATGGAACCTGAGTGCCTAGCATCGACACTCGAAAACATCATGAAAACCTGTGCCTAGCATCGGCACGTAAATCCTCACATACCGGGCATCTGTCAGTCCGGGTCAGCCCACTCTCTTAATATATATCGGGCATCCGTCAGTCCGGGTCAGCCCACTCTCTTAATATATATCGGGCATCCGTCAGTCCGGGTCAGCCCTCTCTCAATATATCGGGCATCCGTCAGTCCGGGTCAGCCCTCTCTCATTATATCGGGCATCCGTCAGTCCGGGTCAGCCCTCTCTCAATATATCGGGCATCCGTCAGTCCGGGTCAGCCCTCTCTCAAAACCAGAAATATCATAGAAACAACCTATCTCAATGCCTAAATCAGAAAGCAAGATGCATGTGACAGTATAAGTGAAATGCAAGTAACATTATATCCTGCAGCATGGAATAATAGTATGCGCATATAAACATATGCAAGCAATGCGGATAGCATGAATATGCGGAAATCAAATAATCAACACCAAAGTGAAGAATCTATTATGCAAACTACAGATCTAAGTATCAGGTCAATCAGGAGGGGTATGGAAACCACCTAAATCTGAGTCGATATATAGATATACTAGTCGGTGATCCCGCCTCAATAATATCGCGTACGATACAGTATATCGTAAGACATCCACGAGTCATGAGCGCAGATCAATCATCAATATTGGCTCGTACGGTAAATCATCGTACGGCATCCCAATAGCTGGGTACGGGTCAATATCACACTATCTCATCACATCTCAGGTATCACTAACATCATATCACATAATCTGGGGTACTGACCTAAGTCTAGTACAACTGATACCATCAAAATACTGCGTGTGCAAGCACACGTCCCAAGGCCCGCTAAAGATCACGTATCGTATCCCAAATACGAATCACATCAAATCACCGATCTCGCGACACAAAGCCCAACATCATCGACTCATCTCCAATGTCATCCAATATCATCAACACAGTGCAAGTATAAGGAATATGCAAGGGTGTGCGTGTAGGTGTAAATCTATTCTAGGGTTCGCGACTATGAACTACACTAGTCACTTCTAACCCTACACTATCCATAATACACCTAACTATCATATATATAATAACAACTACGGACTGCAGGGGTGCTATACACCATCCACCCGACTTCCCCCAGTAGATATAATCTACTCACCTTGCGTCTTCATTTATGGACGTCGCCACGCACTTGCTTGTTGTCCCGAAGTCTTCATGGTACCTACATATCAAAATATCGTATATGCGCATTAAGACCAAATCAAAGCTAAAACGGCACACGAAACCCAAAACGATACGATAAGAGGTCTATAGGTTAGAACCTATGGCACGCCTTCAAAACCATCAATAAATCCTCTATATCGTCTTATAAACGCCAAATAGTCGAGGTAAAACACAAGACACAAACTCAGACTTAAAAATACGGAATACAGAAACACGAATCCAAAACAGCAACTTAGGAAATATGTCCCAGATTTCACCCTAGGTCCAATTAGACAAATCTATATATACCATGGGCCTAAACTACAGATAAGGGAACATCAAAACCAAAACGAGCCAATTCCATCATGGTCTGGCCGCAATTTGCGGCCAGAATGGAGGAATTTGCGGCCTGGAAATGGAAGTAGGGGCTGGGGTCTTGTTGGTAGCTTCCTGGGTGCCAGCACATGTCACTGTACAATCAATTTTAATTTAGAGTGTCTCGGGTGATAGCGGATTCCATAAACACTACACAGATTTCATAATTTCTCCGATATTGCTTTCTAAAATCCGCATTATGGGTTTAAGCTTCAGGTTAGGGTCTTAATTCATACACTAGGGTGTTTATATAACCTCAACTGAACTCAATTTCACATTACAACACAAGTTTCCCTCAAACCCTAACTAGGTTTGACCTCAAGTCACCAATTCACACAATATCGGTTCAAAACTAAACATGGGGTATAAGTAATACTAAAACTAAGCCAATTGTTCAGTAATTACCTCTTTTGGCAACTCAAGAATTTTCTTGAGTTGCCCCTAGTGGCCAAAATCCAAGCTTTCTTGGTCCATCATGAAGGTCTTGAGCTTGTGCATCTTTTTAGTGAAATGGAGATTGGGTTTTGGGGTTGTTTTGGATGTGTTTAAAGGGGTTGAAGAGTGGAGGGAGATGAAGGAGAAGCAGCAGCAGCAAGCAAGGGAGAGGGAGAGAGAAACTAGTGAAGGAAATGGCTAAGTCTCTTGGTCAAATGAAGCCCATACCTCTCTCTCTCACCAACCCTCCAATTCTTTATTCTTTTCTCTTTTCTTTTCCTTATTTTCATTTCTTTTAAAACTCTTCTCACTCAAATAGTAACCCAAAACAACCATGGCAATAAAATGTAACACAAGTGTAGAAAATGATATGTGCATGTTTTGCACAAAAAGCTAAAAAAACCGATTAGCGATTTTTAATCGCGATTAGCACTAATTTAGCATATAACTAATCAATTAAACTTAGAAATGGCATAATTCTCTAATTTACCCTATTTTAGAATTTTTCATAATTTTTCCAAAATTGTTCCCATTTATTTGTATTTAATAATTCCAAAATATTAAAATATTCAATAAAATAATATTAAATTATAAAAATTCCCAAAATTAATATTTTATCTTTTTGAAAATGTTACAATCTACCCCCCTTAAAGAAATTCGGTCCCCGAATTTAAATTTAAACCCCCAATACTAAAACAATTTCAGTATTAATCCAATTTGTCGGGGCTCCGAAAACATCAATACATAGAGAATATCATAAAAATGTACTGCTCTACTAGAAATCAATCCCCAAAATGCATATATAAGAATATCCTGTGCATCTGATGCGCAAGAAATCAAAATCCATATATGTGTCAAACAGGTGTACAAAACAATATCTAGGTGCAACTGGTGTGCACGAAACATCTGTCGTAGGCAACGTGTGTGCCTGACAGTAAAAATCAGGTGCATGTGACATGCATGAAGAATCCCGAGTTAGTGCATCTGGCGTGCACCAAAATCGTATATCAAAACACTAAAGGTGCATGAAAACTATGCTGGAAGTGTAAATCAAATCACTGTATAATATAGGCGTGAAATCACAATCAATACCTCGAATGTAATAACTTATGCGCAAAATATAAATATCCAGTGGGTGCATGAAACAAATATCATGAAACTCAGTCATCAAACTAAATCATGCAAACAGAACGCCCAAAATACCGAAATCCAAAATGACGGATACGTGATAATCGAATCACAAAATCACTAATCATAATACCGTCGTCGGTAGTTCCTCCTTCAAGGTCGAGAAGGAGTCGGTGCATCCAATGCTAGCAGCGCAAGATATCTACTTGCCTCTTGCTCACGGTCTGGCGTCCTCTGACTCTGGGTCCTTATCTTCTCTGCGGGTTACCTATCTCGCAGTCAATCGGCTCATCGGCCCTGTCAGGTGTGCTAACGGGGACGATTCCGTTCTGGCACTTCTCTGGTCACCTCTCGGTCAATCCTCACGACCACTCGTAAGGCAGCATGCCACTGGCGTCGGCCTCTGGCTCTCTGAATGCACATCACACATCTGATCCTGGGTGCAAGCATCATTGCAGCAATGTCCTGGAAGGAATCCTGCTCAGGGTCTCTTCCAATCATGCCTATGCCGATCTGTACGGAGGCTGGCTCTCTAGCATAATCTCTTCTCGCTCAATGGACATCTGTGTCCTCTGCACAACATTTCTCGGAATCTGGTCGCATCCCAATGCCTCTGTAAGCATATCAGGTCTCTAGTCTCGACGGGAAGTAATGACAGCTCGTCAGCGTCTCGCCCGAACCTCTGGTTCCACCTGTCTCTATCGTCGTCCACTATGACGTCACGCCATGCATAACTACGCATTGCACTGTTCTCGGCCACGGTCAATCTGAAGTCTCTCACATGGACTCGAAATCGCGTACTCTGTAGCTTCATCATTCTGTAGAAGATGTCAGGCCGAACAGGTCCTCGGGAACACGTCCCAATCATCGGAGGAATATTCAACACTCGTCCGTCCTTGATCAATTCGCAACGCATCTGGTAAGTTCCTTTATCCGAACCTGGTCAACTACCTCGTCGACAATGCCGAACTCTGGCCTGCTGGGTGTGCGCAATATGACCACTCCTTGGTCTAGGTCTTCTCGTATCGTATTCCAGAAAGGTCCTATCGAGGTTTCTCTCTCAATTCTCATTCCTGCCGAATTGCCCGGAAGTCATCATCCATTGCTGAAGCAAATTCTTATTCCGGAACGGCTGCATACTTATCGCGCTTCTTTCTGGAAGATAAATCCATATACAACACCTCTCGGTGCGTATCACATCTCTGATGTCAGCGGAGTGGAACGTCATCTCGTCGAAATCTCTTGCGAACTCTTTTCTTCACTCTGCTTCAATGTCGACTGATTTCGGACTCGTCTCATCGTGGCTGCATGGACTGTGCTCCAACGGCTATACTCGTATATGGAGTCTCCCAAGCAATGCATCCCATCACATGATATCCGAATGATGTCGAAACATTCGATCGACTCGCCAGAACCTTATAATCCCCCAAGAGATCAACATCTTGAGTACAGTTTAATAGTATCGAGTACATGCCACAGCGTCGGTGGTCCAGCCGTAGAAGGGCAAACCCAAGCCTCACTAATGGCGCCGCGGAACTGCCGCAAACCCTAAGGTTCAAAGGCTTTCACACGGTCATTAAGTCGAGTTAGGGTTTCATTCTTCTAGAGGGTCCATAAAATCACCTGCATGTCTTTCCGTATACTTTAAACTTGGAAAATGGGCTCCTGACATTCGATCGTCTCAATCGACTTTCAACGAATCTGCGTGAAGTCGTCTCTAGCTGGAATCAATCTATCTGATGACCTCGCATCGGTAAACGGACGAACCAAATGTCCTAGTCATTCTTCCTCAGGTGACTAGCGACTCGCTATCATCTCTCTAAGTATATGCTCACGCTGCAGTAGCTCCAACCATCTGGGCGATATCCCGTCATTTGCAGCAGCAACTGGCTCATTCTCCTGTACGCCGAACAGCGCCTCAATCCTCCAGGAAAGGCGACACATTGGCGATCATCTCTGAATCGGTCTGCTCTAGATCTGAGTAAGACTCTCCACACTGGAAATCTTCAACTCAACTGAGCCCGCTCCGGTGCATAAATCGGACGAATTACCTTCGTCTCTTAAATCGAGTAGACTAGCTATCATCTATCTCATATCCGCATGGAAGCTCCGATAATCTCAGCTCGTAAGCTCCGGAAGCGACATCCTGTCAATCTCAGCAACAGCTGGTCCATCTGTCTGCACGGTAGGCGACATCATAATCTTTGAGGTATGTTGTACATCAACGGTCCTCTCTCAACTGGCAGCTCTAACAATGGCCCGATCATCCGGTGCAAAACCAAGCACTTGCCTCCACTAGAGGTCACAATCACCAATACTAACTCGAGACGTTCCCATGTCACCAGAAAACACAATGGTCGGCCCTCGTACCAGACGAGCTCGTCCTGACCGTAACCCTGGCAGCAGCCCAAACTGCGCTCAAACATGGCAACAGGAACCTCAATCGAGTATCGAACAGAGCAGATCAATGGCAAGAAAGAGAGCAACAGATCCAGAGTGGATACATGATCATAAGAAGGAACAGCATCAATGAAGGTATGATCATGAAACTAATAGAATCGGGGATCTCAAATGGATGTATAATCATGGATATAAAGAGAATCACTGATCTCGAAAATATGTACATCCTAAGGTTCCTTAAGCGGAGTGGCGTGTCGTAAGTATGCCGCGGAACATACCCACGGTACGTCACTCTACTTTAGTTACATATTCCATCAACCAAGGGTCATCCTATACGACGAAAGTTCGGGTCTAATACCCCCTCGACTAAGTCTAAGTCCCATAAGGTCAAGCCTAAGTTCCGTATATATAAACGCCCTAGGCTCCACATAGTCAAACTTAGACTCGAACCAAGGTCAACCTAGCGCTCTGATACCAACTTTGTCACGACCCGAAAGAGCACGTGACTGGCCCTTGAACCATATGAAGTCTATAGGACCCCATCTGATCCAAGTAAGCCAAAAGCCCAGAAATCTAAAACCATTTTAAGAGTAAGTAAAGAAAACTGGTTTTAAGAAGTGAAGGAAAATATGTTTGAAGACAAGGTTTTTAAATAACTAAGCCGAATGTGCATTTTTAAAAGGTAAAGTCTTTTCTAAAAATTTCGGCAGAGTTTCTTTTGTAAATACTGGCCCCGAACGGGGTACAACAAGCACAACACGTATACAATGATAAAAGGCATCCCCAAGCGGGAGCTAGCTCTTCGTCAATTGACGGTCACAACCATACATGCAATAATATACAACGCCGAAAGGCGAGGATCAAATCCAAAAGAAACACAGTAAGCATGAAAACCGCAATAGTACTAAGCGCGACTCTAAGGCCGAATAATACAACACAAAGTCTAAGTCTGAAACAATATACAAGTTTTGGTTGATGGAAATTCTAGATACAATGAATAAAATAAGTACAATGGTGGTTCTTGATGCAAAAGAAACTACCTACCAAATGCAATTCACCCTCAAGGAAGCAATGTGCCAGAAATGCCGCAAAGGAACCTGTACGGCAAAACCTGCAAGAACTGTGGCACAACGGGGGTGAGTTGCCAACTCGTGAATAGAAAATATCTACAAACAGAAACCGAATGCAAGACATGATCCTAAGTCAATACGATCAGTATATAAACCTCAAGAATAAGCTGATACATGAAAAGGTGGCAAGCAACATCTAAACAGGTATGTAGTGCCAAGTACTCAGGTAATAACATGTCATAGATGTAAGGTATGTCTGCATGAAGTAAAAATGATGAAGTATCAATACACATATATTAGCGTCTCATACCACTAATATTGGTGTAAGGATATATATAACAGCGCCTCATACCCTGTTATATATACAAATGAAGTATGATCAGTGTAAATCCAGTCTGTATATGATCCATGTCTGTATATACGTGGAACCCGTCCACCGTCACCCAATGACAATAAACGTCATGCATGTAAATGTCATAAAGCATATGCATGGAAAATATGAGGATATAACCAAAAGCATGGAACCTGAGTGCCTAGCATCGACACTCGAAAACATCATGAAAACCTGTGCCTAGCATCGGCACGTAAATCCTCACATACCGGGCATCCGTCAGTCCGAGTCAGCCCACTCTCTCAATATATATCGGGCATCCGTCAGTCCGGGTCAGCCCTCTCTCAATATATCGGGCATCCGTCAGTCCGGGTCAGCCCTCTCTCAATATATATCGGGCATCCGTCAGTCCGGGTCAGCCCTCTCTCAATATATCGGGCATCCGTCAGTCCGGGTCAGCCCTCTCTCAATATATCGGGCATCCGTCAGTCCGGGTCAGCCCTCTCTCAATATATCGGGCATCCGTCAGTCCGGGTCAGCCCTCTCTCAAAACCAGAAATATCATAGAAACAACCTATCTCAATGCCTAAATCAGAAAGCAAGATGCATGTGACAGTATAAGTGAAATGCAAGTAACATTATATCCTGCAGCATGGAATAATAGTATGCGCATATAAACATATGCAAGCAATGCGGATAGCATGAATATGCGGAAATCAAATAATCAACACCAAAGTGAAGAATCTACTATGCAAACTACAAATCTAAGTATCAGGTCAATCAGGAGGGGTATGGAAACCACCTAAATCTGAGTTGATATATAGATATACTAGTCGGTGATCCCGCCTCAATAATATCGCGTACGATACAGTATATCGTAAGACATCCTCGAGTCATGAGCGCGGATCTATCATCAATATAGGCTCGTACGGTAAATCATCGTACGGCATCCCAATAGCTGGGTACGGGTCAATATCACACTATCTCATCACATCTCAGGTATCACTAACATCATATCATATAATCTGGGGTACTGATCTAAGTCTAGTACAACTGATACCATCAAAATACTGCGTGTGCAAGCACACGTCCTAAGGCCCGCTAAAGATCACGTATCGTATCCCAAATACGAATCACATCAAATCACCGATCTCGCCGCACAAAGCCCAACATCATCGACTCATCTCCAATGTCATCAAATATCATCAACACAGTGCAAGTATAAGGAATATGCAAGGGTGTGCGTGTAGGTGTAAATCTATTCTAGGGTTCGCGACTATGAACTACACTAGTCACTTCTAACCCTACACTATCCATAATACACCTAACTATCATATATATAATAACAACTACGGACTGCGGGGGTGCTATACGCCATCCACCCGACTTCCCCCAGTAGATATAATCTACTCACCTTGCGTCTTCCTTTGTGGACGTCGCCACGCGCTTGCTTGTTGTCCCGAAGTCTTCATGGTACCTACATATCAAAATATCGTATATGCGCATTAAGGCCAAATCAAAGCTAAAACGGCACACGAAACCCAAAACGATACGATAAGAGGCCTATAGGTTAGAACCTATGGCACGCCTTCAAAACCATCAATAAATCCTCTATATCGTCGTATAAACGCCAAATAGTCGAGGTAAAACACAAGACACAAATTCAGACTTAAAAATACGGAATACAGAAACACGAATCCAAAACAGCAACTTAGGAAATATGTCCCAGATTTCACCCTAGGTCCAATTAGACAAATCTATATATTACCATGGGCCTAAACTATAGATAAGGGAACATCAAAACCAAAACGAGCCAATTCCATCATGGTCTGGCCGCAATTTGCGGCCAGAATGGAGGAATTTGCGGCCTGGAAATGGAAGTAGGGCCTGGGGTCTTGTTGGTAGCTTCCTGGGTGCCTGCACATGTCACTGTACAATCAATTTTAATTTAGAGTGTCTCGGGTGATAGCAGATTCCATAAACACTACACAGATTTCATAATTTCTCCGATATTGCATTCTAAAATCCGCATTATGGGTTTAAGCTTCAGGTTAGGGTCTTAATTCATACACTAGGGTGTTTATATAACCTTAACTGAACTCAATTTCATATTACAACATAAGTTTCCTTCAAACCCTAACTAGGTTTGACCTCAAGTCACCAATTCACATAATATCGGTTCAAAACTAAACATGGGGTATAAGTAATACTAAAACTACGCTAATTGTTCAGTAATTACCTCTTTTGGCAACTCAAGAATTTTCTTGAGTTGCCCCTAGTGGCCAAAATCCAAGCTTTCTTGGTCCATCATGAAGGTCTTGAGCTTGTGCATCTTTTTAGTGAAATGGAGATTGGGTTTTGGGGTTGTTTTGGATGTGTTTAAAGGGGTTGAAGAGGGGAGCGAGATGAAGGAGAAGCAGCAGCAGCAAGCAAGGGAGAGGGAGAGAGAAACTAGTGAAGGAAATGGCTAAGTCTCTTGGTCAAATGAAGCTCATACCTCTCTCTCTCACCAGCCCTCTAATTCTTTATTCTTTTCTCTTTTCTTTTCCTTATTTTCATTTCTTTTAAAACTCTTCTCACTCAAATAGTAACCCAAAACAACCATGGCAATAAAATGTAACACAAGTGTAGAAAATGATATGTGCATGTTTTGCACAAAAAACTAAAAAAACCGATTAGCGATTTTTAATCGCGATTAGCACTAATTTAGCATATAACTAATCAATTAAACTTAGAAATGGTATAATTCTCTAATTTACCCTATTTTAGAATTTTTCATAATTTTTCCAAAATTTTTCCCATTTATTTGTATTTAATAATTCCAAAATATTAAAATATTCAATAAAATAATATTAAATTATAAAAATTCCTAAAATTAATATTTTATCTTTTTGAAAATGTTACATCCTTGTGGACGATCCGCACTTACTAACACGCTACATCCGACACCGTTATTGATTGCGGTCAAATAATTTTTGGTTGTGATTTCTATACATTTTTCCAACTACACAATCCGAAATCGTTTCAATCAACAGCTAAGATCTTTTCAAGGCAAGCTCGCTTATATACGGAGGTTTATCTCAAATTTATCGGGAAGATGTAGACCCTTCTCAAAGCTCGTGAAGAAAAGAGCTCCTTTTATCTGGGATGTCGAATGTCAAGCAGCGTTCGAAAGCATCAAACAATACTTGTTGCACCCTACAGTGCTGGCCGCTCCCATTCCAAATAAACCGCTGATTCTCTACACTACCGCGCTAGATGAGTCACTCGGTGGGCTCCTTGCCCAGAATAACCAGGTGGGAAAAGAAAATGCCCCCTGCTACCTCAGTCGAGCTCTAGTCGGGGAGGAACACAACTATTCCCCAATCGAAAAGAAATGTCTGGTTATGATATTTGCTGTGAAGAAGCTGAGGCACTATCTGCTCGCTCATCGGGTTATGCTGATCTCCAAGGTCGACCCACTCAAACACTTGATGACCAATGCAAGCCTAGCCGGCGGAATGGCAAGATGGGCTGTCATGCTACTTGAGTTTGACATGGTTTATACTCCTCAGAAAGCAGTAAAAGGGCAAGCTCTTGCAGACTTTCTCGCTCCTCATCCCATACCAGAAGGGTCACCACTCAATTGCGAGTTACTCGACGAACAAGTGTTGCACCTCGAGAATGACGATCCATGTTGGGAGCTATACTTCGATGGGGCTTCATCGATAAGAACCTCCAGTAAATCAAGCGTCCCGGAGATAAAAGCAGGGATAGGATTGGTGTTCATCACGCTATCAATGGGAACCCTACGGCGTTCTTTTGCTCTCACCGAGCCTCGCACGAGGCCGAGTATGAAGCTCTGATAGCTGGTTTGGAGCTCGCCATAGAAATGGAAATCCTTCGGCTACGGGTTTACCGTGACACCCAGCTTGTCGTCAACCAAGTAAGCGGCAACTATAAGATATACAAACCCGAGTTAGCTCGGTACAGAAGCCGGGTGGTGGAACTCATGAAACGGTTCACTCACATTGAACTAACGAGAGTCCCTAGAGCGTTGAGCGAAAAGGCTGACGTACTCGCTCGCTTAGCCAAGGAGCTGGCTGATCCTGACATGGATGAAATTATGATCACAGTCAGGAGCCGGCAAATTCTACCCCCTATCTCTCTATGAGAAGAGGGAAGCGCGGAACAGAAGAGCAGTCTCGCCGAAGAAGCTTCGATCGTTCAAGACGAGCCCGATTGGAGAGAACCCTTCATAGAGTACTTCCGATATGACAAGCTTCCCGAAGGAAGATCTGCGAGGGTTCAGCTGAAGAAGAGAGCTCTCCGATACATGTTTGTAAATGATACGCTATACCGCAGGTCATATGACCAACTCTGGCTCAGGTGTCTGTCATTGGCCGAAGCCCAAAAGGCCATAAAAGAAGTTCACTCGGGCGTTTGCGGTGCTCACCAATCTTGCCCCAAGACGCGACTTCAAATTAAATGGCTTGGGTATTACTGGCCCACCATGATACGGGATTGCGGAGAGCATGCAAAGAAATGTTATATCTGCCAAATTCACGGTGATTTCATTCATAAGCACCCCAGTCCGTTGCATCCTACGGTGGCGTCGTGGCCCTTCGAAGTCTGGGAAACCGACATAGTTGGTCCAATTGATCCTCCGTCATCCAAAAGCCACCGGTTCATACTGGCTGCAACAGACTACTTCTCCAGATGGGCTGAAGCTGTCCCGCTAAAAGAAGTCAAGACAGAAGATATTCTGACATTCTTCCAGCATAATATTCTATACCGATTCGGTACACCAAGAAGAATCATTTCTGACAACGGGCCTTCTTTCAAGAGCTTCGAAGTCTCAAGGTTCGCTACTCAGCACAAGATAGACCGGAGATATTCCTCCATCTATAATCCAAGAGCCAATGGACTAGCCGAAGCCTTCAATAAGACTCTATGCAATCTCCTGAGGAAAAATGCTTCAGCCAATAAGAAAGACTGGAATCTCAAAATTCACAAGGCGTTGTGGGCATATCGTACCACGCACCGTACTCCAACTCAGTCCACTCCATACTCATTGCTCTTCGGAGTGGAGGCGGTCCTCCCCCTCGAATTCAAAGTTCCAAGCTTAAGAATGGTCGTTCAGTACGAGTTGACGGAAGAGGAAAACGTGCTCCTTCGGCTTGAAGAGCTCGACGCCCTCGAAGAAAAGAGGCTAGCTGTGTAGCAAAATCTGGAGCTATACTGATCCCAAATGTCACGGGCCTATGACAAGATAACTCGTCTCCGCGCTTTCAAGAAAGGTGAATTGGTGTTGGTCCTCAAAAGACCGATCATCCCCAATCGACATGCCAAGGGAAAATTCGAGCCGAACTGGGAAGGACCATACGTCATCAAGAAAGTGTTCGACGGAGGATCCTACCAACTAATAAGTGCCAAGGGAGAAAGGCCCATGCCACCCATCAATGGCCGATATCTCAAGAAATACTATGCGTGAATACTTCAAGTCGTAGGCGAATTGAGCACATCAGCCTTACGGTCTGGATCATACATCCTGCAAAACCGTATACAATCCGCGGGCGTAAATAACCCTTATCTCTCCCAAATCCTGCCAGTAAGACTACTTTTAAAGTCCCACTAGCGACAAAAAAAAAACGGTACGTCCATAAGCAAAATGGGCACGGTTGAAAACCCGAAAGGGCTCCGTGAGTAAAAATAGCAGGACTACCGGCGAGTTTGTGAAAACCCAAAAGGGCGCAAACTCGTGAAAAGAGATGAAATACACTCGCAAAGTCCTCTCGACCTTGTGAGGAGAAAATCCCTGCGTGAGATCCTTACGACTCAGAAAGGAGCAACACACTTAGGAATCCCCACGATTCCTAAGGAGAACATACATAAGCAAGATTCTCTCGACTCGTAGGGAGAAAATGCTTTTATGAGACCCTTACGGCTCATAAAATTGAAAATTCTTAGGTGACAGGGACCTAAACCTGTCTCCTAAGCCACCGCTCCCCAACGGGAAATGGCAAATGATGAGTCGCTCCTGGCATTTCGCTTCAGTGTTAGCAGTGCTGATGTTGACCAAAAACCCAAATCCCAAGTCCTCCAGAGGAAAATGATGAGTTGCTCCTGGCATTATTCCAGTGTAGCAATGCTGATGCCAAACAAGATCCAAATTCCAAGTCCCCAAACGGCGAATGATGAGTCGCTCCTGGTACCATATTCCAGTGCAGCGATGCAGACGCCAACCAAAATCCAATTTCTCAAAATTCTCCCGGCCCTACGGTTAGTCCCCAAATTGACTACCGTATACAATCCACGGGCTCAAATAATTCTCATCATACCCATACCCCACCGCAATCACCAGTCCAGCGGCTGGTCTCCACCCTTGGACTTATGCTCCACTTGGGAAGACCCACTCATGTGTCCTCACGATACATGAGGAGAACAAACTTACGGGATCCTCACGACTCGTAAGAAAACACCTTCGTGGGATCCTTACGACTCACGAAATAAAAACACACTTGGGAGTCCCCACGACTCCTAAGGAGAAAGTACACCTACGAGATCCTTTCGACTCGTAGGGAGAAAATGCTTTTATGGGACCCTTACGGCTCATAAAATTGAAAAGCCTTAGGTGATAGAGACCTAAACCTGTCTTCTAAGCCACCGCTCCACAACAGGAAAAGGCAAATGATGAATTGCTCCTGGCACATGTGCTTCAGTATTAGCAACGCTGATGCCTACCCTAATCCCAAAATTCCAAACTCCAATCCAATAGACCCCTAAATCTTTAAACTAGGAACAGATGATCCCTAAGTCGTTAAACTGGGAACGAGGGAAATCTCCTCATGGAAGACGACGATTCACTCCTGGTACCATATTCCAGTGCAGCGGTGCTGATGTCAACCCAAATCACATTGAATCAGCAAGTCAACTTCAACCCTGACAACGCAAGAAGCGGAGCAAGTCAAATCAAGCACCGATCGTCCACGTCGCTAAAAGGGCAGCACCAACCGTCCAAGTCGCAAAAAGGGCAGCATCGACCGTCCAAGTCGCTAAAAGGGCAGCATCGACCGTACAAGTCGCAAAAAGGGCAGAATCGACCGTCCAAGCCGCAAAAAGGGCAGCACCGACCGTCCACATCGCTAAAATGGCAGAATCGAGCGTCCAAGTTGCTAAAAGGGCAGCATCGACCGTCCAAGTCGCAAAAAGGGTAGCACCGACCGTCCAAGTCGCTAAAAGGGCAGCATCGACCGTCCAAGTCGAAAAAAGGGCAGAATCGACCGTCCAAGTCACAAAAAGGGAAGCACCGACCGTCCACATCGCTAAAATGGAAGAATCGACCGTCCACGTCGCTAAAATGGCATAATCGACCGTCCAAGTCGCTAAAAGGGCAGCATCGACCGTCCAAGTCGCTAAAAAGGCAACACCGACCGTCCAAGTCGCAAAAGGGCAGCATCGACCGTCCAAGTCGCTAAAAGGGCAGCATCGACCGTCTACGTCGTTAAAAGGGCAGCACCGACCGTCCACGTTTCTAAAAGGGCAGTAACGACCTCCTCGTCGGAATTACGCTCCGTCTTGGAATCAAGTCAACCAGACACTCCATCTCGGAGGCATGTCAAGCATCGACCGTCCATGTCATAAAAAGGGCAGTGCCAGCTTCCCAAAAAGGGAGAACCAAATCAAGTCGCCTCCACGTGAAAGAAGATCCATCAATTTCATGCACACGACCCACATATGCTGTGTGCATTTATTGATGGGGGCAATTTGTTAGGGTAAAAATTTACACCACGGTTGACCAAGTCAAAATCAAAGTCAACCCTAAACCAGGTGGGCCCAAGCCCTGGTCAAGTGGGCCAATGCGTGGAGCGAGCCCGAACATGAAGCGGCCGGCCTCCCTTCATGCAAAAATAAAAATTTTGTAATAAATAATTTTGATGTATTTTTGTATTTTTATTTTATGAATAAATGTAAGAAAATGGGCATAAAACCAAATTTTTGTAAAGCCCATGGCTTATGTGCAAAAAGAAATAGCGCATGAGGCATGGGATGGGGAAAATGCCATTTTGTAAAGCCCAAGGGACTTTATGTAAAGTGTATAGCCTATAAAGACAAGGATAATGAAAATATGCCAACAACTTTTTCTCCCTCCAAAAAAAATCCAGATCTGAGATTTTTCTCCTTCCTCATGGTTCTAAAACCTTCTTCTTTCTTTTGAATTAAATTAAGAGTTTTACTCTTCCTTTTATAAAACTAAATAGTTTTCCACCACAAAACCCACAAAGGGGAACTCAGATCTTCCATCAGATCTCAAAAAGAAGAGATTTTTAAAATCTCACATCTCTTGATCTTCAAGATCCTGCCAACAAAGGAGGAAGAATGAGACCCATCTCCAGAAACCTTACTTTGGGGAAGAACTAGGGCTCAAGGGGACAAGCCCTTCATCAGCTTCAAAACATCCTAGGAGTTTAACTCCTCATACACACACACACACACACACACACAAAATAATAAGCGCTCCTTTCTGGGAGTAAAACTCCCATTGCAGGGACCAAGTCCTTTTTGCAGCCCGAACGCCCACGTGCTGACACGTGGGGCGCTAGCGCCCTTGCGCTCAGAGTGCTAGCGCCCAAAGCGCTAGCGCCCGAGCGCCCAAGTGCTGACACATGGGGCGCTAGCGCCCTTGTGCTCAAAGCGCTAGCGCCCAAAGCGCTAGCGCCCGAGCGCCCACGTGCTGACACATGGGGCGCTAACGCTCTTGCGCTCAGAGCGCTAGCGTTCAAAGTGCTAAAGCCCGAGCGCCCATGTGCCTGGCATATGGGGTGCTAGCGCTCAAAGCGCTAGCATCCAAAGCGCTGGCGCTTTTTCCGACGCATCCTTTGGATGCCCCTTTTCCTTTTTTTATTTTATATATATGTATATATACATACACACACACATACTCTAGAACACTGTCCCTCTCAAAAAAAATTTGGACCGGGGCGCTGCCCCGCACCCCGCAAGGGGCCTGCTGGGCCTCTTGACCCCCAGCCCGCTATCCGGGTAGCGGGACCCCCGTAAAAACTCTGCTAGGCCCCCGATACATCCAAAACCCCTTCAAAACACGACACTGCACATTGTGTTCGCATGACTGGTGTAACCCGTCAATCAGAGGTTCTCTCGCTCCAAAGGCGAGGGGAAATTAACGGCAGCTTAGTCCGCGGCTGCCATAGATTCGGATCCCCATAATCATTAAACCCCGACCTACCCTAGGCAGGGGGAATTTGTAATGCGCCTGACAAGCGCGCACATATTCCTATCTCAATGGGGTGATGAAAAACACCCTACACACCGTAGCCAAAAGCATCCACTTGGGTGCTCGCGGACGCGGTGTCCTCCTAAGTGCACTTCGTTGACGGCATCGGGGGTACAGCAATCTACTAAAGTTTCCGACGAGCATTCAATCATTTTATCGGGAATCATATTGAATTACCCGAATCATTATTGTAAATTGTTTTCAATTCGAGACGTAAATGCAAGATTTAAAGGGTTAGGCATGAGATCCGAGATATGAGATATTCCGGGTTTATGATGTCTAAGGGATATGAGGATTCTAATTACTGTATTTTTCATTTCTTTTCTGCGACCGTAAGTGTAATATGTGGTGTATCCCCAATCTCGTTGCTATATGTGAACGACATTCGGAATACACATATTTACTTACGTTGATGTCATGTGTTGTTATGCGTTACTTGTGATATGTTATATTGGAACGTCGTGATTGAATAGACAGAGGTTTTTACGGGAGATGAAAGTTTTTCTATTTTCATTCATGTAAATTTGTATGTAATATTCTTTTATTGGGACACTTCCGGGTTGAGGTCGTTCTCACAATTGATGTATATTATTTATTTTTCCGCATTAGGATAGACCCAAGGCAGGGAACACAAGTAACCGGGTTCTAGAGTCCAGTGGGAGACCATCTCGAGGAGTCGAGACCGAGTCTCCTAACTTTAAAATTGGTAGGGTTGCTTACCGCTCTCGTAGGGGTCTAGGGATTTGGGTTTGGCTATTTATCATGACCATGGAATCCGTGTTTTTCGTTACTGGCTTAATTTAAAACACGGACATCCTAGTATATCCTATATTTCATATGTTTGTTTCTGCTGCCTGAGTTCTGTGATGTGATCATATAATTGCATGAGACGAATGCTATATATATATAAGATATATAATAAACGTTGCTTATGTTTTGCACCCGCGCTAGTACTGCCCCCGCTCTGCCGTTAGTTAAGTAACCTAATGGTGTATGACGGGGCCCCGTGGCAAATGCGGATGGCAAAAGCGTACGTTCAATTTTTGTTTCTTCTGTGATGTTTAGGAAACATAAATGATAGGACTTCATTAATGAGATTAATGAAAAGAAAAGAATCCTAAAGATGTTGTAGAATCAAATTTTTCAAAAAGATAGCTCTAGTTATTGCTTTGCATAGCGGTATTCCTTTATGAATATCTAGCACCTCATTCGATGAGGAAAGAGCATAGATCCCTTCACCGGGAGTGACCTCTTTAGCAATATTAGCAAATGCTACAACCCACTTGGTTTGTTTTGAAAACTACTCGATTTTAAAAAAAAGCGAAACTTAAACCACTCCTTTTCAAAACACTAGATTTTACAACGATAAAGGTTTTCTTTAAAACCATTCGTAACCCTCCGCCATTTTAGGAAGTAGAGTACTTAGTATTCGTGTACATTTTTTGACCATAGTTAAGGCGTAGTGTTCGGTAGCTAAGTGATATATTCCTATAAAGCATATGAAGCGATCGATTAGGATATTCGTACGACTTTGTTGACCATAGTTAAGGGTCATACGGATGGATCTAAATCAATCATGAAATGACGGGTAGAATTTGACTAGTGCTTATGAGTTGTTGACCATAGTTAAGGTCATAAGTCGCTAGGGGTAAAAATAGATATTGGGGATTTCAAGTGTTGAAATTTGCATTGAGATTGCATACCTTCTATATGATAGTTGGATCCCAATACCCACTGCGAGTAAGTGTTACTCCTGGGGGAGTTTTCCACTTTACAATTAGCTGATCCAGTAGGTGTCTAAGAAAGGTGTTAACGGGGTTATGCCCCTGCGAAAACGAGGTTATTTAATTAGTTCCATAAGAAAGCACGGGGAGACTCTCTCGAAGTACCAATACCTCCCTAGCCGACCGATTGGAGAACTTATAGGGTTTAATTAATCCTGGCTAATCTTAACTTTTAGGGTTTGAAGGAAGATTTGATAAAAACAGTGAGAGCCATCGTAATTAGATAAGATAATAACCGATCTAATCTTGTAAGAGCACACGCTAAAGTGTTTTTCTTCTCTCTCTCTCTCCAGGTAGCGACCATCACACGCCTTAATCAAGCTAATAATATGGGCAAGGAATAGGGAAATACCAGGATTCCCATGCAACCCGAACGAAGAAAGAGCATACCGATGCATCTTTTTCGGGTGTATTCATTATTCAATTGGTTTTCATAACGCGTGCTATATTTAAAAGGAGAACTGTTTCTCAGTTTGCTCTACGTCCTGAGTATTAGATACCGGATCAGGATCCTACATTTGTTATATGATACAAGGGTTAAGAAGGTGTAGAGAACTGGGAAAGGGTGATAAGTCTCTCGTAGTAAGGAATGGTGCAATTGTTGCAGCCAAAGCAGTTAGCGAATATCACATAGTATTACCAAATTGTAATGTAACGACTCTAATTTCACTGTATGAAAATTTTCAAACCAATGTACAGAATAGAGTTTCAAGGCTGAGCACAAGTTATAAATTAAAATTGTTTAAGAACAGCAAGAAATAACTTATAGCTCATTGGTAAAACCTTGCACTGCTGTGACATAGCCCCTGTGTTCGAAGCCCATCACCTACATATTATTTTTAATGATTTTTTCTTTTAAACTTTTTGGAATCCAAAGAGTTTACACATGCAATACACATAAAATGAAAATTCTGAGAAAATCAAACATGTGATGAATATTATATGAACCGACCTAGTCACGTGGCACAAATCCAGAGCCCAACCCCCACCCAACGACTGGCAAGATCGGCCTTATATCCGGTGCCGCCGGGCCCCCCGTGGGTAAAACTCCCATTCTATGCACACTGGAACTCTTGGTCTACCCCACTACCCCTATGCTGTTTGAATTCTCTGCAATTATCCAGAGAGTGTTAATTCACTCATAAATCCTATTTTTAATACATTTTTAATTCTATCTTCATTCTCAAAACCCTAATTCTTACCTATAAATACAACATCATACCCTAGCTCTCCTCATTCTGAAAACTATTGTTAAAATTCTCAAAAATTTCTAAGCCAAAGAAGAGTACAAGTGGAGTTAGCACTAGATCATGTTCCGGCGAGCATTCGAGATGTTCTCGGCGACTCCGTGACACCACAACGATCTCAATACCTTCCTCCCTCTATTCTTAACCCACACAACTAGTAAGTCCCACTTCTCTCCTCCTCTTCTTAACTTAAAATGATCTCTTTTCAAATCACGTCAGCAAATGGAGTTATACCGACCCTTAATTCTATTCTCTTTTAAATTTCAATTTTCTCTTAAGAACAACTTAACCATTTCATTACATCTTGCTTATTAAACATTAACGAATTTTTAGAAACAAGTTTCATTTTAAAATTCCATGTAAAACAACTTTTATTAAGTTTTTATGCTTAAATACCATGAAGTTACATATGATATCGTTTAATCATTCTTGCTTATATTACATTTAGAAAACCTCATGAGGTAATGACCTACCTCTCACAAACACGCATCTTGACATAGTACAATTCCCTTGAATAACAACTTTGAGGTAAATACGACTTTTACATCAAAATACCATAAATTATTAAAACCGTATTGTTTAAATTGTGTTATTTACATTTCTTGCGATTATGCTTCTACAACCCATTTTGGGGAATCCGATTGGGATGGTGCGGGTTATCGCACATCCTTGGGACTAGTAGAGCAAGATACAGACCACCTCACGGAGCATATGATCTCGATGGAATTTTTAAGAAAAACGTGATTTTCTATTTAATAAATAAGTTTTATTTTTAATAATTATCTATAAATATTGTCAAACCATCTATTTTAAATATATAATAAATTCCATGTTTTTTTAAACAAAAGAAAAGAATTGCAGGTTTCATGAAAATACCATCAAGAATCCATACAAGTCAACTGTACACTAAAATACCTTGTATTATTCAAGCTAGGTATTTATTCACTAGAATACCTCACTTTTAAAAATTACATCCATGAAAACCCTAAAAATATAAATAAATACTTGAGGATTATTTTGGAATTATATGTAAAATATTTTTCATAAAACCTCCTCAAATTATATTAAATTCCTATAAGGACCCTAGTATTACTATAGGTATAAGAGGAACCAATTCTCTTAAGTCTCATAGAGCCGGAGAAAGTAGGTGCTTACCTATTTAAGGTAGAAAACTAAAATGGGGTTATCAATGGTAATTAGGTTGGAAAAAGTCACAAATCCTGCCGTCCATATACAGCAGTTACCGATAACTCTTAAACCTAATTCAGAACTCAAATCTGTTTAAAGTGTTTGACTCAATCTGAGTCTCTATCTAATCTGAATACAATCCAAATATGAATCTAACCATATATCTAATTCAACATGAATCCAATATATCAAACATGAACACTTGAACATGAACATACAACATGACTCGACTGGACCGAACCATAGATATATTTTGAACTTGACTACATGACTAACCGTTTACATCCGATCCGTTTACATGAACAACTTATGCCATGGTTTCGGCAAGTTTTATGCAACAAATTAATACAATCAATACAATATACATAATGGGGTTTTAACAGGGTAGATTGGTGCGGAATGTATTAGAAGTGGCACGAGACGGTCACTATAATACACCTGACCTGAATATCTGTGCCGTTGTCCCATGGCTTGATGGGTCCTTGTGCTCCGTATACCTTAGTCCACGGAAAG
Source organism: Agapanthus africanus (assembly GCA_030015575.1). NCBI lineage: Eukaryota > Viridiplantae > Streptophyta > Magnoliopsida > Asparagales > Amaryllidaceae > Agapanthus > Agapanthus africanus. The sequence goes on along the minus strand of JASDDO010000016.1, from coordinate 349,019,839 downwards.
TTGGGCTCCTCTCGTATACACTGATGCATTCTGTACTAAGCTACAAACAACTACGTTAGTATAACAAAAATAAATAAATTACCAGATATTTTTATTTTACTTGATCTATTCATATCTCTCTCTTGGGAGTTACCGGGCGATTGTTCGCTGACGACATTCCTATTTCTTTTTCTTTGGGATGTTGTCAGGGGTACCCGACTCTCAGGAGATCGAGCCCAGCCAGGAAGATTTGGAGCAGTTTGCTGAGGAGCCAGAGTTCTAGATTCTACTTGTACTTACTTTACTTTCAGTTCATATGCCATTGTTTAGGCATCGCTTTCCATTATTGTACTTTACTTTCCATTTGTATGTAAAGAATGAATATACATAAAAAGTTGTTGTTTCATTACATCTCTTGTTATTCTTGTGCTTTACTTTTATATTACTTATTCATGCTTAACGTGTTTACTTCTGAGTAAATACGTTGCGGCCTTGCCACGTCTACTTTCCCGTACATTGGGAAGCGGGGCATGACAGGTTTTGTTGGTGGCCTATGCAGGTCAGTTCTGCTTGGAAACCTACATAACCATGCAGGGTCAGTTTTGGATGGAAACCTAAGCAATATATCACAAGAATTATAAGAATCGGCAACTAAACATTCATTACAATTCATATTCCTTGAATCTATCCTAAACCTATTTTTCTTTCAAAGGTTATGGATTCTCCCAATAATACGAGCACGAACGTCAACGGCAATACCCCACCACCACCTCTACCACTTACACCTACTGTAGCTGCTCTGATCAACGAGCAAACAGTTTTGCTTGAGGCAATCAAGAGGCTCTTAGAGGGACAACAGCAACAGACTGCCATCCTCCTACACCGCCCAGAAGCTGAGGCATCCGGTGTGAAACAATTCCGGGCACTGCACCCTAAGAACTTTTCTATGAAAGAGAGCCCATTAGAAGCAGAAGAATGGGCTTCGTCCATCGAATACGATCTGGAAGCAGCACAAGTGCCAGAGATTTCTTGGGTAAGGGTTGCTAACCTGCAACTCACGGATAATGCCAGGGTATGGTGGAAGGCGGAAGAAAGCTGTCTTACCCAGCCAGTTGAATAGAGGATTTTTCGTGACATGTTCAACGCGAAATATTTTCCTGAGACTGTCCGATTTGATATGGAGCAGCAATTCATCCACCTGCAACAAGGTTCGATATGGACCATATCTGTGGATGAGTATGACGCTAAATTCACCATGCTGAGCCGGTAAGATATGTCTCAAATATTCGATTTTCTAATATCACATACTATACAGCTAACACAAGACCGTAACAGGTTTGTGGCCTATCTCATACCGACTGCTGTGATCATAGCACGATGATTTCAGCAGAGGTTAGACCCAGATATCTAAGCTGCTCTAGCTATAGGGGATTTCCCAACCCACGACTTTGCTTTGAAAGCTGGCCGAAAATATGAGGCAGTGGTGAAGAAGAAGGGCAGACCTCAATCTGTCGGTATGAGCGCCCTGCTACTTAGATGGTAGGAAGTGCCTCTTCCAAGCCACCGTTTGTACCCAGGATACCGAGAGTAACTTTTAACCGGCCCAGTCCAGACTTTTGCACATACTACAGGAGGAATGGACACTTAGAGAAAGACTGCAGGCGTGCAAATGGCCTGTGCTTAGTCTTCGGATCATCCACTCACGACATTGGTGCATGTCCTCTTAGACTCAATCCAAACCTAGCTCACAGACAAGCCATCACTTATCCGCAGCATCCAGCTATTCAGGCACCTACTCCTCGACTTGCTCTTCCAGCTCTACCTCCTCATGGACCTACTGCACCTCCTCCTCGTCAGTTCCATCAAGCACAAAGGAACCTACCTCAAGGATAGAGAATGGACAAAGGAATATGCCTCCAGCAAGGAGGAATGTACCTAGGCGTCAGGCTTTCACAATGACTGTGGAAGAAGCTGAAGCCACTGGCCAAGTCATCACTGGTAACTTTCCATCTTTCAAATCTGTTCAATACTTGTTTACATCCATATATCTTTTCCTATACCTAAACATATTCCACCCAACTTGGGTACAATCTTAGTAGCCTCACTTCCTGCACTAGCACTCTTCGATACTGGAGCATCACATTGCTTTATGTCGCAACGGTTCATCCGAACTCATGCAATTCCAGTAAAGCTGCTCGTATCCGGTTGGAATGTCAGTTCAGGGAACGACGTTCTAAAGGCAACTTTAGGATACGACCTGTGTCCAGTGGTCGTCTGTAACAGAGAATTTGATGCTGAATTCAAGGTACTGGACATACCGAACTTTGGCGTAGTCTAGGGAATGGACTGGCTAGGATCTTTCTACGCTACCATCGACTGTTGTCAAAGGAGGGTAGTGTTAGAGATACCAGATCATCCAGTCTTTTATTTCAAAAGTGGAGACCGAACCTTGAACCTAGCACTTACGAAGCTAAACTAAAGAAGGCAGTGGTTGCTACATTTCAGGTGGAAGAAGACAAGCCAAAGGTTGTTCGAGAGTTCAAAGATGTATTTCCTGAAGATATTTCAGGTTTGCCTCCCGATCAATCTCTTGAATTCAGTATTGACTTAGTACCTGGTGCACAACCGGTGATCAAAGCACCATATCGCTTAAGTCCAGAAGGATTAAAGGAGATACGGACTCAGTTGGATGAACTTCTGCAGAAAGGTTGGATTCGTCCCAGTACTTCAAGATAGGGATCTCCAGTTTTGCTTATGAAGAAGAAGGAAGGTTCATACAGAATGTGCATTGACTACCGAGCTCTGACCGAAGTCACGATAAAGAACAACTATCCACTACCGCGAATCGATGATCTGTTCGATCAGCTAAGTGGGTCTTGCGTTTTCTCAAAATTAGATCTTCGTTCGGGTTATCATCAGATGAAGGTCAAAGAGTCTGATATTCCGAAGACGGCATTCAAGACTCGCTATGGTCATTATGAGTTTCTCGTGATGCCATTTGGAGTGACAAATGCACTATCCATATTCATGAATCTAATGAACCAAGTTTTCCGAGAGTACCTACACAGGTTCGTTGTCATTTTCATCGACGACATCCTGGTATATTGAAAGAATCGGAAAGAGTATGCTGAACATTTGAGAATTGTCCTGGAGAATTTGCGACAGCATCAACTCTATGTCAAGTACAGCAAGTGCGAATTTTAGCTAGATCAAGTCGTATTTCTCGAACATATTGTTTCAGGCGAAGGAATCTCTGTAGATCCAGCTAAAGTATCAGCAGTAAGCGAATGGCTGACACTAAAGACAGTGAAAGACATTCGAAGTTTCTTGGGTTTAGCAGGATATTACTGAAGATTCATAGAAGGCTTTTCGAAAATTGCAACACCCCTGACGAAGCTCACACGTAAAGATGAAGCATTCGTGTGGTCAGAAGCATGTGAACAAACTTTTGTAGAACTCAAGTCAATATTGACATCAGCACCTATTCTCATAATATCGGACTAAGTTAGAGGTTTTATTGTGCATTGCGATGCATCCAGTAAGCGATTATGATATGTTCTACACCGGTATGGAAATTTTTTAGCTTATGCATCAAGAAGGTTGAAGATTCATGAGCAATTATCCAACGCGTGATCTGGAGTTGGCGGCCGTTATATTTGCACTGAAGACTTGGCATCATTATCTTCTTGGAGAATGAGTAGATATATACGCAGACCACAAAATTCTGAAATATGTGTTTACTTAGAAAGAGTTGAATATGCGGCAGAGAAGATGGCTAGAAATTATGGCGGACTTCGACAACAACCTACAATATCATCCAGGGAAGGTGAATGTAGTTCCTGATGCACTTAGTCGCCAGCCGTTATCTATGAATCTCACTGCACAGTGGAAGCTTCAACAAGAATTACACAAGATGGAGATAGAAGTGGTTATGTCGGGTAATACTTCAATGTTGATGAACATACAAGTTCAGTCTACTATTGTCGATTAGATCAAAACAGCTCAAGCAAGTGATGTCTGTTGGCTATAGTGCCCTCAAAGTCAATTATTGGATCGCAGGCACGTGATTGCAATGATTGAAGGAGGACCTATACCGGTAGGACAGTCTTACTCGAGATGATAGTATGCTATCTGGTTTGTCTTTATCATCGTGTACTTACTTTAGGTGACATTACAGATCATTATTACATATTGATAGAGCCCATAGGATTCTTGCTTGACTACCAGCAGTATGATGGCGATCATATACGTAGGAGTTGGGCAGTCTATAAGCACATCCTTAAAGTGTCCCTAGTCAAGGGAGTTTCGAGACAGGGCATCGATACTCCAGAATAGACTAGTGTATACAGATCGAGACCCCGACGAGGGGCGGTGGCCGATCTCACAAGCCATTGGTGTCAGTTGGTTCACCTAAGTTATATACAGGTGCTCATTAGGTTATGAGTACACCAGACGGACACGCCGGGAACATGCTAGTTGGTATTATACCGTCAGATAGCAGTTCCCTGGTGACATGTATACAGGTTAGTCTATCGACCTGAGATCGTCATTTGTCTCTTGTGAGTTCCCACTGTGCTTTGATTACTACCCTACCACGGCTCAAAGGAGTCATGCAAACAGGTTTTAGTTGAGTACAGTCCCCAGCCATATGGAGGCAGTGAGGGGATCGGCAGGGGATTCGTCTTTCCCGGTATTGGGGGTGATATCGCACTATGTCTGGAGAACCATTACACAAAGTCGTTGGCCAAGGCAAGTGAGATTTACTGGTAGGTGTTCCAGTATTTTCTCAGGGTGTTCTGGGCTACACTCCGAAACGACTTATACCGTTATTAGGGGTCTGACGTTTACCATCCCCTTAGGCCCGATATGCGATACTCATAGATGAACGGACCGGACTATACGGATATTGTCACTGACAGGCTCAGTAGGGTTTCAGGATGAGTTCGCTCATCGGCCTCCCTTTTGCTCAATACCTGGGCAGCCGTTACGTACAGCTAGTGCTACTGACGTGCTTGTGGTTAAACCCATTGCCAGTGTATTGACGAGTCTTTAGAGTCCCCTACAGAGAGTTTTCCAAGTTCGGGAGAAACGTTGTAGAGGACGTATGGTTTTATGGCAGGGTTCGATCATATACGTGCACTTGTGCACGGATCATGAGCGGACGGATCATACTAGTGGCCTTTGGTTTAAGCCGGATCCTAGTATTAGATTGTTGGATTATTTTCGTCTCGTTGTATTCGTATTCAATCGGAATACAGATGCAGGTATGTATATCCAGATGAGGGGTATTCTTGTAATCCGTTACAAGATTACTTTTGAAGATGCCATTTCTTTTTATTGTATTAAATATTTAGGGTTTTTATTAAATGTTTAATATTTATGTTGAGATGGAAAGTGAGAGCATGAGTCATGGCATGGTGCATTTAATGATAAAGCATGGACCTTGCTTTATTGTTTATTGCTTTTATTGTTGTGAGATATTTCGTGAGGGTTTTTATGGTGGATATTGTATGATGTTTTTCTATTGTATTTTTATCACAAATACCTCAAAATATCAACAAAACAAAATGGGGCAGCCACCACTTCTTTCTTGAGTTGGCTCTCTTTTCTTTTGTATGCTAAGTCTTGAGCTCACACCTCTTCACTTCACCATGGGCATCTTCTTCAACCTCCATCCATACTTTCTCATGTGTTGAGAATCAATGGATGTCTTGAGACAAAATGATCACACACTATCTCTACTTCACCTTGGACATCTCGGCTAGCAAACTTGATATCCGAGTTGCTTCGGATTGAAGCGGGAGCCCGTATAAAGAATCCTCGACGTAGAGCATCTTTGACGAGTGAGACTGGAGAGCGAAATTCGTCGGGGCAACCGCAACAAGTTAGGGGAAGAGATTGAAGACCGAAGGACACAGATCGATCGGTATAATCTCTTAAACCACTTTACAGTTTACTAGTATAGGGTTAATGGCACAATCCGGGTTTTAGGGTTACGTTAGCACCGGTTTTTAAAAGTTTTTGTTCCGCATATGGCTTCGGATTGACGGTTGGGGCGCTGGCATAGCCTTACAATGCCAAGTTACAAAAGATCAGAGAACAAGTAGAAAGTGGACTTAGAACAGACTTCCTCATCCATGAATACGGATCTTTGAGATATGGAAGCAGATTGTGCATACCACAAGGTCCTGTTCGGGAAGAGTTGATGAAAAAATCTCACAGCTCTCCGTACTCAGTACACCCTGGTGGTATAAAGATGTAAAGATCTGCGACAAGCAACATTACTAGTGGCATGGAATGAAGCGTGAAGTAGCCAGAAGCGTAGCCAAATGCTTAGTGTGTCAGCAAGTAAAAGCTGAACATCACAGGACTGCTGGTTTACTTCAACCGTTACCTATTCCAGAATGGAAATGGCAACACATCACCATTGACTTCTTGACTGCACTTCCTCAAAGCACGAAAGGTTACGATGCGGTATGGGTTATTATGAATCAACTCACAAATTCGGCTAACTTCATCCCATTTCGAGTTGGACAATCTACCGAGACACTAGCAAAGAAGTACATGGAAGTACGCCTGAATCTAAGTAAGATTTAACTCTTCATAGTGTACTATTTCTGATACCCATGAACTCATGCAGGAGATCGTGAGATTACATGGAGTACCGGTTTGCATTGTCTCTGATCGTGACACCAGATTCCGATCGCAGTTTTAGCAGAGTCTGCAAGCTAGCCTAGGAACAAGTCTGAACTTTAGCACAGCTTATCATTCACAAACAGATGGTCAGTCTGAGCGAACGATTCAAATCCTTGAAGATATTCTAAGAGCGTGTATGTTAGACTTCGGAAGATCGTGGGAAGATCACCTACATCTTGTGGAGTTTTCATACAACAACAGCTACCAGGCGAGTATTGGTATGGCACCCTTTGCAGCTCTCTATGGAAGGAAGTGTCGTTCACCATTAAGTTGGGACGACATCGAAGATAGGGAACTCCTTGGACCAAAGATGATCGTAGCAACTGTGGATGGAGTTCGTATGATCAGGGAAAGAATGCGCATAGCCCAAGACAGACAGAAGCACTGGACTGATTCAAAGCGCCGACACCTAGAGTTCTAGCTGGAAGATCATGTGTTCTTAAAGATCTCGTGGAGTAATTCATTTTGGCAAGAGGGGTAAGCTCAGCCCGAGATTTATTGGACCATTCGACATACTCGAACAAGTCGGAGAAGTGACATATCGTTTAGCACTGCTACCCTCATTGGAAGGAGTGCACAATGTATTCCACATATGCCAACTTTGAAGATATATGAGCGACCCCAACCACATCCTTAATCACTCTGAGCTCACTGTACAGATAGATCTATCTTGTGAGTAGCAACCCATTAAAATCCTGAACAAAAAGGTAAAGTCACCTAGGAACAAGGAAGTAAATTTGGTCCGAATGATGTAGAGAAAAGATTCACCAGGAGAATCAACGTGGGAACGAGAAGACGATATGCATGCAAGATACCCTTACTAGTTTGTAAACCAATCCTCAAATAATTGTAAATTTCAAGGACAAAATTTTTGTAAGGAGGGTATAATGTAACGACTCTAATTTCACTGTACAAAAATTTTCAAATTAATGTACAGAATAGAGTTTCAAGCCTGAACACAAGTTATAAATTAAAATTGTTTAAGAACAGCAAGAAATAACTTGTAGCTCATTGGTAAAGCCTTGCACAGCTGTGATATAGCCCCTGTGTTCAAATCCCATCAGCCGCCTATTATTTTTAATGATTTTTTCTTTTAAACTTTTTGGAAGATTAAGAGTTTACATGTGCAATACACGTAAAATGAAAAGTATAAGAAAATCAAACATGTGCTGAATATAATATGAACCGACCTAGACATGTGTAACAAATCTAAAGCCAAACCCCCACCCAACGACCAGCGAAATCGGCCTTATAGCAGGCGCCGCTGGGCCCCCTCGTAGGTAAAACTCCCATTCTCTGCACACTGAAACTCTTGGTCTACCCCACTACCCCCATGCAGTTTGAATTCTTTGTAATTATTTAGAGAGTGTTAATTCACTCATAATTCCAATTTTTAATACTTTTTTTAATTCTCTCTTCATTCTCAAAACCCTAATTCTTCTCTATAAATACAACATCATATCCTAGCCCTCCTCATTCTGAAATCTATTGTTAAAATTCTCAAAAATTTCTAAGCCAAAGAAGAGTACAAGTGGAGTTAGCACTAGATCAAGTTCCGGCGAGAATCCGAGACGTTCCCGGCGACTCCGCGACCCCATGACGATCTCAATACCTTCCTCCCTCTACTCTTAACCCACACAACTAGTAAGTCACACTTCTCTCCTCCTCTTCTTAACTGAAATGATATCTTTTCAAATCACGTCGGTAAGTGGAGTTATACTGACTCTTAATTCTATTCTCTTTTAAATTTCAATTTTCACTTAAGAACCACTTAAACATATCATTACATCTTGCTTGTTAAACATTAACTAATTTTTAGAAATAAGTTTCATTTTAAAATTCCATGTAAACCAACTTTTATTAAGCTTTTACGCTTAAATACCATGAAGTTACATATGACATCGTTTAATCATTCTTGCTTATATTACCTTTAGAAAACCTCACGAGGTAATGACCTACTTGTCAAAAATACACATCTTGACATAGCACGATTCTCTTGAATAACTACTTTGAGGCAAATATGACTTTTACATCAAAATACCATAAACTATTATTAAAAACCGTATTTTTTAAATTATGTTATTTACATTCCATGTGATTATCCTTCTACAACCCATTTTAGGGAACCCGATTAGGATGGTGCGGGTTATTGCACATCCTCGGGACAAGTAGAGCGATATGCAGACCTCCTCACGGAGCATACGATCTCGATTGAATTTTTAATGCAATTTTTAAGAAAAACATGATTTTCTATTTAATAAATAAATTTTATTTTTTATAATTATCTATAAATATTATCAAACCATCTATTTTAAATATATAATAAATTCCATGTTTTTCTAAACAAAAGAAAAGGATTGCAAGTTTTATGAAAATACCATCAAGAATCCATACAAGTCAACTTTATACTAAAATACCTTGTATTATTCAAGCTAAGTATTTATTCACTAGAATACCTCACTTTTAAAAATTACATCCATGAAAACCCTAAAGAATATAAATAAATACTTGAGGATTATTTTGGAAGTATATATAAAATATTTTTCATAAAACCCCCTCAAGTTATATTAAATTCCAATAAGGACCCTAGTAAATATAGATTTAAGCGGGACCAATTCTCTTGAGTCTCAGGGAGACGGAGAAAGTAGGTGCTTGCCTATTTAAGGTAGAAAACTAAAACGGGGTTATCAATTGTAATTGGCTTGGAAAAAGTCACAAATTATGCCGTTCATGTGCAGCAGTTATCAATAACTCCTAAACCTAATTCGGGACTCAAATCCGTTTGAAGTGTCTGACTCAAATTGAGTCTCAGTCTAATCTGAATACAATCCAAACATGAATCCAACCATATATCTAATTCAACATGAATCCAATGTATCAAATATGAACACTTGAACAGGAACACACAACATGACTCGACTGGACCGAACTATGATTATATTTGGAAATTGACTACATGACTATCCGTTTACATACGATCCGTTTACATGAACAACTTATACCATGGTTTCGGCAAGTCTTATACAACAAATCATTATAATCAATACAATATGCATTACGGGGTTTTAACGGGGTAGATTGGTGAAGTGGCACGAGACGATCACCATAATACACCTAACCTGAATATCCATGCCATTGTCCCGTGGCTTGACGGGTCCTTGTGCTCCGTATACCTTAGTCCATAGATAGTTGGACTCCTCTCGTATACATTAATGCATTCTGTACCAACCTACAAACAACTACGTTAGTATAACAAAAACAGATAAATTACCAAATATATTTCTTTTACTTGATCTAATCATCTTTCTCTTGGGACTCACCGAGCGATTGTTCGCTGACGACATTCCTATTTCTTTTTCTTTGGGATGTTGTCAGGAAGACCCGACTCTCAAGAGATTCAGACATGTGTTCTTGTTGAAATATAAATCTGAAGCTTTTGAGAAATACAAGGAATATAAGTGCGAAGTAAAGAACCAAACGGGTAAAAGTATTAAAATTCTTCGATCTGATCCGGAAGGAGAATACTTGAGCACGGAATTCCGAGACTATTTAAAAGAGAATGGGATTCTGTTAGTATTATATGCCCTAGAGGCCATTATTGTATAGTACTAGTTTGTATATTACATTTTGAAAGCTTGAGATATATACAAGGATTTTATGACAGTCTTGCTCAATATGGTAGTATCCTACTTGGTTTGTTTCTATCTAAATATATGTATATGTTTCTTTTAACGTATCACTAATACATATTGATAGAGCCCTTAGGATCTTTGCTTGATTACCATCGTTTTGATGGCAGTCACACTAGTAGGGGCTGGGTAGTCTAGAAGCAAATCCTTATACAGGTCCTTAGTCATAAGATTATCGAGACAAGGCATCAATACTCCATAGTAGACTGGTGCATACGCTTCTCATCCCAGCAGGGGAGATGGTCTGTCTCACAGCCATTAGTACGTCGTACTGGAGATAGTATCTAGGTGCTCATTGGGTTATGAGTTACACTAGACAGACTCGTGGGGTACTGCTGGTTGGTACTATACATATCGTCAGGTAGTAGTTCCCAGATGACATGAGTACAGCATAGTCCATTGACTTGATGTTCATATCAGATTTTTGCATTTTTATATCGCCCATTCTTAATCATATTGCATGTAAATAGTTGCTTTTGATCCATGTCTGCTAAATAGTTGCAGGTTACAGGTTTTCAGATCGTTACAGTGAAATTCATGAAAAGTCGCTACAAATGTGAGACTACGACCAACAATAGATGAATCTGTATGATGCCGCCTACCAGTTCAAGGAACAAATGAAAATCATTAGACAGTTCAATGCACAAACCACAAGGGCAGCACAAGATTCAAGACTTCATTGTGAAGCTCAAGGCAAAAGTCCACATCATTCTGCACTGTTGGAAATCTGAAAGAAAATAGAAGAGATTCTGAGGAACCAAGTGAAGAAAACAAAAGGTAAAAGCAACATGAAGCAACCGCGAAGAATTGAGCCCAAGATCCCACCAAATGGCCGTGGAACCGCTGCCAAACAGGCCTTTCTGCCGCGGAACCGCGGCCGTATGGTGCACGTGTCGGTGCACGTGTCGGTGCACGTATCGGTGGAGGTGACGGTGCTTTGACCCGGTTTTCTTAGGGTAGTTTTGTAAATTCATGTGTGGATCAGAATGTAAACCTAGGGCTTTCCTATCTATAAATAGGAGAGCTCAAAGCCAAATTAAGTGTGCCACTTTTAGGGTGCCTTTCTTAGGATGCCTCTCTTTAGTTTTTTTTACTCTTTTTAATTCTTAGATCAAAATTTTAATTCCAATTGTAATGCATTGTTGAGAGGTCATCAATAAAGTAAGTTTTATTTTTTTTTTATCTCGCATTCTTTTTATCTGAATTTTAATTCCTGCAATTTTTTATCTGTTCTTTTATTATCTGCAATTTAGTTCATCTATTAAAATTTTAAAAAATGAATTTTATTGTTATCTTCCTAATGAGTGAGTAATTCCTCACTTTTTAGGGATAGGTGAGGGAAGTTTTGAGAGAAGGAAATCTCTCTCACTCCTTTCTTTGCCCAAATAATTTTAATTAAGGACTCTCTTTAAATCAACCATAGTCTGCTCACTACGGCACCCTATCCTACATGATAGCGGTGATTCCCTAGTTAGACCGGTTGTGGTTGATTTAACCGGAGGTTAGGGCTAAGAGTTAAGAACGGACGGACAAGGACCACAAGGAAGAAACTAAGTTTTTTCCTAGTCGTGCTAATCCCCGTTGTTGACTATTACCCTAACACCTATATTCTTAACTAGGGCATTGAAAGAACCGAGAAGAATCCCTATTTCGAACTAACCTAATCCTAATCCTAGCAAGCCTTTATATCAACTTATTCTCACTCATAGATCTTAAAACAAAACCCAACTTAATTGGACTTAACTCGTTAGAACATAAAGAAAAGGATTCCATCTCCCTGTGGATCGACCCGTACTCAACCGGCAAGCTACCAAGCGACACCGTCTTGATTGCGGTAAATTTAAACATAGAAAAACTCTATCAATCAAATGGCGTCGTTGCCGGGGAGATGGTATTCTCTTTCTTTGTGTAATTTCGGGTTAAAAAATATTTTAAAAAAATTGAAAAATTGAAAATTTTTTTAAAAAAAATAAAAATAAAAATAAAAATTATCTTGTTATTTTTGAAAGGTTTTTGTGCACGTGTGCAGGCTTGGAGAAAACTCTGTTTCAGATCTGGAGCAAACTCAGTGAACAAATCCAGAAACAGAGAATCTAAACAAAAAGAGGAGAACCAACTCAGCACAGAGAAAAATTCTGAAAATCCAAACTCACTGATCCGCCGCGGAAATGCGGTAGAAGCCCTTGTTTGACCGCGGAACCGCGGTCAAAGGATGACATCAGCAACCCAAAAATCTCTGTGAGTATCTCATTTCTCATCTACTCTCCTCTGCACTCCACTGAAAAATTGTTCCTGCAGGTTTCTTTGCACAGATTCTCTTTCTCCTATCCAATAAATTGTTTTTGTGCAGGATTCATTGCGCTGCCAAATAAAAAAATTTTGCAAGTGTTTTAGATTTTTGGTGTGTTAACTGCTTTGCATAATTAATACGGAATCTAAGGGGCTATAACACCAATCAAGATTGGGTGGGGATTTCATTACCTTTCCTAAGACCCCAAAAATCATAAAAAACATATGCATCACCCTTGAGTTAATTTAAAAAAATATCCAGACTCAGCCAACTAAGAACTGTAGTGCTCAATAGGACAGAGGAAGGTTGTGGGCATTCAATCGTTTATCTAAACTTGATTTTGTGGTGCCTAGGCTAGACAAGTGAGAAAGGTAACTTTAAAAGGCCCGTCTCACGGTGATTCGTGAGCGGAACCCTCCTTTCTTCATTTGTGCTTACCTGGCCACAATTGGCAGTGAAGAGGCGATTTGAGGGCTATCTCACAACTTGTCACTTTGGAACAGTTAGAAGCAATCTAGTTGACTTAGAAGACCGTAGCTCTAGATTTGATTGTGCATGTTTTAAACTGTGATTGTTTGAAGTAAGTCCATACACATTCTTGCAAAAACTCTTTCTAAAAAAAAACTTTGAAGAAAGAAAGAAAGAAAGAAATTCTAAACTCCTAAAACAAAAAAAAAAGTTTTACCAAAACAAAAAAAATAAAAATAAAAATCACATTCATTTTCTTCTCCTTTCTCTCATTACATCATGGGTACCCCACCTCGAAAAACTCTTGCCGAACTTTGGTACCCATAACCAGACATTACTTCCTACGGTTCTTGTTTTGGTCGAATTTCGAACGACCCCTCCATGCCCAAAATTTCTTTGAAAATCGGATAGACGCGTCTAGGATAAACAATTAGACTCAGCAATCCATTTCGTATTAACCGTTTCAAACATTCACCCCTTCTCATATTGATACCCCTTTTGAGAGTCCAGTTGTAACCCCAAAACCTATGTCTATTGCTGAACATATTGAACAATCTCGTAACCGATCTTTCACTCCTTTCACCACTGCGAATTCTTTGGATCAACAATTCCATTCATCTTCTTATCCAAATGTTGATCCTACCCCTGTCCAACCATTCTATTCCTATCCATCCTACCCAACTTTTATACCTTCCCTGGACATTGTTTCTACACAGCCATTTGGGTGTTTCCAGTATCAAAACAAATTTGAATCTTTTACTGAAACTCCTTCACAACCCATGTCTAGTCTGGAACAGGTGTTAGAAGACTTTAAGGTAGCGTCATTCCAACAGATGATGGATTTGAATGCGTCCATGACCGCCCTCATACAACCTAGTGATCCGGTAGCTAGTTTCCAACTAGCTCCACATTTCCCAATGTATGATGAGGCGATTGGACAGATTGAGAATTTGAGTGGTGAGAGTGAGATGTACACCCTTCCAAATCAAACCTACCCATCCCCAATTGAATCCCACAACTCCGGTTTTGAATGTCTATCGAGTGTCCCACGTGATTCATTAATTGAAGATAGAATGAGTAATGAGTTGTGCGACTTTGTAGTGTTTGATTTACCTGATTGTGAAGAGTCACTTTCGAGTGAAACCATCACCAATCCCTTTCACCTCTACACCTCCACTCTAAAACCTGAATTGATTAATATCCATATTTTTGATGAGGTGTCTAAAAAAATTGATTTTCACTTGATTAAGGATATTGACGCTGGGAATATTTTGGATGATGAACCCGCAGATTTGACTGAAATTTTCTCTCCAATTCATCATCCCGAGTCATTAAATGTTTCTCCCGAACTTCATATGCGTCTTGATTTTGATGAGAATTGCATGGATAAGCTAAATTTTGAGGAGAGTATTGAGCAAATTATTGAGGATGAAACAGTTTTACTTGAGGAGTCAGATTTTCCAATTCATTATATCCCTTTCATTGACTGTGCACACCCTCCTGAACCTTTAACCGATACCCTTCCTCAATCACTTCCCTCCATCCTTGCTCCGACCTTGCAAGAAACCGTTACACTTTCATTTTCAATGTCTGGTTTACCAAGTTCGACGTACCCATGTTTTTTCACGAATCTTGAGGGATTTGATCTCATTTCTCAGTGGGTTGATAGATTAGCACAATCACTTTTTACAAATCGGTCATTACAAATTATGCTAATTTATACACTCCATCTCCACCCTCAAGTTCGTATTCAACTTCTTTCTTCCACTTTCTCTGGTTCTTCTTCTAATCTTCCTTTAATGATAGCGAGTGTTAATGAATCACAATCGGATATTTTGAGTTCGATAATTCTAGAAAAACAAATTAATTTAGACTCTTTTGAGAATAAAGTAGATGAGCCTTACGAGTCTCCTACCTCCGTAATTTTTGAAAAATCAAGTGTGTTGAATTCTGGCGCAACACTTATTGACATTGAAACGTTCAATCGAACCATCGATGTAAGTTTCGAAGATATTTTCGCCGACGAACTCGCATTCCTAAACGACACGGATTTTGTGATTAATCTACCTCCACCTGAAGAAGTCGAACCACCACTATTTCTTCTTATCCCATACGAGAATGTGACCATTCTTCCCATTCCTAATCATCCATATTCTCGTTTCCGTTCACCATTATTGTTTCGTCTGTACAAATCGAGATGTAATCCAAATCCATTACACCACTTATCTTTACCTCATTTCTTCCTGACTCTATACAACATGTTCTTTCACCAACCGCTGCTTTATAACGATAAATTTTTTGAATGGTTGGTGCTAACCTTTGGCCTGTGTAAGGCCTTGTATAGCTTGATACTGTGTTTTCTCCTCCCTAACTCTGAACTTTAACGCTTAAACAGTGGAAACACTGTTTCACATAAGTTTGGGGGGCCTTTTTGTATATATATATTTTGTTTTCTTTTTCTGTTAATAATAATAAAAAAACAGGGGAGTGCCGACAATTTTGACCCTCTTGGTGTAGCCTGACAGTGAGGGCACTGTCAAGTTTAAGTTTGGGGGTGTGCTTGGTAAGCTTTCTTCCTTCGCATTCATATGTATATTTTTGCATTTGCATACTTATTTTAAAACCCATAAAAATCAAAAATTAAAAATTTCAATTTTGGCCATATTTGACTTAAGTTCAACATGACGGTTGACTAGTTAGGAAAAACTAGATCCTAAATTTAGTAAATTAAAAACCCTAAAAATAACCTTTCTTAAAGTTTAACTGTAGAAAATATACGTCCTTATAGTTTATTTAGAAATAGGCAAATTTTGAGTTCAGTTCTTGGGCTAAATTGAAGTAAGGGAAGAGTATTGAATGCTCTAATTGAAGTATAAGTCTGAAAAATAATTCTGAACCTTAAGTCCAAATTCTGAAAGTATATACCCTACTTTACGCACTCACACACATCTTGAAAGTTGGGATAGTAGAGGATACCTTGAAATGCTCTTGTCTAAAATCCTTAGTATGAAAGAAAATAAAATAAAACTATAAGTGTGAATAAAGAGATAAAAAAATGAACACTGGTTTTGTAATTACTTAAGGCTGCATAAATAAAAAAATATAGCGAGGGTGCTTTATCACCTAGTGCCTTAGATCAACTGGTTTGGGAGTCACTACTAAGCCTTAGGTGTTGCAAGACGAGGAATTACGCCTAAATGCGCAAGCACATTCTGTAATCGGTCGTTTAGTATCTCAAGAAGTATTAACGGTCGCATGAAGGATGTGTGAGCAATTTCATCTAAAATTCACCAACTAAAAGTATTTTGGAAGATGGATAAGAGTATGATGGCTTGAATTGAATTTCCAAGTGTAGGGGTGATAATTACACACATGTAGGGGTATATAATTGGAGTTTGGAGGAGAGATAGGAATAAAACGTAAGGCTTATATCTTCAGAAGAGATGATAAAAATTCCTGAGTTAAGATTGCATCTTAGAAGGAAAACTTAGGAGATGTTGAAAGCTTTATAAACTTGCAAAACATATATGATCTTAAGTTAAATGAAAAGGAAGTATGAAAAATACGGGTTGATAATTTCTAAGTTGAAGATAATTGAACTTCTTGCTAGAATACTGAATTGAAAAATTAGAGTCAACGGCCAAATTGATCGGATTTTGTGGGTGGTATCCGCTGAAAACCCTCAGGAGACAACACTCCTCCTACTAGGGACACCTAAAGGTTTAACGGCTTATTGCACGAGCTCAGTGCAATCGCGTTCTCTGCGAAAGTGAGGTTAGGAAATTTTGAGAATAAAATTGGTTTTGCTCGGGACGAGCAAAAGATAAGTTTGGGGGTATTTGTTCATATCATATTTTTGCATTTTTATATCGCCCATTCTTAATCATATTGCATATAAATAGGTGCTTTTGATCCATGTCTTCTAAATTGTTGCAGGTTACAGGTTCTCAGATCGTTACAGTGAAATTCATGAAAAGTCGCTACAAATGTGAGACTACGACCAACAATAGATGAATCTGTATGATGCTGCCTACCAGTTTAAGGAACAAATGAAAATCATTAGACAGCTCAATGCACAGAGCACAAGGGCAGCACAAGATTCAAGACTTCAACGCGAAGCTCAAGGCAAAAGTCCACATCATTCTGCATTGTTGGAAATCTGGAAGAAAATAGAAGAGATTTTGAGGAACCAAGTGAAGAAAACAAAAGGTAAAAGCAACATGAAGCAACCCTGAAGAATTGAGCCCAAGATCCCACCAAATGGCCGCGGAACCGCGGCCAAACAGGCCTTTCTGCCGCGGAACCGTAGCCGTATGGTGCACATGTCGGTGCACATGTCGGTGGAGGTGACGGTGCTTTGACCCGGTTTTCTTAAGGTAGTTTTGTAAATTCATGTGTGGATCAGAATGTAAACGTAAGGTTTTCCTATCTATAAATAGGAGAGCTCAAAGCCAAATTAAGTGTGCCTCTTTTAGGGTGCCTTTCTTAGGATGCATCTCTTTAGTTTTTTTACTCTTTTTAATTCTTAGATCTAAATTTTAATTCCAATTGTAATGCATTGTTGAGTGGTCATCAATAAAGTAAGTTTTATTTTTTTATATCTCGCATACTTTTTATCTGAATTTTAATTCCTGCAATTTTTTATCTGTTCTTTTATTATCTGCAATTTAGTTCATCTATTAAAATAAAAAATGAATTTTATTGTTATCTTCCTAATGAGTGAGTAATTCCTCACTTGTTAGGGATAGGAGAGGGAAGGTTTGAGAGAAGGAAAAATCTCTCACTCCTTTCTTTGCCCAAATAATTTTAATTAAGGACTCTCTTTAAATCAACCATAGTCTGCTCACTACGGCACCCTATCCTACATGATAACGATGATTCCCTAGTTAGACCGATTTTGGTTGATTTAACCGAAGGTTAGGGCTAAGAGCTAAGAACGGAAGGACAAGGACCAAAAGGAAGAAACTAAGTTTCTTCCTAGTCGTGCCAATCCCCGTTGTTGACTATTACCCTAACACCTATATTCTTAACTAGGGCATTGAAAGAAGTGAGAAGAATCCCTATTTCGAACTAACCTAATCCTAAATCTAGCAAACCTTAATATCAACTTATTCTCATTCATAGATCTTAAAACAAAATCCAACTTAATTGGACTTAACTCTTTAGAATATAAAGAAAAGGATTTCATCTCCCTGTGGATCGACCCATACTCAACCGGCTAGCTACCAAGCGACACCGTCTTGATTGCGGTAAATTTAAACACAAAAAAACTCTATCAATCACTTAACACTGCTACTTCACCTCGAGTGTGTTCCCACTGTTCTTAAATTACTACCCTACCACGGCTCTATTGAGTTGTGCAAATAGATAGTAGTTGGGTACAGTCCTGAAGCACATGGAGACAGTGGCGGTTAGATAGGATTCGTCTCTCCCAGTATTGGCGGTTGATGTTGCGCTGTGTTCGGAAAGTCATTACACAAAGTCCCTGGCATGGGAATGTGAGATTTACTGGTAAGTACTCTAGTAGTTTCTCTGGGTGTTTTAGGCTACACTACGACATGACTTATTGCGCTATTAGGAGTATGGCATTTACCACCCCCTAGGCCCGATATGTGATACTTTTAGACGAACAGACCGGACTGTACGGAGATTGACACAGACTGGCTCAGTAGGAATTCAGATGAGTTTGCTCATCGGCCTTCTTATCGACAGATACTGTAACATTTAAAAAAAAATATTATTTTTGGGAATTTTTATAATTAAATAATAAATTATTGAATATTTTAATAAGGCTGTATAATTAAATACCAATAAATTTGGAAAAAATTTGGAAAATTATTTAAATGAGGGTGCCTTATTGGATTTATGCAAATTTTGAAGCTTTACGATTTATTTGACACTAATTTAGTGCTAATCGCGATTAAAAATCGCTAATCGGGTTTTAAGCGTGTTTTGTGCAAAACATGCATAAGTCTTTTTTTTTCATGAGTTACATTTTCTTTATCATAGAATTCTTCATGATTCTTGCATGGTTGTAAATTAAAGAGAATGAGAAAAAGAAAAGAAATGAAAAAGGTTGAATAAAGAATGGAGGGATAGGCATGAGAGAGAATGAGAGGGTAATGGGTCAAACCATGGATCAACTCCCATTCCTACTTCATTTTCCTCACCATCTTCTCTCCTCTCCCACACCCAAGCTGCTGCTGCTGCTGCCCTCTCTCCTACCTCCACTTCTTCACCTCAAAACATCTCAAAAACTTCACCAAAACATCTTCCCCACTTCACAAAAAAGATGCACAAGCTCACAAGCTACCCCATGGACCAAGAAAGCAAGGATTTTGGACACTTGGGGCAACTCAAGAATTTTCTTGAGTTGTCAAATGAGGTATTTTTCTGAACCATTAGCTTAGTTTTCCTATTGCTTTTACATCCATGTTAACTTTAAACCGATATAGTGATGTTTAGTGAGGGTGGGAAAGTTCTAGTTAAGGGTTTTGGAATTCTTGAGTTGTGATGGGTAATTGAGCTCAGTAGAGGCACACAAACCCCCTAGTGCTAGAATTCAGGCCTAAACCAGAGACTAGAACCATGGAATACGAATTTAGAAAAGCTGATATCGGAAAATTGTGGATTCTGTGAGGGTTAAATGAAATCTGCTATCACTCGGAGACTCTGAAAATTATTTTGCAACCACAGAGAGACATGCAGGCACCTAGGAAGCTACTACCAAAACCCTAGCCCCTATCTCCTTATTTAGGCCATAAATTTAATCCTTCTGGCTACAAAT
Organism: Agapanthus africanus; assembly: GCA_030015575.1. NCBI lineage: Eukaryota > Viridiplantae > Streptophyta > Magnoliopsida > Asparagales > Amaryllidaceae > Agapanthus > Agapanthus africanus. Next base: position 348,999,930 of record JASDDO010000016.1, on the reverse strand, counting down.
TGCGGCCAGACCTGGGCCAATGTGCCTCGTGTTGGTTCTGTGGTCCCCTCATCTGTAAATTAGACCCTTCGCATATGCAAAATTGACCAATTTGACCTAGGGTGAAATCTGGGACCATTTTCAATAGTTGTTGTTTTATTCATGTTTTGTTTTGCGTATTTTGAATTCTGAATTATTGTATTTGTGTTTTACCTCGATCACTTGACGTTCGTACGACGATATCGAGGGTTGTTTGATGGTTTTGAAAGTGTAATCCATAGGTTCTAACCTATAGGCCTTAGCATGTAGTTTTTGTTTTCGTATGTCGTTTCTTCTTCGAATTTGATTTTAATACGCTTTGCGATACGTTATGATGTGTAGGTACCCCACGAAGACTTCGAGATGACAAGAAAGCACGTGGCGGCGGCGGCAACGGAAAGAGAAAGCAAGGTGAATAGATTATATCTACGGGGGAAGTCGGGTGGATGGCGTATAGCACCCCCGCAGTTCGATGTATAGTATATATATAAATATATACTATATATATATGATAGCTTTATGCGTGACATGGATATTTTAGATGTGATTAGGTGTACTATGGTTAGATTAGGGTTTAGAAGTAAACTAGTATAGTTTCCTAGTTGCGAACCCTAGAATAGGTTTACACCCACACGCACACACATGCTTATTTGTTATACTTATACCTGGATGATGAGGATAGTGGATGATATTTGGAGATGAGTCGATGAGATTGGGCATAGTGGCATGAGATCGGTGTTATGATATAGTTCGTATTTGGGATACGACATGAGATTTTAGCGGGCCTTTAGGCGTGTTTTCATACACGCACATATATCCATATAGATGGTATCAGTTCTACGAGATCAGTACCCCGGATCATGAGATATGATGATAAGGATACCCGATAATTGATGAGATGAATGTGATATTGACCCGTACCCAGATTTAGGATGTCGTACGATGATTTACCGTACGAGCTTTATTTGATGATAGATCCGCACTCATGAGTCGAGGATGTCACATGATATTATATCGTACGCGGTACCTTTGAGGCGGGATCACCGACTATTATATATATATATATATATATATATATATATATATCGACTTAGATTTAGGTGGTTTCCATACCCCTCCCGATTAGCTTGTTTGTTAGATCTGTAGTGTGCATAGTAGATGTTAGACTAAACCCGCGTCATACCTATTTCAAAAACTAACGAATCGGGAGTATTCTAAAGACAGGCAAAGGAATTCTATGGATATTTTCAAAAGACGCATCTTTTCTTAAAAACACCGTAGCCCTTATTTTCCTAAAAAACCCGATTCGTCTTCTTTCAAATGGCAAAACAGTATGACATAGATACATTGATGAAGATACTACACGGTTGTGTTTATTATTCATTTGCCGCATATTCTTGCTTTTCGCATCGCATTGCATGGTGAAATATGATTATTGTTATATTAAAACCATGCTATCAGGACACCAGCACCATTATCGATGATGCGTATGTTCCACGTACACCTGCTTGCCGGCTCACACACTTCATCATCGATAATTGCCATGTCACTACATAGTAGGATTATTGCATCAGGATATGATCCCTTGCATGGCATACTTGTGCACATACCTACTGTACACTCATACTTGTGCACATACATATTGTACATACATATTTGCAAATACATAGATGATTCTGGCTTGATTAGAAATTTGGGAACCGCAAGATACTTTTAAAACTGATTCATTTCAAAAGAGCGGTTTCCCTCAATATGTACATATTATTATTCCATGTTGCATGATATACTGATATGCTTACATTTCCTTTACATGTCGCATACATCATGCTTTATGATTATACGCATTGAGATATGTTGTTTCCATGATATTTCAGGATTTGGGAACCGTGTGTATTTCAAAAGAGAGTATGTATTGTTTTAAAAAAACCGGTTACCCTTGATATGATATTTCAGTGCGTCCACCATGTGTTTTTTCGGTTCTGAGAGTGGCATGTGAAACCCGATTCGAGGAATGGTAGGCACCGTCTGTGGGTACATGGTGGACCCGGTGAGGTATCCCGGGGCAAGAAGACTCGTATATGTTAGACGGTGAGCCCGGCAGGGGAGCACTACCTACCGGTGATTGTATTTGAGCTCGGAGGATATCCAGAGGATACCGACCGGAATTGAGAGATGATATGGGCCGATCCAGACTGACGGAGCCTTATATATATATGAGGATTTAGGTGCCGATGCTGGGCACAGGTTTCATGATATTTTAGAGTGTCGATGCTAGACACTCAGGTTCCATGATTTTGATATGTCGCGAGGGACACACGTTGATTTATATCCTCATACCTCCGTGCATATGCTTTATGATATTTACATGCATGATGTTTTATGTCATTGGGTGACACGTGGACGAGATCCACATACATACAGACATTGATTCCATTGTTGGATGATATCCACATACTTATGGACTGCATGATATAGTTGACATTTATTCATGTTGATTACATTGATCATACCTCATATTTTTGATATGTCGTTACCTGAGACACTGACATGAGCATATGGGATTACACTTATGTATAGATGTTACCCTGGCCACCTTTTTATGCTTTAGACTTATTCATATTGAGGGTATTATTATTACCGATCGTATTGAGCTAGGATTGTGTCATACATACGATTTCTGCTTTGCGATATTTTCTATTCACGAGTTGGCAACTCACCCCCGTTGTGTCACAGTTCTTGCAGGTTTTGCCGTACAGGTTCCATTGCGGCTTTTCTGGCACACTGCTTCCTTTCTGGGTGATTGCTTTGGTAGGTGGGTCCACTCGCATCGTGACCACCCTTGTATTTATTTTAATCAGTTGTATCTAGTAATTCCATCAACTAAACTTGTATATTTTTTCAGACTTAGAAAACCAGTTATGTATTATTTCGACCTTAGAGTTGCGCGTTGTAGTATTATGGTTTTCATGATGTTTTTGAGTTTCTTTATGTGCTTTGATCCTCGCCCTTCGGCGTTGTATATTATATTGCTGCTTGGTTGTGACCGTCGATTGACGAAGAGCTAGCTCCTATTTGGGGATGCCTTTTATCATTGTATATATATTATTCATGTTGTACCCCGTTTAGGGCCAGTATTTATAAAGGAAACTCTGCCGAAATTTTCAGAAAAAGACGAGAGATTTAAAATTGCATATTTGGCTTACTTATTTAAAAACCTTGCTTTTTAACTCGTTTCTTACTTATTAAAAACTAGTTTTCTTTCTTTACTCCTTAAAACGGTTTTAGATTTCTGGGCTTTTGGCTTACTTGAATTAGATGGGGTCCTATAGACTTCATATGATTCAAGGGCCAGTCACGGGCTATTTCGGGTCGTGACAAAGTTGGTATCAGAGCACTGGGTTAACCTTGGTTCGAGTCTAAGTTTGACTATGCGGAGCCTAGAGCGTTTATATATATACGGAACTTAGGCTTGACCTTACGGAACTTAGACTTAGTCGAGGGGGTATTAGACCCGAACTTTCGTCGCGTAGGTTGACCTTGGTTGATGGAGTAGGTGACTTGAGTAGAGTGACGTACCGTACGTATGTTCCGCGGCTTACTTACGATACGCTACTCCACTTAAGAAACCTTAGGATGTACATTTTCTTGCACAGTATTATATTCATTCCTATGATCTATTCTCATCAATATTGGTTAGGATTTTGCTGCCACGATTACACGGGCAGAGAGAGCAACGGCTAGAGTTGCGTCAGCTTAAGCTCGTCACGGACGAGGACTGACCAGGGCGTGATTCCAGAGACGTACGATTGCATAGAGAGGCGTCGTTTTAGTGTGTTTTCACGCCATGAGCGTTTGACAGATCGCTTTTACAAGATTTCTCAGACGTGCAGATCAGCACTAGAGGATCAGGCTACTGCTAGAGGCCAGCCAGAATGTGATGACCATTGATATATCGCTTACTCGGGATGATTGAGGCGTTGTTTAGTGTATAGAAGAATGAGCCAGTTGCTGCTGCAAATGACGAGATATCGCCCAGATGTTGGAGCTACTGCAGCATGAGTATATACTTAGAGATATGATGGAAGGTCGCTAGTCACCCGAGGATGAACCACTAGGACATGTGGTTCGTTCGCTTGCCCCGATGCGAGGTCATTAGATTGATTGATTCCAGCTAGAGACGACTTCACGCAGATTCGTTGGTGGTCGATAGAGACGATCGAATGTCAGGAACCCATTTCCAAGTTTAAAGTATTCGGAAGACAATGCAAGTAATGCGATGGACCCTCTAGAAGAATGAAACCCTAACTCGACGTAATGACCATGGAACGCCTTTGAACCTTTGGGTTTGCAGCAGTTTAGCGGTGCCATTTATGAGGGTTAGGTTTGCCCTTCTACGGTTGGTCCATAGGTGCTGTGGCATGTACTGGAATACTATTAAACCGTACTCAAGATGATGATCTCTTGGGGGATTATGAGGTTTTGACAATCGATCGGATGGTTCGACATCATTCGGATATCATGTGATGGGATACATTGCTTGGGAGACTCCAGATACGATTATAGTCGTTGGAGCACAGTCGATGCAGCCACAATGAGACGAGTCCGAAGCAGTCGACAGTAGAGAAAAGTGGAGTAAGAGGTTCGTACGAGATCTTAATGGTATGATGTTCCACTCCGCCGACATCAGAGATGCGATACGCATGCAGAAGCGTTGATTAATGATATATCTTCCAGAAGGAGTCGCGATGAGTATGCAGCCGTTCTGGATCAAGAAAACAGAATGAGAAAAGGGTGATAACCTCCGGACAGTTCGGCAGAAACGAGATTTGAGAGAGACCTCGACAGGACCTTTCTTGAATACTATACGAGAAGATTTGGACTCAGGAGCGGTTATATTGCGCACACCCAGCAGGCCAGAGTTCGGCATCGTCGACGAGATAGTTGGCCAGAGATCTGTAGAGGATGTGCCAGAGCGGGACTGTTTCCGTTGTCATTACATATTGGGTCGTTGAGCCGAGGAGCTATATATCTAGCAATGCACAGTGAGAGACAAGAGCCTAAAACCACCAGGCACCAGACCATGAACAAGAGGCAAGTAGATATTTTGCTCTGCTAGCATTGGATGCACCGACACCTTCTCGACTCTGAAGGAGGAACTATCGACGACGGTATTTATGATTTGTGTTTAGTGATTCGATTATCACGTATCCGTCACCTTGGATTTTGGTATTTTGGGCGACCTATTCACACGATTTAGTCTTGATGACTGAGTTTCATGATATTTGTTTTCGTGTACCATGGTTGCACCTACTGGGTATTCATATTTTGTGCATAGTTATTACGCTTGAGGTATTGATTGTGATTTCATGCCTATTTTATGCCTGTGATTTGATTTATGCTTCTAGCATAGTTTTCATGCACTTTTAGTGTTTTGATTGATTTGATTTGTGCACGCTGATGCACATGGTTGTGAGATTATATACCGCGGTATACCTGATCTGGATTGAGCTGTATTGTATACCGTCGATTTCGATTATGATATTGGATTTCATGATTTCGTGCATGTCGGATGCACATGCTTTAGATTTTATTCGTGCATGATGGATGCACCTGATTTGGATTTTTGGCGCATGTAATGAGATGCGATTTTGGTGCACACCAGATGCGCTAAATCGAGATTCTTCGTGAATAACAGATGCACCTAATTTTGCTGTCATGCACACACGTTGCCTATGACAGATGTTTCATGCACACCCGTTGCACCAAGATATTGTTCGGTGCACATGTATGGCACATATATGGATTTTGATTTCCGTGCGCACCAGACGCACGTTGCATTCATATACACATTTTGGGATTGGTTTCTTATGGAACAGTACGTTTTTATGATATTTGCTATTTGTTTTCGTACTGAGCAGGACTAGTCAGAGAACAGTACCTGGATATATTTTGCATGCATTGATAGTTATTGAAGGGATTTTCAAAAAGGGAGCTATAGTCTCAGTATTTATCTACGTGTCTGATATGACATGACACGTTTAAAATAAGAAAACCCTTCTAAATTGTTTTCAAAACGGTGGAACGTACATATTAAACAAAAGATATATACACATATGGTTATTTTCTTACAATAGACGTCCGCCACTGTGCAGTGTTATGCGCATCGCACAGCGACTTAAAAATGTTTGGCATGCATTTCTTTCAGTTAGTTACATGTATAGATTTGATGTCTACATGTATAATTTTGATGTATATCATATTGGTTTTGTTTTGGATTTGACATTTGTGTCTTCACCATGACTCCGATTATTGCGAGATGCTTGACGGAGTGTTGATTTTGAGTTATTTGCTCATTATTCGAGCGCATGCATTGCGCTATGATACCTTTTATGTATTGATGATTTCAGAGCCCCGACGACTTGGACTTTTACTGAAATGTTTTTGTATTTGAGGGGTTAAATTTAAATTCGGGGACTGAATTTCTTTAAGGGGGGAAGATTGTAACATTTCAAAAAAAATAAAATATTATTTTTGGGAATTTTTATAATTAAATAATAAATTATTGAATATTTTAAGAAGGCGGTATAATTAAATACCGATAAATTTGGAAAAAATTTGGAAAATTATAGAAATTATTTAAATGAGGGTGCCTTATTGGATTTATGCAAATTATGAAGCTTTACGATTTATTTGACACTAATTTAGTGCTAATCGCGATTAAAAATCGCTAATTGGGTTTTAAGCGTGTTTTGTGCAAAACATGCACAAGTCTTTTTTTTCATGAGTTGCATTTTTTTTATCATGGCATTCTTCATGATTCTTGCATGGTTGTAAATTAGAGAGAATGAGAAAAAGAAAAGAAAAGAAAAAGGTTGAATAAAGAATGGAGGGATGGGCATGAGAGAGAATGAGAGGGTAAGGGGTCAAACCTTGGATCAACTCCCATTCCTACTTCATTTTCCTCACCATCTTCTCTCCTCTCCCACACCCTAGCTGTTGCTGCTGCTGCCCTCTCTCCTACCTCCACTTCTTCACCTCAAAACATCTTAAAAACTTCACCAAAACATCTTCCCCACTTCAAAAAATAGATGCACAAGCTCACAAGCCACCCCATGGACCAAGAAAGCAAGGATTTTGGACACTTAGGGCAACTCAAGAATTTTCTTGAGTTGCCAAATAAGGTATTTTTCTGAACCATTAGCTTAGTTTTCCTATTGCTTTTACATCCATGTTAACTTTAAACCGATATAGTGATGTTTAGTGAGGGTGGGAAAGTTCTAGTTAAGGGTTTTGGAATTCTTGAGTTGTGATGGGTAATTGAGTTCAGTAGAGGCACACAAACCCCCTAGTGCTAGAATTCAGGCCTAAACCAGAGACTAGAACCATGGAATACGAATTTAGAAAAGCTGATATCGGAAAATTGTGGATTCTGTGAGGGTTAAATGAAATCTGCTATCACTCGGAGACTCTGAAAATTATTTGGCAAACACAGAGAGACATGCAGGCACCTAGGAAGCTACCACCAAAACCCTAGCCCCTATCTCCCAATTCAGGACGCAAATTTAATCCTTCTGGCCACAAATTGCGGCCAGACCTGGGCCAATGTGCCTCGTGTTGGTTCTGTGGTCCCCTCATCTGTAATTAGACCCTTGGCATATGCAAAATTGACCAATTTTACCTAGGGTGAAATCTGGGACCATTTTCAATAGTGTTGGAGATAGTGCCCTCATAGTCAATTATTGGATCGCAGGTACGTGATTGCAATGATTGCGGAGGACCTATCCCGGTAGGACAGTCTTACTCAAGATGATAGTATGCTATCTGGTTTGCCTTTATCAGTCGTGTACATGTTCAGGTGACTGATTGCATGTTACACTTTGATAGAGCCCTTAGGATCTTGCTTTACTACCAACAGTATGATGGCGATCATATACGTGAGAGTTGGGTAGTTTATATGCATATCCTTAATTGTGGTCCCTAGTCGTGGGAGTTTCGAGACAGGGCATCGATACTCCGGAGTAGACTAGTGTGTACAGTCGAGACCCCGACGAGGGGCGGTGGCCGGTCTCACAAGCCACTGGTGTCAGTTGGATCACCTAAGATGTATACAGGTGCTCATTGGGTTATGAGTACACCGGACAGGACTCGCCGGGAATCTGCTAGTTAGTATTATATCTATCGTCAGATAGCAGTTCCCTGGTGACATGTGTACAGGTTAGTTCATCGACCTGAGGTCGTCATTTGTCTCGTGTGAGTTCCCACTGTGCTTTGATTTCTACCCTACCACGGCTCAAAGGAGTCGTGCAAACAGGTAGCTTTTGGGTACAGTCCCGAGCCATATGGAGGCACGTGAGCGGATCGGCAGGGGATTCGTCTCTCCCGGTATTGGGGGCGAGATCGTGCTGTGTCTAGGAGAGCCATTACGCAAAGCCCTCGGCCGAGGCAGGAGATTTACTGGTAGGTATTCCAGTAGTATCTCAGGGCGTTATTGGGCTACACTCCGACACGACTTATACTGCAAATGGGGGTCTGACGTTGCTAGCCCCCTAGGCGGATATGCGATACTCATTGACGAACGGACCGGACTGTATATACATTGTCACTGTTAGGCTCAGTAGGGTTTTCGGAGGAGTTCGCTCATCGGTCTCCCTTGAGTTCGCTCCTCGGCCACCCTTGAGGTCAGTCCATGGGCAGCCGTTACGCATAGCTAGTGCCGCTGACGGTTTGTGGTTAAACCCACTGCCAGGGTGCTGACGAGTCATTAGAGTCCCCCACAGACAGTTTCCCAAGTTCGGGCGAAACGTTGTAGAGGCCGTATGGTTTTATGGCAGGGTTCGGAAAATGCACGTGCGTTTACGCACGTGTCGATTTTCGGACAGATGATACTGGTCGGCTTTGGTTTAAGCCGGATCCGAGTATTATATTGAGTAGGTATAATATCTTTGTCTCAGTTGCATTTGTATTCGGTCGTAATACAAATGCAGGTATATTTATACTGTTTCGGGGTTGTCCTGAAATTCGTTTCAGGATCACTTTTGGAAGTTGCCAGTTTCCAGTTTTCTATCAGCCGTCTTTTAACATTCGGTTAAAGACGGATTTGTCTTCTCTTGAGATGAGTGTGGATTCTTCTAGAAGGTTCTAGATGAGGTGACTAGGATTAAATGGTGTTATGTTCTAATTGGTTGCATTAAAGGTGTGATGAGGTGTATTAGTGATTCATCCTTTTGCTTTAATGCTTCTTGTTTTGCTTAAGATATTTTGAGTGAGAAGCTTCATACCTTATGGTCACCACTTGCTCCTACGGTCACCTCCCTCTTCTATATTAGTGGCTTACCCTCTCTCTCTCCTTTCTCTCACACTCTCACTTGAGGTTTCATTTCGGTTAGAAAAGATATGATAGTTTTGGGGTGTATGGAATTCACAGTTCATTTCATTCCATCACCCAATTTCCACGGCAACTTCATTAACCGATCGTCCACGGATTTGGACGAAGTGAGACAAAGTCATCTACTCATTCTCTACATCAATCTTGGTCGTCTCTTTTAGCAAACTTGACGATCGAGTTGCCTCGAGTCAGAGGCGGGAGCCCGTTTAAAGAACCGATCATGTGGTGCCACCTCGACGAGGAGATCGGAGATCGACGAGATCGGAGCAGCCGCAACGGAGCGTGGGATGATGGTTGAAGAACGAAGGACTCGGATCGTTCGGTATAACATTCCTACACTCTTTACAGTTTGTTAGTTTAGCAATAATGGCAGATCCGGGTTAAAGTATACGATAGCGCCAGTTTAAAAGTTTTTGTTCCGCATTTGGCGTCTGTAGACGGCCGGGGCGCTAACGTAGACTTACAGTGGTATCAGAGCCTCACCATTTTGCTATACTAACTTGTGCTGACGCGTTTAAAACATCGATCCGACCGAAAATCGAAAAACACAAAAATCCTAGCCGACAGTTTCTGTTGATTTTAAATGGTGTCAAAATTGATTTCTGTATATCTTAAAAATCAGTGCAGGGTTTTCTAAGACATCTGAGAAAAGACGGTCACGTGATCCCACTAAAGAGCCGCGTTTCCGCGGTCAAACCTAGGGTTTGACCGCGGAACCGCCGCGCTTCAGAGGGAACAGTGCACCAGTTTTTCTCAGTTGGCTTTATTTGGGATTTTGTGATTTTTGGTATTTATCATTTACGCCCAGGTTTTGTTACTGTTCACCAGTAAGCCGTGGGACCCACTTTTTGATATTTGGTCTTTGGTCGATCGTAATTTAAACACGTTAGTTTACAGTGCTTACATTATATCTCCGACCGGGAATGTCATTTGATCGGTAAACCGCGTTTGATTGCTATAGTTCTTTTAGACGGGTTTGCGAACGTGACATTCGCGTTGATGTTCTGTGTTGTGCTGTAATGTTGCGGATTTGTCGTGGTGGATAGCAGTGTGCAATGATAGTACAGTTTGAGTTTATTTGTACATTTGATATTGTGGGGCGAGCGTCCAACTTGTGGACTGCCGTCACTGCCTGTTGTATAATATTCTTTTGGGGCACGACCAGGTTGCGGTCGATGTACCTGTTGTACTATTTTTCATTACTGTACTAGGTTTTGCCCCGAGACGGAGTGCACGGATAGCCGGGTTCGGGAAAGCAACGGGTCCGCATCTCATGGCTTTGAGAGGCAGAGGGGCCCCACTTCAGAATTGGCAGACTATTCGCCGCACTCGTAGGGGGTACAGGTTGACCCAAGGAGGGGTGCTCAATTTACCGGATTCCGTGAAGTGCCGGGTGTTCCATTCACTATGCTGTGGGGGACTGCCTCGCTTCAGGTTTTGGCGGGTAACTTGCCGCACCCGTAGGGGTCTAGGTTTCATTGCACAGGCTATCCACACGACAGGGGAACGTCGGGTTTCAGCAGCGGCTCTGTGAAACTCGGGGATCCCAGATATCTGTATTGTTCTGTGATGCTTATTACTTTTCTGTAATGTTGCATATTATCACGCCTGGAGCGATTATGTATATTGGCTTATATACTATTAGATGTTGTATATGTTTTACACCCGCGCTAGTCCAGTCCCCGCTCTGTCGTTAGTTAAGTAACCTAACGGGTGATGACGGGACCCAGTGACGAATGCGGATGGCATATACGTACATTTTATTTTCGTTCTTTTCTGGTGTGATTGATTGATGGGACTGCGTTGATTCTGATCAATGCAAAGTAAAACAAACCTGTTTGAGTTGTTGGAACAATTTTAAAAAGTGTTGTTACAAAGACGTTTCCTTTTGTTATGCATAGCGGTATTCGGTGTGAATATCCAGCACCTCATTCGACGAGGCAAGGGCTGATATCCCTTTACCGGGAAAGACCCCTTGGACAGAAATTTGCGTCAGAGTAATAACTTCACTATAGTCGATTACAAGTTGCTTTGCATAGCGGTATTCAGTGGAATATCCTGCACCTCATTCCACGAGGAAAGAGCCGAGATCCCTTTACCGGGAGTGACCTCTTTAGCAAAAGGTTTTCGCCACTATATTTTAAAAAGCTATCAGGTTCCTTCAGCGATATCAAGTTCACTACGCTAAAGGTTTTTCGCCAAAAACCAGCCGTAGCCCTCCGTCACTTCTTTTGGGTATTTAGTAGTATTCAAGCTATGCATTTTAGCCAAAGTTAAGGCATAGTGTTTGGTAGCTGCTGGGTATTCAATTGTTGCATAGATAGATGAGTTAGTTTGGGACAGTCGTTCTGCCGATTGGCCAAAGTCAGGGGCATGTGCGGGTGGGTTCAAATTGACAAGATAGTGATGGGTAGAACTTGGCATGTGACTTATGACATTTTGACCAAAGCCAAGGTTATAAGAGCATGGGGCAAAAACTATATCAGGAGTTTCTAAAGAAACTGAAACTTGCCGAGTATGCGCATACCTTCTGGAGTATGAGTAACGTGGATGCATTCCATCACGTTATCATGCGATGAGAGTTGGATCCTGATTCCCACTGATGAGTTGGTTTACTCTTCGGGTGATCCCGATTGATTCTTCTTTAGGTTTGGAGGAGAATTTGACAGGACAGTGGGAGGTTTCCGGATTAGATAAAGTGATGACCATTCTGATCTAGGATAGAGTGCACGCAGAGTGTTTCTTTTCTCTCTCTCTCTTTGGCAGCGACCTTTGACCGACCCTTGACTATGACTCAGTGACCAGGTTGACCGAACCTTCTTAAAATACTGGCTTTTGGATTGTCTGAGTTGCATAAGTCATTGCCACTCCTTCTTTTACCCTTTGTATTTCTCAGAACACCCGTATTACTACGGATATCCACTTCCATTGGATAGAGCCATCGTATGGTTATATACGAACTCGAAGGGACTTCTTCGGGGATGGATCCAGGTTCAGGAGAAATAGAATTGGTTTATTCAGTTGTCTTTTATTATCACCTTCTCTCAGGTTGCGAGAGCTCCTTGGTTTAGGAGAGTACACCTATTACGCCTATTGGATAGTCTTATTCCAAACCATAGGCTGGTGCCGAAAGGTAGGGAATGAAGAAAACCAATTAGCCTAAGTAGGGTGTACAGAAGGTAAAATGTAAAGACAAAATAAAGGGATTAGAAAGAGGGCAAAGTAAATTGCGACTGATATCATTCACGACCAAAACCGCGTACTTCATCGCCGCTCCTATTTCACCTTTAAAAAGAATAAGGTATTATTCAGTTGTCTTTTATCATCACCTTCTCTCAGTTGCGAGTACTCCTTGGTTTAGGAGGGTACACCTATTATGCTTACTGGATAGTCTTCTTCCAAACCATAGGCTGGTGCCGAACGGTAGGGAAGGAAGAAAACCAGTTAGCCTAACGATGGTATACAGAAGGTAACGACTAAAGACAAATAAAGGGATTTGGAGAGATGGCAATAAAATATACGATTGAAGTCATGAATTGGATTATGGAAGAGGCATTGCTATGAATACCAGGATACCCCTACGAAACATTTTCATGTTTCAGTGCATTGTTAACGAAAAAAACTGTTTTCCCGATTAGACACTTACTTCAAGGGTATGTATTTACCAGGTTTCATTATCATATCTGTATGGTTTTACAGATGATGAGTGGGAGTAAGATATTGGGAATTAGGTGATCATCCTCATTATATCGGAATTCGTTGTAATTGGTGATATTTGAGGAAATCGCTAGGGTACAGTTTTCCACCTGCAACGCACAGGTTATGAGTTGTTAAACTCAGCGGACTTATACAGAGTATTGTATGTTGTCCAGTGTCCATCAGGACAAAGGGGTAGGTCCTCGTACTATGTTCTGTTTACTTATAACTTCTCTAGTATTTAGACAAGTGTTTCGTAGAAATACATGGTCTAAGTTTTGAGAAGTTGTGGGTATAAGAATAAAGTAGAGAACCAGGTATCACAAGTATCGGGATTCTTCAAAGAGATCGAAGATGTAGATTCTTGTGATTGGTATTCAGATGATAGTGATGGTTTTGAGAAACGTGTTTCTCTTTCAGGTTACTCATAATTGGATGGATTCCTAAGTTGAGTAATATTGATTAGCCTCTTTCCATTAAGTTGATATGCACTGGAGACAGCTGCATGGATTGAATCTTGGTTCCAATTAAATAAGTGCCAAAGTTTCTGTATTGGATATAGAATAGTTCGTACCTTAAAAGAAATTAAGGTACGGGGAGTTGTCCAGCTTATGATTAAAACCAGACACTGGATAACTCAGGGCACGTTTCTGTAATGGCTGTTTGTGGGTTGACCCTGGCTATGACGAGGGTTGATATTCTACCATTTGGAAGATCAATAGTGATATTGTTCTTGACTCGCCACAGTTTTAGTAAAAATGGATCTTTTTCAGAAAACAGTAGTGGGAGTATGGTAGAACTGGAAGTGATTCCAGAACCGCAAACGATTACGGAAAAATTTAATAGGACCTATACATTCAATCAGGTTTGACATTCCAATAGCCACTCCGCAGGTATGGTAGGTAACCTCAGACACCCGAGAGGTACTTCGGTAGTCTCAAGGACGGTGACAGGGAGGTTCTTATCTACCCAGACTTGACACTACTGTTGTTCCAGGATATGAGACCCGGTAGGAGGGTTGTCGTAGTCAGTAGGAGCAACGGAAGCATGGTGAGCAAGTAGCTTATGTCTATTTATAGACTAGAGCAGTTATAGCGGAGATAGATCATCTAATTTTGATATGACAGTCATGGGTTTGACTTCAATCAGAATAGGGGATGGATCAGTTAAGAAGGTAGTAGGGTGTGATGTCATGATATCTGGATGACATACACAGAGTGGGAAGTAAAATTCCTATACTACGATCGGTTGTACTGTGGTCGTCACACAGTTGTTTCTCCAGACAGGATATGGATATAATATTTGACATTCTGGTTTCTAGATCTATGGTTTTAGATCTGGATTTGGGTAGTTTCCCAATGTGGGTACTTTGACAAATATTCTAATGGTTTTTAGAATAGTTGACTTCTAGCATGGTAGTGTACCTGCAGGTGATGGAGTCACCCTCTCTAAAGGTGTCTTACAGACTAAAGGGGAGAGGGATGCGCATGATTGGCAGATCACTTGCTTAGGCAATTGAGTCAATCATGAGATGTCAAGTACCACACCAAATGTTGGTTTTGCACTAGATGCAATAAGTTTGTATTAATCCAATCCTGGAGAAACATAAGGAAGCAGTTTTAGAACATTAGTATATGTTCTACGGATTTGATAACGGCAGCCTCTTTCGGGAGACGGTTATCATTCCAGGCTTCAAAGGTGACATGGAAGACAGAGTGAATGTCAGAGTTTTAGTTTTCCCTCTGACAAGGGACAGTATTATGGACAGGCGTTTCAAGAGGATACTGTGGGTGGCATGGTGCCGGATACTGATTAGGTTCAGTGATCCATACAGTCTAAGAAGTTTGGATATGGAGTTCATTTATGAACAAAGGTCCCATCAGATATCCATACATATTCTAAGACAGGTACTACTCAATTCGGGAGATGGCTTTCTCCGTGAACTTGAGATTAAGAGAGATACAGAAAGAAACATCTAGGCGGATCCACTCACCGAGGCTATTTCTCGAACACAATAGTTTTACAAACGGGCTTTGTGAAACTGATTAGTAGAGGAGTTGGATGTTCGGTTTCACACGGGCTGTGAGTAGTCGACATCGCAATATTAGCCTTGAGTGCAAGTGGGAGATTGTTGGAGATAGTGCCCTCATAGTCAATTATTGGATCGCAGGTACGTGATTGCAATGATTGCGGAGGACCTATCCCGGTAGGACAGTCTTACTCAAGATGATAGTATGCTATCTGGTTTGCCTTTATCAGTCGTGTACATGTTCAGGTGACTGATTGCATGTTACACTTTGATAGAGCCCTTAGGATCTTGCTTTACTACCAACAGTATGATGGCGATCATATACGTGAGAGTTGGGTAGTTTATATGCATATCCTTAATTGTGGTCCCTAGTCGTGGGAGTTTCGAGACAGGGCATCGATACTCCGGAGTAGACTAGTGTGTACAGTCGAGACCCCGACGAGGGGCGGTGGCCGGTCTCACAAGCCACTGGTGTCAGTTGGATCACCTAAGATGTATACAGGTGCTCATTGGGTTATGAGTACACCGGACAGGACTCGCCGGGAATCTGCTAGTTAGTATTATATCTATCGTCAGATAGCAGTTCCCTGGTGACATGTGTACAGGTTAGTTCATCGACCTGAGGTCGTCATTTGTCTCGTGTGAGTTCCCACTGTGCTTTGATTTCTACCCTACCACGGCTCAAAGGAGTCGTGCAAACAGGTAGCTTTTGGGTACAGTCCCGAGCCATATGGAGGCACGTGAGCGGATCGGCAGGGGATTCGTCTCTCCCGGTATTGGGGGCGAGATCGTGCTGTGTCTAGGAGAGCCATTACGCAAAGCCCTCGGCCGAGGCAGGAGATTTACTGGTAGGTATTCCAGTAGTATCTCAGGGCGTTATTGGGCTACACTCCGACACGACTTATACTGCAAATGGGGGTCTGACGTTGCTAGCCCCCTAGGCGGATATGCGATACTCATTGACGAACGGACCGGACTGTATATACATTGTCACTGTTAGGCTCAGTAGGGTTTTCGGAGGAGTTCGCTCATCGGTCTCCCTTGAGTTCGCTCCTCGGCCACCCTTGAGGTCAGTCCATGGGCAGCCGTTACGCATAGCTAGTGCCGCTGACGGTTTGTGGTTAAACCCACTGCCAGGGTGCTGACGAGTCATTAGAGTCCCCCACAGACAGTTTCCCAAGTTCGGGCGAAACGTTGTAGAGGCCGTATGGTTTTATGGCAGGGTTCGGAAAATGCACGTGCGTTTACGCACGTGTCGATTTTCGGACAGATGATACTGGTCGGCTTTGGTTTAAGCCGGATCCGAGTATTATATTGAGTAGGTATAATATCTTTGTCTCAGTTGCATTTGTATTCGGTCGTAATACAAATGCAGGTATATTTATACTGTTTCGGGGTTGTCCTGAAATTCGTTTCAGGATCACTTTTGGAAGTTGCCAGTTTCCAGTTTTCTATCAGCCGTCTTTTAACATTCGGTTAAAGACGGATTTGTCTTCTCTTGAGATGAGTGTGGATTCTTCTAGAAGGTTTTAGATGAGGTGACTAGGATTAAATGGTGTTATGTTCTAATTGGTTGCATTAAAGGTGTGATGAGGTGTATTAGTGATTCATCCTTTTGCTTTAATGCTTCTTGTTTTGCTTAAGATATTTTGAGTGAGAAGCTTCATACCTTATGGTCACCACTTGCTCCTACGGTCACCTCCCTCTTCTATATTAGTGGCTTACCCTCTCTCTCTCCTTTCTCTCACACTCTCACCTGAGGTTTCATTTCGGTTAGAAAAGATATGATAGTTTTGGGGTGTATGGAATTCACAGTTCATTTCATTCCATCACCCAATTTCCACGGCAACTTCATTAACCGATCGTCCACGGATTTGGACGAAGTGAGACAAAGTCATCTACTCATTCTCTACATCAATCTTGGTCGTCTCTTTTAGCAAACTTGAAGATCGAGTTGCCTCGAGTCAGAGGCGGGAGCCCGTTTAAAGAACCGATCATGTGGTGCCACCTCGACGAGGAGATCGGAGATCGACGAGATCGGAGCAGCCGCAACGGAGCGTGGGATGATGGTTGAAGAACGAAGGACTCGGATCGTTCGGTATAACATTCCTACACTCTTTACAGTTTGTTAGTTTAGCAATAATGGCAGATCCGGGTTAAAGTATACGATAGCGCCAGTTTAAAAGTTTTTGTTCCGCATTTGGCGTCTGTAGACGGCCGGGGCGCTAACGTAGACTTACAAATAGTTGCTGTTTTGATTTGGGTTTCGTTTTGCGTGTTTTGAATTCTGAATTCTCGTATTTGTGTTTAACCTCGATCACTTGACGTTCGTACGATGATATCGAGGGTTGTTTGATGGTTTTGAAAGCGTAATCCATAGGTTCTAACCTATAGGCTTTAGCATGTCGTTTTGGTTTTCGTATGTCGTTTCGTCTTCGAATTTGATTTTAATATGCTTTGCGATACGTTATGATGTGTAGGTACCCCACGAAGACTTCGAGACGACAAGAAAGCACGTGGCGGCGGCGGCAACGGAAAGAGAAACCAAGGTGAATAGATTATATCTACGGAAGAAGTCGGGTGGATGGCGTATAGCACCCCTGCAGTTCGATGTTTAGTATATATATATATATATATATATATATATATAATATACTATATATATGATAGCTTTATGCGTGACATGGATATTTTAGATGTGATTAGGTGTACTATGGTTAGATTAGGGTTTAGAAGTAAACTAGTATAGTTTCCTAGTTGCGAACCCTAGAATAGGTTTACACCCACACGCACACACATGCTTATTTGTTATACTTATACCTGGATGATGAGGATAGTGGATGATATTTGGAGATGAGTCGATGAGATTGTGCATAGTGCCATGAGATCGGTGATATGATATGGTTCGTATTTGGGATACGACATAAGATTTTAGCGGGCCTTTAGGCGTGTTTTCATACACGCACATATATCCATACAGATGGTATCAGTTGTACGAGATCAGTACCCCGGATCATGGGATATGATGATAAGGATACCCGATAATTGATGAGATTAATGTGATATTGACCCGTACCCAGATTTGGGATGTCGTACGATAATTTACCGTACGAGCTTTATTTGATGATAGATCCGCACTCATGACTCGAGGATGTCACATGATATTGTATCGTACGCGGTAACTTTGAGGCGGGATCACCGACTATTATATATATATATATATATATATATATATATATCGAATCATATTTAGAATATATATACCATGCTATCAGGACACCAGCACCATTATCGATGATGCATATGTTCCACGTACACCTGCTTGCCGGCTCACATACTTCATCATCGATAATTGTCATGTCACTACACAGTAGGATTATTGCATCAGGATATGATCCCTTGCATGGCATACTTGTGCACATACCTATTGTACACTCATACTTGTGCACATACCTATTGTACATATATATTTGCACATACATAGATGATTCTGGCTTGATTAGAGATTTGGGAACCGCAAGATTCTTTTAAAACTGATTCATTTCAAAAGAGCGGTTTTCCTCAATATGTGCATATTATTATTCCATGTTGCATGATATACTGATATGCTTACATTTCCTTTACATGTCGCATACATCATGCTTTATGATTATACGCATTGAGATATGTTGTTTCCATGATATTTCTGGATTTGGGAACCGTGGGTATTTCAAAAGAGAGTATGTATTGTTTTAAAATAACTCGGTTACCCTTGATATGATATTTCAGTGTGTCCACCATGTGTTTTCTCGGTTCTGAGAGTGGCATATGAAACCCGATTCTAGGAGCGGTAGGCACCGTCTACGGGTACATGGTGGACCCGGTGAGGTACCCTGGGGCAAGAAGACTCGTATATGTTAGACGGTGAGCCCGGCAGGGGAGCACTACCTACCGGTGATTGTATTTGAGCTCGGCGGATATCCGGAGGATACCGACCGGAGTTGAGAGATGATATGGGCCGATCCAGACTGACGGAGCCTTATATATATATATGAGGATTTACGTGCCGATGCTGGGCACATGTTTCATGATATTTTAGAGTGTCGATGCTAGACACTCAGGTTCCATGATTTTGATGTGTCGCGAGAGACACACGTTGATTTATATCCTCATACCTCCGTGCATATGCTTTATGATATTTACATGCATGATGTTTTATGTCATTGGGTGACACGTGGATGAGATCCACATACATACAGACATCGATTCCATTGTTGGATGATATTCATATACTTATGGACTGCATAATATAGTTGACATTGATTCATGTTGATTACATTGATCATACCTCATATTTTTGATATGTCGTTACCTGAGGCACTGACACGAGCACATGGGATTACACTTATGTATAGATGTTACCCTGGCCACCTTTTTATGCTTCAGACTTATTCATATTGAGAATATTATTATTACCGATCGTATTGACCTAGGATTGTGTCATACATACGATTTCTGCTCTGCGATGTTTTCTATTCACGAGTTGGTAACTCACCCCCATTGTGCCACAGTTCTTGCAGGTTTTGCCATACAGGTTCCATTGCGGCTTTTCTGACACACTGCTTCCTTTCTGGGTGATTGCTTTGGTAAGTGGGTCCTCTCGCATCGTGACCACCCTTGTATTTATTTTAATCAGTTGTATCTAGTAATTCCATCAACCTAACTTGTATATTTTTTCAGACTTAGAAAACCAGTTATGTATTATTTCGACCTTAGAGTCACGCGTTGTAGTATTATGGTTTTCATGATGTTTTTGAGTTTCTTTATGAGTTTTGATTCTCACCCTTCGGCGTTGTATATTATATTGCTGCTTGGTTATGACCGTCGATTGACGAAGAGCAAGCTCCCGCTTGGGGATGCCTTTTATCATTGTATATATATATATTATTCATGTTGTACCCCGTTTGGGGCCAGTATTTACAAAGGAAACTCTGCCGAAATTTTCAGAAAAAGGCGAGAGATTTAAAAATGTATATCCGGCTTACTTATTTAAAAACCTTTCTTTTTAACTCGTTTTCTTACTTCTTAATAACTAGTTTTCTTTCTTTACTCCTTAAAATGGTTTTAGATTTCTGGGATTTTGGCTTATTGAATTAGATGGGGTCCTATAGACTTCATATGATTCAAGGGCCAGTCACGGGCTATTTCGGGTCGTGACAGATACCTACATAGTCGTTATGTACAGCTAGTACCACTGACGGATTGTGGTTAAACCTACTGCCAGCGTAGTGTCGAGTCTTTAGAGTCCCACACAGAGGGTTTCCCGGCTTCGGGGGAAATGATGTAGAAGTCATATGGTTTTACGACAAGGTTTGAACATATACGTGTACGTTTGCATGTATGATGTTCGGACGGATTATACTAGTGGTCTTTGGTTTAAACCAAATCCTACTATTAGATTATTGAATTAGTTTCGTCTCATTGTATTCGTGTTTCTCGGAATACAGATACGGGTATGTATATACAGATGAGGGGTATTCTTGTAATTAGCTCAAGATTGTTTCTAGAAGAGTACACATCATTACTTAAATTAGCATTTAGGTTAAATTCTTAATGGGGTGGATTTATGAGGTGTTATTTGTGATGATTGAGCATGGACACTTGTTGACTCTTGGAACACTATTGAGGCAAGTGTAGACTTAGATATTTTTAGATATTTTGTGAGATATTTTTCCATGCTATATAGTCCACACAAGTAGCCATACTCAATTCATTATTATCAAAATCACTCTCTCACTTCAAAGCTCTCTTCTTCTTCCTCTCAATAACCCTAATTGTCTCATGTGTTGAGAATCCTAAGGTTAGTGAGACTAATAGATCCCTAATCACTCTCTACATCCTCTATGTCACTTAGATTAGCACTCTAGGTTATCTAGTTACCTCATCTTAGAGGTTAGAGCTCAAGGTTGGCACTTTTGGGTGGATCTTCTTTGACGTGGAGAAGCCGACGAGGAAGCGCGATCCACACTCACTATATGGTGCTCATGAAGAAGAGGAGGACAACGAGAACAAGAAAGACTAGTAGCTTGAGGTATAACTTTCTTACATAGTAGTTAAAACTCATAGTTTGTATGTTAGTTAGGATTTAGTATCGATCCTGGAGTTTATTCAATGTTACGAAGCATATAAAAATCATTTTTTGCAAACTCCGCCTCCCCGCGAACACGTGGGGTGCGTGGTATCGACTTACAGTGGTATCCGAGCCAACTAAACCATAACTAACTAGTTAGAAAGTCATTAGAACTTCGATCGTCGGAAAAACCCGAAATCATAACTTAAAATCCATGCTTGCTGTCCTTTTTAAAATTTGGTCTAAAAATTATTTCAAAGCACTTAAAAATACAAGCAGGGAAATATAAGAACAACTTAGAAATACGAGTCAGTGACTCATTAAGACCACCGCGGAAGCACGGCGAAACGGTGTGTTTCGCCGCGATTCTGCGGCCGAGTCAAGGCCGAGTCGAATCGGATTTCTTCTATAGTTATTATCAATTGAGTTTTCATTTCTTGTATATTTAGTTTCTACCCAGTATTGTCTGTGTGCTGGTTTGCATTTTGGGTAGACACTAATAATATGTTTCGATTGAATTTCTAAAGTTCTTAGCTAAGTATTGTTTCTTTGTTTGATATATGTGTTCGTAAACTTCTGCTAATTGCTATATGTCGGTTAGTTGGGGGTTTGCAAATATCTGTGATGATTGGTTTGTGTATATGAACATTATTAGATCATCGTGCATGAATAGCCGGGGATGTGAGATGAGAGTTTCTTTCATTCAAATGTAAATTGTAATTTGATATAATATTTTTTCACGGGGCACATCTGGGTTGAGGTTGTAGCTCCCGTTGTATTATTTCATTTACTGTTTTTTGCTTCTAGGATAGACCCAAGGTGGGGTGCACAAACTACCGGGTTCTTTGAAGTGCCGAGTGGCCTACTCATTTTACTTAGGGTGGTTGCTTCATTTCGGAAATTTGGCGGGTATTTTTCCGCACCCGTAGGGGTCTAGGGTGGGGTTTGGCTATTCATCACGACCATGGAATTCGTCTTACGTTACAGGCTAAAACGAAACATGGAATTCCTAGTATATCCAATATGTTCATCTATGATCTGGAATGCCTATTATTGCATGAGACAAATGGATATTATTATATATATATTATATAATAGATGTTGCTTATATTTTGCATCCGCACTCGTCCAGCCCCCAGCACTGGCGTTAGTTAAGTAACCTAACAGTGTAAGACGGGGCCCAGTGGCAAATGCGGATGGCATAAGCGTACGTCATATTTTCGTTTCTTTCTGCAATGGTAGGTTAATTGATGGGACTGCATATTAATGCAAAGCAAACAAACCAAAGCTGAATCATTGGAACACTTTTAAAACCACTCGGTTTTTTAAAAAAGTAAACATTTAAATGCGGAACCTAAACCACTCCTTTTAAAAGCTATCAGGTTCCTTCAATTATATCAAGTTCACTACGTTCACGGTTTCACCAAAACCATTCGTAGCCCTTTGTCATTTCAGTTGGGTATTCAGTAGTATTCAAGCTATGTATTTTGATATTTGCCAAGGCATAGTGATTGGTAGCTGCTGAATACTCATCTATAGCATAGATAGATGCGTTGGTTTGGGATAGTCATACTACTATTTTGGCCTTCATCAAGGGTATGTACGGGTGGGTTCAAATTAACCTGGACAATGACGGGTAGAACTTGACATGTGACTTATGATGTGTTGGCCTTCAACAAGGTCATAAGTGCATGGGGAAAAAATCCGCATCGGGGGTTTCTAAGAAAATTGAAACTTTCTAGCGTTGCATATCATTTGAAGTGTGGTGATTTTGGTAGGATTCCTTCAAGGTATTCCCACGATGATATTTGGATCCTGATCCTACTGTGAGTATATACTACTCCTCGGGAGATTTTTTCACTTAACGATCAATGTTATAAACCAAGTAGGTGTCTAGAACAGTGTTAGCGGGGTTACGCTTTTAGGAAAAAGAGGTTATTTAATTAAGAAACTTCACGAAAGCATCGTAAAACCTCCCTCGAAGTACCGACATTAGCCTGGCCGAAAGGTTAAGCAAGAATTGTACGGTGAGATTAATCCTGACTAATTCTTCTTTTATAGTTTGAGGAAGGATTCAAGAAATAGTGGGAGCCATCCTATTTAGATAAACTAAAAACCAATCTAAACATGCAAGAGCATCATGCTAAATTGTTTCTTCTCTCTCTCCTAATTGCAGCGACCAAGATGACCGGCCTTAAGTTACTTTTAGATAAAAGCATATTTACGGGGCTAAACTATAAAGATTGGCTCAGGAATGTCAAGATATCCATCATATATGAAAAACTGGGCTATCTTCTTACTACTAAAGCCCCCGCCGTCCCAGGTCCAGATTCCAGTGTCGCGGATAAGGAGATCAGTAAGGCCTGGGAAATTGACAGTGTGAAAGCCAAGTGCCTCGTGCTGGTCTCTATGGATAATGAACATCAGAGGCGGCACGAGAATATGGATCTTGAATCCATATTCCTCCATACCAAGGACATATTTGGAGAGCAATCTCGTATCGCAAGATACGAGACTTCGAAGAAGCTATTTCAAGCGAGGTTGGCTATTGGGTCATCTGTAGAGGACCATGTCTTAAGATGATCAGCTACGTTGAGGAGCTCACGGACCTAGAGACCACGTTGGAGAACGAGCTGTATATAGACTAGATTCTACAGTCACTTCCTTCTACCTATGCCCAGTTTATCTTGAATTTTAACATTCAAGGTAAAAAAGTTACACTTCCAGAACTTCTCAACATGTTGAGGAGCGCTGAGGGCACCCTGCAAAAGTCCAAGGAGACACCCGCTCTGCTTGTTGGAGGATCTTCCTCTTCTAGATCCAAGGCGAAAGCCAAGGGGAAGAAGAAGAAGGCCCCCACCAAGCCGAAAGACGGTGTTAGTAAGGTAGGGGCAAGGGGTAAGGCAAAAGTTGGGGGGCCGACAGTAGGGAAGGAAGAATGCTTCTACTGTCATAAGAAGGGCCATTGGAAGAAAGATTGCAGGGCCTGGAAAGCCCATAACCATGGTGCGAAGCAGGTTGTGGCTTCACCTTCAGGTGTGTTTGTGATTGAAAATAGTCCGTCAATCAACTTTACTTCCTGGGTATTGGATACCGGATCAGGATCTCATATCTATAATTCTTTGAAGGCACTGAGAAGCCGTGGAGTTTTGAAGGCGGGTGATATGACCCTCAGGGTTGCTAATGGAGCGAGCGTGGATGCTGTGTCCGTAGGGGAATATTACTTAGGATTGTTAAGTGGACATATTTTGGTTTTGCACAACTGTTTTTGTGTACCTAATTTGACTTGTAATATCATTTCTGTATCTTTATTATCTAAAAAAGGTTATGATTTTACATTTGTAATCAATGTCGTAAACTTCCACCTTAATCATGGTTTGATTGGGTCGGGTATACTAAACAATGGTATATACGTATTAAACCAACTGCAAGTTTTCAACGTCCAGAACACACACAAAAGAAAGTCTCCAGAATTAAATCAAGTTTTCTTATGGCATTTTAGACTGGGTTACATCAACGAAACGCGGTTGACAAAGTTACATAAAGAGCGATATTTGGATCTGTTCGAATATCAGTCTTATGAAACTTGTCACTCATGTCTCAAAGGAAAGATGACAAAAACACTGTTCACCGGACACGGAGTAAGAACGAGCGAGCTTTTAGGACTCATACACAGCGACGTGTGAGGTCCAATGTCTATACATGCATGAAATGGTTATTCATATTTCATTACTTTTACGGATGATTTCTCTAAGTATGGACATCTCTTCTTGATGAAACATAAATCCGAGGCTTTTGAGAAATTCCGAGAATATAAGAATGAAGTGGAAAAACAAACCAGCAAAAGTATCAAGACATTGAGATCTGATCAAGGTGGTGAATACTTGAATGCCGAGTTCCAGGATTACCTAAAAGAGAATGGAATTCTCTCTCATCTTACTCCTCCATACACACCACAACACAATGGTGTATCGAAGAGATGGAACCGAACCTTATTGGATATGGTACGTTCCATAATGAGTAACGCTGAGTTACCGCGATCATTCTAGGGCTATGCACTAGAATCAGCTACAAATCTTTTGAACAAGAATCCTACAAAGACTGTGCCTACCACACCATATCAGATATGGAGTGTGAAGAAACCCTATCTTCAGTATCTGAAGATATGGGGATGTCCAGCTTTTATCAAAAAGCAGCATGCAGACAAGCTCTAGGCACGCTCAGTACTATGTAAGTTTGTGGGATACCCAAGGAACTCCAGGGGGTATTTTTTCTATTACGCAGAGAAACAAAAGTTTTTTTTTTCTCGTCATGCCCACTTTTTGGAAAATCAATTTTTAGAAAAAGAAATTAGTGGGAGCGCAATAGAACTGGAAGAAATTCTAGAACCACAAGCTATTACTGAAAGCATGGTAGAACCAGAGGTTTCAAAAGAACAGGACATCCCCGTGGCACTTCGCAGGAGTAGTAGGCTGTCTCATCCACCCGAGTGATACTACGGTTTTCTCGTAGATGGGGATAGAGAGGATTGCATCATTGATAATGATGAGCCAACTAACTTCCAGCAAGCCATTCAGAGTGTAGACTCGGTAAAATGGCTGGATGCAATGCGGACCGAGATGGAGTCTATGTAAACCAATAAAGTATGGACTTTGGACATTGCTCCAGAAGGGGTAAAACTCATAGGCTGCAAACAGATCTTCAAAAAGAAGAATGGTGTGGATGGACATGTTGAAACCTATAAGGATAGACTTGTTGCAAAAGGATTTCGTCAAAGACCTGGTTTGAACTATGATGAAACCTTTTCTCCAGTGGCTATACTCAAATCCATTCGGATCCTTCTTGTCATTGCTGCCTTCCACGATTATGAGATTTGGCAGATGGACGTAAAGAAGGCTTTTCTAAATGGAAATTTGGAAGAGTGCGTCTATATGGATCGGCCAGAGAGTTTCATTCAGAGTGGGAGTAGCGGAAATGTGTGCAAGTTGCTTAAATCCATTTATAGATTCAAGCAGGCATCGCGGAGTTGGAACATCTGTTTTGATGAGACGATCAAAGAATTTGACTTTATCAAAAATCCAGATAAACCATGCATCCATAGTAAGATTGTAGCAAGAACTGTAGTATTCCTCTTCTTGTACGTAGATGACATTCTCTTGATAGGAGATGGCATTCTCTTGATAGGAAATGACATTCCTATGCTACAATCTGTCAAAGGATTCTTATCACAAAGGTTCTCCATGAAAGACCGGAGTGATGCCTCTTACATTCTAGGGATCCAGATCTATCATGATAGCTCTAAGAGGATATTGGGCCTTTCACAGTCCAGGTACGTCGAAAACATACTGAAGAGATTAAGTATGGAAGATTCAAAGCGTGGTAATCTACCGGCTTCTCACGGAATCACACTCTCCAAAGAGATGTCTCCCAATACTGATTGGGAAAGGGATCGCATGTCTATTATACCCTACGCTTCTACGGTAGGCTCAATAATATATGTGATATTGTGTACCAGACCAGATGTTGCTTACACACTAAGCGTAGTAAGCCGGTATTAGTCAAACCCAGGGGAGAAGCACTGGATAGCAGTAAAGAACATTCTCAGTACCTAAGAAAGACTAAGGAGATGTTCTTGGTGTATGGCAGAAAAGACCTCTAGATCAAGGCCTTTGCTGACTCCAGCCTCCAAAGTGACAAGGATGACTCTAAGTCCATGTCGGGTTATGTCTTTACCCTCAATGGAGGGGCGGTCTATTGGAAGAGTTCCAAGCAGGACACCGTTGCTAACTCGGCGATGGAAGCGGGGTATATCGCCGTATGTGACACCGCAAAAGAAGCAGTCTGGATGAAGAAGTTCTTAACAGAACATCAGGTGGTTTCGTCCATTGTTGATCCAATACCTTTGTATTATGACAACAACGGAGCTATAGCTTTAGCGAAGGAACCCATGTCCCATCAGAAGTCCAGAGACATCTTGAGGTGGTATTACCTGATCAAGGAGATTGTGGATCGCCGGGAGATCGAGGTGCGGAGACTTCCTACGGAGAACAACACTGCAGATCCATTCACAAAGGCCATCTCTCAGACGCAGTTCGAGAGGCTATTCGAGATGATAGGTCTGCGATATGCCAGCACATGGCCTTAGTGAAAGTTGGAGATTGTTAGTGTTATATGCCCTGGAGGCCATTATTGTATAGTACTAGTTTGTATATTACATTTTGGAAGGTTGGGATATATAAACCGATTTTATGACAGTCTTGCTCAATATGATAGTATGCTACTTGGTTTGTTTCTATCTAAATATGTGTAAATGTTTCTTTTAACGTATCGCTAATACATATTGATAGAGCCCTTAGGATCTTTACTTGACTACCAGCGTTGTGATGGCAGTCACACTAGTAGGGGCTGGGTAGTCTATATGCACATCCTTATACAGGTCCCTACACGTAGGATTATTGAGACAGGGCATCAATACTCCAGAGTAGACTGGTGTATACGCTACTCATCCTAGCAGGGAAAATGGTCTGTCCCACAGCCATTAGTACGTCGTAATGGAGATAGTATGCAGGTGCTCATTAGGTTATGAGTTACACTGGACGGACTTGTGGGGTACTGCTAGTTGGTACTATACCTATCATCAGGTAGCAGTTCCCAGGTGACATGAGTACAACATAGTCCGTTGACTTGACACTGCTACTTCGCCTCGAGTGTGTTCCTACTGTTCTTAGATTACTACCCTACCATGGCTCTATTGAGTCATGCAAACAGGTAGTAGTTGGGTGCAGTCTCGAAGCACTTGGAAGCAGTGGTGGTTAGATAGGATTCGTCTCACCCGGTATTGGGGGTTGATGTCACGCTGTGTTCGGAAAGCCATTACACAAAGTCCCTGACCAGGGCAAGCGAGATTTACTGGTAGGTACTCCAGTATTTTCTCAGGGTGCTTTAGGATACACTCCAACATGACTTATTGCGCTATTAGGGGTCTGACGTTTACTGCCCCTAGGCCCGATATACGATACTCTTAGACGAACAGACCGGATTGTACGAAGATTGTCACAGACAGGCTCAGTAGGAGTTCAGATGAGTTTGCTCATTGGCCTTCTTATCGACAGATACCTGAGTAGCCATTACGTGCAGCTAGTACCGCTGACGGCTTATGGTTAAACCCACTGCCAGCGTAGTGTCGAGTCTTTAGAGTCCCACACAGAGGGTTTCCTTGCTTCGGGCGAAACGATGTAGAAGTCGTATGGTTTGACGATAGGGTTCGAACATATACGTGTACTTGTGCATGTATGATGTTCGGACGGATTATACTAGTGGGCTTTGGTTTAAGCCAGATCCTAGTATTATATTATTGGATTAGTTTCGTCTCATTGTATTCGTGTTTCTCGGAATACAGATACGGGTATGTATATACGGATGAGGGGAATTCTTGTAATTAACTCAAGATTGTTTCTAGAAGAGTACACCTCATTACTTGAATTAGCATTTAGGTTAAATGCTTAATGAGGTGGATTTATAGGGTGTTATTTGTGATGATTGAGCATGGCCACTTGTTGACTCTTGGAACACTATTGAGGCAAGTGTAGACTTAGATATTTTGAGATATTTTTAGATATTTTGTGAGACATTTTTCCATGCCATATAGTCCACACAAGTAGCCATACTCAATTCATTATTATCAAAATCACTCTCTCACCTCAAAGCTCTCTTCTTCTTCCTCTCAAGAACCTTAATTGTCTCATGTGTTGAGAATCCTAGGGTTAGTAAGACTAATAGATCCCTAATCACTATCTACATCTTCTAGGTCACTTAGATTAGCATTCTAGGTAATCTAGTTACCTCATCTTAGAGGTTAGAGCTCAAGGTTGGCACTCTCGGGTAGATTTTCTTTGACGTGGAGAAGCCGACGAAGAGACACGATCCACACTCACTATATGGTGCTCACGAAGAAGAGGAGGACAGCGAGAATAAGAAAGACTAGTAGCTTGAGGTATAACTTTCTTACATAGTAGTTAAACCTCATAGTTTGTATGTGAGTTAGGATTTAGTATTGATCCTGGAGTTTATTCGATGTTACGAAGCATATAAAAATTGTTTTTTGCGATCTCCGCCTTACCGCGAACATGTGGGGTGCGTGGCATCGACTTACATATTCTCTCTCAGCTTACTCCTCCGTATACACCACAGCAAAATAGTGTATCGGAATGGTGGAATCACACCCTATTAGATATGGTGCGCTCTATGATGAGTATTGCTGAGTTGCCCATTTCCTTTTGGGGTCATGCACTTGAGAAAGCTGCATATCTATTGAATAGGGTTCCGACCAAATCCGTGCCTACCACTCCATATGAGATATGGTATGGGAAGAGACCATCTCTTAAACGATTTAAGATATGGGGTTGTCCGTCCTATGTTAAAAAGCAAAATCCGGACAAGCTTGAAGCAAGGTCTGTTCTGTGCAAATTTATGGGATATCCAAACAATTCATATGGATATATCTTCTACCACACTAAGGAACAAAAAGTGTTTGTTTCTCAATATGCCACCTTTTTAGAAAACGAATTTCTTATAAAAGAAATTAGTGGTAATGAGGTAGAGCTGGATGAAATTCTAGCTATACAAACTACGGCTGATGATTTGATGGAACCGGAGAATTCAATAGTCCCCGACGAATCTCAGCCACTCCGCAGATCTTGAAGGATTCCTCATCCACCTGAGAGATACTGCGGTTTTCTCATAGATGGTGGGACTGAGGATTGCATCATGGATGATGAAGACCCAACTAGTTTCGAGTAGGCCATCACAAGTAGAGACTCTGTGAAATGGCTGGATGCTATGCGATCTGAGATGGAATCCATGTACACCAACAAAGTATGGACTTTGGAAATTTCTCCTGAAGGGGTAAAACCCATCGGGAGCAAGTGAATCTTTAAGAAGAAAATCGTTGTAGATGGAAATGTTGAGACCTTCAAAGATAGACTTGTAGCAAAAGGTTTTTTTGTCAACGACCCGGTGTCGACTATGATGAAACCTTTTCTCCAGTGGCTATACTTAAGTCCATCAAGATCCTACTTGCCATTGTTGCATACCGTGACTACGAAATCTGGCAGATGGACGTCAAGACTGCTTTTCTAAATAGTGATTTAGAAGAGAACGTGTACATAACATAGCCAGAGGGCTTCGTAGACAGTGGGAGCAGTGGAAAGGTGTGCAAGATGCTCAAATCAATCTAAGGATTAAAGCAGGCATCGCAGAGCTGGAACATCTGTTTTAATGTAGAAGTCAAAGAGTTTGACTTTAGTAAAAACGTAGATGAATCTTGTATATACAAGAAGGTTGTAGAGAGTAAGGTTGTTTTCCTCGTATTTTACGTGGATGACATACTCTTGATAGGAAATGATATTCCTATGCTACACTCGGTCAAGCTCTTCTTATCATTAAAGTTCTCCATGGAAGATCTAGGTGATGCCTCCTACATCCTAGGGATTAAGATCTATAGAGATAGATCTAAAAAGGTGCTGGGATTGTCCCAATCCAGGTACATAGACACCATACTAAAGAGATTTAGTATGGAAAATTCTACACGTGGTAATTTACCCGCTTGCTCAGGAATCACTCTCTTCAAAGAGATACCCTATACTTCTGCATGAAAGTGTGTCTTAGCACCTCTACTAGGTTTCCACATGCATCAAGTATGCAATTTTAAAAAATCTAGAGGTCTAAGCTATACTAACCTAGAATCGAACTAGAGAATTAAAGTTTGAAAGCATGTAAACAAGCTTTACACTAAGCGAATAGAGAATACAACCTTTGTAAACCGATCCTTCACTTCTAAAGCTCCAAGTAGTAGTCTCTTATCTCCAAGTAGTGGTCCCTCGAACTCCTTTTAGGCTCCACTTGGTGAAAGGATCGAGCTTCCTTCATCGTCTTCGAGGCCGAAGATGATCCACCTTGAAGTTACTCTAACTCAAGCTACCTCTTCACAAATTAAAGAACTAGTGAAGCAAACAACATAATCTAATGAGCTAGATGATATTAGGTTGATGAAGTAGGAATTTTTCTCACTTAGAATTCTTTTTCTCTTTTTCTTTTTCCACTCAAGAAAATCAAGAGAGGGAAGAAGATGAACTTGAGTGAAGAAATATCTCAAGGTGAGAATGAGGGAGTTAACCATGAGCTGAAGATAATGGTTGGATTATAAAATATCTAGAGTAAAACAAAATTGGTGAGATGAGTCATGACTTCTACATGCTTCCACAAGCATCTAAGCAATGCTCATTTCCACCTCATTTTGTATTTACTCTTAATAAATAATTACCCAATAATCTTTAGGTCATAGTGTGAGTCTCATACACCCATGTTCAATGTATCATCAAGCATGATAAAATATATAAATACATATATTAATATATATCACATATATATTAAATGTATTTCAAAGAGAAGAAATCTATAAGTGAGCACAATATTAGTTAATATATATTAATATATCAAATATAAAAATATATATCAAATTATTAAATCAACACATGATTCAATAATCCGGTCATATCATATATAACCGACTAATATCATTTATATGTATATCAAATTATCGAATCAACACTTAATTCAATAACCCGGTCATATCACATAAAACCGACAACTTTTAATATATTATATCAAATCAACACTTGATTCAATAATCCGGTCATATCATATATAACCGGCCAATATCAAATACACACACAAAACATATCATTGAATCAACATTTGATTCAACAATCCGGTTATATCATATATAACCTAACCAATATCACATATCGCGAGATTAGAATACGGTATCACACACTCATATTTAATCAAGCTCCCATACATATCACTATATGTGCCCTACTTCATTTCGCTAGAGCTAGGAAACCTTTGTGTGGGACTCTAAAGACTCGTCAATACGCCAGCAGTGGGGTAATGATCACATCAGTCACCCATAAGCCGTCAGCGGTACTAGCTAGACGTAACGGCTACCCAGGTATTGAACGAATAGAAGATATACAAGCAAGCTTGTCCAAACTCCCGCAAAGCCTATAAGCAACACTTACCGTACAGTCCGGTATCTTCGTCTGATATGTCGCATATCAAGTCTAGGGGTGGAATCGTCAGACCCCAGTAACTTGATAAGGCATGCCGATATGTGGCCTATAACCGTTCGAGAAACTACTGATAACACTTACAAGTAAATCTTATCAGCCCTGGCCAGGGACTTACTGTTATAGCCAATCGAATATAGCGCAACATCAACTCCCAATACCGGGAGAGACGAAACCCCTCCTATCATTCATTGCCTCCATGTGGCTCGGGACTGTACCCAAAATCCACCTGTTTGCACGACTCCTTTGAGCCATGGTAGGGAGGAAATCAAAGCACAGTGGGAACCACACAGGACTCTATGACGATCTCGGGTCTACAGACTAACATGTATCAGTGTCACCAGAGAATTGCTATCTGACGATAGGTATAGTACCAACTAGGAGTTCTCGGCGAGTCTTGTTTGGTGTACCCATTCTCTAATGAGCACCTATGTACAATATTTGATGTCAAATACCAATGGATGTGGGATCGACCATCGCCTCATATAGGATCAAGAAACGTACACATTAGTCTACTCTAGAATATCGATGCTCAGTCTTGATACTCCCTCGAGTAGGAACGGTTAAAGGATGAGCTTGCGGACTACACAAGCCCCACTAGTATAATCTACATCATAATCCTGGTAGTCAAGCTAACATCCTAAGGGATTTATCAACATGTATCAAAGAGACGGTATAATAATACTAGTGATAAAGAGCAACCAGATTGCATACTATCATGTCGAGCAAGAAAGTCCTTTATATATATGTCCAAGCATCCACTATATCATACAATAATGGCCTCTATGGAATACATATTCCTAACAATCTCCCACTTACACTAAGGCCAGTTGTTGTAGTATCTCATACCCAACATCGCAAAAGTCTCCTACATCATACAATAATGGCCTCTAGGGCATACATATTCCTAACAATCTCCCACTTACACTAAGGCCAGTTGTTGTAGTATCTCATACCCAACATCCCAAAATGTCTCTTAAATTGTGTCTGGGGGAGGGCCTTCGTGAGTGGATCCGCCGTGTTATCCTTCGTATCAACTCTGTTGACCTTGATCTCCTGGCAATCAACTATCTCCCAGATTAGGTGATATCGTCTAAGATATGTCTGGATCGCTGATGGGACCGGGATTCCTTGGCCAAAGCCACAGCTCCATTGTTATCAAAATACAAGGTTATTAGATCCTCAATGGATGGAACCACACCAAGTTCAGCAATGAACTTCTTCATCCAGACAACCTCTTTGACAGCATCGTTGGCAGCGATGTATTCAACCTCCATCATCGAGTCTGCTACGGTATCGTGCTTGGAACTCT
The DNA here is from genome assembly GCA_030015575.1 of Agapanthus africanus. NCBI lineage: Eukaryota > Viridiplantae > Streptophyta > Magnoliopsida > Asparagales > Amaryllidaceae > Agapanthus > Agapanthus africanus. The sequence goes on along the minus strand of JASDDO010000016.1, from coordinate 348,966,252 downwards.
TCCAACATACCGCCCCTCCATTGAGGGTAAAGACAAAACTTGAGACCGACATACTATCGTCCTTATCACTCTGGAAGCTCAAATCGACAAAAGACTCCACCTGGAATTCTCCGTAACCATACACTAAGAACATTTCTTTAGTCCTTCTCAAGTACTTAAGAATGTTCTTTACAGCTGTCCAGTGTTTCTCCCCAGGATATGATTGATACCTACTTACCACACTAAGTGCGTAAGCTACATTTTATCTGACACATAACATCGCATACATGATTGACCCAACTGCAGAAGCATAGGGTATCCCTTGCATGCGAGCCCTCTCCAAATCAGTCTTAGGAGACAGCTCTTTGGGGAGAGCGATTCCTGAGTAAGCGGGTAAATTACCACGTTTAGAATCTTCCATACTAAACCTCTTTAGTATGGTGTCAATGTACCTGGATTGGGACAATCCCAACATCCTCTTATATCTATCTCTATAGATCTTAATCCCCAGGATGTAGGAGGCATTACCTAGATCTTTCAAGGAGAACTTTTGTGATAAGAAAAGCTTGACCGAGTGTAGCATAGGAACATCATTTCCTAGCAAGTGTATGTCATCCATGTACAATACGAGGAAGACAACCTTACTCTCTACAACCTTCTTGTATATATAAGGTTCATCTATGTTTTTGATGAAGTCAAACTCTTTGACCGCTACATCAAAACAGATGTTCCAATTCCGTGATGCCTGCTTTAATCCGTAGATTGATTTAAGCAGCTTGCACACCTTTCCGCTGCTCCTACTGTCTATGAAGCTCTTTGGCTGTGTCATGTACACGCTCTCTTCTAAATCACCATTTAGAAAGCGTTCTTGAGGTCCATCTACTAGATTTCATAGTCACGGTATGCAGCAATAGCAAGTAGGATCCTGACGGACTTAAGCATAGCCACTGGAGAAAAGGTTTCATCATAATCGACACGTGGTCGTTGACGAAAACCCTCTAATATAAGTCTAGCTTTGAAGGTCTCAACCTTTCCATCTACACCAAGTTTCTTCTTAAAGATCCACTTGCTCCCTATGGGTTTTACCCCTTTAGGAGCAACTTCTAAAGTCCATACTTCGTTGGTGTACATGGATTCCATCTCAGATCTCATAGCATCCAGCCATTTCAAAAAGTTCCTACTTGTAATGGCCTGCTTGAAACTAGTTGGGTCATCATCTTCCATGATGTAATCCTCACTTCCACCGTCTATGAGAAAACCATAATATCTCTCATGTGGATGGGGAACCCTACTAGATCTGCGGAGTGGCTGAGGTTCGTCAGGGATTATTGAATCCTCCGGTTCTACCAAATCATCAATTATAGTTTGTGAAGCTGGAACTTCTTCCAGTTCTATCCCATTACCACTAATTTCTTTCACAAGAAATTCCTTTTCTAAAAAGGTTTCATATTGAGAAACAAACACGTTTTGTTCCTCAGTGTGGTAGAAGATATATCCATTTGAATTTTTAGGATATCCCACAAACTTCCAAAGAACAGATCGTGCCTGGAATTTGTCCGGATTCTGTTTTTTAACATAGGCCGAACAACCCCATATCTTAACTCGTTTAAGATATGGTCTCTTTCCACTACATATCTCATATGGTGTTTTAGGGACTGATTTTGATGGAACCGTATTCAATAGGTATGCAGCTGTCTTAAGTGCATAACCCCAAAAAGAAATAGGCAACTTAGCATTACTCGTCATAGAGCGCACCATATTTAATAGTGTGCGATTTCTCCGCTCCGAAACTCCATTATGCTGTAGTGTATACGGAGGAGTAAGCTGAGAGAGAATTCCATTCTCTTTTAAATAGTCGCGGAATTTCGTGCTCAAGTATTCTCCTCCTCGATCAGATCGAAATACTTTAATATTTTTACCCGTCTGGTTCTCAACTTCGTACTTATATTCCTTGAATTTCTCAAAAGCTTCAGATTTGTGTTTCAACAAGAACATATATCCGAATCTTGAGAGATCATCGGTGAATGTAATAAAGTACGAGAAACCATTCCTGGCATGTATAGACATAGGACCTCATACATCACTATGTATCAGTCCCAAGAGTTATGTAGCTCTTTCTCCATGTCCACTAAACGGAGTTTTGGTCATCTTTCCTTTGAGACATGACTGGAAAGTTTCATAAGATGTAAATTCGAAAGGATTCAAATATCCATCTTTGTACAACTTCGCTAGTCTTGTCGCATTGATATGACCAAGTCTACAATGCCATAAGAAGGATTCGTTCATTTATGAACTTTTCCTCTTGTGTGTGTTCTGTATATTTGGAACTGTAGTATGATTTAGAACGTATATACCGTTATACAACGTACCAAACCCAATCAACGCTTGATTTAAAAAAATGTTCATAACATTTTTCTCTAGTACAAAGTTATATCATTCTTTATCTAATAAAGAAATTGATAATATATTGCATATCATTTTTGGGACAAAATAACAGTCATTCAGAATCAATGTATTATCATTTGGTAATAAAAGGTGATATTCGCCAACTTCTTTGGCTGCAACAATTATACCATTCCCTGCTACGAGTGACTTATCACCCTTTCCCAGTTCTCTACTTCTTCATAACCCATGTAACATATTACAAACGTGGGATCCTGATCTAGTATCCAATACCTAAGACCTAGACCATTGTTCATATCAGATTTTTGCATTTTTATACCGCCCAATTTTTATCACATTGCTTATCGGTAGGTACTCTTAAGCCGTGTTTGCTAGTTAATTGCAGGATACAGGTTATCAGCTCTAAACAATGAAATTCATGGAAAAGCACGACAAAATATGGATTACTGCCAACCACAAATAAAACACGGGTCTCCGCTCTCTATCCGTATGTTGCCGCACACCAGTTTAAGGGACAAAATGGAAAATCGATGTCATTTTCATGCACAAAGCTCAATGTCAACACAAGATCCAACATATCTACGCGGAGCTCGAGAAAAAATCATGGCAAAAGATCCACATCACATCACCTTTTGATCAGCAGAAATTCTGGAAAAATCGTGAATAAATTCTGAGAAACAACATATACCAGACTGAAGGATACTGCAAACCAGGGAAAGTCACCAAAAACCAAGACTTAAATCCACATAAGGGCCGCGGAACCGCGGCATAAGCATGCTTAGGCCATGGATCCGCGGCCGTATAGGCTTGTCGGCTGATGACTTTTCAGGGGCTGTTTGGTCTTTTCATGATGATCCAGAATGTTGCCCTAGAATTTCTGTTTCCTGCCTATAAATAGTCCAGAACTTGCCAAAGCCAAGGGTGCTTATTCTTGTATTTAGATTTTAGAATACATGTTGTTGTTGTTCTTCTTCTTCTCATCTTTTCTCCATTAAAACCTTGTAGTGAGCTTTTGTGAGTGAAGTGATGAATAAAGAGTTCTTTTTGTTACCATGCTTGTCTTATTGTCAATTATAATTGCTTGTGTTTTTCATTTGCTAATCTAGTTGTTGTTATTTGTTGTTTGTTTCTTTCTTGTTCTCTTTTTCTTTATCCTTAAACAACAATGATGCTTAAGCTTGATCCTTGCCAAAGTGAGGTCTCAAATAGCTAGTTGTAATCTTCTAACCTCTTTCTTTCTTTCTTCCTCCTTTTTTTTTATTTTCCTTTTTCTTGTAATGGGTGAGTAGTTTTCCTACTTGTTAGGGTAGGATAAGGAAAGTTTGGGAGAAGGAAATCTCTCTCACTCTTTTCTTATCCAACATCTTAATTCGGACTCCCGTTAATTGAACCACAATCCGCTCCCTACGGCACCCTATCATACATGATAGCGGTGATTCCTTAGTGAGACCGGTTGTGGTTGAATTAACCGGAGGTTAAGGCTAAGAGCCAAGAACGGACGGACAAGCACCAAAAGGAAGAACCACTACTACAAAGAAGGGTTGCTCCTACAGATTTATCCGTAGGGGCAACCCACTACCCCTACGGATATATACGTAGGGGCGAAAAAATACCCCGTAGGTGCAAAGGCCGCAGGTGCAAGTTGAGACCCTGAACTTGCCCCTACGGTTAAATTTTTGCCCCTAAGGGTATATATGTAGGTCCAGGTGCCCCTACGGATTAAGCCGTAGGGGATAAGATTTTATATTATTTACGGTTTATTTTAATAAATTACTTAGACCTACGGCTATATCCGTAGGGGCATGTACTACCCCCTACGGATATATTCGTAGGTACTTTTCCGTAGGGGCACAAATTCAGGATTCCTGATATTTGCCCCTACGGATAACGCCGTAGGGGAGTGTCAGTGGCCCCTACAGATATATCCGTAGGGGTATTCCCAAACACCTGTGTAACATTTCAAAAAAAGATAAAATGTTAATTTTAGGAATTTTTATAATTTAATATTATTTTATTGAATATTTTAATATTTTGGAATTATTAAATACAAATAAATGGGGAAAAATTTTGGAAAATTTTGGAAAATTCTAAAATAGGGTAAATTAGAGAATTATGACATTTTAAAGTTTTTGTGATTAATTTGACACTAATTTAGTGCTAATCGCGATTAAAAATCGCTAATCGGTTTTTAGCTTTTTGTGCAACACATGCACATATCACTTTTTCACACTTATGCATTTTCTTGCCATGCTTTTCATTTAGGTTTACTATTTGAGTGAGAAGGGTTTTAAAAGGAAAAAGAAAAGGAAAAGAATAAAGAAATGGGTAGTTGGTGAGAGAGAGAGATATGGGCTTCATTGACTAAGGACTTAACCATTTCTCCCCTCATTTCCCTCCCTCTTCTCCCTTCTCCTGCTGCTGCTCCTGCACCTCCTTTCCCTCCCCTCTTCAAGCTCCAAAACACCTCTAAAACAACCCCAAAACCCAATCTCCATTTCATTAAATGTGTGCACAATCCCTAGATCTACACTTGGTGCTAAAGAAGCAAGGATTTTGGCCACTAGGGGCAACTCAAGAAAATTCTTGAGTTGCCAAATGAGGTATTTTCTGGACCTTAAACTTAGTTTATGCATTTCCTTTACCCTCATATTAAGATCGAATCGATATTGTGTGATATTGTGGACTTGTGGATAACCTAGTTAGGGTTGTGATGATTTATGGGTTGTAATATGGAATTGAGGTCAGTAGAGGTTATACCATGACCCTAGTGTATGAATTGGAAACCCAAAACCTGAAGCTTAAACCATAATACGGATTTTAGAAACCGATATCGGGGAATTTATGAAATCTGTGAAGGGTATATTGAATCTGCTATCACCCGAGACACCCTAAATTAAAATTGATTGGACAGTGACACGTGCAGGCACCCAGGAAGCTAACCCCAAGACCCCAGCTCCCACTTCTTCTTCCCGGCCGCCAATTTATCCCCATTGGCCGCAAATTGCGGCCTAGGTCCCACCATTTTGGCTCGTATTGGTTCTGTAGCTCCTACATGTTCATGTTAGACCCCTGGTATATATAGATTTGTATAAAGTGACCTAGGGTAAAATCTGGGACATATTTCCTAAGTTGCTGTTTTAGATTCATGTTTCCGTATTCCGTATTCCGTATTTTTAATTCTGCAATTGTGGATTGTGTTTTGCCTCGACTATTTGGCGTTTATACGACGATATAGAGGATGTGTTGATGGTTTTGAAGGCGTGCCATGGGTTTTAACCTATAGGCCTCTTATCGTATCATTTTGGATTTCATGTGCCGTTTTAGCTTTGATTTGGTTTTAATGCGCATATACGATATTTTGATGTGTAGGTACCCCATGAAGACTTCGGGACGACAAGCAAGCGCGTGGCGACGTCCACAAATGAAGACGCTAGGTGAGTAGATTATATCTACTGGGGGAAGTCGGGTGGATGGCGTATAGCACCCCCGCAGTCCGTAGTTGTTATTATATATGATAGTTAGGTGTATTATGGATAGTGTAGGGTTAGAAGTGACTAGTGTAGTTCATAGTCGCGAACCCTAGAATAGAATTACACCTACACGCACACCCTTGCATATTACTTATACTGGCACTGTGTTGATGATATTGGATGACTTTGGAGATGAGTCAATGATATTGGGCTTTGTGCCGCGAGATCGGTGATGTGATGTGATTCGTATTTGGGATACGAAATGTGATTCTTGCGGGCTTGGGATGTGTGTTTACCCCCGCATGCATACTTTATTGATGGTATCGATTTATACTAGACATAGAATAGTACCCCAGATTATATGATATGCTGATAGTGATACCTGAAGTGTGATGAGATAGTGTGATATTGACCCGTACCCAGCTATTGGGATGCCGTACGACGATTTACCGTATGAGCTTTACATTGATGATAGATCCGCACTCATGACTTGAGGATGTCATATGATATACTGTATCGTACGCGATACTATTGAGGCGGAATCACCGACTATTATATCTATATATATATCGACTCAGATGTTAGGAGGTTTCCTTACCTGTAGCTCAGCTTGTTAGTTCAGCTGTAGAGTTTAGTGTAGTTGTTAGATTAGATTAGACTCCTACCTATTTCAAAACTAGCGGGTCGTGGGTATTTTAAAAGACAGGTCAAGGGATCTACGGATATTTCAAAAGGCGTATCTTTTCATAAAAACACCGTAGCCCCTATTTTCAAAACCCCATGATTCGTGATATTTCAAAAGGCACCATTTGTAGGACTTATATTAGATTAATGCAGATTAGTTATAGTTGCGTCTAGATTCAGCTCCCACTTTTTTTGTGGTTCGCTTTGCATCGCATTCTTATATTATGTTTCATACTCTATTATTGATATCATGCTGTTAGGACACCAGCACCATTACCGATGTTGCGTATGTACCACGTACACTTACTTGCCGTCTCACACACATCTTCATCGGTAATTGCCATGTCACGTACACCTTAGAAAATACTATTGCTTGACATAACCTATTAGCTAATAGTTTAGACATTGTAGTTATTACCTGCTACTTCATGCATACTGATATTCATTGTTATGCCGCATTCATGGATTCTCATGCATATATTCACTATTTTACGTGTTACTGAGGTTTTGGATTTGGATTTCCGTGAGATTTTCTGGATTTGGAGGAAAACCGCAAAAACACAGATAAACATTTTCTCTCTTTTAAAATAAAAAGTGCGGTTTTCCCATGATGTATGAGTCGTCCACCATGAGTTTGCTGATGGATTTGGAAACCCGATTCGAGGAGACGGATGAACCGTTTCGGGTACATGGTGGACCCGGTGCGGTACCCCGGGGCAAGATGAATGTGGTGATGACGTTGAGCCTGGCAGGGGAGCACTACCGACCGGTGATTTTACCTGACGCGTCGGATATCCGGAGGATACCGTCGTGGTCTTGAGATTGATGGTAGGGGCCGGTCTGGACTGACGGCGCCCTAGATTTTGTGATTGGGATACAGAGATATCGGGATATTTGGATTACGTTTTGTGCCGATGTTAGGCACTGTTTTATGCTGATTTCATTATGATACCTTATTTTAAAAATACAAAGGAAATCTCACTAAAGTATGAAAACAGTTTCTTCATTTACATGTATTATGTTCTCATGCATTCATACCTCATTCTTATGTTATATTGCTACCTGAGGCACTGACACAGGCACAGGAGATTACACTCGGGTTAGATATTTACCCTAGCCTTGTTATAGGCTGCATGTTTTATATTGAGGATTTTGTACTGATCGTTTTGACCTAGGATTATGTCTTGCGTTCGGTTTCTGCTTGTAGTTATTCTCTATTCACGAGTTGGCAATTCACCCCCGTTGTGCCACAGTTCTTGCAGGTTTTGCCGTACAGGTTCTTTTGCGGCATTTCTGGCACATTGCTTCCTTGCGGGTGAATTGCATTTGGTAGGTGGTTCCTTTTGCATCAAAACCACCATTGTACTTATATTATTCTTTGTATCTAGAATTTCCATCAACCAAATTTGTTTATTGTTTCAGACTCAGACTTTAGTGATGTTTTATTTGGCCTTAGAGTCGCGCTTAGTAGTATTGCGGTTTTCATGCTTACTGTGTTTCTTTTGGATCGATCCTCGCCTTTCGGCGTTGTATATTATATTGCATGTGTGGTTGTGACCGTCAATTGACGAAGAGCTAGCTCCCGCTTGGGGATGCCTTTTATCATTGTATATATGTTATGCTTGTTGTATCCCATTCGGGGCCAGTATTTACAAAATAAACTCTGCCGAAATTTTTAGAAAAGACTTTACCTTTTAAAAATGCACCTTCGGCTTAGTTATTTAAAAACCTCGACTTCAAACATATTTTCCTTCACTTCTTTAAACCAGTTTTCTTCACTTACTCTTAAAATGGTTTTAGATTTCTGGGCTTTGGCTTACTTGGATCAGATGGAGTCCTATAGATTTCATATGGTTCGAGGGCCAGTCACGTGCTCTTTCGGGTCGTGACAAAGTTGGTATCAGAGCGCTAGGTTGACCTTGGTTCGAGTCTAAGTTTGACTATGTGGAGCCTAGGGCGTTTATATATATACGGAACTTAGGCTTGACCTTACGGAACTTAGACTTAGTCGAGGGGGTATTAGACCCGAACTTTCTTCGTATAGGATGACCCTTGGTTGATGGAATAGGTGACTAAAGTAGAGTGACGTACCGTTGGTATGTTCCGCGGCATACTTACGACACGCCACTCCGCTTATGGAACCTTAGGATGTACATATTTTCGAGATCAGTGATTCTCTTTATATCCATGATTATACATCCATTTGAGATCCCCGATTCTATTAGTCCATGATCATACCTTCATTGATGCTGTTCCTTCTTATGATCGTGTATCCACTCTGGATCTGTTGTTTCCTTTCTTGCCATTGATCTGCTCTCTTCGATACTTGATTGAGGTTCCTGTCGCCATGTTTGAGCGCAGTTTGGGCTGCTGCTAGGGTTACGGTCAGTGCGAGCTCGTCTGGTACGAGGGCTGACCATTGTGTTTTCTGGTGACATGGGAACGTCTCGAGTTAGTATTGATGACTGTGACCTCAAGTGGAGGCGAGTGCTTGGTTTTGCACCGGATGATCGGGCCATTGTTAGAGCTGCCAGTTGAGAGAGGACTGTTGATGTACATCATACCTCAGAGATTATGATGTCGCCTACCGTGCAGACAGAGGGACCAGCTGTTGCTGAGATTGACGGGATGTCGCTTTCGGAGCTTACGAGCTTAGATTGTCGGAGCTTCCAGACAGATATGAGACAGATTATAGCTAGTCTACTCGATTTGAGAGACGAAGGTGATTCGTCCGATTTATGCACCGGAGTGGGCCCAGTTGAGTTGAAGATTTCCAGTGTGGAGAGTCTTACTCAGATCTAGGGCAGACTGATTCAGAGATGACCGCCAATGCGTCGTCTTTCCTGGAGGATTAAGGCGCTGTTCGGCGTGCAGGTGAATGAGCCAGTTGCTGCTGCAAATGACGAGATATCGCCCAGATGGTTGGAGCTGCTGCAGCGTGAGCATATACTTAGAGAGATGATAGCGAGTCGCCAGTCACCTGAGGATGAATGACTAGGACATTTGGTTCGTCCGTTTACCGATGCGAGGTCATCAGATAGATTGATTCCAGCTAGAGACGACTTCACGCAGATTCGTTGAGAGTCGATTGAGACGATCGAATGTCAGGAGCCCATTTTCCAAGTTTAAAGTATACGGAAAAACATGCAGGTGATTCTATGGACCCTCTAGAAGAATGAAACCCTAACTCGACTTAATGACCGTGTGAAAGCCTTTGAACCTTAGGGTTTACGGCAGTTCCGCGGCGCCATTAGTGAGGCTTGGGTTTGCCCTTCTACGGCTGGACCACCGACGCTGAGGCATGTACTCGATACTATTAAACTGTACTCAAGATGTTGATCTCTTGGGGGATTATAAGGTTCTGACGAGTCGATCGAATGTTTCGACATCATTCGGATATCATGTGATGGGATGCATTGCTTGGGAGACTCCAGATACGAGTATAGCCGTTGGAGCATAGTCCATGCAGCCACGATGAGACGAGTCCGAATCAGTCGACATTGAAGCAGAGTGAAGAAAAGAGTTCGCAAGAGATTTCGACGAGATGACGTCCCACTCCGCTGACATTAGAGATGTGATACGCACCCAGAGGCGTTGTATATGGATATATCTTCCAGAAAGAAGCGCGATAAGTATGCAGCCGTTTCGGAACAAGAATTTGCTTCAGCAAGGGATGATGACTTCTGGGCAATTCGGCAGGGATGAGATTTGAGAGAGACTTCGACATGACCTTTCTGGAATACTATACGAGAAGACCTGACCGAGGAGTGGTCATATTGCGCACAACCAGCAGGCCAGAGTTAGCATTGTCGACGAGGTAGTTGACCAGATTCGGATAAAGGAACTTACCCAGATGCGTTGCGAATCGATCAAGGACGGACGAGTATTGAGTATTCCTCCGATGGTTGGGACGTGTTCCCGAGGGCCTGTTCGGCCTGACATCTTCTACAGAATGATGAAGCTACAGAGTACGCGATTTCGAGTCCGTGTGAGAGACTTCAGATTGACCGTGGCCGAGAACAGTGCAGTGCGTAGATATGCATGGCGTGACGTCATAGTGGACGACGATAGAGACAGGTGGAACCAGAGGTTCGGGCGAGACGCTGACGAGCTGTCATTGCTTCCCGTCGAGACCAGAGGTCAGATATGCTTACAGAGGCATTGGGATGCAACCAGATTCCGAGAAATATTTTGCTGAGGACACAGATGTCTATCGAGTGAGAAGAGATTATGCAGGAGAGCCAGCCTCTGTACAGTTCGGCATAGGCAAGATCGGAAGAGACCTTGAGCAGGATTCCTTCCAGGACATTGCTGCAATGATGTTTGCACCCAGGATCAGATATGTGACATGCATTCAGAGAGCCAGAGGCCGACGCCAGTGATGGGCTGCCTCACGAGTGGCCGTGAGGATTGACCGATAGGTGACCAGAGGAGTGCCAGAACGGAATCGTCCCCGTTAGCACACCTGATAGGGCCGATGAGCCGATTGACTGCGAGATAGATAATCCTCAGAGAAGATAAGGACCCAGAGTCAGAGGGCGCCAGACCGTGAGCAAGAGGCAAGTAGATATCTTGCGCTGCTAGCAGTGGATGCACCGACTCCTTCTCGACCTCGAAGGAGGAACTACCGACGACGGTACTATGATTTGTGATTTTGTGATTCGATTATCACGTATCCGTCATTTTGGATTTCGGTATTTTGGGCGTTCTGTTTGCATGATTTAGTTTTGATGACTGAGTTTCATGATATTTGTTTCATGCACCCACTGGATATTTATATTTTGCGCATAGTTATTACATTCGAGGTTTTGATTGTGAATTCACGCCCACCTTATACAGTGATTTGATTTACACTTCCAGCAGAGTTTTCAAGCACCTTTAGTGTTTTGATATACGATTTTGGTGCACGCCAGATGCACTAAATCGGGATTCTTCGTGCATGTTATATGCACCTGATTTGGTTGCTGTCAGGCACACACGTTGCCTATGACAGATGTTTCGTGCACACCCGTTGCACCTAGATGTTGTTTTGTACACCTGTATGACACATATATGGATTTTGATTCCTTGCGCACCAGACGCATAGGATATTCTCTATGTATTGATGTCTTCGGAGCCCCGACAAATTGGAGTATTACAAAAATTGTTTTAGTATTGGGGGTTTAAATTTAAATTCGGGGACCGAATTTCTTTAAGGGGGATAGATTGTAACATTTCAAAAAAAGATAAAATGTTAATTTTGGGAATTTTTATAATTTAATATTATTTTATTGAATATTTTAATATTTTGGAATTATTAAATACAAATAAATGGGGAAAAATTTTGGAAAATTTTAGAAAATTCTAAAATAGGGTAAATTAGAGAATTATGACATTTTAAAGTTTTTGTGATTAATTTGACACTAATTTAGTGCTAATCGTGATTAAAAATCGCTAATCGGTTTTTAGCTTTTTGTGCAACACATGCACATATCACTTTTTCACACTTATGCATTTTCTTGCCATGCTTTTCATTTGGGTTTACTATTTGAGTGAGAAGGGTTTTAAAAGGAAAAAGAAAAGGAAAAGAATAAAGAAATGGGTAGTTGGTGAGAGAGAGAGGTATGGGCTTCATTGACTAAGGACTTAACCATTTCTCCCCTCATTTCCCTCCCTCTTCTCCCTTCTCCTGCTGCTGCTCCTGCACCTCCTTTCCCTCCCCTCTTCAAGCTCCAAAACACCTCTAAAACAACCCCAAAACCCAATCTCCATTTCATTAAATGTGTGCACAATCCCTAGATCTACACTTGGTGCTAAAGAAGCAAGGATTTTGGCCACTAGGGGCAACTCAAGAAAATTCTTGAGTTGCCAAATGAGGTATTTTCTGGACCTTAAACTTAGTTTATGCATTTCCTTTACCCTCATATTAAGATCGAATCGATATTGTGTGATATTGTGGACTTGTGGATAACCTAGTTAGGGTTGTGATGATTTATGGGTTGTAATATGGAATTGAGGTCAGTAGAGGTTATACCATGACCCTAGTGTATGAATTGGAAACACAAAACCTGAAGCTTAAACCATAATACAGATTTTAGAAACCGATATCGGGGAATTTATGAAATCTGTGAAGGGTATATTGAATCTGCTATCACCCGAGACACCCTAAATTAAAATTGATTGGACAGTGACACGTGCAGGCACCCAGGAAGCTAACCCCAAGACCCCAGCTCCCACATCTTCTTCCCGGCCGCCAATTTATCCCCATTGGCCGCAAATTGCGGCCTGGGTCCCACCATTTTGGCTCGTATTGGTTCTGTAGCTCCTACATGTTCATGTTAGACCCCTGGTATATATAGATTTGTATAAAGTGACCTAGGGTAAAATCTGGGACATATTTCCTAAGTTGCTGTTTTAGATTCATGTTTCCGTATTCCGTATTTTTAATTCTGCAATTGTGGATTGTGTTTTGCCTCGACTATTTGGCGTTTATACGACGATATAGAGGATGTGTTGATGGTTTTGAAGGCGTGCCATGGGTTTTAACCTATAGGCCTCTTATCGTATCATTTTGGATTTCATGTGCCGTTTTAGCTTTGATTTGGTTTTAATGCGCATATACGATATTTTGATGTGTAGGTACCCCATGAAGACTTCGGGACGACAAGCAAGCGCGTGGCGACGTCCACAAATGAAGACGCTAGGTGAGTAGATTATATCTACTGGGGGAAGTCGGGTGGATGGCGTATAGCACCCCCGCAGTCCGTAGTTGTTATTATATATGATAGTTAGGTGTATTATGGATAGTGTAGGGTTAGAAGTGACTAGTGTAGTTCATAGTCGCGAACCCTAGAATAGAATTACACCTACACGCACACCCTTGCATATTACTTATACTGGCACTGTGTTGATGATATTGGATGACTTTGGAGATGAGTCAATGATATTGGGCTTTGTGCCGCGAGATCGGTGATGTGATATGATTCGTATTTGGGATACGAAATGTGATTCTTGCGGGCTTGGGATGTGTGTTTACCCCCGCATGCATACTTTATTGATGGTATCGATTTATAGTAGACATAGAATAGTACCCCAGATTATATGATATGCTGATAGTGATACCTGAAGTGTGATGAGATAGTGTGATATTGACCCGTACCAAGCCATTGGGATGCCGTACGACGATTTACCGTATGAGCTTTACATTGATGATAGATCCGCACTCATGACTTGAGGATGTCATATGATATACTGTATCGTACGCGATACTATTGAGGCGGAATCACCGACTATTATATCTATATATATATCGACTCAGATGTTAGGAGGTTTCCTTACCTGTAGCTCAGCTTGTTAGTTCAGCTGTATAGTTTAGTGTAGTTGTTAGATTAGATTAGACTCCTACCTATTTCAAAACTAGCGGGTCGTGGGTATTTTAAAAGACAGGTCAAGGGATCTACGGATATTTCAAAAGGCGTATCTTTTCATAAAAACACCGTAGCCCCTATTTTCAAAACCCCATGATTCGTGATATTTCAAAAGGCACCATTTGTAGGACTTATATTAGATTAATGCAGATTAGTTATAGTTGCGTCTAGATTCAGCTCCCACTTTTTTTGTGGTTCGCTTTGCATCGCATTCTTATATTATGTTTCATACTCCATTATTGATATCATGCTGTTAGGACACCAGCACCATTACCGATGTTGCGTATGTACCACGTACACTTACTTGCCGGCTCACACACATCTTCATCGGTAATTGCCATGTCACGTACACCTTAGAAAATACTATTGCTTGACATAACCTATTAGCTAATAGTTTAGACATTGTAGTTATTACCTGCTACTTCATGCATACTGATATTCATTGTTATGCCGCATTCATGGATTCTCATGCATATATTCACTATTTTACGTGTTACCGAGGTTTTGGATTTGGATTTCCGTGAGATTTTCTGGATTTGGAGGAAAACCGCAAAAACACAGATAAACATTTTCTCTCTTTTAAAATAAAAAGTGCGGTTTTCCCATGATGTATGAGTCGTCCACCATGAGTTTGCTGATGGATTTGGAAACCCGATTCGAGGAGACGGATGAACCGTTTCGGGTACATGGTGGACCCGGTGCGGTACCCCGGGGCAAGATGAATGTGGTGATGACGTTGAGCCTGGCAGGGGAGCACTACCGACCGGTGATTTTACCTGACTCGTCGGATATCCGGAGGATACCGTCGTGGTCTTGAGATTGATGGTAGGGGCCGGTCTGGACTGACGGCGCCCTAGATTTTGTGATTGGGATACAGAGATATCGGGATATTTGGATTACGTTTTGTGCCGATGTTAGGCACTGTTTTATGCTGATTTCATTATGATACCTCATTTTAAAAATACAAAGGAAATCTCACTAAAATATGAAAACAGTTTCTTCATTTACATGTATTATGTTCTCATGCATTCATACCTCATTCTTATGTTATATTGCTACCTGAGGCACTGACACAGGCACAGGAGATTACACCCGGGTTAGATATTTACCCTAGCCTTGTTATAGGCTGCATGTTTTATATTGAGGATTTTGTACTGATCGTTTTGACCTAGGATTATGTCTTGCGTTCGGTTTCTGCTTGTAGTTATTCTCTATTCACGAGTTGGCAACTCACCCCCGTTGTGCCACAGTTCTTGCAGGTTTTGCCGTACAGGTTCCTTTGCGGCATTTCTGGCACATTGCTTCCTTGCGGGTGAATTGCATTTGGTAGGTGGTTCCTTTTGCATCAAAACCACCATTGTACTTATATTATTCTTTGTATCTAGAATTTTCATCAACCAAATTTGTTTATTGTTTCAGACTCAGACTTTAGTGATGTTTTATTTGGCCTTAGAGTCGCGCTTAGTAGTATTGCGGTTTTCATGCTTACTGTGTTTCTTTTGGATCGATCCTCGCCTTTCGGCGTTGTATATTATATTGCATGTGTGGTTGTGACCGTCAATTGACGAAGAGCTAGCTCCCGCTTGGGGATGCCTTTTATCATTGTATATATGTTATGCTTGTTGTATCCCGTTCGGGGCCAGTATTTACAAAATAAACTCTGCCGAAATTTTTAGAAAAGACTTTACCTTTTAAAAATGCACCTTCGGCTTAGTTATTTAAAAACCTCGACTTCAAACATATTTTCCTTCACTTCTTTAAACCAGTTTTCTTCACTTACTCTTAAAATGGTTTTAGATTTCTGGGCTTTGGCTTACTTGGATCAGATGGAGTCCTATAGATTTCATATGGTTCGAGGGCCAGTCACGTGCTCTTTCGGGTCGTGACAACCTGGCACTGACATCTGGGGGAAATATCAGTTACTGCTGATATTTAGCCCCTACGGATATATCCGTAGGGGTAACATGGCGGCCTACGGATTAATCCGTAGGTACATATTGTCTGTAATTTTTTTTTAAAAAATGGGCTGCTTGATTTTTTCCCGCCCTGTGCACAATAATGTATACATCAATCAAATCATATATTGCAGTATTCATAATCACATCTCACGCATATATATAATATACAAAAGAAACACAAAAACTGAATATGATATGAATACAAAACAATATCAATATCGTTTCAAAATGTAGTACAATGTGTATGATATAAATAAATACATGTTTCAAAAAAAATGAACCAAAAATCTACCCTAGCTCGGTCCAGCTCGGTCCTGCTCCTCGGTCAATAAACTCTGCAATTCGTCGCGAGCGGGAGTCTGAGTGGGCGGTGGATCGAGCTACAGGAGCTGTCTGCGGAACCGCAGCCGAAGGAGATGCGTGTGGAGGCTCGGCCGATCTACCCTGTCGCGTCTGGATATAACATGTGTAAGAAGCATGTAAGAACTATTTATTATTCGAATTCGTATCATTATTAAGTTATTTCGAAACCCTGTTTGGATATCTAGTTTGGAAAAGCGTTGTTTATTTCAATTACATATGTATGTATGATTAATAAAACATAAGTCTACAACCAAATAAGCTCAGGCTATGTACTGATATTGGATATGTTGATATCTATAATATGACATTATATTTTACTATTAAGTAGTATACATACCAGCATCTCATTCAACTCCTGAACGGTGGCCTTCAAGCTCTCCTGTTCCTGCTGGATACGTCGCTAACTGGAGACGGAGGAAGTAACCACCGGGGTGGAGTCCAACCTCATATGGGCCCTGCTAGAGCCCAGTCCTCGGCCTCTCTCCAAACCTCCGTGGTGCCGTCCGTGTGCGGCGTCCAGGACTGGGGTCAGCAGCCTCGAATGTTGCCTTCCCCCTAGCAACTGTCAGAACATTATATTTAGCACATACTGGTCTATAAAATTGACAAGAAATACCAAAATCAACAAATTCAAAGCCTTACCTACAGAGATAGAAGATGTGCTCCTCTGGTATCTGCATGTATCAAAATTTGAATAATATTAATTAATTTCAGTACATACATACTAACAAGGTAAACTCGCATATAGCGCTGCTTACACATATGACAGGGAGTGAACAAGCTCTTGTAGATCATCAAGCGCAAATCTAATCTCATCAAGCAGCCCATGATAATGAGTTGGACGACTAAGAGCAAAAGAAATGTGTGTATATTTATGATATAGAATTCTAAATCAATATACATGCCCTATATAATATATAAACATACCTGGAGGAACGGGAGTGGCCTCTGTCCCTGATATGGACGCATCACCAACAACTAGACAATCAAACATTGACAATATAAGTAATTTTGACATAAACAAGCATGGATATCTATAATATTACATTCAAAATGGATATTAGAGAGCGCACCTGCAGTGATAAGTGGTAAAAGTATCACCCAACTAGGGTGTAATTTACAGAATCAGTTGAGACTCTTAAAAGTCATAGAAGAACCCGACCTGCACAAATCTGATGTATGCTTTCCATTGGACACTAAGAAGTCTCTAAAGGTAAAAGCCTATGTGAAAGCCATCATTAGTTCATATCAGAAGATTGATGCTGAAACAGAGAACGAGAAATGTCATTTTTTTCTTCTTCCGCCACATTACTGTCTTCTCCTTCTGCCACATTACTGTCTTCTCCTTCTTATTATGTTCGCATGCAAATTCAATGACTATATTGAGAATATGGATTAATAGTGGGTAGGAAAAGTATTTCTCAAATGGCTTTTGCGTCTTAAAACCATAAACTACTAAGTAATGACATACATAATTTTTTTAGTATAAAGGTTGTTATTTTAAGTTTTCCCTTATAGAGATATGATCTAACTGCATCTATCAACTATAAGTGTGCAGAAAATTATGATAAGAAATCATAAGAAAGGGTCGTAGCCATGCATAACCTTGAATCTACATACCAAATCATGCAAAAGCATGCACTTATTGTCACCTTGCCTTGGAATATAAAATATCTTGGAAGACTATAAGCGAGCATTTAAATCTTGATAGCTTTTGACTTCAACATATATTTTTCTCATGTACCGTGAAATATACTTGCTCCGTATAAACCGTTTTCAGAAAGATGGATTAATAATGACAAATTATTCATTGTGGCTCACTAGGTTAGCATTTTCTCTTCTATTGACCATCTTTCTAATCTGCTTGGTAAATTTATTCGGAACCGGCTGCGAATCATTAAAAGACATGCATAAGAAAGAAAGCTAAAATACAGATATATAGCATACCGATACATCGAAACTTCATAGTTGCGATGGCAATCCAGAGATATTTATTTCTACACACGTGGTGCGCGTGCGAATGCGTCAGGCATCATGGACAAATATTTCAGAACATGGAAAGTATTATTCGTATAAAGTAATTAAAACTTTTAAACACCTTGGGTAGATATTTTCTTAGGTGATGCAATCATATCATGAGGATTAAATTTAAGCTATTATACATATGCATATGTATTTTTCTAACCTAAAACATCACACACACACAGAGAGAGAGAGAGAGAGAACACCTGGTAGGTAAAGAAATCAGGTAGCAGGATCCTGAAGAAATGGAGTCCATAGCATTGCACATCATCATCATCCATGATCCCTTTGATAATATTTTTTCAAAGGGATCACGGATGATGATGATGAGCAATACTATGGACTCCATTTCTTCAGGATCCTGCTAACTGATTTCTCTATCTACCTGGTGTTCTCCCCCCCTCTCTCTCTCTCTGTGTGTGTGATATATTAGATTAGAAAAATACATAAGCATATGTATAATAGCTTAAATTTAGTCATCATGATATGATTGCATCAACTAAGAAAATATCTACCCTACGTGTTTAAAAGTTTTAATTATTTTATACGAATAATACTTTCCATGTTCTGAAATATTTGTCCATGATGCCTGACGCATTCGCACGCGCACCACGTGTGTAGAAATAAATATCTCTGGATTGCCATCACAACTATGAAGTTTCGATGTATCGGTATGCTATATATCTGTATTTTAGTTTTCTTTCTTATGCATGTCTTTTAATGATTCGCAGCCGGTTCCGAATAAATTTACCAAGCAGATTAGAAAGATGGTCAATAGAAGAGAAAATGCTAACCTAGTGAGCCACAATGAATAATTTGTCATTATTAATCCATCTTTCTGAAAACAGTTTATACGGAGCAAGTATGTTTCATGGTACTTGAGAAAAATATATGTTGAAGTCAAAAGCTATCAAGATTTAAATGCTCGCTTATAGTCTTCCAAGATATTTTATATTCCAAGGCAAGGTGACAATAAGTGCATGCTTTTGCATGATTTGGTATGTAGATTCAAGGTTATGCATGGCTACGACCCTTTCTTATGATTTCTTATCATAATTTTCTGCACACTTATAGTTGATAGATGCAGTTAGATCATATCTCTATAAGGGAAAACTTAAAATAACAACCTTTATACTAAAAAAATTATGTATGTCATTACTTAGTAGTTTATGGTTTTAAGACGCAAAAGCCATTTGAGAAATACTTTTCCTACCCACTATTAATCCATATTCTCAATATAGTCATTGAATTTGCACGCGAACATAATAAGAAGGAGAAGACAGTAATGTGGCAGAAGGAGAAGACAGTAATGTGGCGGAAGAAGAAAAAAATGACATTTCTCGTTCTCTGTTTCAGCATCAATCTTCTGATATGAACTAATGATGGTTTTCACATAGGCTTTTCCCTTTAGAGACTTCTTAGTGTCCAATGGAAAGCATACATCAGATTTGTGCAGGTCGGGTTCTTCTATGACTTTTAAGAGTCTCAACTGATTCTGTAAATTACACCCTAGTTGGGTGATACTTTTACCACTTCTCACTGCAGGTGCGCTCTCTAATATCCATTTTGAATATCGATAATATTACATTCAAAATGGATATTAGAGAGCGCACCTCACTAGAGTGTAATTTACAGAATCAGTTGAGACTCTTGAAAGTCATAGAAAAACCCGACCTGCACAAATCTGATGTATGCTTTCCATTGGACACTAAGAAGTCTCTAATGGGAAAAGCCTATGTGAAAGCCATCATTAGTTCATATCAGAAGATTGATGCTGAAACAGAGAACGAGGAATGTCATTTTTTTCTTCTTCTGCCACATTACCGTCTTCTCCTTCTTCTTCTGCCACATTATTATCTTCTCCTTCTTATTATGTGCGCGTGCAAATTCAATGACTATATTGAGAATATGGATTAATAGTGGGTAGAAAAAGTATTTCTCAAATGGCTTTTGCGTCTTAAAACCATAAACTACTAAGTAATGGCATACATAATTTTTTTAGTATAAAGGTTGTTATCTTAAGTGCGCGTGCAAATTCAATGAAAGTTAGATTTGAGGATACCCATGTATGAGTTGTATTCTATATATGTGTGTTTCGATTTATGATTTCGCTTAAGTGTAGGGTTGTTTTTACTTAAAGAAGTATCACCATCTACTATATATAAAAAAATATAGCAAACTAGGATTGGTATTCAAATCCCAGTCCAGATTGGTATTCAAAATTTATTTAATTAGTTTGTGATCCACATCATTTGATTATTTGCTTGAGGCATCAATGTAGGCACAAATATCGGCGACGAGGAACTCGACGAGGAAGAACGAGGGCGGTGGCGGGCTGAGAATGGAGGGCGCGCGCTGGCGACGAAGAGAAAATTGGAGACGCAGGAACGAGAGAAAATTTTGGGAACGAGAGGGAAAGATATCGAGGCGTAGGGCATTTCTGTGCCTTTTTTAATTAAATTCCCATTTAGGTGCCCGTAGGGCCAAACAACAAATTAAGATATAATATTTTTAAATTAAAATGTCGGGCACCGTAGGGACAAAGTGGCGCTTTTAGTTTCATATATGAGTATCGATGGGAATATGAAGGTTTCATATTATCATCGAGTATCATATATTGGTTTTAACCTGAATATCTTGAGTCGCTCTCTAATTATGCGTTTGTTGTGCATTCGTGTTGTATGTGTAACATGATTTTAAACCATTGAGATCAAGATTGATAGAACTGATCATCCTACATTGCAATAGCATTCATCGACCAAAAACTATTATTGCAATGGTATTCATCTATAACAATCAACAATTAAAACTACAAATGTAGGATACTGATATCATAAAGCGTTATACGCAACATTGATAGAACTGATAAATAAAAAAACGAAACACAAACCGTATTAAGATTTAACAACTTTGATTATGTCATATACGCGGGCCGATATTTTCATATTAGCCAATAGGCAAAAATAGATTGCGGTCTGGATATGGCATATTGGCAGATGTTACCTATATGCATAAATCTTATGTCTAATGACCATAAGATTGTCGGAGACATATTTGATGTTTTGTGGGTTTGGTTTTATACTTGGGACAATCCAATGTTGACACACACACATAAATAACAAATTAAAGTAAACTAACTAAGAGGCATGTTTGAGTTTTATACTGGGATCACAAATAGCATGATGGCTGCAAACAGGTTGCTTGAATACTTGTAGACAATCCAATGTTGCCTCGCCATTTCTATAAATTTTAAACTCCCTGGAAAATTATCATCACTCAGGATTACTTTAGGGTCAGTTTGGCTGCTTCTTGCTTGTGATTCAACATTCAGCTTTTTGTTGATTTGGAACTCAGAGAGTGTTGCAAAACAAATCCAAAACTAAATAAACCTCAAACTAGCTACAGAGAAGGCAAACAACAAACCCCATGAAGTTTGGCTTTCAAGGGTTTTCCCACTAAAATACACTTAGATGCAGCACTTTAAGGAAGCTTGCAGCAATATAAAAACTTTTAGGTAGTTTAGTGAAAAACTGCAGTGCTTCAAGATTGTTTAAGTTTTATGTGTGCTTAAGCTGTCATACAGAAATTATCGTTGCAAAAATGTTCGCAACCCTAGCTTTTCCAGCAACGATACTGGAATACGAGCCTCAGATATGACAGCTTAGGAATCAAAATAAGAAAGAGATTTGGGGTTATCCTAAGTCCAAAGTCAAACGGGCTCGAGAAATATATAAACCCAAAAAAATGACTGCATAAAGATCTCATAAAGATGAAAAGGATGTTATGCAAGCTCTGAACAAATCTTGAACGGAACTTTCACAAGAATTTACAATACCCGACCAGAATCCAATCCTGAGTTTGATGAAGCTTCAGGCCTTCAGCTTCCCCACAGAAAATAGTTAGGGCAAACCCTTTGCAAAACCATAGCTTTCATGCAGAGATGACGCTCAGAACATGCCAGCTTCCAAACACATTGAATAATACATAATCTCCCATACTCTCTCTCTCTCTCAATCAGACAATTTATATTTGGATTTGAATTTAGGAAAAGAAATAAGATGGCTACAAACCAGCTTGCCTCGCCAATCTCATAACTATAAAGCTCATAAAAGTGGAAGCTTGAGGGCAAGCCATCATCGCCTCCATTCAATTGAAGCCAAATCATCCACAAAAAATATAAATAAATATAATAATTGATCGATAGGCAAAATTGCAAGAAACCTATTCAGATTTTTGCATGAAAAAATAAGAGATGTAAAATAAGTAAAAGATTACCAAATGAAATTATCCCATCACTTGAACCCCCTCTCAAGACATTTTAGTAAAAATTCCCCCAGTAATTTTCTTCGGTTTAACCGTTTTATATCATAGAAGAAAGATAAATTTCAAATGTATATACATGCATACACACACACACATCATAAACACAGTTTTTGAATGTTGCCAGAATTTCAACGGTAATTCTAGATTTTTCCAAACTCTGAAGGCTTCACAAAAATTTTAAATACAGATAATAATATGATTGAAGAGATCAATCACCAATTTTTTAATGAGGATCAACTGAAACCCCAAACAGAGCAAGCAAATTACAAAGATCCCAAAACCCCGCGTGGCCCAGCCCCAGCCCCCAGCCCCCAGCCCCAGCCCCAGCCCCCAGCCCCAGCCCAACCCTAACCCCAGCGTGGCCAGCTAAACCCCAACACCAACCCTAAGGCAAACCCTAACCCCAGCCCCACCCCAGCAGCAGCCGAACCCCAACCCTAACCCTACCCTGACCCCGACCCCGACCGCGACCCCTGCCCAACCCCAACTCGCGCGCGCAACCCCAGACCCAGCCATGAACCCTAAGCCCAAAATAATCCAAAAATTCTTTAATTTACCTCGAGATTTACTCACCTGAACGGCTGCTGCTGGGGCTGGGGCGACGACCTGAACCGCGGTGGTGACGAGAACTGCGGTGGCGACGAAACCGGCGGTGGCGACGAGGAGAACGACGGTGGCGACGACGGCGTGGCGATTTGGGGATTTTTCTCGCGCCCGATCGAGAGAGAGAGAGAGAAAAAGTGAGCGTAGGCGATCGGTCTGGGGTCTTATTAAATCGATATTTACTTGTCCCTACGGATATACCCGTAGGTCCTTTGTTTGCGGCTCCGTAGGGGCAAACACCAAATTAAGAATTAATATTTTAATTCTTGAACGTCTGTGCCCGTAGGGGTAACCCTTTAGCCCTACGGATTAATCCGTAGGGCCAAGTTAAATCTGCCCCTACGGATTCCAATATCCGTAGGGGCAACCCCTTTTTTTACTAGTGAACTTAAGCGTTGGAAAGCCTAGCTTATACTCGCAAGTTCCTTCCTAGTCGTGCCAATCCCCGTTGTTGCCGATTACCGTAACACCGATATTAAGAGTGACAACGAAAGAAGTAAGCGACTCCTAACTCAAACTAACCTAATCCTAACCCTAAAAAGCTCTCTTTATATATCATTTTAGCACATAGTTAATCTAAAAACAAACCTGGACATTTGGACTTAACTCGTTAAAGCACATAGAAAAAGATTCCCATCTCCCTGCGGACGACCCGTACTAAACCGGCTAGCTACAAGAGAAACCGTCTTGATTGCGGTAATTAACTAAGCACGCAAAAACTCTACCAATCAAATGGCGCCGTTGCCGGGGAGACGGTAGTTTATTTCTTTGTGTAATTTCAGGTTAATTTGTGAATATAAATATAACCGAAAAACAAAACAAAAAATATACATTGTAAAAAAACACATATTGTTATTTTTGATTAGTTTTTGTGCAAGTGTGCAGGAGAAAAGGAAGTTCAAGTTCAGTGCCAAAGACGTGTGAAGTTAGACCCATATCTCGCGGCTACACCGCGTTTGATCCAAACGGAACCAACGGTCTACTGTAAAATTCTGGAGCAAACCCAGTAAGCAAATCAAGATTCAGGAGCTCCAGACAAGAAGAGGACACCAAAAACATTATGTGCAGGAAATTTAAAGGTCCAATCTTACCTTCTGGCCGCGGAACCGCGGCCTAAGCGCCCTCTGGCCGCGGAACCGCGGCTTGTTGGTGCCCTCATCAACCCAAATTCCCTGTAAGTCTCTCTCTCCTCTTCCCCACTCCTTTGAACTCCACTGAACTGTGTTTTCTGCAGCATTCTTTGCGCAAACTCTCTTCACTCTTCCAATAAATTGTTTTTGTGCAGGATTCTTTGCGCCGCGCTATAAAAATAAAAATTGATTGCAGTTGATTGTTACTGCTTTGCATTTATTAATACGGACTTTAAGGGGCTTGAAACCAATCCAGATTGGGTGGGGATTTCATCACCCTTCCCAGGACCCCAGAAATCACAAAAAGCATATGCATTGACCATTTTTTAATTAAAAAATACTAGACTCAGCCCTAAGGACTTCGCGCTCAATAGGACAGAGGACTAGTTACAGGCATCGACCGTTTATCCTATCCTGACTTTGCGGTCTCTAGGCAAGTGTGTCTAAGGCAAGTGGTTACTTAATTAGGACCACTACTTACGTAGTGGGGAGCCTCCTACTTACCTGGCACTTACCTGGCCGCAATTGGCGGAGAAGAGGCGGTTTGAGGTCCTATTTCTAGCCCTTTGGAACAGTTAGGAGCTGTCTAGCTGACCTAGGTGACCCTAGATCTAGGTGTAATTGTGCATATCTTGTTTGTGATTGCTTGAAGCCGTAAGTCCGTACATATTTCTGTAAAGCACTTTCTAAAAAAAATACAAAACCAAAAACTTTTATAAAAACTTGCCCTTTGTCTCCAAAATCCCATTTTTTCACCCACCACCCATCGTATTTCTCCATTGACGTTTCCTTACCCTCACCTTCTCCGCTTTGACTATACTAAACTCGTTTAGTGTATGTCCGCTTGGACTCGGGACACTAGCGCCTGCCTAGTCTGCGTTACGTTAGTCGCTACCGACTACGCGATCGACTCAGACGTCGAAACTCCATCCACGCCTCTTTCATCCTTACCTTTGCCGGCCAACTCCGACGTTTACCGGAATTCTGTTCATACATCCTCACCTTCACCATCGCCAACCTCTTCTTCCACGATGTCAAGATTTAATCCAAACATCCCTACAACTCCCCCGGGATTGATTCGACCTCTTATGGATGCGAATAACCCACCATCACCGCCTGTCGTAGCGCCACAGCGAATCACGCTCCAGGATCGTTTCTATCCCACCCGCTCTGCACTCCCCACCTGTCTTTCCCTTCCACCGGCCAATAGGGATAATTTTGAAATTAAGCCCCACTTCATTAACATGCTTCCGAAATTTCATGGGCTTGAATCTGAAGATACCTATATCTTCATCAACAAGTTCCAAAATGTTTGTGCCATGATGAAAACTACCCAGCTGTCGGACGATGCTATACGGCTACGGGTCATTCCGTTCACTTTGTGCGATCTTGCTGAAAAGTGGCTGTATAGCACTGCTTCCCACTCCATAACCAGTTGGGACGAGTTTGTGAAAGCGTTTCTCAAGAAATTCTATCCGAATCATAAAACCGCAAGGATCGGTAACGAAATTAATCAATTCTCTCAGCTTCCTACTGAACCCTTTTGGAAGTGCTTTGACCGATATAAAGACCTTCTTGTTCAGTGCCCTCACCACGGTATTGAGAAATGGCAACTTTGCCAAACCTTATACGAGGGCCTGAACCCAGCAACCAAGCAGTTGTTGGAAACCATTTGTCAGGGCCACTTCCTATCGAAATCTGACGAGGAAGCGTGGCAATTCTTCGACGACCTTGCGGAACAAACGCTTCAATGGGAGAGCACCAGACCAACTTCTTCTTCTTCTTCTTCTTCTTCCTCCACTTCTATTGGTCAGTCTAGGGTAGGCATTCACCAACTTGATGTCTCTATTGCGATGAAAGCAGAAATGGCTGCAATAACGAGAAAACTTGAAGCGATAGAGAGCAAATTTTCATCTCCTGCTCCTGCCCCTGTTCTTCCCCTTCGTACCATTTGTGCTTGTTGTTCCGATCCTTCTCACTTAACCGAAGAGTGTCCTTACAATCCACCATCTCAAGGACAGGATCAGGTTAATGCTGCATTTCAGCAAATACCGAGAAATGATCCATACTCTTCCACCTACAATCCCGGTTGGAGGAACCACCCCAATTTCGTCTGGAATCAGAATCAACATCAATTCCAAGGCAACAATTTCCAGAGGCCCCCTCCTCCGCAACAACAAGCGCAACAACAAACTCAACATCAGTTTCAGCAGCCCTTCCAACCCCAACCTTTTCAAAATCAGACGAACAACTTTGCACCCAACAATTCTTTTCCACAAAACAACTTTGTTCCGTCAAACAACGATAAGGTTTCCTAGCTAGAACGAAGTCTGGAGGCGTTCGTTAAACAATCGACACAATCCACCGCCAACATCCAGTCGTCTATTCAGTCTTTGGTGCAACACACTGCTGCACACGGGCAAAGCATCAAGACCATCGAAGCCCAGATTGCACAGCTGAATGCGGCGTTAAGCGAGCGAGAAAAGGGGAAGCTTCCATCTCAACCACTCCCAAATCCCGGTCATCCACATAATGTACATGTTGCTCTTGAACAACAGAACCATAATGTGAGTGCCGTGACTACATTGAGATCGGGAAGGATGTTACACAACAACATCGGCATAAGAATTGAGGATAATGACACCCCGGCCGCTTCTTCTTCTTCTTCTTCTTCTTCTTCGTCTTCTGAGCCTATTCTCCATTCGTCAAAAGGCTCTTCTTCTTCTTCTTCTTCTGCTCTGAACGGACCCACTTCTCACTCCACGAAAACACCAGCTCTGGGATCCGTTCCAACTCCACAATCTCCTCCACAAACATTGGACTCAACCAATTTTAAAAACGTTCCATTTCCAAACCGGTTGAGGTCCAATAAAAAAAATCCACAAATGGAGAAGATTCTGGAGTTGTTTAAGCAGGTTAACATCAACATTCCCCTTTTAGATGTTGTCCAACAAGTCCCGTCCTACGCGAAAATCTTAAAGGACTTGTGTACGAAAAAGAGGAAATCTCAGGTACCCAAGAAAGTTTTCCTGGCTAGTGCTGTGAGTGATGCTCTTACCCAATCTTTACCTCAAAAACGAAAGGACCCTGGCTGTCCTACGATTTCTATTACCATTGGGGATAAGAACATCAACCGCGCACTATTAGATCTTGGTGCCAGTGTTAACCTGCTTCTGTACTCAGTATATGAGCAACTAGGTGTAGGAGAGCTGAAACCCACACACTGCACTCTCTAAATGGCCGACCGATCGATCACCCATCCTAGGGGTGAGCTAGAGGATGTGTTAATCAAGGTTGGGGACTTCATATTCCCCGTTGACTTCATTGTTTTAGACACACAGCCTGTAGCTAACCCCCGGAATCAAATTCCGGTGATACTCGGTCGCCCATTCCTTGCAACCTCAAATGCTGTGATCAATTGTCGAAATGGTTCGATGAACCTATCTTTTGGAAATATGACAATTGAACTCAACATTTTTAGGTTGGGGAATCTGCCCACCGAACCTAATGCTCATATACTAGACGTTTGCTTCGAGGAGTTTTTGTTCGATCACGATAACCTTAACGCCACTAGTGCGTTCCTCTTCGAACCTGCTGCTGTTTCTGCGCCCGACAATGACTACGAGTGTTTCACTTTCTCAAACGATCTTAGCCACTCACCACCCGAGTTTGAATCCTTCGAATTTCCGGATGAGTTACCTGAACCATCCAACTCGGTCGCTTACACTCGTTTTGAACCTTTGCTGGAATCCTTTGAGTTCGAGACCTTTTCATCAATCTTGCCTTCAATCGTTTCACCTCCAACGCTCGAACTCAAGCCTTTGCCGTCTCACCTTAAGTACGCTTACTTGGGTGAGAACGAGACCCTCCCTGTTATCATCTCGACTTCTCTAGCTCCAGAGCAAGAGAAAGCCCTTCTTGCGGTCTTGCACAGCAATAGGCAAGCTTTTGGCTGGTCCATGGAGGACATCAAGGGGATTAGTCCCCTGATCGTTGAACATCACATTCATCTGATGGATGATGCCAAACCAGCCAGGGATCCACAAAGACGACTCAACCCAGTCATGAAGGAGGCTGTGAAAAAGGAAATCGTAAAGTGTCTGGATAGTGGTATCATTTACCCTATCTCTGATAGCCAGTGGGTTAGCCCCATTCACGTTGTCCCCAAGAAATCAGGCATAACGGTCATCACTAACGAGGCGAACGAGTTAATTCCTACTCGCACCCAAACTGGGTGGCGAGTATGCATCGATTACAGAAAACTCAACGCTGCAACGCGGAAGGACCACTTTCCGCTACCTTTCATTGACCAAATGCTTGAACGATTGGACGGACACGAGTAGTACTGCTTTCTTGATGGCTACTCCGGCTATAATCAGATTCCCATTGCCGGAAAAGACCTGGACAAGACCACATTCACTTATCCTTTCGGCACGTTTGCATATCGTCGCA
Organism: Agapanthus africanus; assembly: GCA_030015575.1. Taxonomy (NCBI): domain Eukaryota; kingdom Viridiplantae; phylum Streptophyta; class Magnoliopsida; order Asparagales; family Amaryllidaceae; genus Agapanthus; species Agapanthus africanus. The sequence continues at coordinate 348,937,459 of JASDDO010000016.1, read as the reverse complement.
TGCCCTTTGGGTTATGCAATGCGCCCGCTACCTTCCAGCGGTGTATGATGGGAATCTTCTCAGACATGGTGGAAAAATTCCTAGAGATCTTCATGGATGATTTCTCCATCTTCGGCGAATCCTTTAATGAGTGTTTGCTGCATCTCGACGCTGTCCTTACCCGATGTAAGGACAAGAACCTCACTTTGAATTGGGAGAAGCGCCACTTCATGGTGCGCGAAGGTATTGTCTTAGGACATATCATTTCGCAAAATGGCATAGAGGTTGATAAAGCGAAGATTGAGGTCATTTCCAATCTCCCTCCTCCCAGATGCGTCAGAGACATCCGAGCCTTCCTTGGCAATGCCGGTTTCTATAGACGGTTCATCAAGGACTTTAGCAAGATTGCTAGGTCCTTGACTCTTTTGCTGGACAAGGACACGCCATTCGACTTCAACTCGAGCTGTGTGACTGCGTTCGATTCATTAAAAAGCTCACTCACTTCTGCTCTCGTTCTTTCTTCACCTGACTGGACGCACCCATTTGAGATTATGTGCGATGCATCCGACTTTGCCATTGGTGCTGTCCTTGGACAACACATCAACAAGATGCCGCACGTAATCAATTATGCTAGCCGAACCCTGAACGACACCCAACTTAATTATACAACAACTGAGAAGGAATTCTTGGCTGCTGTATTTGCTTTAGCAAAGTTCAGGCCCTACCTCATCGGCTCTCCAGTCATTGTCTACACAGACCATTCTGCCCTGCGCCATCTTTTTGCGAAGAAAGATGCAAAATCTCGGCTGATACGTTGGATCCTCTTGCTTCAAGAGTTTGACCTTGTCATCAAGGAAAAAAGAGAATGTGAAAACGTAGTCGCCGAACATCTCTCACGACTTCCTTCTTCGCCGTCGCCTCAACTTCCGATTAACGACGTTTTTCCGGATGAACAACTCTTGACAGTATCCTGCGAACCCTGGTTCGCAGATATTGTGAACTATTTGGCCACAGGGTTACTACCGACTGAATGGTCAAGTCAGGATAGACTTCAATTCTTATCCCAAGTAAAACATTTTTACTGGGACGAACCCTATCTGTTCAAGTACTGTCCCGACCAGATTATTCGCCGGTGTGTCCCTGACGATGAATTCAAGAGTGTGCTGTCATTTTTCCACGATCAAGCATGTGGCGGGTATTTTGGCCCCAGAAAGACAGCTGAGAAGATCTTGCAGTGTGGTTTCTACTGGCTACAACTCTTCAAAGACGCTCATGAATACTGCAAGACTTACTCCCGGTGCCAACACTTGGGCCGGATATCCAGGAGGAACGAGATGCCGCTCCAACCAATCTTGGTTGTGGAGATTTTCGATGTTTGGGGGATAGATTTCATGGGGCCGTTTCCCAACTCTTTTGGGAACTTGTACACCCTTCTCGCTGTTGAATACGTCTCTAAGTGGGTCGAGGCTGTGCCCAGCCAGACTAACGACAACAAGGTTGTCGTTAGGTTTCTTAAAGAAAACATTTTCTCCCGGTTTGGGCACCCCGAGCGATCATTAGCGACAATGGAACTCATTTCTGCAATAAGACTTTCGAGGCCTTGATGCGTAAGAATTCCATTAATCATAAGCTATCTACGCCCTACCACCCCCAAACCTGTGGGCAAGCCGAAGTTTCAAATCGGCAAATCAAGCAGATACTGGAGAAGACGGTTTCCAAGAACCGTAAGGATTGGTCGTTGAAACTCACTGATGCCCTTTGGGCATTTCGAACTGCTTATAAGACCAATCTTGGCATGTCTCCCTATCGGCTTGTTTACGGAAAGGCTTGCCACCTCCCTGTGGAAATAGAGCATCGCGCATTTTGGGCGATAAAAGAGCTGAATTTGTCTCTCGAAGATGCGGACAGCCATCGGAAGCTGCAGTTGAACGAATTGAGCGAGCTTAGGGATGAGGCTTACGAAAACGCGGTTGTCATTAAGAATAGAACGACGGTGTTTCACGATAAACACCTTTTGCGCAAAACTTTCACACCTGGTCAACAGGTGCTGCTTTAGGACACCCGGCTACATTTCCATCCAGGTAAGCTCAGATCTCGCTGGAAAGGGCCATACTTTGTGCGGAATGTGTATCCGCATGGCGCTGTGGATTTGGAGAATCCAAAAGACGGTTCATTTTTCAAAGTAAACGGACACCGAATTAAACCGTACCTTAGCGCCGAACCAGCAGAGGAGCTCCTGGTCTTACAGGAGCCGGTTTACCCTGCATAATCTTCCTCTGCCTACCACCAAACTTCGGTTATCCAGCCAAGAACAGTGGACACTGTTCCAAATAAGTTTGGGGGTATGTACCTTTTTGTATATATTTGTGGATATTCTTTTCCATTTTTTTTTATTTAAAAACAAAAAAAAAAATTGTGTATATCTAACCGACAATTTTGACCCTTCAATGATCTCTTCATGCAATGACAGTGAGGACACTGTCTGGTTTAAGTTTGGGGGTGTAGGGTTGCTAGGCACGCGCACAAGGGTTTACGAGGCATCAACCATGCCCGATTAAAAAATTAGCCGTGCCGAACAACTCGAATACGGATCTTTAAACTAGAGATTAGGCGAAAACAAGCATGCTAAACACTTTAACACTAAGTGAGAGGGATTACAACCTTTGTGGATTCGGTCCTTCACTTCATATGTTCCGTATAGTGGTCCCTTCGCTGCGATCATCGGGATCTGGATTCTCGAGAGGTTCCACGAAGAGAAAGATGCAACCTTTGCTTCCGATCTTCGATACTAAGATGATCTACCTTGAAGTTCCGTTAACACAAGCTAACACTCATGAAATGATGTGAACACCCTCATCTAAATGGTAAGGGAAGATGAGGATGATGAAGTCGGATTTTTGCTCTCTTTATTTATCTTTTTCTCATATTTATTCATCACTTTAGAAAAACTAGTAAGCTTTTTCATGAAGAGAATGAAGGAAGAAGATGAACAATGATGAGAATCCTTTTGTGATGAATAGGAAAAGGATTAATATGAAGAATAATGCAACCATGGTTGACTTAACCATTGTAGAGAATTGACTAGGGTTAGGGTTTGGGTTGGGTTAAAGCATGAGTCACTTACAAATATCTTTCACAAAACAAAACCAAAACCTTCTAGAAACATCTAGAAAGCTTAACCCTAATCCAAACCCTAATTATGTTTAAACTCCACTAAATAAGTTGCATTAGTTATCATATCATGTTACAATATTATATATCACATATATAATATTTATCGTAACAAAATAAAATAATACATTTAACATATATCGCATATATATCAATGTATTACCCGAGTGAGAAAAAGAATCTTTTAGTGAGCAAATATTAGTTAATGTAATTTAATATATCATATATATTATTATACATTAAATTACCGAATCAACACTTGATCCGACAATCCGGCTATATCGCATATAACCGACTAATATTTATCAGTACCGATTCATCGAATCAACACTTGATCCGATGACCCGGGTGATATCAAATATCGCGAGAATATAATACGGTATCACATATCGCATTATCCTCGGTCCCGCACATATCACATATGTGCTCCTACTCCGTTTTGCCTGAGTCAAGAAACCTCTGTGTAGGACTCTAAAGAATCGTCAATACGCCGGCAGTAGGTGATGATCATATCAAACACCCACAAGCTGCAAGCGGTCAGCTAAACGTAACAGCTACCCAGGTATTGAGCGCTCAGAAGATCAACAAGCAAGCCTGTACATTCTCCTGTGAATCCAAACAGTAACACTCCCGTACAGTCCGGTCTCGTCGTCTGATATGTTGCATATCTCGCCTAGGGGTGGTAAACGTCAGACCCCAGTAGCTCGATAAGTCGTGTCGATATGAGGTCTATAACAGTTCGAGAAACTACTGATAACACTTACCAGTAAATCTCAGCAACCCAGGCCAGGGATTTCCGGTTATAGCCAATCGAACACAGCACAACATCAACTCCCTATACCGGGAGAGACGAATCCCCTCCTATCGCTCATTGCCTCCATGTGATTCGGGACTGTACCCAAAAGCCACCTTTTTGCACGCCCTCTTGGACGTGGTATGATGGAAATCAAAGCACAGTGGGAATCACATAAGACTCTATGACGATCTCGGGTCAACAGACTACTCTGTACCAGTGTCACCGGAGAACTGCCATCTGACGTGAGGTATAATACCATCTGGGAGTTCTCGGCGAGTCCGTCCAGTGTACCCAGTCTCCACTGAGCACCCGTACACCATCCTTGATGTCAAACACCGATGGATATGGGATCATCCATCGCCCATCATATGGGTCAAGATGCGTATATGCTAGTCTACTCTGGTGTATTGATACCCTGTCTCGATACACCTCCGACTAGGAACAGTTGTAGGATGTACTCGTCGACTACCGTGGCCCCACTAGTATGATCTCATCATAGTCCCAGTAGTCGAGTACATATCCTAAGGGCTTTATCAACATGTAACATAGAGACAATCAGAGTACATGTTAAGATAAAGTACAACCAGATAGCATACTATCATGTCGAGCGAGAAAGTCCTCCCTATATATGTCCTAGCATCCACTACAATATACATCGTATGTACAGTAATGGCCTCTAGGGCATACATATAACTAACAATCTCCCACTTGCACTAGGGCCATCTGTTATGGTATCGCATACCCAACAATTAGCTGCGGTTGAAGTATCTCATACTCAACCATCCCATAAAAGTCTCTACTGGGAAAAAGGCCTTTGTGAGTGGATCCGCGCTGTTGTCCTCTGTGTCTACTCTCCTAACCTCGATCTCCCTGGAGATCAACCATCTCCATGATCAGGTGATACTGCCTAAGAATTATATCTGGATTTCTGATGGGACGGTAGTTCCTTGGCTAAAGCCACAACTCCATTGTCATACAATGGTAGGAACGAAGTTCATCTCATGAACTTATATATATATATCCAGACTGCCTCTTTGGCAGCATCCTTGGTAACGATGTATCTTACCTTTAATCGTCTAGTATGTCACGGTATCTAGCTTGGAACTCTTCCAACATACCGTCCCTCCACTGTGGGTAAAGACAATGCCTGCGACTGACATTCAGTCGTTCTTATCACCCTGGAACCTTTCCAGTGATTCTCCCCAGGATCGATTGATACCATCTTACTACAACTAGTGAGAATCCTAACATCCAATTAGATCTATCTCATAGATCCATAACTCAGGATTTAGGAGGTATCATTTTGATCCTATATGGAGAATCCTTGTGATAAGCGGAGATTGACCGAGCGTAGCATAGGAAACTCCTTCCCTATCAAGAGTATGTCATCCACGTACTCTACGAGGATCACCACCATACTCTCTACTACCTTTTTGTATATACAAGGTTCATCTACCATTTTGATGAAGTCAAACTCTTTGACTACCACATCAAAACAGATGTTCCAACTCCGCGATGCCTGTTTTATCATATAAAACATCTTGCACACGTTTCCGCTGCTCCCACTGTCTACGAAGCCATATGGCTGTGTACTTAGAGACGCTCTTTTCTAAAACATCATTTAGAAAAGCAATCATGACACCCAACCGCCAGATATCGTAGTCATGGTATGTAGCCGTGGCAAGTAGGATCTGGATGGACTTAAGCATAGCTTTGAAAGTCTCAACTTTTCCATGTACACCAAGTAATCTTCTCAAGATATACTCGCTCCTGATGGGGATTTAACCCATCAGATAAAGCAACCAAAGTCCATACTTTGTTGGCGTATAAGGATTCCATCTCAGATCGATAAGCATCCAGCCATTCTTACAAAGTCACACTCATGATGGCCAGTTCGAAACTAGTTGGGTCATCATCTCATGATGCAATCCTTGCTCCCACTGTCATAGAGAAACCAAAGTATCTCTCAGGTGGGTGAGGAACCCTACTAGATCGGCGGAGAGGCTGAGGTTCGTTGGAAACTATTGAATCCTTTGGTTCTACTAAATCATCAGCTGCAGTTTGTATAGCTGGAACCTTTCCAGTTCTACATAACAGACCTTGCCTCGAGCTTGTCCGGATTTTGCTTTTAGACATTGGCCGGACAACCCCAAATCTTAACAAACTTAAGATATGGGCTCTTCACTTTCCATATCACATATGAAGTGGTAGGCTTCTGATTTGATTTGAACCCTATTCAATAGGTATGCAACTTCACAAGTGCATAACTCCCTAAAGGAAATAGGAAACTCAGTAGTACTCATCATAGAGCACACCATATCACATAGGGTGCTATTGCTCCACCCCGATACACCGACGTGCTGTGGTGTATACGGAGGAGTAATGCTGAGAGAGAATCTCATTCTCCTTTAGAATAGTCCAGGAATTCCGTGCTCAAGTATTCTCCTCCTTGATCACATCAAAGGACATAATACTTTTACCCGTATTTAGGCTCTCTACTTCTAATTTATATTCTATGAATATCTCAAAAGCTTCGGACTTGTGTTTCAACAGAAACGTATGTCTGAATCTTGAGAGTTTATCAGAGAATGTAATGAAGTAGAAAGAACCGGTCTTGGCATGTGTAGACAGGGGACTTTCATACATCAGCATGTATCAATCCCAAGAGTTCACTAACTCTTTCTCTGTTTCCAATAAACGGATCTGTGGTCATCTTATCTTTGTGACATGACTGGCAAGTTTCACAAGATGTAAATTCAAACTAATTTAAATATACATCTAAATGTAACTTCAGCCAGTCGGGTCCCATTGATATGACCTAGTCTACAATACCTCAAGAAGGATTCGTTCATTTCTGAACTCTTCCTCTTGTGTGTGTTCCGTATACTAAGAACTGTAGTTTGATTTAGAACGTTAATACTTTTAGATAACGTGCCTGAACCGATCAACTATTGATATAGGAAATGTTCAAAACATTATCCATACTATACAAAATTATATCCTTTCTTTACTAATAAAGAAAAAGATATGATATTGTATATCAGGTTCGGTATCTAATAACATTCGTTCACAATCAATGTATTCTGGTAATACAGGGTGATAGTGACCAACAGACTTGGCTGCAACACTTGCACCGTTTTCTGTCTCATGAAACTTATCACCCGTTCTCAGTTCTCTACCTATCTGTAGCCCATGTAACATATTACATATGCGGGATCCTGATCCGGTATCACATACCCAGGACGTAAAGGATACTGAGAAACAGTTCTATGTAATGAACACACCCGAAGATGATGCATCAGCATGCACTTTCTTCGTTTGGGCGGCACGGGAAATCTGGTATTCCCCAATTTCCTGCTCTGTCTTATAACAATTATAAGTTGGAGCGGGACCAACGTTCCCCAGCTCAGTATAACAAGCGGGTTCGGTCAATATATCCGTATTATTATCTTGATTAAGGCGTGATATGGTCGCTATCTAGAGAGAGAGAGAAGAAAACACTCAGCGTATGCTCTTGCAAGATTAGATTGGTTATATAATATATCTAATTAGGATGTCTCCCACTGTTTTAATCAAATCTTCCTTCAAACCCTAAAAGGAAAGACTAGCCGGGATTAATTACACGCTACAAGTTCGCCAATCTTTCAGCCAAGCCAGTGTCGGTACTTTGAGGGAGGTCCCCCGTGCTTTCGCACGAACCTAATTAAAGTAAACCTCGTTTTCCCAGAGGCGTAACCCCGTTAACACCTTTCTAGACACCTACTTGATCGGCTAATTGTAATGTGTAAAACTCTCCCAGGAGTAACTCTTACTCGCAGCGGGTATCGGGATCCAACTATCTCATAGAAGGTATGCAATCTCATTGCAAATTTCAACATTTGAAATTCCCAATAATGTTTTGTCCCTAGCAGCTTATGACCTTGGCTAAGGTCAACAAATCATAAGTGCTAGCCAAGTTCAACCCGTCATTTCCCGATTGAATTAAACCCACCCGCATGACCCTTGGCTAAGGTCAACAAAGTCGCACGACTACCCTAACTCAATCGCATCATATGCTTATACAGATAAGCACTAATCAGCTACCGCATACTACGCCTTGGCTAAGGTCAACAAACGCAGCACGAATACTAACCGGTACTTATCTGAAATGACGGAGGGCTACAACAGGTTTTTAGGAAAACCCTTTGCGTAATAAACTTGATATCGTTGTAGAATCGAGTGATTTTAAATGGAATGTTTTTGAGGCCTTTGTAGTTTAGCTAAAGCGGTCACTCCCGGTGAAGGGATCGTCGGCCCTTTCCTCGTTGAATGAGCTGCGAGATATATCATATATATCACTGTGCAAAGCAGAAACTATAGAAGCAATCAAAAGAAAAATCTAGTTTGTAGCATCTGCCAGTTATTGCTAAAGGAGTCACTCCCGGTGAAGGGATCTCGGTCCTTTCCTTATCGAATAAGGTGCTGGATGTTCTACAAGGAACACCGCTATGCAAAGCAAGAACTAGAGCTACCGGTTTTTAAACAAGTTTCTACAACATCTTAGGTTTCTTTTATTTCATTAATCTCATTAATGAAGTCCCATTTTATTATGCTTCGCAAGCATCACATTTGAAAACGAAATCTGCAATATAACATATATCTCATATATATAATATAAACATTCGTCTCAGGCAGTAATATGATCTCATCACAGAACATTGCAGCAGAAGAACATATATGAAATATTGGATATACTAGGACGTCCGTGTTTTTAATACGAGCCTGTATAAAACACGGATTCCACGGTCGCGATGAATAGCCAAACCCACATCCCTAGACCCCTACGAGAGCAGCAAGCAACACTTCCAATTCTAGGGTTAGGAGACCCGGTCTCGACTCCTCGAGATGGTCTCCCACTGGACCCTAGAACCCGGTTACTTGTGCTCCCCGCCTTGGGTCTACCTAATGCGGAAAAGTAAATAATATACAACGGTGACATCTTCCGCTACCTGGAAGTGTCCCAATAAAAGAATATTACATACAAATGAATTTTACATGAATGAAGAAGAAAAACTCTCATCTCACATAAAACCCCCGGCTATTCAAACGCGACGATCCAATATAACATATCACAGCAACACATAATATCTCATATCATCAACGTAAGCAAGTATGCGTATCCCGATTGTCGTTGATGTATAGCAACGAAGCTGGCGATACACCACATACTACGCTTACGGTCACAGAAAAGAAAGTGTAAAACTACAACAGTTGGAATCCGCAACTTCCTTAGACATCGCATGCCTAACCAAATGAATTCCTTAGACATCGCATGCCTAACTATTATAAACCCCGCATTTTAGTCTCATTATCGAAAACACTTTTCAATATCAAGTCGGGCAATTCAAAAAGATTCCCGAAAAACTGATCGAATGCTCGTCGCAAACTTTAGTAGACGGCCGCACCCCTGGATGCCGTCGACGAAGTGCACTAAGGCGGAACACCGCTGCCGCGAGCACCCGAACGGATGCTTTCGGCGACGGGGTTCTCCTACAGTCACTTGGTCGGGGCTATGGGGCGTAGCTGTCTATTAAGTTTACCCGGCGAGTATCCGCGTACTCTACGTGATTGCGACGGACTTTTGATCACATCAAAATTCCGTGGCAACCGATCATCTGAGACTAAACTGCTATGTTTATAATATTCAAATTAGTTATCTCATAACTACCTGTAGATTCCAATTATTGTATTACATTCCAGATAAATAGAAAAAGTTAAACTTTCCGATCGAATCATCAAGCACCCAAGATTTCCCTAATATATCTCAACACTTGAAATCAGTTTAAAAAACATCCATTACATGCCACAGTACCAATGGTCCAGCCGTAGAAGGGTCAAGCCAACGCCTCACATGTGGCACGCCGTACTGCCCCAAACCCTAAGGTTCAAAAGGCAGTTCAAGACGGTCACATAATCGAGTTAAGGTTTGTTGTCTTCTAGAGGGTCCACCGAGTTACTTGCACGACTTAGAACGTTCTTAAACACGAGGAAAAATCCAACTTTTGAAAAATTTTCCGACAGGGGAAAGGGTGAGTCATTGATATCCGTTCGAACTTTTTAACAGATTCTAAAAGTTATCCGGAAAGCCACAAAGACAAAATCTGATACTCCGATCGAAACACCGAATCCCCAAAACAACCCCAGAAAATTCAACTCTGGAATAAAAATTAAAAATTCCCAGAAAATCCAGAATAATAAAATAGGAGTTACTGTGCAAACAGGAGATGATGATGTCATCATTTAGCCGCGGAACCGCCGCAGAAGGCATGCTTCTGTCGCGGTTCCGCCGCACTTTGTATTGTTCATGGAAAAATTTTGCACCATAATTCTTATAATTCTCTGCTGCATTTTTTAAGCATTTTTAATGTGGAAAAATCCCAGTTTTTAGAAAAAGTCCAGAGAGCTCGTAAAATTGGGGTTTCGGGTTCGATCGGGTTTCAAACTTCGTCTAGACTTCGCCTAAAGCTCTAGCTTGGCTCTGATACCACTGTAGGGTTGCTAGGCACGCGCACAAGGGTCTACGAGGCATCAACCATGCCCGATTAAAAAATTAGCCGTGCCGAACAACTCGAATACGGATCTTTAAACTAGAGATTAGGCGAAAACAAGCATGCTAAACACTTTAACACTAAGTGAGAGGGATTACAACCTTTGTAGATCCATTCCTTCACTTCATATGCTCCGTGTTATGGTCCCTTCGCTGCGATCATCGGGATCCGGACTCTCGAGAGGTTCCACGAAGTGAAAGATGCAACCTTTGCTTCCAATCTTCGATACTAAGATGATCTACCTTGAAGTTCCGTTAACACAAGCTAACACTCATGAAATGATGTGAACACCCTCATCTAAATGGCAAGGGAAGATGAGGATGATGAAGTAGGATTTTTGCTCTCTTTATTTATCTTTTTCTCATATTTATTCATCACTTTAGAAAAACTAGTAAGCTTTTTCATGAAGAGAATGAAGGAAGAAGATGAACAATGATGAGAATCCTTTTGTGATGAATAGGAAAAGGATTAATATGAAGAATAATGCAACCATGGTTGACTTAACCATTGTAGAGAATTGACTAGGGTTAGGGTTTGGGTTGGGTTAAAGCATGAATCACTTACAAATATCTTTCACAAAACAAAACCAAAACCTTCTAGAAACATCTAGAAAGCTTAACCCTAATCCAAACCCTAATCATGTTTAAACTCCACTAAATAAGTTGCATTAGTTATCATATCATGTTACAATATTATATATCACATATATAATATTTATCGTAACAAAATAAAATAATACATTTAACATATATCGCATATATATCAATGTATTACCCGAGTGAGAAAAAGAATCTTTTAGTGAGCAAATATTAGTTAATGTAATTTAATATATCATATATATTATTATACATTAAATTACCGAATCAACACTTGATCCGACAATCCGGTTATATCGCATATAACCGACTAATATTTATCCGTACTGATTCATCGAATCGACACTTGATCCGATGACCCGGGTGATATCAAATATCGCGAGAATATAATACGGTATCACATATCGCATTATCCTCGGTCCCGCACATATCACATATGTGCTCCCACTCCGTTTTGCCTGAGTCAAGAAACCTCTGTGTAGGACTCTAAAGAATCGTCAATACGCCGGCAGTAGGTGATGATCATATCAAACACCCACAAGCTGCAAGCGGTCAGCTAAACGTAACAGCTACCCAGGTATTGAGCGCTCAGAAGATCAACAAGCAAGCCTGTACATTCTCCTGTGAATCCAAACAGTAACACTCCCGTACAGTCCGGTCTCGTCGTCTGATATGTTGCATATCTCGCCTAGGGGTGGTAAACGTCAGACCCCAGTAGCTCGATAAGTCGTGTCGATATGAGGTCTATAACAGTTCGAGAAACTACTGATAACACTTACCAGTAAATCTCAGCAACCCTGGCCAGGGATTTCCGGTTATAGCCAATCGAACACAGCACAACATCAACTCCCTATACCGGGAGAGACGAATCCCCTCCTATCGCTCATTGCCTCCATATGATTCGGGACTGTACCCAAAAGCCACCTTTTTGCACGCCCTCTTGGACGTGGTATGATGGAAATCAAAGCACAGTGGGAATCACACAAGACTCTATGACGATCTCGGGTCAACAAACTACTCTGTACCAGTGTCACCGGAGAACTGCCATCTGACGTGAGGTATAATACCATCTGGGAGTTCTCTACGAGTCCGTCCAGTGTACCCAGTCTCCACTGAGCACCCGTACACCATCCTTGATGTCAAACACCGATGGATATGGGATCATCCATCACCCATCATATGGGTCAAGAAGCGTATACGCTAGTCTACTCTGGTGTATTGATGCCCTGTCTCGATACACCTCCGACTAGGAACAGTTGTAGGATGTACTCGTCGACTACCGTGGCCCCACTAGTATGATCTCATCATAGTCCCAGTAGTCGAGTACACATCCTAATGGCTTTATCAACATGTAATATAGAGACAATCAGAGTACATGTTAAGATAAAGTACAACCAGATAGCATACTATCATGTCGAGCAAGAAAGTCCTCCCTATATATGTCCTAGCATCCACTACAATATACATCGTATGTACAGTAATGGCCTCTAGGGAATACATATAACTAACAGGGGGTACGCTCGGTACGCATTTCTAACCTTCGCTTTCATATGTATATTTTGCATCTGCATATTAAAATCCATAAAATCCATAAAAATCAGAAAATTTTCTAAAAACATAAAAACTTTTCTGTCAAGTTAGCTAGTGGGAGAACTCTGATTCAACATTTCGACGGTTTTGTTTGATAAGATAAGATTAACTAAATCTTATTTTTAGATTTTGAAAACCTGAAAGATAACTCTCCTTTGAAGTTAACTATAGCTGATATACGTCTTTACATCACACTACACATGTCATGAGTTTTGGAAATTAGATGACAAGTCTATTATGTCTAAAAAAAATTAAATGGATAAATGATTTTCTGAGGATCAAATAGGTTTGTTCTGAAATAAGTAATATCAAGAATAGTTTATGAAGTGAAGTGAATATGAAGGAATGTTATTGATGCCTTAATTGGAACTAAGTCTGAAAAATAACCCATCTGGAACTTGTTTGGAATGATTACACACCGAACCCACTAAACACGTCTTTTATCCAAAAAATAATTGAACTGCCAGTTATATCTCCGTTTGCATTGAATCATCATGATTTTCACTCTAAATTGTCTTTTGTTTTTGGGCCTAGGTAACTTGAGTAATTAAGTCTCCTGGGGTGTCTCTACACCTAATGCCCTAAAGCGAACTGGTTTGGGTGCATTGGCCCAAAGCTCGTTAAGAAGCTTAGAAAGTCTAGATTAAAACAAAGTAAAGCAAGTGTTCTCTCCGAGTTAAAATTCCTAACGGTTCTTTGTGTGAGAATAATCTTGACAAAAGACAGGTTTTTATAAAAAATATTTCTAGCGGAGATATGAAGGTTTTATTCTATGATAAAGACTATTGCACGTTCACAGAGGTGTGTATGAAATGAAAACAAGAAAAAGGTGGAGTGAAAAATAAGACCCAGTTTCCTGTTAGGGAAGATAGAAATTCTGAAGTTGAAACTTTACTGGAAAATGAAACTTGAAAAATGCTTAACTCTTTATAAAACTTATGTGATCCTTTTAAAATTTTTATCTGGGCTTTATTGTGTGACATGATGACTTTAATCGATCCTTCTGGAACTTAACGACACTATTTGCACTGCACGTAAAGACATATAAAATCTTAAGTTAAATAAGAAGCGAGGTGTGAAAAATAAAGGTTCGATAGTCTAGACTCAGGATAATAGAATTATTATTTTCTGAAACAAAACTTTAGGGTTTGAATCATAGTTATTTTTGCAAAACTAGTTTGACCGGATTTTGTGGGTAGTATCCACTGAAAACCCTCAAGAGACAACACTTCTCCTACTATGGACACCTAGAGGTTTAACGGCTTGTTGCACATGCTCGGTACAATCGCGTTCCCTGCGAAAGTGAGGTTAGGGATTTTTTTTGAATAAATTGTCTTTACTCGGGACGAGCAAATGATAAGTTTGGGGGTATTTGTTCATATCAGATTTTTGCATTTTTATACCGCCCAATTTTTATGACATTGCTTATCGGTAGGTACTCTTGAGCCGTGTTTGCTAGTTAATTGCAGGATACAGGTTCTCAGCTCTAAATAATGAAATTCATGGAAAAGCACGACAAAATCCGGATTACTTCCAACCACTGATAAAACACGGGTCTCCTCTCTCTATCCGTATGTTGCCGCACACCATTTTAAGGGACAAAATGGCAAATCGATGTCATTTTCATGCACAAAGCTCAATGTCAACACAAGATCCAACATATCTACACGGAGCTCAAGAAAAAATCATGGCAAAAGATCCACATCACATCACCTTTTGATCAGCAGAAATTCTGGAAAAATCGTGAAGAAATTCTGAGAAACAACATATACCAGACTGAAGGGTACTGCAAACCAGGGAAAGTCACCAAAATCCAAGACTTAAATCCATATAAGGGCCGCGGAACCGCGGCATAAGCATGCTTAGGCCATGGATCCGCGGCCGTATAGGCTTGTCGGCTGATGACTTTTCAGGGGCTGTTTGATCGTTTCATGATGATCCAGAATGTTGCCCTAGAATTTCTGTTTCCTGCCTATAAATAGTCCAGAACTTGCCAAAGCCAAGGGTGCTTATTCTTGTATTTAGATTTTAGAATACATGTTATTGTTCTTCTTCCTCTTCTCATCTCTTCTCCATTAAAACCTTGTAGTGAGCTTTTGTGAGTGAAGTGATGAATAAAGAGTTCTTTTTGTTACCATGCTTGTCTTATTGTTAATTATAATTGCTTGTATTTTTCCTTTGCTAATCTAGTTGTTGTTATTTATTGATTGTTTCTTTCTTGTTCTCTTTTTCTTTATCCTTAAACAACAATGATGTTTAAGCTTGATCCTTGCCAAAGTGAGGTCTCAAATAGCTAGTTGTAATCTTCTAACCTCTTTCTTTCTATCTTCCTCCTTTGTTTTATTTTCCTTTTTCTTGTAATGGGTGAGTAGTTTTCTCACTTGTTAGGGTAGGATAAGGAAAGTTTGAAAGAAGGAAATCTCTCTCACTCTTTTCTTGCCCAACATCTTAATTCGGACTCCCGTTAATTGAACCACAATCCGCTCCCTACGGCACCCTATCATACATGATAGCGGTGATTCCTTAGTGAGACCGGTTGTGGTTGAATTAACCGGAGGTTAAGGCTAAGAGCCAAGAACGGACGGACAAGCACCAAAAGGAAGAACTTAAGCGTTGAAAAGCCTAGCTTATACTCGCAAGTTCCTTCCTAGTCGTGCCAATCCCCATTGTTGCCGATTACCGTAACACCGATATTAAGAGTGGCAACGAAAGAAGTGAGTGACTCCTAACTCAAACTAACCTAATCCTAACCCTAACAAGCACTCTTTATATATCATATTAGCACATAGTTAATCTAAAAACAAACCTGGACATTTGGACTTAACTCGTTAAAGCACATAGAAAAAGATTCCCATCTCCCTGCGGACGACCCGTACTCAACCGGCTAGCTACAAGCGAAACCGTCTTGATTGCGGTAATTAACTAAGCACGCAAAAACTCTACCAATCAACCATACTGAGAAACAGTTCTTGGTAACGAACACACCCGAATAAGATGCATCATCATACTCTTTCTTCGTTCGGTTTGCGTGGGAATCCTAATATTCCTCTATTTCTTACTCAGACTTATGACAATCATAAGATAGAGCGGAACTAACGTTCCCCAGCTCAGTATAATAAGCGGGTTCGGTCAATACTTTCATATTATTATCTTGATTAAGGCATGTCATGGTCGCTACCTGGAGAGAGAGAGAGAGAGAGAGAGAGAGAGAGAGATGAAAACAATTTAGCGTGCGCACTTGCAAAATTAGATTGGTTATTATCTTATTTAATCTGGATACCTCCAACTGTTTTTATCAAATCATCCATCAAACCCTAAAAGGTAAGAATAGCCAGGATTAAGTACACCCTACAAGTTCATCAATCGGTCAGTCAGGCAGGTATTGGAACTCCAAGGGAGTCTCCCCGTGCTTTCGTATGGAACTAATTAAATAACCTCGTTTCCGCAGGGGCATAACCTCGTTAACACCTTTCTTAGACACCTACTGGATCAGCTGATTGTAAAGTGAAAAACTCTCCCAGAAGTAACACTTACTCGCAGTGGGTATCGGGATCCAACTATCTCATAGAAGGTATGCAATCTCATTGAAAATTTCAACACTTGAAATTCCCAATATCTGTTTTTACCCCTAGCAACTTATGACCTTAACAAGGTCAAAAAATCATAAGCGCTAGTCAAGTTCAACCCATCATTTCATGATTGAATTAAACCCACCCGTACGACCCTTAACAAGGTCAACAAAGCCGTACGACTACCCTAATCCAATCGCATCATATGCGGCAGATAAGCACTAATCAGTTACCGTACACTAAGCCTTGACAAGATCAACAAATGCAGCACGAATACTAAATAGCACTTATCTGAAATGACGGAGGGCTACTATTGGTTTTGAATAAAACCTTTAACGTAATGAACTTGATATCGTTGTAGAATCTAGTGATTTGAAAAGGAGTGGTTTAAGCCCCCGTTTTAAAATCGAGTAGTTTTCAAAAAAAACCTAGTGGGTTGTAGCATTTGCTAGCTTTTGCTAAAGAAGTCATTCCCGGTGAAGAGATCTTGTCTCTTTTCTCATCGAATGAGCTGTAGGATATCCATAAAAAGAATACCGCTATGCAAAGCAATAACTAGAGCTACCTTTTTGAAAAATTTGATTCTACAACATCTTTAGGTTTCTTTTCTTTTCATTAATCTCATTAATGAAGTCCCATCATTTATGTTTCCTAAACATCATAGAAGAAACGAAAATAGAACGTATGCTTATGCCATCCGCATTCGCCACGGGACCCCGTCATGCACTGTTAGGTTACTTAACTAATAGCAGAGCGGGGGCTGGACTAGCGTGGGTGCAAAATATAAGCAATGTTTATTTTATATATCATATATATATAACATTCGTCTCACGTAGTTATATGATCACATCACAGAACTCAGGCAGCAGAAACAAACATATAAAATATAGGATATACTAGGAGGTCCGTGTTTTAAATTAATCCAGTAATGAAAAACACGGATTCCACAATCGTGATGAATAGCCAAACCCATATCCCTAGACCCCTACGAGAGCAACAAGTGGCCCTGCCAATTCTAGAGTTAGGAGACCCGGTCTCAACTCCTCGAGATGGTCTCCCACTGGACTCTAGAACCCGGTTACTTGTGCTCCCCGCCTTGAGTCTATACTAATGCGGAAAAGTAAATAATATACATCAATGGTGATATCATCCTCAACCCGGAAGTGTCCCAATAAAGGAATATTACATACAGTTTTTACATGAATGAAAATAAAAAAAACTCATCTCATGCAAGAACCCCAGGCTATTCAGTCACGACGATCCAATATAATATATCACAGCAACATATAATATCACATGTCATCAACGTATGTAAATATGCATATTCCGAATGCCGTTGACGTACAGCAACGAGATTGGGGATACACCACATATTACACTTACGGTCGCAGAAAAGAAATGAAAACTACAATAATTAGAATCCGCATAATCCTTAGACATCATAAACCCAGAATATCTCATATTTCGAATTTCATGCCTAACACTTTAAATCTTGCATTTACTTCTCGAATTGAAAACACTTTTCAATATCGGTCGGGTAATTCAATAGGATTCCCGATTAAATGATCGAATGCTCATCAGGAACTTTAGTAGATTGCCGCACCCCCGATGCCATCAACGAAGTGCATTTGGACGGAACACCACGGCCGTGAGCACTCTAGTGGATGCATTTGGCTACACTGTTCTCCTATAGTCACTTGGTCGACGCAATGGGCATGGCTATCTAGTAGTGTTTTCCGGTGATTATCCGCGTACAATACGAGATTGCGACGGAGTTTTGATCCGAATCGCAACTCCGTGGAAAACAATCAAATGAGACTAAAATGCTAGATTTACAAAACACAAACTAGTTTTCACAAAACTAATTAATGTGAATTCCAAATATTGTATCACATATCATATATATCTAGACTATGTTAAACATTTTGATCGATATTTCAAACACCCACAAATCACAGAGACCTCAACAACTTGAGTCTCACTAAAAATACCCAGAAAGTGCAAAATCACATAATGGAGCTACACAAGAAAAATGAGTCCCTAACTCACCAAACATGCCGCGGAACCACGGCTAAACCCATGGTTATACCGCGGTTGCGCGGCCAATTGGTTAAGTTGGGCTTTCGTATTTCTTGGGGCTCTATAAAAAACCCTGCATTAATTTCTGCATATTTTTATTCTGAAAAATATCGACTTTTGAAAAATTGGACAGAAACTTATGATTTTCCGGGTTTCGAAGTTCGATCGAACACTTTAACGTCATTTAGACCAAACCAAATGCTCTAGCTTAGCTCTGATACTATGAAAGTGTGTCTTAGAACCTCTACTGGGTTTCTACATGCTTCAAGTATGCAACTTTAAAAAATCTAGGGGTCTAAGATACACTAACCTATAATCGAACTAGAGAATTAGGTTTTGAAATCATGTAAACAAGCTTTACACTAAGTGAATAGAGAATACAACCTTTGTAGACCGGTCCTTCACTTTTAAAGGTCCAAGTAGTAGTCCCTTAGCTTCAAGTAGTGGTCCCTCAAACTCTTCTTAGGCTCCACTTAGTGAAAGGAACGAGCTTTCTTCGTCGTCTTCAAGGCCGAAAATGATCCACCTTGAAGTTACTCTAACTCAAGCTACCTCTTCTCTAATTAAAGAACTAGTGAAGCAAACAACCTAATCTAATGGGCTAGATGAGATTAGGTTGATGAAGTAGGAATTTTTCTCACTTTAGAATTCTTTATCTCTTTTTTTCCACTCAAGAAAATCAAGAGAGGGAAGAAGATGAACTTGAGTGAAGAAATATCTCAAGGTGAGAATGAGAGAGTTAACCATGGGCTAAAAATAATGGTTGGGTTATAAAATATCTAGAGTAAAACAAAATTGGTGAGATGAGTCATGGCATCTATATGCTTCCACAAGCATCTAAGCCATGCTCATTTCTACCTCATTTTGTATTTACTCTTAATAAATAATTACCTAATAATCTTTAGGTCATGGTGTCACATACATATTAAATGTATTTCAAAGAGAAGAAAATCTTTAAGTGAGCACAATATTAGTTAATATATATTAATATATCAAATATAAAAATATATATCAAATTATTAAATCAACACTTGATTCAATAATCCGGTCATATCATATATAACCGACTAATAACATTTATATGTATATCAAATTATCGAATCAACACTTGATTCAATAACCCGGTTATATCACATATAACCAACAACTTTTAATATATTATATCAAATCAACACTTGATTCAATAATCCGGTCATATCATATATAACCAGCCAATATCAAATATATACACATATAACATATCATTAAATCAACACTTCATTCAACAACCCGGTTATATCACATATAACCTATCCGATATCACATTTCGTGAGATTAGAATACGGTATCACATACTCGTATTTAATCAAGCTCCCCCACATATCACCATATGTGCCCTACTTCGTTTCGCTACAGCTAGGAAACCACTGTGTGGGACTCTAAAGACTCGTCAATACGCCAGCAGTGGGTAATGATCACATCAGTCACCCACAAGCCGTCAGCGATACTAGCTGGACGTATCGGCTACCTAGGTATTGAGCGAATAGAATATCAACAAGCAAGCTTGTCCAAACTCCCACAAAGCCTATAAGCAACACTTATCGTATCGTCCGGTCTCTTCGTTTGATATGTCGCATATCAAGTCTATGGGTGGAATCGTCAGAACCCGGTAACTTGATAAGTCATGCCGATGTGTGGTCTATAACCGTTCGAAAAACTACTAATAACACTTACCAGTAAATCTCATCAGCCATGGCCAGGAACATACTGTTATAGCCAATCGGGCATAGTGCAACATCAACTCCTAATACCAGGAGAGACGAAACCCCTCATATCGCTCATTGCTTCCATGTGACTCGGGACTGTACCTAAAATCCACCAATTTGCATGACTCTTTTAAGCCGTAGTAGGAAAGAAATCAAAGCACGGTGGGAACCACACAATACTCTATGATGATCTCGGGTCTACAGACTAACCAATACAAGTGTCGCCAGAGAACTGCTATCTGACGATAGGTATAACACTAACTAGGAGTTCTCGGCGAGTCCTGTTCGGTGTACCCATTCTCTAATGAGTACTTGTGTACAATCTTTGATGTCAAACACCAATGGATATGGGATCAACCATCGCCCTATATAGGGTCAAAAAATGTATACACTAGTCTACTCTGGAATATCGATGTCCTGTCTCGATACTCCCTCGACTAGGAACGGTTAAAGTATGTGCTTGCGGACTATACAAGCCCTACTAGTATGATCTGCATCATAGTCCTGGTAGTCAAGCTATCATCCTAAGGGATTTATCAACATGTATCAGAGAGACAGTATAATAATACTAGTGTACATGTTAGATAAAAAGCAACCGGATAGAATACTATAATGTCGAGCAAGAAAGTCCTATATATATATATATATATATATATATATATATATATATATATATCCAAGCATCCATTATATCATATAATAATGGCCTCTAGGACATACATATTCCTAACACTGCAGTTGGGTCTATCATGTACGCGATGTTATGTACCAGACCGGATGTAGCTTACGCATTTAGTGTGGTAAGCAGGTATCAATCAGATCCCGGGGAGAAACACTGGGCAACTGTTAAGAACATTCTTAAGTACTTGAGAAGGACTAAAGAAATGTTCTTAGTGTATGCTAACGGAGAACACCAGGTGGGGTCCTTTACCAATTCGAGCTTCCAGAGTGATAAGGACGACAGTAAATCGGTCTCGGATTTTATCTTCACCCTCAATGGAGAGGCGGTATGTTGGAAGAGTTCCAAGCAAGATACCGTAGCAGACTCGACGATGGAGGCTGAATACATCGCTGCCAACGATGCTGCCAAAGAAGTTGCCTGGATGAAGAAGTTCATCGCTGAACTTGGTGTGGTTCCATCCATTGAGCATCCAATACCCTTGTATTGTGATAACAATGGAGCTGTGGCTTTGGCAAAGAAACCCTGGTCCCATCAGCGATCCAGACATATTTTTAGGTGGTATCACCTGATCCGGGAGATAGTTGATCGCCGGGAGGTCGAGGTCAGGAGAGTTGACACGAAGGATAACACAGCGGATCCACTCATGAAGGCCCTTCCCCAAACGCAATTTTACAATCTTTTTGGGATGTTGGGTATGAAATACTACAAAAACTGGCCTTAGACGTCATTATTGTATGATATAGTGGATGCAAGTGGGAGATTGTTAGGAATATGTATGCCCTAGACGCCATTATTGTATGATATAGTGGATGCTTGGACATATATATAGAGGAATTTCTTACTCGACATGATAGTATGCTATCTGGTTGCTCTTTATCTTAACATGTACACTAGTATTATTATACTTTCTCTCTGATACATGTTCAAAAGAGCCTTAGGATGTTAGCTTGACTACCAGGACTATGATGCAGATCATACTAGTGGGGCTTGTGTAGTCTGCAAGCACATCCTTTAACAGTTCCTAGTCGAGGGAGTATTGAGACAGGGCATCAATATTCCAGAGTAGCTTAGTGTATACGTTTCTTGACCCGGTATGGGGTGATGGTTAATCCCACATACATTGGTGTTTGACATCAAATATTGTACACAGGTGCTCATTAGAGAATGGGTACACTAAGCAGGACCCGCCGAGAACTCCTAGATGGTACCATATCTATCGTCAGATAGCAGTTCTCTGGTGACACTGGTATAGGTTAGTCTGTAGATCCGAGATCGTCATAATGCCTTGTGCGGTTTCCATTGTGCTTTGATATCCTCCCTACCACGGGAGTCATGCAAATAGGTGGATTTTGGGTACAGTCCAGAGTCACATGGAGGCAGTGAGCGATAGGAGGGGCTTCGTCTCTCCCAGTATAGCGAGTTGATGTTGCGCTATGGTCGATTGGCTATAACAGCAAGTCCCTGGCCCGGGCTGATAATATTTACTGGTAAGTGTTATCATTGGTTTCTCGAAAGGTTATAGGCCACACATCGGCATGACTTATCAAGTTACTGGGGTCTGACGATTCCACCCCTAGACTTGATATGCGACATATCAGACAAAGAGACCGGACTGTATGGTAAGTGTTGCTTATAGGCTTTGCGGGAGTTTGGACAAACTTGCTTGTTGATCTTCTATTCGCTCAATACCTGGTTAGTCGTTACGTCCAGCTAGTACCGCTGACGGCTTGTGGGTGACTGATGTGATCATTCCAACTGCTGGCGTATTGACGAGTCTTTAGAGTCCCACACAGAGGTTTCCTAGCTCAAGCGAAACGAAGTAAGTCACATATGGTGATATGTGCGGGAGCTTGATTAAATAGAGTATGTGATACCGTATTTTAATCTCGTGGTATGTGATACCGGTTAGCTTATATGTGATATAATCGGATTGTTGAATCAAGTGTTGATTCAATGATATGCTACATGTATATATTTGATATTGGTCTATTATATATGATATGACGGGATTATTGAATCAAGTGTTGATTTGATATGGTATATTGAATGTTGTCGGTTATATGTGATTTGACCGGGTTATTGAATCAAGTATTGATTTGATAATGTGATATACATATAAGTGATATTAGTCGGTTATATATATGATATGACCGGATTATTGAATCAAGTATTGATTTAATAATTTGATATATTTTTTATATTTGATATATTTATATATATTAACTAATATTGTTCTCACTAAAGATTTTCTTCTCTTGTTATATATAATGATATATATATATGATATATATTTTTATATATAAAATTCTATTTTGTGTCATGGTGGACGATACATTGAACATGGGTGTATGAGAGTAATTAGGGTAATTAATTATTTAGAGTAAAATCAAAATAAGGTGGAAATGGGCATGGCTCAAATGCTTGTAGAAGCATGTAGAATCCATGACTCATCTTACTTATTTTTGTTTTACTCTAGATATTTTCTCACCCAACCATTATCTTTAGCCCATGGTTAACTCTCTTATTATCATACTTGAGAGTTTTCTTCACCTTAGTTCATCTTCTTCCTCTCCAGGTTTTCTTGAGTGGAAGAAAGAAAAAGAGAAATATATTTCTAAAGTGAGCAAAATTCCTACTTTATCAACCTACTCTCATCTAGCCTATAAGATTAGGTTGTTTGCTTCACTAATTCTTTATTAATGAAGAGGTAGCTTGAGTTAGAGAAACTTCAAGGTGGATCATCTTTGGTCTCGAAGACGACAAAGCAAGCTCGTTCCTTTCACTAAGTAGAGCCTAAGAAGAGTTCTAGGAACTACTACTTGGAGCTTTAGAAGTGAAGGACCGGTCTACAAAGGTTGTATTCTCTATTCACTTAGTGTAAAGCTTGTGTACTTGCTTACAAACCCTAATTATCTAGTTCGATTCTTGTTTAGTGTCGCTTAGACTTCTAGATTTTTTTAAATTGCATACTTGATGCATGTGGAAATCTAGTAGAGGTGCTAAGACACACTTTCAGTATAGAAAGACGTTGAGCCTAGCAGGAGAACACTTGCTACCGGTGACAGTACTGGACTCGATGGATATCCGGAGGATACCGACCGGAGTGATATGAGACAGATGGATATGAGGACCGATCTGATAAGATGGTGCTTAAAATATGAGGGCCGATCCGATGAGACGGCGTCTGAGATATGAGGATTTACGTATCAATACTGGACACGGGTTTTATGATGATTTTGAGTGTCGATGCTGGACACTCAGGATTTTATATTGATCTTGATGTGTCGTTGGTGGACACATATTGGATGATACAAATATACATGATATGGATGACATGATAGCATATATTGACACAGGCACGAGTTTATATATTTAAATACATATGTAAACATGATCACTTTAATACCACACGGTACGATATTATTATATTACTGTATAACCTAGGAGATCTTCATACATTCGATTTCTACCTGATGTTGTATTCTACTCACGAGTTGGCAACTCAACCCCGTTGTGCCATAGTTTTCTTATAGGATCGACTGCTCGGATCAGTAGCGGTTTACTGGCACATTACTTCTTTCGGGTGATTTACATTGGTAGGTGGGTTACAGTACAGAGTGTAACCACCATTATATACTTAATATTCATTGTATCTAGTTAGAAACTCTATCAACCAGACTATGTATATTTGGTAGGCTTAGGGACCAGCTGTATATTCTTTCAGATTTAGTGACGAGACTTGTATTATTCTTTATATTGGATTTGATGATGTTTGGGTTTCTTTACTTTTTTCTGTGATTGATCTTCTTCTTGGGTGTCGTATATTTCATATTGCATGGTTGTGATTCTGCCAATTGGTGAAGAGCTAGCTCCCGCTTGGGGATGCCTATATTATTATTGTTATGTGATGGTTTTGATTAAAATTTACAAAGGAGGTGCTGCCCAAATTTCAAATGACGAAAATGTTTTCAAAATTATAGTATATAATCCACTTGTATTTCAAATGAACAATATTTATACTTATAAAAGAACTTGATTTCCGTTATACCCCTATTTCAAAACTTCACCTCCAAAATATTTTCCTAAAAAGGTTTAGATTTCTGTATTTTCGGCTTACTTGGGTTACAGTAGGGTCCTATAAACTTCACATGATCTAACGGTCGGTCACGCGCCATTTCCGAATCGTGACACTAGTCATGGGAGTATAGAAACTAGGCATCGATATTCCGGAGTAGACTGGTGTATACGCTTCGAGACCCGGATAAGGGGCGGTAGCCGGTCTTACAAGCCATTGGTGTTGTTTCACCTAAGATAGTATGCAGGTGCTCACCGGACATGAGTACACCTGACAGACTCCCCGAGAACTTCTAGATGGTATTATAGCTATCGTCAGATGGAAGTTCTCTAGTGGCATGAGTACAGGTTAGTCTTTTGACCTGAGATCGTCATTTGTCTCGTGTGAGCTCCCGTACTTAGATTACTACGTTACCACGGCTCAAGAGGAGTCGTGCAAACAGGTTTTAGTTAGGTACGGTCCCGAGCCACATGGAGGCTGTGAGCGACTGTCGGGGATTCGTCTCTCCTGGTATTAGGATTTGATGTCGCACTGTGTTCGGTTGGCCATCACCCTAAATCCGTAGCAATGGTGGATGAGATTTACTGATATGAGTTCAGTAGTTTCTCGGTTGGTGATGAGCTTGAGTCCGACATGACTTATCGGGTTATTAGGGGTCTGATGTTTTATACCCCCTAAACTCGATACGCGATACTCTTAGACGAAAAGACTAGACTATACGGAAATTGTTACATTCAAGATCAGCAGGATACGGACGGACTTGATTGTCGACCTCCTGTTTGACAGATACCTGGGTAGCCATTACATATGGCTAGTGCCGCTGACGTACTTATGCTTATGAATTTATCTAGTGATCATTGCTAGCGTATTTTCGAGTCTTTAGAGTCCCACACAGAAGGTTTTCCTGGTTCAGACGATATGATATAGATGACGTATGTTGGTACATACAGGTGTCCGATTAAATATGTGTACAGGCTACACGAACTTTAATTGGACGATTGATAATACCAGCGGCTTAGAATTAAACCGGATTATTAAATCAGGTTTTGATTTAATAGTTTATATATGTATTTTTAATATATATATATATATATATATATATATATATTCTAGTATTATTGTTCACTATTTATTTTCTCTCTCTTAGCTATTCGTATTTTTATACGGATACGCGTATATGTATTTCGATACGTATACCGGGTTGTATTCCGTATTCCTACGGAATATCTTCTAGAAGATGGGCATCTCATTATATGATTTTCTTTTGGAAAATCATTTGCAAATGAGGTGAAGGGTGAAGTGGCATTGAGCATGGCTGTAGACATGTAGAGAAGAATGAGCTTTATTAGTTTATTCTAAAATGTTGTGAGATTTTTTTTTGTATAGTTGCAAATTATGAAGCCATTCTTTTCTACATTCTATCATTCATTCATTCTCTTCATGAAAACACTTATCTCATTCTTATGATGGCTACCTCCTCTTCACCTCCTCCTCCTTCTTCTTGAGATGCTCTCTTGAGCTTCAAATTAAAAGAAAAAAATAGTGGAAATTTCCTACATTCCCACTCTCCATTCTAAGCGAGTTTGGAGCATCAGCTGCTTCACTAGGTGAAGCCGGAGCTTGGATCTGTTCCCTCGGATGGATCATCTTCGGTAAGAGCTGTCGCCATTCAAGCTTGTTCCCAACGTTCTACGAGAAGCTTGGACGGGTTTTCCACGATTGGGTGGACACGCGTCAAAAGTTGTATTCTCTAAACTTTGTATGCTAGTTTTCTAGTTTTGGTGTTTGAAAAGATCACTGGGGATTTGGTTCTATTGCCCTCTTGTAAATTTTGGTTTTTCAGTTCCGCATCGGTAGTGGTTGCCATAGCGATGGCACTAGGTGTAGGGTTACCTAGAACGGCAGCAAGGTTTTGGGAGGCATCGTCCATACCGTTTTTAAATTTTTGCCGTTCTAAGTAACTCTAACCTAGAATCTTTAACTAGAAATTTAAACAAAAAGCAATGTTAACATCTTAACATCTAAGTGAATGAGGAATACGACCTTTGTAGACCGGTCCTTCACTTCAATAGCTCCGTGCAGTAGTCCCTTCGCTGCGATGAAATGATCTTGCGGACTCTTGAATGGCTCCATGAGAAGAAAGCAACGATCTTGCTTGAAGTCTTCAAGGCCGAAAGATGATTTGCGTCGAGGAGACACTAACACAAGCTACCCTCTTCACTAATATGGTATTAGTGAAGCTAACACCCTATACTAAAATGCTAATCTAGTAGAGGAGGATGAAGTAGGATTTTTTCTCACTTTGGAATTAATTTTCTCACTAGGGTTTCTTACTTGATCAAGAGCTAGAGAGCTCTTGAGCTTTGAAGAGGATGATGAAGAGAGATAATGCTGTGAGAGAGAATGGCAATCATGGGTGAGAAAATATCTAATATGTCTCATATAGAGACTTAACCATGAGTTAAGATAATGGTTGGGTTAACAAAATATCTAGTATAAAACAAAACTAGTGGACAAGTCAATGGGTCTCCAAGCTTCTCAAAGCTTCATGCCATATGACCATTATCCAACTAATAATTGATTTACACTAAATAAATAAACCCTACATTATCTTTATCATGGTATAAGTCTTATACACCCATATATCTTGTATCATCAACCATGACACAAAATAAAACACAATTAATATATATCACATATATATTAAGTGTGCACATGTGAGAAAAATAAATGTTTAAGTGGGCTAATATTAGTTAATGTAAATTAATATATCAAATATATAATTATATATTAAATCATTAAATCAGCACTTGATTTAATAATCCGGTTATATCTCATATGACCGACTAATATTATTTGTATCATTATATCGAATCAATACTTGATTCGATAACCCAGCTATATCGCATATAACCGACCGATACAGTATCGACTTATCGAATCAACATTTGATTCGATAACCCGGATATATCACATATAACCGATCGATACTTAATATCGCGAGAATAGAATATGGTATCACATATTCGTATTAATCTCGGTCACGCACATATCACATATATGCTCCTACTTCGGTTTGCCTGAGCCAGTGAAACCTCTGTGTAGGACTCTAAAGACTCGTCAATATGCCGGCAGTAGGTGATGATCGTATCAAGCACCCACAAGCCGTCAGCGGTACTAGCTGGACATAACGGCTACCCGGGTATTGAACGATCAGAAGATCAGCAAGCAAGCCCGCTCTAACTCCTGCAAAAGCCTGTCAGTAAGACTACCGTACAGTCCGGTCTGTTCGTCAGATATGTCGCATATCATCGCCTGGGGGTGGTAAAATGTCAGACCCCAATAGCCTGATAAGTCATGCCGATGCAAGGTCCATAACGGTTCGAGAAACTACTGATAATACTTACCGGTAAATCTCAGCAACCCTGGCCAGAGATTTCATGTTATGGCCAATCGAGCATAGCGCAACATCAACTCCCAATACCAGGAGAGACGAATCCCCTCTTATCGCTCATTGCCTCCATGTGACTCGAGACTGTACCCAAAAACCATCTTTTTGCACGATCTCTTTACCGTGGTATGGTGGAAATCAAAGCACAGTAGGAATCAAACGAGACTCTATGACGATCTCAGGTCGACAGACTAATCTGTACCAGTGTCACCAGAGAACTGCTATCTGACGATAGTTATAATACCATCTAGGAATTCTCGGCGAGTCCGCTCAGTGTACCCAGTCTCCACTGAGCACATGTATACCTTCTCTGATGTCAAACACTAACGGATGTGGGACCATCCATCGCCCATCATATGGGTCAAGAAGCACATATGCTAGTCTACTCTGGAGTATCGATGCCATGTCTCGATACTCCCACGACTAGGAACAATTATAAGGTGTACTTGTTGACTATCCTTGGCCCTATTAGTATGATCTCCATCATAGTCCTGGGTGTCAAGTACACATCCTAAAGGGCTTTGTCAACATGTGAGAGCAAGACAGCATCACGTATACAAGTCAACATGTTAAGACAAAGTGCAACCAGATAGCATACTATCATGTCGAGCGAGAAAGTCCTCCCTATATATGTCCAAGCATCCACTACAATATACATCCCATGTACAGTAATGTCCTCTATGGCATACATATAACTAACACTAGGAACTTTCAAGTTATGCCTCCGGTGATTGAGACATTAGATGTGTCGCTTTCAGAGTTTATGAGGCTCCTGTGTTTACCGACATGGATGCGTCATAGGATCCATTGTCATTTCTCGACAGGATGGCGAGGTTTTTTCGTTCAATGAGATGCTCCGATGTGAGATCAGTAGAGTTAGCCATTTTTCGTTTTGAAGTTCTTGCTCAGATCTAGTGTGATTCGATCGAAAAAGGTCGATCGGTGAGTGTTCCTCCTATAACATGGGGCGAGCTGTCAAAGGTCTTTCTAGCCTAATTTCTTCCTCAGAGTGTCAGAGATACCCGAGCGTGTAGTTTCGAGTATTTGTGCAAGACTCCGGGCATGACGGTAACCGAGTATGACCTTCAGTTCACCCAGTTATCATGATATGCTCCTTATTTGGTCCCTACCAAAGAGATCCGGATTAATAGGTTCATGCGCGGACTTGATGCATAGCTGTTTTCTCCGTAGGTGCCCAGCATTTTGATATTTATCCGGAAGAAATGGATGTGGCCATATTGATAGAGGAATGTTATGTTGAGATTGGAGCGACTCCAGAGCCGAAGCAGGCTCGAGTTGAGACTCCATATGTTGAGCGAAAGTGAGGTGGCGTGCCTGAATAGCCCGGAGAGCTGTCATTCAACACTGAAAGGATGAAAAGACCATCCCGGTTGTGTTTAAACTGTAAGAGGCCCGA
Organism: Agapanthus africanus; assembly: GCA_030015575.1. Taxonomy (NCBI): domain Eukaryota; kingdom Viridiplantae; phylum Streptophyta; class Magnoliopsida; order Asparagales; family Amaryllidaceae; genus Agapanthus; species Agapanthus africanus. The sequence goes on along the minus strand of JASDDO010000016.1, from coordinate 348,907,722 downwards.
CCATACAACCAGAAATTGTCCTTCCAGGTATTAGAACAGGATATCTTCCTGACAAGATTCTTCATTTTCTTTTCCATTTTCACCGGTGATTACTCTAGTTCCATTCGGAGATCGTAAGGTTAGTGGATATAGTGGTCCTACGCAGAGAGGACATGTATTTAGAGATAGAGGACGTCAGGCCATGGACAGTGGGCGAACAAGAGTTCTTGCTCTGACTGCTCTGGGTGCTCAGGCACCTTTGGGTGATCGGAGTATCACTCTATGTTTTCTCTTAGATATTTTGGCGATCAGGATATCACCCTTTATTTTGGCCTTGATGTTTTGGTGATCCGAGTATCACATTTTCTTTTTCATACACATCCATTGAATTTGATTTTATTTTCATGCATCGCACGTTGTGTCGTAGCTGGTGTGGTTCGTATAGCGGGTATTGGAGTTTCAGTCATTTGAGTTTCACACTTTCATTCCTCATGCATACACTTTGCATCATGATATTTTGGAAATTCGAGTGTCGATGATTGGCACAGGATTTGAGAATGTTTTATCGATGAGGATTTTCTATTTGCGCACGATCCTTTACGATGCGCTTACATTTTACATATGATATATATACACGTTATCACATATTATGTAGTACTTCTAGCATCTGTGAGATTTAATAAAATGTTTTAAGATTGGGTTTAAATTTAAATTCGAGGAACGAATTTATTTAAAAGAGAATATTGTAGCATTTTAGAATTTTTAAAAGATTATTTTAGAAATTTTAAATAATGGTAAATGGGTTTTATTAAGATTATTATAATTATGGAATTTGTTTATTGTAATTTGGTATATATAGATACCTATAAATATTTATAATAGCAAAATCAATATTTTCATTTACAAAGTTACACTTAATTTGGACATGGCAAACATTTATATATGTTAATGTTTTCATTTGGAATAGTAATGAAATTAGGGATTTTATTTTTTACATGGCATGGCTACCTTTTTTATTAATTAGAATAGTAGAAGAGGGAGGTAGAGGCATGGGCTCAGTCATGCCATGCCTCCTCCATGTTTCCCTCTCATGTTCCTCCTCGTCCTCTCCTCATTTTCCTCTCTCACTCATTCCTCTCACCTTCTCATCTCTCTTCTCCCTCCAACTCCAAATATATCCCTCTCTCTCAAACACTCAAACCCAAATCCCAAACTCAAAACTCTTGCTCATCTCCATCTAAGTAAGCTCTGTTCTTAATTTCACCAACTAGAACCTTTCAAGTCTCCAAGTGGCTTCATCAAACCTTGAATCTCCTTTTTAAATTCCATTCTAAGGTAAAAGATCCACCTTTTATCAAGTCTATAGTTTATTTGCATGAAAAGCTATAAGTTTGCATAAAAATAAGATTTTTGTGGTTTTAGATGTAGCACAAATAGAGTTTTTGATATTTACTTAAAGTTATAGAGTGAAATAGTGAAGTCTTCATGGTGATTTGCAACTTGTATTGGGAAGTAGAAGGTATTTTAGAGCCATGATCATTATTTTGGTACAAAACATTGAGTTTTCATTGGGTTTTCATGTTCAAGTCTCTATTGGATTTGTGTTTTGATCTCTGAAAAAAATTTGATACATCGTTTTGAGCTAATTAGGTAATATTAAGAGTTTACACGAAAAACGAGCCCCTAATTCTAAATTTAGGTCGACTAGGTCGATTGTTGTAGTTTGTTTGGTCGGCCAGACCATGGAGTTTTGGTCTAGGTTTTTACAGCAACTTATACACACTTATATTAAGCCTATTTTAAATATCAAAATTTCCCAGATTTCACGTGGAGAAATCTGGAAGTGTTTTAGTTTATATTTGGCGATGTTTAAAGCTTTTTGAACTCGTGAAATTGATTTATAAACCCGTGATTCAATCTTTTTATATACGGAGATTCCGGGGAGGGTCGTTTTAAGTAGTTAGTACACGAATATCATCCATTAGTCATAGGTTCTGACCTATGGACGTTTACTCGCTATATCAATGCCGATTTGGATTCTTATGTGATTGTGTGCTTATTTCTATGTTAAGTTCGATTATGGAGACCTACGAGGCAGCGAAGAAGGGCAAGACAGTCATAGGATATGACTAGCTAGATCGTATATCAGTAAGTAGATTATATCTACGAGTGGGGAATCAGGAGGATGGCGTATAACACCTCCGTGAAATATATTGCTTAATTTATGCTATTCATATGCTTACGGTTCATGTTACGCATAGGTAGACTTCCCGTTAATTAGTATAACTAGTTAGTTTAGCTTTAGTAGGCTTATTGTAAACCCACTTGATAGAACACTAGCACAAATACTAATGATTTCCATATTGCACAATCACATACTCGCATGTTATACTACACATCATTAGTACTGCCATGCCACATAGAACTTGTCATGCTTACATATTAAAGTAAGGTTTACATTAAAAGAAATATCCGCATTATAGTAAAAATGATGTTATAGTACGATTAATGTTATGTGCGTGTACGTGACTAGATGTCCATACTGATTGTTGGGCGAGTACACGACTGGAGGTTCGTACTAAATGTCATGCGTGTACTTGACATAAGGTGTCCGTACCAATCGCTAAGCGAGTACATTAATGAGATGTCTGCATCGGTCGCTGTGTGCGTACGTAGACTTGATGTATGAATGAATTTCTATGTGTGTACGTAGACTTGATATCCGTACTATTTATGCTATGTGTTTGGATACATAGATTAGAAACTTGTGTAAGTGCACGGCGGCGCCCCGGCCGTCAATCCGACACCGGAATGCGGAAGCGGTGATTTATTTTAACTTTTCAAACCGGCACCACCGCGCACTATATACCCGGATCGTGCCATTAATCTAGTCGTAGCTATCAAGAGAGGGGGTAGAGAGATATACCGAACGATCCGTGTCCTTCGGTCTTCTTGTCTTCGTCCCGATCTCCCCGCGAAATCTCCGGTCTCCACCAAGTCGCCGGAAGGGCACCACGTCGCCTACTTCTTTTACGGGCTCCCACCTCTGGACCGAGGCAACTCGGGCACGAAGATGGCGAGTCGACGTGCCCAAGATTTGCTGTAGAATACAGTGTTGAACCATGTCTCATTTTGGGGTTATGGAGTTACCATAATGTGGAGGAAATGAGAAGTGGAATTTTGTGGTGAACTTGGGATTTTTAACAAGAATCAAGAGAACTAAAAATCCCCAAACAAAATTTCAGCCCCCCACTTTTCTCTTTGGCCGGCCAAAACAAAATGGAGAGGTTGAGAATGAGGGAGTGAGTCTCACAAGAATAATACAAGAGAGAGAGAGAGAGAAAATGTGATGATGAAAAACAATGATCACAAAGCAAGAACCTCACTCCACCAACCAATCAACAACCATGATTGCTTCAAAGGTCAAGCCATCATGAAAGAAGAAGAAGTCAAATGGTCAAGGGATGGTGCAACCATCATGACACAAGAATATGCAAAGACCACCCTCCATAAAAGCTAATTTGCACAAATACAAATAAGCCCTCCTCCACCAATCTTCAGCCAATGAAAGATATAAAGAAATATGGCTGAAACGGAAAACAAATTGGCAACTCCAGAAAACTTGTCCCGAAATAAATTACAGGAAAACCCCGCTACTGTATATACATACCCGCATTTGTATTCCGACCGAAATACAAATGCAATGAGACAAAATCTATACTGTACTATACTAGGATCCGGCTTAAACCAAAGCCGGCTAGTAATATCCGTCCGATCCTGATCCGTGCAATACCGCACGTATCTGATCGAACCCTGCCATATCTCCATACGGCCTCTACAGCGTTTTGCCCAAAACTTGAGTAACTGTGTGTGTGGTGGACTCTAGAGACTCGTCAATACTATGGCTGTGGATTTAACCACTAGCACGTCAGAAGTATTAGCCATACGTGACGGGCTACCAGCTATTGACCAAAAGGGACGTCGATGAGCGAACTCATCCTGACACCCTACTGAGCCTGTCAGTGACAATATCCGTACAGTCCGGTCCGTTCGTCTATGAGCATCGCATGGTGGGCCTAGGGGGTTGGTAAAAGTCAGACCCCCAATAGCGGTACAAGTCGTGTCGGAGTGTAGCCCAGAACACCCTGAGATACTACCGGAATACCTACCAGTAAATCTCCTGCCTCGGCCGAGGGCTTTGTGTAATGGCTCTCCTAGACACAGCACGACCTCACCCCTAATACCGGGAGAGACAAACCCCCGAAGATCCGCTCACTGCCTCCATGTGGCTCGGGACTGTACCCAACTAAAACCTGTTTGCATGTCTTCTTTGAGCGTAGTAGGGTAGTAATCAAAGTACAATGGGAACTCACACGAGACAAATGACGATCCTCAGGTCGATGAACTAACCTGTACACATGTCACCAGGGAACTGCTATCTGACATCAGGTATAAGACCAACTAGCATGTTCCCGGCGAGTCCTGTCCGGTGTACTCATAACCCAATGAGCACCTGTATACATCTTAGGTGAACCAACTGACACCAGTGGCTTGTGAGACCGGCCACCGCCCCTCGTCGAGGTCTCGACTGTATACACTAGTCTACTCTGGAGTATCGATGCCCTGTCTCGAAACTCCCACGACTAGGGACCTTTTAAGGATGTGCTTATAGACTACCATCTCCCACGTATATGATCGCCCTCATACTGCTGGCAGTCAAGCATGAATTCTAGGGGCTTTATCAACGTGCAATAGTGACCTGTAAGGTCACCTAAAGCAGTACACGATGATAAAGATAAACAAGATAGCATACTATCATCTTGAGTAAGACTGTCCTACCGGGATAGGTCCTCCCTCAATCATTGCAATCACATGCCTGTGATCCAATAATTGACTCTGAGGGCACTATCTCCAACAATCGCCCACTTGCACTCAAGGCTAATTATTGCGATGTCGCATACTCACAGCCCGTGTGATACCGAACACCCAACTCCTCTACTAGTCAATCTCACAAAGCTCGTTTGCGAAACTATTGCGTTCGAGGAATAGCCTCAGTGAGTGGATCCGCTTTGATGTTTCTTTCTATGTCTCTCTATATCTCAAGTTCGTGGAGAAACCCATCTCCCGAAATGAGCAATACCTGTCTTAGAATGTGTTTGGATGTCTGATGGGACCTAGCTCATAAATGAACTCCAAATCTAAACTTCTTAGACTATATCGTCAACTGAACTTAATCAGTATCCTGCTCCATGCCTCCCTCAGTATTGCCTTGGACCACCTGTCCAAAATACTGCCCCTCGTCAGAAAGAAAACTATAACTCTGACAACCTCCTTGTCGTCTAAGTCACCTTGGAAGCCTGGAATGATAATTGTCTCCCGAATGAGGCTGTCGTTATCATATCCCTAGAACATCCACTTATGTTCTAAAACTGCTTCCGATTGTTTCTTTAGGATAGGATCAATGTCAACTTACTGCATTTAGTGCAAGAACAACATCTGGTGTGGTACTTGACATCTCATGATTGACTCAATTGCCTGAGCAAGTGATCTGCCAATCATGCACATCCCTCTCCCCTTTAGTCTGTAAGAAACCTTTAGAGAGGGTGACTCCATTACCTGTAGGTTCACTACCGTGCCAGGAGTCGTCCATTCTACATACTCTTAGAATGCTGTCTAAGTACCCTGATTGGGAAACCACCCAAATCTAGATCAAAAACCATAGATCCAGTAACCAGAATGTCAGATATAATATCCAAGTCCCATGTGGAGAAACCACTGTGTGACGACCAAAGTATAACCGATCGTAGTATAGGAATATCACTTCCTACTCTGTGTATGTCATCCAAATACCATGACATCACACCCTACTATCTTCTCAACAGATCCATCCCCTATTCTGATGAAGTCAAACCTATGACTGTCACATCAGAAATAGATGATCTATCTCCGCTACATCTGCTTTAGTCTATAAATAGACATAAGCTACCTGTCTACCAATGCTTCCGCTGCTCCCACTGACTACGACAACCCTCTGGCAGAGTCATATAGACGTACACTTCTAAAGCAAGTTTAGAACGACGCTATACTCATCCTCCTGCCGGGTCTCACAGTGTGGAACAACAGCAATGGCAAGTGTGGGTAAACAAGAACTTCCATGTCACCGTCCTTGAGGCTACCGGAGTACCTCTCGGGTGCCTGAAGTTACCCACCAAATCTGCGGAGTGGCCAATGGAATGTCAAACCAGATTGAATCTTTAGGTTCCTATGAAATCTTCAGTAATCGTTTGTAGTTCTGGAATCACTTCCAGTTCTACCATACTCCCATTACTGTTTTTCTGAAAAAATTCATTTTTTTAAATAAAACTGTGGCGAGTCAAGAACAATATCACTATTGATATTCTAGATGGTAGAAAGTCAACCCTCGTCATAGCCTGGGTCAACCCACAAACAGCCATTACAGAAACGTGCCTTGAGTTGTCCAGTGTCTGGCTTTAATCATAAGCCGGACAACTCCCCGTACCTTAACAATTTTAAGATATGAACTGTTCTATATCCAATATAGAAACAGAGGCACTGATTTAATTGAACCAAATTCAAATCATGCAGCTGCCTCCAGTTCATGTTAACTAAATGGAAAGAGGCCGATCAGCGTTACTCAACTTAGGAATGCTTCCAATTATGAGTAACCTGAAAGAGAAGCAAGTTCTCTTACTCATTACTATCAACTGAATACCCTACATAAGTATCTACATCTTTGATCACCTTAAAGAATCCCGATACATGCAACATCTGGTTCTCTACTTTATTCAAATACCTATAACTTCTCAAAATTCGGACCCTGTGTTTCCACGAAACACCTGTTTAAAAACTAGAGAAGTAATAAGTAAACCGAATATAGTACGAGGACCAACCCCTCTGTCCTCATGGACGCTGGACAACATACAATACTCTGTATAAGTCCCTTGAGTCTGATAACTCAATCCATGTGTGTCGTAGGTTGAAAACTGTACTATGGTTATGAAGAATTACACCGCTGTTTAATGCTCCTTACCTAACCATCCACTGATATGGGTAAATGTCATAGACATAATTTCAAAAAGGTATATCTCACTCTATAAAAATAGACGTACAGATATATCAATTTGGAATTGGTGCATAATAGCGGATATTCAAAACCAAATATTTGCCGTCCGGCAAACAACCCAGGTGACTTCCTCAAATATCACCGATTACAACGAATCCCGATATAATGAGGATGATCACCTAATTCCCAATAACTTACTCCCACTCATCATCTGTAAAACCATACAGATGTGAGAATCATACCTGGTAAATACATACCCTGGAGCAAGTGTCTAATTGGGAAATCAGTTTTCCTTTAACGGTACACAGTGAAACTGAAACATTGAAATGTTTCGATGGGGTATCCCGGTATTCCTAGTAATGCCTCTTCCATAATCCATATTCACAACTGTAACCGTGTAATTCTTTGCCACCTCTCCAAATCCCTTTATATGTCTTTAGTCATTACCTTCTGCACACCCCTTTAGGCCAAATGGTTTTCTTCCTTCCCTACCGTTCGGCACCAGCCTATGGTTTGGAAGAAGATTATCCAAGAAGCATAATGGGTGTACTGTCCTAATCCTAGGAGCACTCACAATGCGAGAGAAGGTGAAGATAAAAGACAACCGAATAAACCTTATTCCTATTTCTCCTGAACCAGAATCCATCCCCGAACTGGAACAAGTTCCTTTCGAGTTCGTATATAACCATACGATGGAGTATCCAGTAAACTGTGGATCTTCGTAGTGATACGGAGTGTTCTGGAGAAATACAAAGGTGATTTAGGATTGGCGAAGAAATACTTGGTTTGGTCGTGAATAGCAGTCGCAATTTACTTTGCCCTCTCACTAATCCCTTGTTATGTCTTTACTTAATACCTTCTGTACACCATCGTTAGGCTAATTGGTTTTCTTCATTCCCCACCGGTCAGCACCAGCCTAAGGTTTGGAAGAAGACTATCCAATTTGCGTAATAGGTGTACTATCTCCTAAACCAAGGAGTACTCGCAACCTGAGAGAAGGTAAAAGGAAAAGACAACTGAATAGTCCTATCCGTTTTCTCCAGAACCGGAAACCATCCTCGAATAAATTCCTTCGAGTTCGTATATAACCATACGATGGTTTTGTCCAATGGAAGTGGACGTTCGTAGTAATACGGGGTGTCCTGGAGAAAAGGGTAAAAGTAGGAGTGGCAATGAAGTTCGCAACTCTGACAATCCAAAAGCCAGTGTTTAAGAAGGATTGGTCAATTTTGGTCTCTAAGTCATAGTCTAGGGTCGGGTCAATGGTCGCTGCCAAAGAGAGAGAGAAATGAAAAACTCAGCGTGCACTCTAACCTAGATCAGAATGGTTACCAATTTATCTAATCTGGAAACCTCCCACTGTAACCTCAAATTCTCCTCCAAACCTGAAAGAAGAATTAGTCGGGGTCACCCGAGGAGTAAACCAACTCATCAGTAGGAATCGGGATCCAACTATCATCGCATGATAACGTGACGGAATCCACTCACGTCATCACACTCCAGAAGGTATGCGCATATCTGGCAAGTTTCAGTTTCTTTAGAAACTCCCGATGTGGATTTCTGCCCCATGCTCTTATGACCTTGACGAAGGTCAACAAATCATAAGTCACATGTCAAGTTCTACCCGTCATTATCCAGGTTAATTTGAACCCACCCGCACAAGCCCTTGACGAAGGTCAACAAGGCTATATGACTGTCCCAAACCAACGCATCTATCTATGCAACAGAAAGGTAACAAGCAGCTACCATACACTATTCCTTGACGAAGGTCAAAAAACATAGCATGAATACTACGTGCTACCCGTCTGAAACGACGGAGGGCTACGAATGGTTTCCGGCGAAAACCTCTAACGTAATGAACTTGATATCGTTGAAGGAACCGGATAGCTTTTATGAAAATATAGTAACGAAAGCCTTCGCTAAAGAGGTCACTCCCGGTGAAGGGATCTCGGCTCTTTCCCCGTAGAATGAGGTGCATGATATTCCAACTGAATACCACGATGCAAAGCAAAAGTAATCGGCTATAGTGAAGGTATTGCCCTGACGCAAACTTTTTGTCCAAGGGGTCACTCCCGGTGAAGGGATCTCGGCCCTTGCCTCGTCGACTGAGGAGCAGGATATTCCAACGGAATACCACGATGCAAAACAAAAGAGAACGTCCTTGCAATAACAGCTTTTTGAAAAGTGTTCCAACAACATCAGAATAGGTTTGTTTTTAACTTGCATTGATCCGAATCAACGCAGTCCCATCAATTGATCACACCACAAAGAACGAAAAAAATGACGTACGTATATGCCATCCGCATTCGCCACTGGGTCCCGTCATTACCCGTTAGGTTAGCTAACTAACGACAGAGCGGGGACTGGACTAGCGCGGATGCAAAACATATACAACATCTACTAATATATATATCAATATATAATATTTCGCTCAAGGCGTGATAAAATGCAACATCACAGAAATGTACAGCATCACAGAACAATACAGATATCTGGGATCCCCGGGTTTCACAGAGCCGCTACTAAAACCCGACGTTCCCCTGGTCGTGTGGATAGCCTGTGCAATGAAATCCTAGACCCCTACGGGCGCGGCAAGTTACCCGCCAAAACCTGAAGCGAGGCAGCCCCCTTCAGCAACGTGAATGGACCACCCGGTGTTAGTTATATGTATGCCCTAGAGGCCATTACTGTACATTGGATGTATATTGTAGTGGATGCTGGGACATATATAGGGAGGACTTTCTTGCTCGACATGATAGTATGCTATCTGGTTGCTCTTTACCTTAACGTGTATACTGATTGTCTCTCTGTTACATGTTGGTAAAGCCCTTAGGATGTGTACTTGACTACCTGGACTATGATGCGGATCATACTAGTGGGGACATGGTGGTCCATAAGTACATCCTTCAAAGTCCCTAGTCGTGGGTGTATCGAGACGGGGCATCGATATACCAGAGTAGACTAGCGTATACCTTCTCGACCCATACAGATGGGCGATGGATGATCCCATATCCATTGGTGTTTGACATCGGAGATGATATATGGGTGCTCAGTGGAGACTGGGTACACTGGACGGACTCGCCGAGAACTCCCAGATGGTATTATACCTCACGTCAGATGGCAGTTCTCTGGTGACACTGGTACAGAGTAGTCTGTTGACCCGAGATCGTCATAGAGTCTTGTGTGGTTCCCACTGTGCTTTGATTTCCATTTTACCACGTCTAAGAGGGCGTGCAAAACGGTGGTTTTTGGGTACAGTCCCGAGTCACATGGAGGCAATGAGCGATAGGAGGGGATTCGTCTCTCCCGGTATAGGGGGTTGATGTTGCGCTGTGTTCGATTGGCTATAACAGGAAATCCCTGGCCAGGGTTGCTGAGATTTACTGGTAAATGTTACCAGTAGTTTCTCGAATTGTTATAGACCTCATATCGACACGACTTATCGAGCTATTGGGGTCTGACGTTTACCACCCCTAGGCGAGATATGCGATATATCAGACGATCAGACCGGACTGTACGGTAGTGTTACTGGTTGGATTTACTGGAGTGTGAGCGGGCTTGCTCGTCGATCTTCAGATCGCTCAATACCCGGGTGGCCGTTACGTTTAGCAGACCGCTTGCGGCTTGTGGGTGCTTGATATGATCATCATCTGCTGCCGGCGTATTGACGAGTCTTTAGAGTCCTACACAGAGGTTTCCTGGCTCAAGCGAAACGAAATAGGAGCACATATGAGATATGTGCGGGACCGAGAATGATGCGTGTATGTGATACCGTATTTCATTCTCGCGATGTGACATTGATCGGTTATATGAGATATAGCCGGGTTATCGGATCAAGTGTTGATTCGATAAGTTGTTACTGAAGAAACCAGTCAGTTATGTGCGACATGACCGGATCATTGAATCAAATGTTGATTTAGTGATTTAATGCATAATTATATATTTGATATATTACTTTGCATTAACTAGTATCGGTTCACTTTAATTGGATTTTCTCGCTCGGGTGTGCACATTGTATATTCGATATAGTTTTGTGCACATGATTGTATCATGTTTGATAATATATGTTAACTTGGATTTGTGTGAAGATTAAACCATGGTTGTGAGAGTGGTTAGGGTTTTGTTTATTCTCTTATTATCTATTTATTTATTTAAATATTCATTTTGGATAGTTTTAAGGATGGTGGCTTGTTTTGTTTTTATGCTAAAGCTTCTTGAAGCTTTGATCAAGTCAACCATTCTTATCTCTTCCTTAACCCTAACCATTCCCACTAACCCTAGTTTAATCTCTACACTTGACCATGGTTAACATTATGATAAGTTCTCATTTTCTTTTCATTTTAAAATAACTTATCATAATATCATCTTCTTCTTCTTCATCTTCAAGTTGAAGAAAACCTTCACTTCATCAATGGTGATTGATGAATATGAGTGAGAAATCCAATTCTAAAATGAACCCACTTCCTATTTCTTCATCCTCTACCTCTTGCCAAGTAGTAGAGTGTGTTTTCTTCACAAGTTTCTTGACTTGGTGAAGTCGGAGCTTGATTTAGCGATGCCTCGATGTAGATCATCTTCGGCATGGACATCGACGACCTAGCTCGCCTATTCTCCGATGAAGCCGACGCTAGAGCCCGGGAATTCACTAGGACAGCGAGGAGACTTCGTTACGGAGCTATGGAGGTGGAGCACCGGATCTACAAAGGTTGTATTTCCGTATTCTTTTAGTTAAGTGTTAACTAGTTTCTATTTCGCCTAGAAATCTAGCCAACGATCCGTAGTTTAGGGTTTCTCGGCATCGAATTTTTGAAATTGGCATGGTAGATGCCTTTAGAGACCTCACTAGAGTGCCTAGGAACCCTACACCCGGCACTTCACGGAATCCGGTAACTTGGGCACCCCTCTTGGGTCAACCTGTACCCCCTACGAGTGCGGCGAATAGCCCGCCAATTCTAGAGTGAAGCCCCCCTCCGTCTCAATACCATGAGATGCGGGCTCGTTGCCCTATAGAACCTGGCTATCCGTGCACCTCTCCGCGGGGTAATCCTAGTACAGAAAGTAAAATATATATACAACGGGTACATCGACCGCAACCTGGTCGTGCCCTAAAATAATAATACAAACAGGCAGTGACGGCAGTCCACATGTCGGACGCTCGCCCCGCAATACCAAATGTACATAATACAACAAAAACTGTACTAGCATTGCATCCAGGCTATCCCCCACGACCAATCCGCAACATCACAGCATAACACAGAACATCAACGTGAATGTCACGTTCGCAAATCCGTCTAACCGGGCTATAGCAGTTAGACAGGATTTACCGATCGAGTGACATTCACGGTCGCAGATATAATGTAAATACTGTGAACCATTGTGTTTAAAATATCCGATCGATCGAATTTACCCAAGTGGGCCCCCAAGCACTACTGTAGCACTTAAAGAAATTCTGGGCCCAAAAATAATATTCCAAAACCCCTATTTTCTACCCAGAGACCCTCTGTAAAAAGTTGATGCACTGAACACTATATATTGCGGCGGAACCGCGGCCTAAGCATGGGTTTGGCCGCGGTTCCGCGGTGGGATAGTGGGTTCGTGCAACCAAATTTTCACATAATGCAAATATGTCCCCGCACAGTATTCTGCAACACCCTGAAAAAAATTTCGAGCCAGAAAAAAATCGACAGAAAACTGATGCAAAGAAAACACGGGTTTGGAATTTTCTTCGATCAGAAATGTAAAACACATTAGACAAAGCTAGACTATGTTAATGGCGAGGCTCTGATACCACTGTAAGTGCACGGCGGTGTCCCGGCCGTCAATCCGACGCCGGAATGCGGAAGCGGTGATTTACTTTAACTTTTCAAACCTGCACCACCGCGCACTATATACCCGGATCGTGCCATTAATCTAGTCCTAGCTATCAAGAGAGGGGGTAGAGAGATATACCGAACGATCCGTGTCCTTAGGTCTTCTTGTCGTCGTCCCGATCTCCCAGCGGAATCTCCGGTCTCCACCAAGTCGCCGGAAGGGCACCACGTCACCTGCTTCTTTTACGGGCTCCCACCTCTGGACCGAGGCAACTCGGGCACGAAGCTGGCGAGTCGACGTGCCCAAGATTTGCTGTAGAATATAGTGTAGAACCATGTCTCATTTTGGGGTTATGGAGTTACCATAATGTGGAGGAAATGAGAAGTGGAATTTTGTGGTGAACTTGGGATTTTTAACAAGAATCAAGAGAACTAAAAATCCCCAAACAAAATTTCAGTCCCCCCCCCCTTTTCTTTTTGGCCGGCCAAAACAAAATGGAGAGGTTGAGAATGAGGGAGTGAGTCTCACAAGAATAATACAAGAGAGAGAGAGAGAGAGAAAATGTGATGATGAAAAACAATGATCACAAAGCAAGAACCTCACTCCACCAACCAATCAACAACCATGATTGCTTCAAAGGTCAAGCCATCATGAAAGAAGAAGAAGTCAAATGGTCAAGGGATGGTGCAACCATCATGACACAAGAATATGCAAAGACCACCCTCCACAAAAGCTAATTTGCACAAATGCAAATAAGCCCTCCTCCACCAATCTTCAGCCAATGAAAGATACAAAGAAATATGGCTGAAACGGAAAACAAACTGGCAACTCCAGAAAACTGGTCCCGTAATAAATTACAGAAAAACCCCGCTAGTGTATATACATACCCGCATTTGTATTCCGACCGAAATACAAATGCAATGAGACAAAATCTACACTGTACTATACTAGGATCCGGCTTAAACCAAAGCCGGCTAGTAATATCCGTCCGATCCTGATCCGTGCAATACCGCACGTATCTGATCAAACCCTGCCATATATCCATACGGTCTCTAGTACTAACCGTCCGATCTTGATCCGTGCAATACCGCACGTATCTGATCGAACCCTGCCATATCTCCATACGGCCTCTACAGCGTTTTGCCCGAAACTTGAGTAACTGTGTGTGTGGTGGACTCTAGAGACTCGTCAATACTATGGCTGTGGATTTAACCACTAGCACGTCAGAAGTATTAGCCATACGTGACGGGCTACCAGCTATTGACCAAAAGGGACGTCGATGAGCGAACTCATCCTGACACCCTACTGAGCCTGTCAGTGACAATATCCGTACAGTCCGGTCCGTTCGTCTATGAGCATCGCATGGCGGGCCTAGGGGGTTGGTAAAAGTCAGACCCCCAATAGCGGTACAAGTCTTGTCGGAGTGTAGCCCAGAACACCCTGAGATACTACTGGAATACCTACCAGTAAATCTCCTGCCTCGGCCGAGGGCTTTGTGTAATGGCTCTCCTAGACACAGCGCGACCTCACCCCCAATACCGGGAGAGACGAACCCCCAAAGATCCGCTCACTGCCTCCATGTGGCTCGGGACTGTACCCAACTAAAACCTGTTTCCACGTCTCCTTTGAGCGTGGTAGGGTAGTAATCAAAGTACAGTGGGAACTCACACGAGACAAATGACGATCCTCAGGTCGATAAACTAACCTGTACATATGTCACCAGGGAACTGCTATCTGATGTCAGGTATAAGACCAACTAGCATGTTCCCGGCGAGTCCTGTCCGGTATACTCATAACCCAATGAGCACCTGTATACATCTTAGGTGAACCAACTGACACCAGTGACTTGTGAGACCGGCCACCGCCCCTCGTCAGGGTCTCGACTGTATACACTAGTCTACTCTGGAGTATCGATGCCCTGTCTCGAAACTCCCACGACTAGGGACCTTTTAAGGATGTGCTTATAGACTACCAGCTCCCACGTATATGATCACCCTCATACTGCTGGCAGTCAAGCATGAATCCTAGGGGCTTTATCAACGTGCAATAGTGACCTGTAAGGTCACCTAAAGCAGTACACGATGATAAAGATAAACCAGATAGCATACTATCATCTTGAGTAAGACTGTCCTACCGGGATAGGTCCTCCCTCAATCATTGCAATCACGTGCCTGTGATCCAATAATTGACTCTGAGGGCACTATCTCCAACAACTTGTACCGATCATTATTATGATATGATATATAATGGTATATTTGATGGTCATCGTACGAGGCGAGATTCCGTATTAGATGAGATTGTTGGATATAGGTGTCTTCAAGGCAATTATTGTAATTGAAAGATAACATATACAGAGAACAATCTTACTCGAGATGATAGTATGTTATCTGCTTTGTCTTTATCATTATGTGTATACGTTTTACTCGTTATCACGTATCGCTAATACATAATGATAAATCCCATGGGATCTTTACTTGACTACCAGGATTTTGATAAGGATCGTACTGGTGGGGCCTGGGTAGTCCATAAGCACATCCTTAAAGGTCCCTAGTCGAGAGAGTATCAAGACTGGGTATCGATACTCCACAGTAGTCTAGTGTATACATTTCTTGATCCCGAC
Organism: Agapanthus africanus; assembly: GCA_030015575.1. NCBI lineage: Eukaryota > Viridiplantae > Streptophyta > Magnoliopsida > Asparagales > Amaryllidaceae > Agapanthus > Agapanthus africanus. The sequence goes on along the minus strand of JASDDO010000016.1, from coordinate 348,892,228 downwards.
CGGGGTGATAATTGATCGCATAGCCATTGGTGTTTGACACCAAAGATTGTATACTGGTGCTCATTAGATGATTGAGCACCAGCGTATTTTCGAGCCTTTAGAGTCCCACACAAAGGTTTACCAGCTCATGCGAAACGATGTAGAGAGTGTATGGAGATACGTGCAGGAGCCCAATAAAATACATGTATTTGATACACGTATTTTATTCTGGCATTTTATGATATTAGCCGGTATATATATTGATATATCCGGATTATTAAATAAAGTGTTGATTTACTATATATATATATATATATATATATATATATATATATATATATATATATATATCATGCTTACTTTAATTTTTCTTCTCTTAATTATTATTTGTTTATGATAAAAATATAATTAGTATGTATATGAAACATATTAGTTGTGTGTATGAGACTCACATAGAGAATGATATGAGGATAATTCATTATCTTTATTTATTAAAGAAAAGGAAATGAGTAATAGAAACAGAGAAGAGTATAGTATTTTGGAAATAGCTCTTAATCTTTTATTTTAGATGGCGAAGTCTTTTATCTTCACTCTCATTCTCACCATCATATTTTCTCTCTATTGAGTTTTGATTTAGAGAGAAAGGAAAATAAAAAGGGAAGAAAATTGGTGAGCAAAATTATCTACATCTTCTTACATCATTTCTTTAGCAAATTATTGTTGCAAGTTGCTTCACATACACATTGTTTGTGAAGTGAGAGCTTGGGTTGGGCTATCTCAAGGTTGATCATCTTTGACGAGGAGATCCTCGTGCAAGCTTGATCATTATCATGTGGAGACTAGTCGGAGTCCAAGGAGAGCTGGCTAATGTACTACAAAGGTTGTAGCCACCAAACTTTTTATCCATCTTTTTTTATTTTAAGTTTAGTCTTTTGGATTGATTCTAGGGTTTAGATTAAATATGTCTCTAGATTTTTTAAATTATTCATTCCACTGCGTTTTAAAACCCTTCTAGAAGACTATAGTACCCTTACAGTGGTATCAGAGCTGGTCTAATGACTACAACTTGATTTGATGGCTTTAGAATTAATCACAAAACTCCATTTTAACTTGGCAGTTTTCAGCCGCATTTTTATGAAAAAAAATCAACCCCAAAACATGTCGTTTTGCCATGTACTCGATCCCCGGAGCTCTCATTTTGGAATGGAGAATCCATCAAGGATCGAGGGTGACTCGTGGCATCTTGGGTAGGCATTTTCAAACCCGGTTTTCAAAAAAAATTGTGTTGTTTTTTATGGCTGAAATCAGCCACGTTATACTTGTCCAAAACTGTTGTTAAAACTTTTTGGCGTAATTTCGATCCCCGCGTGGTGTAGGTTTAAACCAAGACCCGCGGTAGGGATCGGGGGTACCCAGGGGAGTCCTGAGGGGTTTGGGTGGGCAAAATGATGGGTTTTCGATTGTCATAGTGCGCTTGATTTTCATCGTTTGGAATTTAGAGTGTTTGCTTCACTGCGATGAATTCTATTGTCATGGTTTTACAAGATATGTGATGTTGTGATGTTGATGGTGATATATATATAGTGTGATGTTGATGATGATATATATATTGTGATGGTTAAGTCGATCATCGTGATGAATAGCCCTCATGTGAGATGCTTATACATTTGATGTTACATGTATTTCATTTATTCAGGACGAGCGGTTGACTTGCAGCTATCATTGTCGTCGTTTGTATATTCTTTTATTAGGACACGGCCAGGATGCATTCGTTGTTACTGTTGTATATATTTCGATTCATGTACTAAGATGCCTCGTGGTGAAGTGTTTGAGTCGCCTAATTCTAGAATACATAGGGTGACCATCTCAAGGAGTTGAGATACGGGTCATTTTATTCTAAGATTGACGGGTGGTGCGCCGCGCTTGTAGGGGTTAGGTGATATATGTGCCCTAAAGGCCATTATTGTATAGTACAGAATTGTATATTACATTTTGGATGCTTGGAATATATATGTATAAGACAGTCTTGCTCAACATGATAGTACGCTATCCGGTTTGTCTCTATCTTAACATGTGTACATGTTCCTTTTTACGTATCGTTAATACATGTTGATAGAGCCCGTAGGATATTTGCTTGACTATCAGCGTTATAATGGAAATCATACTTGTGGGGGTGGGTAGTTTATAAGCACATCCTTAAAATTGTCCCTAGTCATAGGATTATCGAGACTGGGCATCAATACTCTAGAGTAGACTAGTGTATATGTTTCTTATTTCCGTCAGAGGAGATGGCCGGTCCCGAAGCCATTGGTATACGGTACCAAAGATAGTATACAGGTGCTTATTAAGTTTATGAGTTACACTGGACAGACTCACTGGGAATTGCTAGTTGGTATTATATCTATTATCAGATAGCAGTTCTCTGATGACATGAGTATAGGTTAGTCCGATGACCTGACATCACCATTAGTCTCAAGTGTGTTCCCATTGTACTTAGATTACTACCCTACCACGGTTTTAAAGAGTCGTGCAAACCGGTAGTGGTTGGGTGCTGTCCCGAAGCACTTAGAAGTAATAGGTGATAGAAAGGATTCCCTCTCCCAGTATAAGGAGTCGATATCACGCCGTGCACAGTTGGCTAATACCATAAGTTCCTGACCAAGGCAAGTGAGATTTATTGGTAGGAATACCATTAGTTTCTCAGGTTGTATTGGGTTCCACACCGACACGATTTATCACGCTAATAGGGTTCTGACGTTTACCACCCTCTTGGGCCTGATATGTGATACTCTAAGACGAACAGACTGGATTGTACGAAGAATGTCACTTATAAGCTCGGTAGGGGTTCGGACGAGTCTTCTTGTCGATCTTCATTTAGAAAGATACCTGGGTAGCCGTTGCGTACAGCTAGTGCCACTAACGTGCTTGTGGTTAAAACCACTACCAGAGTACCATTGAGTCTTTGAAGTCCCACACAAAGGGTTACATGGTTCAGGCGAAACGGTATAGTATGCATATTTAGATATGCTCGGGTGTTCGATTGAAAATGTGTATTTAATACACATGCTTTAATCGGACAATTTTAGTAGTACCAGAAGATTTTAAAGATAGCCAGGTATGGAGCTAGTATTATTGCTCTCATTTAGATATTTGTATTTTAACCTGAATACGGTATTTATACGAATACGGGTATTTGTATGAATACGGGTATCTGTGCAAATATATGTATTTCCTTCTTAATATGAATACGCGTATTTCGTATTTTTGATACAAATACGGTATTCGTATTTTGATAGAAATACGGGTATATGTATTTATTATAAATACGGGTATACAAGGTTGTGTGTATATATATATACATATATATTTATATATATATGTGTAAATATGTGTACAAGAAAGGTGGCCTTCTCTCTTCTCTCTTCTTCTTTTCTCTTCATGTTGTGTGTGGTCTTGTGACTCACACTAGTGAGTCACAAACCCACCCACTTATTATTATTTTTTAAATGTTATGAAGAGATAAGAAGAGAGAGTGTATTATTATTATGATTATCTTGTAACCATCTTCTTCTTCATCCTCCTCATTTTTCTCTCTTGAGCTTTGAGAAAAAAAAAGCATCTTGATACTATTACTACACCTCTAAGTATCAAGACTTAGAAATCTAGATCTTTAGTTACTTCTTAGTTCATTACTATAAGTTAGAGCTTAAACCGGCATCCTCAGGTGGATCATCTTTGACGTGGGAGAGGACATCACAAGCTCGATCCAAGAACCCTAGGAACTCAAGGAGAGGACCACAAAAGACCCGAAGGACACGACTTCAAAGGTTGTGGTCCACTAAGTAGTTAAACACTTTAGTTTTTGTTAGTTTAGTGTTTGGATTCAAATTCTAGGGTATTAGTTTCTAGTGCTCAAGATATTTTTAAAGTTTTTGATTCCACAAAGGCCATAATAGTCACGGCACGCACTAGTAACTTACACTGGTATCAGAGCCTACCTAAACACTTAAACTAATTATAAACGATATTTTAATTTCGAAACGAAATAGTTCCGTATTTTGAAACCTGAAAAACCAAGTTTCTGTTGAAAATTTTTTTCCTCTGAAATTTTTTTAGTATATTGCACAGTGTTATATTTGGTACCAGTTTGTCACTGTAGAAACACATTGGGCCAACATTCCACCAATATTTGCGGCCACAAAGTGAGCTTTGGCCTCATGCTTCGTACAGCTGCTTGGTGCTTGGATTAAGGGGTTTTGGTATACTTTATTTTGGCCCAGATCTCATCTACTGTTATCTTTGTATATGGGCAAAACGGAATGTTTCTAAATTGAAATTATAACATCTTTTATTCTCTTTTCATTTGTATATGTGTTTCTAAATGTCGGCTAATTTCTATACGTTGATAAGTGGGGGTTGCACATATCTTGTTTGCTTTGTGGTTATGAAATGAAGTATTGGATCGTTGTGATGAATAGTCAGGGGTTGTAAGAAGAGTATTCTTTTGTTTATTCATGTAATAAATATTGTAATATTCTTTTGCAGGGCACTTCCTGGTTGAGGTTGTAGCCACTGATCTATTATTATTTACATTTCTGTATCTAGGATAGACCGTGTTAGTGATATATGCACTAGATGCTATTATTGTATAGTACAGAATTGTATATTACATTTTGAAAGCTTGGAATATATACAGATATATAACAGTCTTACTCAATATGATAGTATGCTATCTGGTTTGTATCTATCATAACATGTGTATATGTATCTTTTTACGTATCGCTAATACATATTGATAGAGCCCTTAGGATCTTTGCTTGACTACCAGCGTTGTGATAACAGTCACACTAGTGGGGGATGGGTAGTCTATAAGCGCATCCTAAAAATTGTCCCTAGTCATATGATTATCGATACATGGCTGATACTTCAGAGTAGACTAGTGTATACGTTTCTTATCCCCGTCAGGGGAGATGGCCTGTTCCGCGGCCATTGGTATACGATACCAAAGATAGTATACAGGTGCTCATTAAGTTATGAGTTACACTGGACGGACTCGCTGGGAACTTCTAGTTGGTATTATATCTATCGTCGGATAGCAGTTCTCCGGTGACATGAGTACAGATTATTCCGTTGACTTGACATCACTATTCATCTCGAGTGTGTTCCCACTGAACTTAGATTACTACCCTACCACGGCTCTAATAAGTCGTGCAAACAGGTAGTAGTTGGGTGCAATCCTGAAGCACTTGGAGGCAATAGGTGATAGAAGGGATTCGCCTCTCCCAGTATTGGGAGTTGATATCGTGCTATGTGCAGTTGGCCAATTATAAAAGTCCTTAGCCAGAGCAAGTAAGATTTAATGATAAGTACACCAATAGTTTCTCTGGTTGTATTGGGCTCCATACCAACACGACTTGTCGTGTTATTAGGGGTCTGATGTTTACCACCCCCGTAGACCCAATATGCGATACTCTTAGATGAACAGACCGGACTGTACGGAGAATGTCACCTATAGGCTCAGTAGGGGTTCGGACGAGTTCTCTTGTCGATCTTCCTTTCTACGGATACCTAGATAGCCGTTATGTACAGCTAGTGCCACTGACATGCTTGTGGTTAAACCCACTGCCAGTGTATTATCGAGTCTTAGAGTCCTACACATAGGGTTTTCCGATTCAGGTGAAACGGTGTAGTTTGCTTATTTCGATATGCTCGGGTGTTCGATTGAACACGTGTATTTCTACACATGCTTTAATCGGACGGTTTAGTAGTACTAGCAGGTTTGAAAGACAGCCAGTTTTGATGCTAGTATTATATTGCTCTTTTTTTGGTATTTGTATTTTAACACGAATACAGTATTTATACGAATACGTGTATTTGTATAAATACGGATATTTGTACTTTAATACAAATACATGTATTTCTTTCTAAATATGAATATGTGTATTTTGTATTTTCGGTATAAATATGGTATTCGTATTTTGGTAAAAATACGGTATACGTATTTATTATAAATACGGGTTTTAATGTATACTTGATTATATACACATTTATATATATGTGTGTGTGTACCTAGATCAGGTGGCCTCTCTCTACTCTCTCTCTTTTATTTCTTCAAGATGTGTGTGGTCTTGTGACTCACAAGTGACTCACCCTAGTGAGTCACTTGCCTACCCAATTATTTGTTTCTAGCTTGAAGAGATAAGAAAGAGTGTGAGGATATTTTTTGTGATGATAGTTTTTCATCAAGTATTGATATTTTCTTGAGTTGTCATCTCATTCTTCTTCTTTTTCCTCACTTGCTCACTTGAGTTTTGAGAGATTAAAAAGAGAGCATCTTGTTCATAAACTACACCATCCAAAGCATCTTGTCTTAGAAAGACTCGAATTTTAGTTGTTTCGTAGAAGCTATCGCTTGAATTGGCATCCTAGAATGGATCGTCTTTGACGTGGGAAGTTCGACTTCTAGAGCTTGATCCGAATACCTAGGAGCTTGAGGAGTGAACCTTTCAAGACCCGAAGGACTGTCTACATAGGTTATTACACTAACCTAGTAGCTAAAACTCTTGTTGGTGTTGTTTTAGTTTAGTGTTTGGGCTTGTTTTTAGGGTTTCAAGTGTGTAGTACTCAATTTTTTTTAAAATTTTTTGATTCCGCAAAACCGTAGTAGTCACGGCAAGGATCACCATACACTTACACTGGTATCAGAGCCTACCCAAACACTTAACTAATTAAATAGATAAGGTTTAAAGTTTCGAAACCGGAATAATCCCGTAACGAAAATCTGGAATCCAAGTTTCTGTCAAAAAATTTCTGATCTCTAAAAATTATTTTACATATAGAAGAGAGATCCTTATACTAGTAGTATATCACTGTAGAAAGACGAACCTATTTGGCAAACTTTTGGTCGCCAAAATATTGCAAATGACTGCAATTTGTGGTCGTACCTTTGCCTCTGGTCTCGTGTTTCGTGTAGCGGTTTGGTCACTTGGAATAAGGATTTTTGTGATATACAATTTTGGCCTAGGTTTCCTATCGTGTTATCATTGTATTCGTACTTCATGGAATATTTCAAAGTCGAGAATTTAGCATCGTTTATTCGCTTTGTGTTTGTATATGTGTTTCTAAACATCGACTAATTGCTATACGTCGATTAGTAGGGGTTGCATATATTTTGTATCTTGTTTGCGATAGTTTGTGGATATGAAGTATTGGATCGTCGTGATTGAATAGCCGGGAGGGTGTGAGAAGAGTGTTCTTTTCTTTCATTCATGTATTTGTAAAAGTGATGTAATATTCTTTTGTAGGGCACACCCGGGTTGAGCTTGTAGCCACCGTTGTATTATTCATTTACTTTTCTGCACCTAGGATAGGCCCAAGGTGGGGTGCACAAACTACCGGGTTCCTGAAGTGTCGAGTGGCCTACTCATCTCATTGAGGGAAGTTGATTCACTTCGGAGATTTGGCGGGTAGTTTGCCGTGCCCACAGGGGTCTAAGGTGAGGGTTTGGATACTCATCATAACCGAGGATTCAGCTTTTCGTTCTAGGCTAAAACAAAACAAGGAAATCCTAGTATATCCAATATTTTCATCTGTGTTGCTTCTGTTGTGATCCGTGATGGCTATTATTGCGTGAGACGAATGGCTATATATAGATTATATATAATAAACGTTGTTTATGTTTTGCACCCATGCTAGCCCTACCCCCGCCCTGTCGTAAGTTAAGCAACCTAACGGTGAAGACCCGGGGCTCCGTGGCGAATGCATATAGCATAAGCGAACGTTCTATTTTCGTTTCTTCTTCAATGATAAAGTTAAATAATGGGACCGCATTAATTTTGATTAATTCAAAGAAAAAAATCAAAAGTTTAAATCGTTGGAACAATTTAAAAACCACTCGGTTTTCCATAAAAACAACTTTTAAATGTGGAACCTAAACCACTCCATTTAAAAGCCATCAGGTTCCTTCTACTATATGAAGTTCGATACACTCACGATTTTTGCCAAAACCAACCATAGACCTCCGTCATTTTAGATGGGTATCCACTAGTATTCAAGCTGTGCATTTTGACCTTCGCCAAGGTATAGTGATTGGAAGCTATTTGGATATCTGTCTTTAGCATAGATAGATGTGTTAATTTAGAACAGGCATACAACTATTTAGGCCTTCGTCAAGGGTTTGTACGAATGGGTCTAGGTTTTCCTGGACAATGATGGGTAGAACTTAACTTGTGTCTTATGATATTTTGGCCTTCGTCAAGGCCATAAGCGCCTGGGGAAAAAATCCACATCAGGAGTTTCAAAGAAAAAGGAAACATGCTATTTTTGCGTACCATTTGGAGTGCGATGATTTTGGTAGGATTCCTTAAAATTTATCACACAATGATAGTTGGATCCTGATCCCACTGTGAGTAATTATTACTCATCAGGAGTGTTTTTCACTTTACAATCAATGCCATAAACCAAGTAGGTGTCTAGAAAGATATTAACGAGGCTACGCCTCCAGGAAAAAGAGATTATTTAATTAAGAAACTTCGCAAAGGTATTGTAAAACCTCCCTCGAAGTACCGACACTAGCCTGGCCGAAAGGTTAAAGCTAGGATGCGACTAATCCTGACTAAATCTTCTTTTATGGTTTAAAAGAGGATTTGAGGAAATAGTGGGAGCCATCCTGTTTAGATAAACTAAAAACAAATCTAAACTTGTAAGAGTATCATGACGAGTGTTTCTTCTCTCTCTTTCCTATTTGCAGCGACCAAGATGACCGGGCTTAAGTTATTATTAGATAAAAATATATTGACGGGACCAAACTATAAAGATTGGCTAAGAAATATCTAGATGGCCATTACTTATGACAAGTGTGCTACCTCTTTACTACTAAATACCCCGTCGTCACTGGTCCAGATTCACCATCACGGATATTGAGATCCGTAAGACTTAGGATATAGACTGTATGAAAGCCAACTGCCTCGTGCCGGTCTCTATGGAAAATGAACACCAGAGGCGACACAAGAAGATTGACTTACTTCTATCTTCCTCCATACCAAAGATTTATATGGAGAGCAATCTCGTATCGCAAGATAAAAGATCTCAAAGAAACTTTCTCAAGTGAGCTTGGCTATCGGGACATCTGTAGGGGATCATGTCCTTAAGATGATTAGTTTCATTGAAGAGCTCGTGGACATTGGGACCATGTTGGAGAACGAGTTGTGTACAGACTTGATTCTACAGTCCCTCCCTTCTACTTATGCCCAGTTTATATTGAATTTCAATATTCAAAGGAAGAAAGTTACACTTCCAGAGCTCCTTAATATGTTAGGGAGAGCAAAGAGTACCCTAAAGAAAACCAGGGAGACACCCGCTCAACTTATTTGGGAACCTTCTTCCTCTAGATACAAGATGAGAGCTAAGAGGAAGAAGAAGAAGCCCCCCACACCAAGCCTAAAGGAGGTGTCGATAAGGTACAAGGCAATGCAAAAGTTGAGGGGCCAATAGTGACAAAAGAGGAATGCTTCTATTGTCGCAAACAAGGTCATTGGAAGAAGGACTATAGGGCTTAGAAAGCCAGGAACCAGGATTCGATGCAAGTTGTAGTTTCGGTTTCAAGTGTGTTTATGATTGAAAAATGTCTGTCAATCAACTCTACTTCCTGGGTATTGGATACCGGTTCAGGATCTCATATCTTTAATTCATTTTAGGCACTGAGAAGCGGTAGAGTTTTGAAGGTGGGTGATAAGTCCCTTGTTCCCCTCCGAATGGCGGCCAAGACATGGGCGTCTTGCCTGAGATTCGGGGCAGATGCTATTTGGTTTTATCTGTCCACCTCTCCGAAGATGCCAAGTTGATTTATGGCACCGTGTATCGGAGGTTTAGACGGATGCGGCCGATGTAGCAGATTTCGTCAGATTCCCCCTCTCTTGAGGGGGTTTTGATTGTGGGGACGCTCTTCCCTGCAGGCGCAAGCCCCTGCAGTTAATTACGCTACTGCATCGCGGTAACAACTTTCTCCTTCTCCGGAATTTCACTTCGTGTCCTGGGTGTTTGTTTTGTTTGTGGTTGCTCGTGGATTGTATACGGAGACTAATTTATGTCGTCGCCCGTAGGACGTGGATTAGTCCAAATCCGTATTTTCTTAGATTTGGGTTTGATGTTTTGGTTTAAGGATACGTTAGCCATATTTGAGGCTAAGATCAACTTAAACGTTTGTTAAGGATACGTTAGTCTAATTTGAGACTAAGATCGACTTAACCGGATCGTTTGGATCCGACAAAAGAGCATTTGGGGGCTCTATTGTTCCAGTTTAGGGACATAGTGGTCCATCGCCAGTTTAGGGACATGGTGGTCCATCTCCAGTTTAGGGACATGGTGGTCCATCGTTCCCGTTTTGGGGACGAATGTTGGTTTAAGGACGCATTAGTCCATGAGTTTAAGGACGCATTAGTCCATGTGTTTAAGGACCCCACAGTCCGTGTTGTTGGTTTAAAGACGCATTAGTCCATGAGTTTAAGGACCCCATAGTCCGTACCGATGTGTGGTAGTCAGGACCCGTCACCTCTCTGACGACGTTGAAGGATTACAACGACAAATATCAGAGGAGTTCGGAGATGTACCCTTGAACCGGGTGTAAATTGATTTGAGAGAGCATTTGTGCTCAGTTCAATTTAATTTGAGGACTTACGGACAGAATTGGGCTAAGTCCAGTTGAAAATGTTCAACATTTTATTTGTATTTGGCATGTTAGGCCTTTATTAGGGCTCTGCCCCTTGTTTAATAATGCAGTGCATTTTTTCTGGCCTATTAGGCCCTTTTAATTGGGCTCAGCCCTTTTTTAAATGATGCACAGCATCTGTTTTGGTCGGACAGACCTTTGTTTGGGCTCTACCCATTTTTTATAATGCAGAGCATTTGTTTTGGTCCATTGGACCTCTTAATTGAGCTCTGCCCTTTAATAATGCGCTGCATTTAATATTCTGACAGTGCGCCACGTGGCCTGTCAGGCGCATTGCGCCAGCGCAAGGCGCAAACTCATGTGGAGGTGACACGTGTCACGCTCTGGTGAGCGCAAGCGCAGTGCGCTGCGCTGTTGCGCTGCTGACACGTGGCGCGCTCTGATGGCTTGCGCCAATCCAAGAACGCAATGTTCATTTTTTAAAGCGCAAGGCGCAGTATTTTCTGGGGCTGACACGTGGCGCTCTCTGGTGGCATGCGCCAACCCAAGAGCGCAACAGTGAAAATTTTATAAGTGCAGGGCACTATTTAATTTCTTGATCAAATTTATATCAAAGAATGTTTCAAGAGGTTTTACCTCATGATTTAAAGAACCAATGGTTCATCAAAAGGCTGTGCCTTTATATGTAGATCAAAAGATCTAATAAAGAAGTATATTACTTTTTTTTTATTCTCATTATTTGATCTTTTCTTTTCTCTTTTATTTAAGATCTTGATCTTGTTTTTAGATCATTGATCTTTTTAGAAGAAATTCTTCTTTTCAAAGGTTTACCTTTTTCTTTTTCTAAGTTCTTTCTCAAAGTTTTCAGAAGATTTCTGTAAGTTCTCTCTGTGTCAATCTTTTTTAGACTTGGAGTCTAGGGGCCTTTATATAGTGCCAATTGATTTGTTAAATCGGTTAAAGAAATCTTTCTCTGATTGATTTAGGGATGTTTCCCTACCGTTGGATCTTTGATCCAAGGGCTCCTATTTTACAGAAGAGAATCTTATTGTTATAATAAGATTAGAAAGATCTTTCCAGAATTTTTCTGTTTAAATGCTGGCACAGTTGGCGCAAGCACACCTGCGCTTGACACGTGTCGTACAGCGCAGAGCGCAGCGCAGAGCGCAAAGCATCTGAAGCGTTGCTTCCTTTATTTTTATTTTAAATAGAGCCTTGCTCTGATTGGGTGCGCTGCCTTGGGCGCAGCGCTGGCGTGTCAGCTTTTGACATGTGGCGCGTTGCGCGCAGCGTAAGGAATCTGAAGCGTTGCTTCAATTTTTTTTGAATTTTTGAAATTCAAACAGAGCTTTGCTCTGATTTGGGAAACAACCCTCAGGGTTGCTAACGGAGCGGGCATGGATGCTATTTCCGTAGGGGAATAGCACCTAGGATTGACAAGTGAAAACATTTTGATTTTGCGTAACTGTTTTTATGTACCAAGTTTGACATATAATATCATCTCTCTTTACTATCTAAAGAAGGTTATGATTATACATTTGTAAGCAATGTTGCAAACATTCGCCTTAATTATGGCTTGATTGGGTCTGGTACACTAGACAACGGTATATACATATTAATTCAACATTCAGTTTTCAATGTCTAGAACACACTCAAAAGAAAGACTCTAGAATTGAATCAAGTTTTCTTATAGCATTATAGACTAGGTCACATCAATGAAACACGGTTGACGAAGTTACATAAAGAGGGATATTTGGATCCATTTGAATATCTGTCTTATGCAACTTGTCGATCACGTATTAAAGGAAAGATGACAAAGACTCTGTTCACTGGACACGGAGTAAGAGCTACCGAGCTCTTAGGATTCATACACAGCGACGTGTGTGGTCCAATGTCTACACATGCAAGAAGTGGTTATTCCTACTTCATTCCTTTTACCGATGATTTCTCAAGGTATGGACATGTATTCTTAATGAAATATAAATCCGAGGCCTTTGAAAAATTCCAGGAGTACAAGAATGAAGTGGAAAAACAAACAGGCAAAACTATCAAGACACTTTGATCTGATCGGGATGGTGAATACTTGAGTACCGAGTTCCTGGAATATTTAAAAGAGAATGTAATTCTCCCTTAGCTTACTCCTCCATACACACCTCAACACAACGGTGTATCGGAATGGTGGAACCACACCTTACTAGATATTGTGCATTCTATGATGAGTAATGCAGAGTTGCCGCGATCCTTCTGGGGTTATGCACTAGAGTCTGCTGCATATCTTTTGAACAAATTTCCAACTAAGTCAGTGCTTACCACTCCATATGAAAAGTGGAGTAGGAAGAAACCCTATCTTAAGTATCTTAAGATATAGGTGTTAGTGTATATGCCCTAGAGGCCATTACTGTATCATACTAGCTTGTATATTACTTGATGGAAGCTTGGGATATTCACCTTGTATTGACAATCTTGCTCAAAATAGTAGTATGCTACTTGGTTTGTTTCTGCTTTAATGTGTGCATGTGTTTCTTTTAGCATATCGCCTTTACACATTAGTGGAGCCCTTAGGATCTTTGCTTGATTACCGGCGTTGTGATGGCAGTCACACTTGTGGGGGCTGGGTAATCTACAAGCACATCCTTATGCAGGTCCCTAGTCTCAGGACTATCGAGACAGGGCATCGATACTCCGGAGTAGACTAGCGTATGCGCTTCTTATCCCAGCTTGGGAGACGGTCTGTCCCACAGCCGTCAGTACGTCGTACTTGAGATAGTATGCGGGTGCTCGTTAGGTTATGAGTACACTGGACAGGACTCGTCGGGAACTGTTGGTTGGTATTATACCTATCGTCAGTTATCAGTTCCCAGGTGACATGAGTATAGCTTAGTCCGTTGACTTGACACTGTCACTTTGCCTCGAGTGTGTTCCCACTGTACTTTGATTACTACCCTACCACGGCTCAAAGGAGTCGTGCAAACAGGTAGTTTTTGGGAGCAGTCCCGAAGCACTTAGAGGCAGTGACGGTTAGACAGGATTCTTCTCCCCCGGTATTCGGGGTTGATATCGCGCTGTGTCTAGAAGAGCCATTACACAAAGTCCCTGGCCAGGGCAAGCGAGATAGACTGGTAGGTTTCCAGTGTTATCTCAGGTGTTCTGGGCTACACTCCGACACGACTTGTACCGCTAGTAGGGGACTGACGTTTACCGCCCTTCTAGGCCCGCCATGCGATGTTCTTAGATGAACAGACCAGACTGTACGGAGACTGTCACATTCAGGCTCAGTAGGAATTCAGATGGGTTTACCTCGTCAGTCTTCTTATCGGCATCTACCTGGGGACCGTTACGTACAGCTAGTGCCGCTTGCGGTCTGTGGTTAAACCCACTGCCAGCGTAGTGTCGAGTCTTTAGAGTCCCACACAGAGGGTTATTCGCCTTTAGGCAAAATGAGTAGAGGTCGCATGGTTTTGCGACAGGGTTCGTTCACATCCACGCACTTGTGCATGTTTGGTGTCCAGACAGCTTATACTAGCGGGCTTTGGTTTAAGCCGGATCCTAGTATATGATTTGGGATTGGTTTTATCTCATTGTATTCGTGTTCCTCGGAACACGGATACGGGTGTGTATGCACAGTTGACTGAGACAGAGGCAGAGGATTTTCATTAGGGTTAATGACAGTTGTCATTTTCTTAACCCTAATGTTTATGTGTGAAATATGATTTATTAATATTAGTTAATTATAATTGTGTATGGTTAGGGTTGTTGACCATTTGACTATACTTGACTTGTTGACCTAGGTTGACAAGTTGACCATCATCATTCCATATGAAAGATGCTCTTTGATCCTTGCAAAAGCATTTAATGTGAAATGATAATGGTTATTTCTTGATTAACCATCACAATTATATTTAGCTAATTATCTATTTTTCATAATTCACATATATGTGAGAAAGTTATATTATTCTTCTCATTCTATCATTCTCATTCTCTCTCCTCCTCTTCATCTCTCTCTAGCTCTCCCCTCTCATGAGTTGAGAACCATTTGAGCTTGAGATAATCCCTTCAAAAATACTCTCTACTCTTTCTAAGGTCCTAGGTTTAGCACACCAAGCACCTTAGTTACTTCTAGTTTGAGGTTGGAGCCAAAGGTAGAGGCTCTCGGGTGGATCTTTCTTCGGCAAGAGAAGACAACGAGACGAATCGTTCTTTCACTCCAAGGAGCAAGAAGAGAAGGACTTGAAGACCTAGGTATAACCCCCTTTCCGAGTAGCTAACTCTTTTAGCTTGTTAGTTAGTTTTGTTTAGCAAAGATCCCTCCTTTAGCATAGTCCATGTTGCCTAATGTTTTAAAAATCCGATTTTTCATAACGTTTCCGCCTCCCCGCAAGCACCGGGGTGGGCAACGTGGACTTACAATGGTATCAGAGCCTAGCTAAACACAAACTAACTAGTTAGCAAAGTATCTAGAACTTCGATCGGAAAAAATCGCAAAACATTTTTTCAAACCCTAAGTTTCTGCCGATTTTTAAACCTACTTTAAAAATAATAAATCATACTTCAAAAATTGGCTCAGGGTTTTTACAGAACACCCAAGAAAAACGAGCCAGCGAGTCGACCAACTCACCGCGGAACCGCGGCAAAAGCATGCTCTTGCCGCGGATCCGCGGCCGAGTTGACTCGGCCGTGGGTCGTTTTTCCTGCAGTGTTCTTCTGCTGCTGTTTTGTGATTTTTGAGATGGTTTGTTTCTTCCCAGATTTTCCAGAGAACAAGTTAGTTTTTGGGGTGGTCACAAATCCGTATTTTTGATCGAACTTCTTTACACTTTGGCTAATGGGTTATATCTGTGATGTGATATATGTATTGAACGTCTGCTAATCGCTATACGTCGATTAGTGGGGGTTATACATATTTGTGATCTGTAATGTTGACGGTTTGTATATATGAATTCGTTGGATTGTCGCGGATGAATAGCTGGGGGGTTATGAGATGAGAGTTTTCTTATTCTTTCAATTCTTGTAATATGTAAATTGATGTAATATTATTTGTATGGCCGCGCAACCGGGTCGGGGTTGTAGCCGTCATTGTATAATTTCTTTTTACTGTTTTTGCTCCTAGGATAGACCCAAGGTGGGGTGCACAAACTACCGGGTATCTCGAAGTGCCGAGTGGCCTACTCATGGGGTTGAGGGAGGTTGCTTAGCTTCGGGTACTTGGCGGGTAGTTTGCCGCACCCGTAGGGGTCTAGGGTGGGGTTTGGCTATTCATCGCGACCGTGTAATCCGTTCTTCGTTACAGGCTCGTACGAATTGCGGATTCCTAGTATATCCAATGTATTCATCTGTGATCTGGAATGGCTATCATTGCATGTGACGAATATTTATATATATCTATATGATATCTATTTAGGCGTTGCTTATGTTTTGCAGCCGCGCTAGTCCAGCCCCCGCTCTGTCGTTAGTTAAGTAACCTAACGGGTGATGACGGGAACCCGTGGTGAATGCGGATGGCATAAGCGTAAGTCATATTTTCGTTGTTTTCTGCAATGGTAGGATTAAATGATGGGACGCATTGGAATTAATGCAAGAAAAAAAATAAACAAAGTAAAAGTCGTTGGAACACTTTCAAAACCACTCGGTTCTTTTCAAAACCAAATTTTAAATGTGGAGCTTGAGCCACTCCATTTGAAAGCTATCTCGTTCCTTAGATTATATCAAGTTCACTACGTTCACGGTTTCGCCAAAACCATTCGTAGCCCTCCGTCGTTTCACATGAATGGTCAATAAGTATTCAAGCTATGTATGTTGGCCAAAGTCAAGGCATAGTGATTGGTAGCTATTGGGTATTCATGTGCAGCATAGATAGATGTGTTGGTTTGGGGCAGTCGTTCTACCATGTTGGCCAAAGTCAAGGGTATGTGCCGGTGGGCTCAAATTAACCTGGAGAATGACGGGTAGAACTTGACATGTGACTTATGATATTTTGGCCAAAGTCAAGGTCATAAAAGCATGGGGCAAAAATCCATATCGGGAGTTTCAAAAGAAACTGAAACTTGCTAGCGCTGCATACCATTTGGACAGTGATGATTCTGGTAGGATTTCTTCAGTTTTGTCACGCGATGATATTTGGATCCCGATCCTACTGTGAGTATATGCTACTCCTCCGGAACTTTCTCACTTAACGATCAATGCTATAAACTAAGTAGGTGTCTAGAAAGGTGTTAGCGGGGCTACGCCCATAGGGAAAAGAGGTTACTTAATTAAGGAACTTCGCGAAAGCGTTGGAAAACCACCCTCGAAGTACCGACACTGGCCTGGCTGAACGGTTAAGAAAGTATTGTACGGTGAGATTGATCCCGACTAGTTCTTCCTTTATGGTTTGAGGAGGGATTCGAGAGACAGTGGGAGCCATCCTGTTTAGATAAATTAAAAACCACTCTAAACTTGCAAGAGCATCATGCTAAAGTGTTTCTTCTCTCTATCCTAATTGCAGCGACCAATTATCATGACTGGACTTAAGTTACTTCTAGATAAAAATATACTGACATGGCCAAACCACAAAGATTGGCTCAGGAATGTCAAAATGGCAATCACTTATGACAAGTTGGGGTATCTTCTTACCACCAAAGCTCCCCCTATCCCAGGTACCAAAACCAGCGTCACGGATAGGGAAATCCATAAGACCTGGGAAATCGACTGTGCGAAGGCCAAGTGCCTCGTGCTTGCCTCTATGGACAATGAACATCAGAGGAGGCACGAGAATATGGACCTCGAATCCATATTTCTCCATACAAAAGAACTGTATGGAGAGCAATCCCGTATCGCCAGATACGAAGTGTCGAAGAAGTTGTTTTCGGCGAGATTGGCCGTCGGATCATCGGTAGCGGAACACGTGCTTAAGATGATTGGCTACATAAAGGAGCTCGCGGACCTTGGGACCATGTTGGAGAATGAGCTATATACGGACTTGATTCTCCAGTCCCTTCCTTCCACTTACGCCCAGTTCATCCTGAACTTCAACTTGCAGGAAAAGGAAGTTGAACTTTCAAAACTCCTCAACATGTTGAGAAGTGCGGAGGGAACCCTACAGAAAGGTAAGGAAACATCCACTTTGTTTGTAGGAGGATCTTCCTCTTCTAGGTCCAGGGCGAAAGCCAAGGGAATGAAGAAGAAAACCCCCGCCAAACCAAGGGGCGGTGTTAGTAAAGTGGACACGAAGGGAAAGGCAAAAGCAACAAAGGTAGCGGGGAAGCTTGTGGATAAGGAAGAATGCTTTTACTGTCACAAGAGTGGACACTGGAAGAAAGATAGCAAGGCTTGGAAGGCCAGAACACAGGATCTGTAGCAGGTTGCGGCTTCAGCTTCAGGTGTGTATGTTATTGAAAACTGTCTATCAATAAACTCTACGTCCTGAGTATTGGATACCGGATCAGGATCTCATATCTGTAATTCTTTGCAGGCGTTGAGAAAGTGTAGGTTTTTTAAGGCAGGTGACATGACAATCAAAGTTGCAAACGGAGCTAGCATGGATGCTAAGGCCGTGGGGGACTATCACCTGGGGTTGACAGATGGACACGTTTTGGTTTTGCGTAATTACTATTTTGTACCCAATGCAACTTGTAATATCATTTCTGTATCTTTGATTTCTAAAGAAGGTTATGAATTTGCGTTTGTAAGTAATGTTGTAAACATTCACCTTAATCAAGTTCTGATTGGGTCAGGTACATCAAGCAATGGTATATACGTAGTAAACCAACCACAGATTTTCAATGTCCAGAATACACACAAAAGAAAGTCTCCGAAAACAAATCAGACTTTCTTATGGCATTGTAGACTGGGTCACATCAATGAGAGAAGCTTGATAAAGTTACATACAGAAGGATATTTGGATCCGTTCGAATATCAATCATATGCAACTTGTCAATCCTGTCTCAAAGGAAAGATGACAAAGACTCCGTTCACTGGACACGGAGTGAGAGCGAGCGAGCTCTTGGGACTCGTACACAATGACGTGTGCGGTCCAATGTCTACGCATGCATGAAGCGGTTATTCTTACTTCATTACTTTTACGGATGACTTTTTAAGGTACGGATATGTCTTCTTAATGAAACATAAATCCGAAGCCTTTGGAAAATTCCAGGAATATAAGAATGAAGTAGAAAAACAAACAGGCAAAAGTATCAAGACACTGAGATCTGATCGAGGTGGTGAATACTTGAGTGCCGAGTTCCTGGATTACTTAAAAGAGAATGGAATTCTCTCTCAGCTTACTCCTCCATACACTCCGCAACATAACGGTGTATCGGTGAGACGGAACCGAACCCTATTGGATATGGTACGGTCCATGATGAGCAACGCTGAGTTACCGTGATCATTCTGGGGATATGCACTAGAATCAGCTGCATACCTTTTGAACCGAGTTCCAACTAAGACTGTGCCTACCACACCATATCATATGTGGTGTGGGAAGAGACCCTATCTTAATCATATTAAGACATGGGGATGTCCAGCTTTTGTCAAAAAGCAGCATGCGGACAAGCTCGAGGCACGCTCAGTACAGTGCAAGTTTGTGGGATATCCAAAGAACTCCAAGGGATATTTCTTCTATTGCGAAGAGGAACAAAAGGTTTTTGTTTCTCGGCATGCCCACTTCTTGGAAACTCGGTTTTTGGAGAATCAGATAAGTGGGAGCGCAATAGAACTGGAAGAAATTCCAGAACCACGAGCTATTACTGAAAGCTTAGTAGAACCAGAGGGTTCGAAAGATCAGGACATTCCTGCGCCGCTCCATAGAAGTAGTAGGCAGTCTCATCCGCCCAAGAGATACTACGGTTTTCTCATAGACGGGGATAGAGAGGATTGCATCATTGATAGTGATGAGCCGACTAGCTTCCAGCTGGCCATTCAGAGCGTTGACTCGGTAAAATGGCTGGATGCAATGCGGACCGAAATGGAGTACATATACACCAATAAAGTATGGACGTTGGACATTGCTCCAGATAGGGTAAAACCCGTAGGATGCAAGTGGATCTTCAAAAGGAAGATTGGTGTAGATGGACAGGTTGAGACCTATAAAGCTAGACTTGTTGCAAAGGGTTTCCGTCAAAGAACTGGCTTGGACTATGATGAAACCTTTTCTCCAGTGGCTATGCTGAAGTCCATTCGGATCCTTCTTGCCATTGTTGCCTTCCACGATTATGAGATCTGGCAGATGGACGTAAAGACCGCTTTTCTAAATGGAAATTTAGAGGAGTGTGTCTATATGGACCAACCAGAGGGTTTCATTCAGAGTGGGAGCAGCAGAAAGGTGTGCAAGTTGCTTAAGTCCATCTATGGACTAAAGCAGGTATCGCCGAGTTGGAACATCTGTTTTGACGAGACGGTCAAAGAATTTGGCTTTATCAAAAATCCAGATGAACCATGCATCTATAGTAGATTTGTAGCAAGAACTGTAGTATTCCTCGTTTTATACGTGGATGACATTCTCTTGATAGGAAATGACATTCCTATGCTACAATCTGTCAAAGGGTTCTTATCACACAGGTTCTCCATGAAAGACCTGGGTGATGCCTCATACATTCTGGGGATCCGGATCTATCGTGACAGATCCAAGAGGATATTAGGACTCTCACAGTCCAGGTACATCGACACCATACTGAAAAGATTCAGTATGGAAGATTCCAAGCGCGGTAATCTACCGGCTTGTAACGGGATCACCCTCTCCAAAGAGATGTCTCCCAAGACTGATTTGGAAAGGGATCGCATGTCTATTATACCCTACGCTTCTGCGGTAGGCTCTATAATGTATGCGATGTTGTGTACCAGACCAGATATAGCTTATGCACTGAGTGTGGTAAGCCGGTATCAGTCAAACCCTGGGAAGAAACACTGGATAGCGGTAAAGAACATTCTCAAGTACCTGAGAAGGACTAAGGAGATGTTCTTGGTGTATGGCGGAAAAGTCCTCCAGATCGAGGCCTTTGCCGACTCCAGCTTCCAGAGTGACAAGGATGATTCCAAGTCCATGTCGGGTTATGTCTTTACCCTCTATGGAGGGGCGGTGTGTTGGAAGAGTTCCAAACAGGAAACCGTTGCTGACTCGACGATGGAAGCGGAATATATCGCTGCTGCAGAGGCCACAAAAGAAGCCGTCTGGATAAAGAAGTTCCTAACAGAACTTCAGGTGGTTCCGTCCATTGTTGATCCAGTACCTCTGTATTGCGACAACAACGGGGCTATAGCTTTAGCGAAGGAACCTAGGTCCCATCAGAAGTCCAGGCACATCTTGAGGCGGTATCACCTGATCAGGGAGATCGTGGGTCGCCAGGAGATCGAGGTTCGGAGAGTTGCTACGGAAGATAACACTGCAGATCCATTCACAAAGGCCTTACCCCAGACTCAGTTCGAGCGGCTGATCGAGATGATAGGTCTTCGATACGCCAGTACATGGCCTTAGTGCAAGTGGTGATTGTTAGTGTATATGCCCTAGAGGCCATTACTGTATCATACTAGCTTGTATGTTACTTGATCGAAGCTTGAGATATTCACGTTGTATTGACAATCTTGCTCAAAATAGTAGTATGCTACTTGGTTTGTTTCTGCTTTAATGTGTGCATGTGTTTCTTTTAGCATATCGCCTTTACACATTAGTGGAGCCCTTAGGATCTTTGCTTGATTACCAGCGTTGTGATGGCAGTCACACTCGTGGGGGCTGAGTAATCTACAAGCACATCCTTATGCAGGTCCGTAGTCGTAGGACTATCGAGAAAGGGCATCGATACTCCGGAGTAGACTAGCGTATGCGCTTCTTATCCCAGCTTGGGAGACGGTCTGTCCCACAGCCGTCGGTACATCGTACTTGAGATAGTATGCGGGTGCTCGTTAGGTTACGAGTACACTGGACAGGACTCGTCGGGAACTGTTGGTTGGTATTATACCTATCGTCAGTTATCAGTTTCCAGGTGACATGAGTACAGCTTAGTCCGTTGACTTGACACTGTCACTTCGCCTCGAGTGTGTTCCCACTGTACTTTGATTACTACCCTACCACGGCTCAAAGGAGTCGTGCAAACAGGTAGTTTTTGGGTGCAGTCCCGAAGCACTTGGAGGAAGTGACGGTTAGACAGGATTCATCTCTCCCGGTATTGGGGGTTGATATCGCGATGTGTCTAGGAGAGCCATTACACAAAGTCCCTGGCCAGGGCAAGCGAGATAGACTGGTAGGTTTCCAGTGTTATCTCAGGTGTTCTGGGCTACACTCCGACATGACTTGTACCGCTAGTAGGGGACTGACGTTTACCGCCCCCCTAGACCCGCCATGCGATGTTCTTAGACGAAAAGACCGGACTGTACGGACACTGTCACATTCAGGCTCAGTTGGAGTTCAGATGGATTTACCTCGTCAGTCTTCTTATCGGCATCTACCTGGGGACCGTTACGTACAGCTAGTGTCGCTTGCGATCTGTGGTTAAACCCACTGCCAGCGTAGTGTCGAGTCTTTAGAGTCCCACACAGAGGGTTATTCGCCTTTAGGAAAAATGAGTAGAGGTCGCATGGTTTTGCGACAGGGTTCGTTCACATCCGCACACTTGTGCACGTTTGGTGTCTGGACAGCTTATACTAGCGGGCTTTGGTTTAAACCGGATCCTAGTATATAATTTGGGATTGGTTTTATCTTATTGTATTCGTGTTCCTCGGAACACGGATACGGGTGTGTATGCACAGTTGACTGAGACAGAGGCAGAGGATTTTCATTAGGGTTAATGACAGTTGTCATTTTCTTAACCCTAATGTTTATGTGTGAAATATGATTTATTAATATTAGTTAATTATAATTGTGCATGGTTAGGGTTGTTGACCATTTGACTATACTTGACTTGTTGACCTAGGTTGACAAGTTGACCATCATCATTCCATATGAAAGATGCTCTTTGATCCTTACAAAAGCATTTAATGTGAAATGATAATGGTCATTTCTTGATTAACCATCACAATTATCTTTAGCTAATTATCTATTTTTCATAATTCACATATATGTGAGAAGGTTATATCATTCTTCTCATTCTATCATTATCATTCTCTCTCCTCCTCTTCCTCTCTCTCTAGCTCTCCCCTCTCATGAGTTGAGAACCATTTGAGCTTGAGATAATCCCTTCAAAAATACTCTCTACTCTTTCTAAGGTCCTAGGTTTAGCACACCAAGCACCTTAGTTACTTCTAGTTTGAGGTTGGAGCCAAAGGTAGAGGCCCTCGGGTGGATCTTTCTTCGGCAAGAGAATGCAACGAGACGAACCGTTCTTTTACTCCAAGGAGCAAGAAGAGAAGGACTTGAAGACCTAGGTATAACCCCCTTTCCGAGTAGCTAAATCTTTTAGCTTGTTAGTTAGTTTTGTTTAGCAAAGATCCCTCCTTTATCATAGTCCATGTTGCCTAGTGTTGTAAAAATCCGATTTTTCATAACGTTTCCGCCTCCCCGCAAGCACCGGGGTGGGTAACGTGGACTTACAATAGGGATGTCCAGCTTTTGTCAAAAAGCAGCATGCGGACAAGCTCGAGTCACGATCAGTATTGTGTAAGTTTGTGGGATACCCAAGGAATTTCAGGGGATATCTTTTCTATTATGCAGAGAAACAAAAGGTTATTGTTTCTCGGCATGCCCACTTTCTGGAGAATCAATTTCTTGAAAAAGAAATAAGTGCGAGCGCAATAAAACTGGAAGAAATTCCAGAACCTCAATCAATTACTGAAAACTTGGTGGAACATGGCTTGGCAAAAGGTTTTCGTCAAAGAACTGGCTTAGACTAAGATGAAATCTTTTCTCCAGTGGCTATACTTAAATCCATTCGGATCCTACCTGTCATTGCTGTCTTCCATGATTATGAAATTTGGAAGATGGACGTAAAGACCGCTTTTCTAAATGGAAATTTGGAAGATTGTGTTTATATGGATCAGCCAGAGGGCTTCATAGAGAGTGGGAGCAGCAGAAGAGTGTGAAAGTTGCTTAAATCCATTTATGGATTAAAGCAGGCATCACGGAGTTGGAACATCTGCTTTGATGAGATGGTCAAACAATATGACTTTATCAAAAATACAAATGAACCATGCATTTATAGTAAGATTGTAGCGAGAACTGTGGTATTCCTCGTCTTGTACATGGATAACATTCTATTGATAGGAAATGACATTCCTATGCTACAATCAGTCAAAAGCTTCTTATCACAGAAGTTCTCCAAGAAAGACCTGGGTGATGCCTCCTACATTCTGGGGATCCAAATCTATCGTGATAGATCTAAGAGAATGTTGGGACTTTCACAGCCCAGGTACATAGACACCTTACTAAAAAGATTTAGTATAGAAGATTCCAAGCACGGGAATTTACCCGCTTGTCACGGAATCACCCTCTATAAAGAGAAGTCTCCCAAGACAGATTTGGAAAAAGATCGCATGAGTATTATACCCTACGCTTCGACAGTAAGATCTATAATGCATGCAATATTGTGTACCAGACTAAATGTTGCTTACGCACTGAGCGGGGTAAGCAGGTATCAGTCAAACCCTGGGGAGAAGCACTGGATAGCAGTAAAGAACATTCTCAAGTACCTGAGAAGGACTAAGGAGATGTTCTAGGTATACGGAAGTAAAGACCTCCAGATCGAGGCCTTTGCCAACTCTAGCATCCAGAGTGACAAGGATGACTCCAAATCCATGTCGGGTTATTTCTTCACCCTCAATGGAGGGACGGTCAGTTGAAAGAGCTCCAAAAAGGACACCATTGTTGACTCGACGATGGAGACAAAGTATATCGCTGCATGTGGCGTCGCAAAAGAAGCAGTCTGGATAAGAAAGTTCATTACAAAACTTTAGGTGGTTCCGTCCATTGTTGATCCAATACCTTTGTACTGTGACAACAATGGGGCTATAACTTTAGCGAAGGAACCATGGTCCCATCAGAGATCCAGACATATCTTGAGGCGGTATCACCTGATCAGGGAGATCGTGGATCGCCAGGAGATCAAGGTGGGGAGAGTAGACATGGAGAAAAACACTGCAGATCACTCACAAAGGTCATCCCTCAGACACAGTTCGAGAGGCTATTTAAGATGATAGGTATGCTGCGATATGCCAATACATGATCTTAGTGCAAGTGGGAGATTGTTAGTGATATATGCCCTAGAGGCTATTATTGTATGGTACATGATTGTATATTATATTTTGGAAGCTTGGGATATAGACAGATATATAACAGTCTTACTCAATATGATAGTATGCTATCTGGTTTGTATCTATCATAATATGTGTATATGTATCTTTTTACGTATCGCTAATACATGTTGATAGCCCTTAGGATCTTTGCTTGACTATCAGCATTATGATGGAAGTCACAATAGTGGAAGCTTGGGATATATACAGATAGATAACAGTCTTTGCTTGACTACCAACACATCCTTAAACTTGTCCCTAGTCATAGGATTATCGAGACAGGGTATCGATACTTCAGAGTAGACTAGTGTATATATAAGTAGATGTCACACACCCCACAAGGTTTGTGGCGAGGCGGAATTTACAAAAATGATTTTTTAAGACAAGTAACATTGACTAAACTTCCAAGATCGTTCAGAAACCTTAACTAGAAAATGACATTGAGGTTCTAAACTACTAAGATAGAGTTTTATACCTCCAAGATTCTATTCCTTCGGGTCTTCTTCTCCTCTTATTGAGATCTTAAAAGGTGCGGATCAAGCACGTTCGTCGGCCTCCTCGTGTCGAAGACGATCCATCCGAGAGTCTATGGTTCAAGCTCCAACATCAAGAATAAGATAACTAAAGTGCCTAGTTTGCTAATCTAGGTAGCTTAGGAGATGTAAAGAGTTAATTGGACTATTTTATCTCAAAGAACCCTAGGATTCACAACACATGTGAGGGTTAGGGTTTGAGGAAGGAGGAGAGCAATGGAGAGAGAATGAGAAAACTAGAATGACCAAGTGAATGAGCAAGTCAAGAATGGCTAACACTTTATCTAATAATCAAGCATGTAATATTTTTCCATAAAAAAATGCAACCATGCTTGAATAGTAAAGTCAAATGAATAAATAAAAGAATTAGACATGCTTCAAACCATGCCACAAATATCTTCATTTTCCACCTCATTATCTATTTACCAATAAATAGATATATCCAAAAATGAGGTGTCCCCTTCTAGAAGCATCTCTTGTAAAATTACAAGAATGCTCTCACCATATATACATACCCGTATTTGTACTGCAAAAAATATGAATATCAAGAGATAAAAATAATCCAAAAATATAATATTAGAATACGGCTTAATCCTAAGCCCAATAGTATTATCCGTCCGAACAACATATGTGCAGCTAGTACACGCATATGATCGGAACCCTGCAGGAAAAACTATACGGCCTCTACATCGCTTCACCTGAACTAGGGAAACCCTCTGTGTAGGACTCTAAAGACTCGACAGTACGCTGACAGTGGGTTTAACCACAAGTCCATCAGTGGCACTAGCTGTAAGTAATGGCTACCCAAATACCTATTGAAAAGAAAGCCGACGAGCAAACTCAGCCTGTCACGACCCAAAGTTTGGCCCGTGACCGGCACTTAACCATGTAACGTCTACAGGCGTAACGCGACTAAGTAAGCCGAAGACCCAGAAATCAAACCAGTAAAAGTATAAAGTGTTTTGAGCATTGAATAGAAGCATTTACTAAAATGTTAAGAAAACCACTAGTAACCAGTCACCACGATAACAATATACGACGCCGTAGTGAAGAAAATGGGCAACAAGTGGGAAACATCACAGATAGAATAAACAACACAAGTAAAGTCGGCTCACAACGAGCTCGACACCAGAATACAAAATAATATACATCGTCCTCACAACTGGTCTCTAAGTCAATACATAAGTGGTAGATGGAGAGTACTAGATACAACAATATAAATAACTGAAAGATAACCAGTTACCGCACAAAACCCACCTATCAGCAAAAGAGCTAGAACACCAACTGTAGGGGTATCTGTGTCCAAAGATGCAAGAACGCAGCCTGCCGCGACTACTACGAAGGGCAACCTGCAACACTGTGGCACAACGGGGGTGAGTTGCCAACTCGTGAATAGAAGATAACATATAAAGGTAATCGCGAGTATGCACGTGCTGCGATACTCTAACTTATGCCAACAGATAACATTTATATGATGAACTGGATGCTCAAATCATGCAACAAGTGCGATCTAATAACATCTCCATGTGATGAGCAAGATATGTGATAATCAGGCATAGCAATGCAATCTAACAACCCTATATAGAATGAGCAGGGTATGCAATGATCGTGCAAGCATGCGTACTATATCAGGTACAACAGATACAAGATGAGATATCAATTGCTAAATACTGAGCATGGGAAATATAACATCTACACGGAATGTCATCGTGGAAAGTATAATCGGTACCCATCAATGCACCCAAATCCCAATACTACTCAGGCGTCGTCATCCTCCTCGGTCCTCAAATCATGTAAATCTCATATAATCGTGAGTGCCCAACATCGGCACCCAAAATATCAAGAAATACTCGTGCCAAGCATCGACACGCAAATCCTCATATATCGGGCATCCGTCAGTCCGGATCAGCCCACGGGCTCTGTCTGCAGTATCTACCCTCAGCCCCGGCAGTACGAGTCGTCCCGTATCCATCAATCGACTCTGGTCAGTATCCTCCGGATAACCGCCAGGTCCAACCAATCACTGGTAGGTAGTAGTCCCTCTGCCAGGCTCACCGTCTACTACACAGCGAAACCGTTCTCGCCCCTGGGTACCATACCGGGTCCACCATGTACCTGTAATCGGCCTCATCCAACTCCTCGATTCGGGTTCACATATATCACTCTAGCACCGAGAAAACACATGGTGGACGCACCGAAATATCATATCAAGGGAAACTGGGTTTTTAAAAAATTAACTATTCTCTTTTGAAATATCCACGGTTCCCCAAATCCAGAATTAACATGGAAACAACATATCTCAATGCGTATTCTAAGCAAGTATGAAGATATCAATGTATGTGTGCACTGGTATGAGTATACAGTGTGCATGTGCGCAGGTATGAAGATATCAATGTATGTGTGCACTGGTATGAGTATACAGTGTGCATGTGCGCAGGTATGAAGATATCAATATATGTGTGCACTGGTATGGGTATGTGATGTATATGTGCCCAAATATAGATACATGATGTATGTGGTACAAGTATGGGTATGTGATGTATATGGAAAATCATGACAACTTCAATAAAGCGGAATCAGTATGATATATGATTTATAGCAATCCTATAATGTGAGTGTCATGGCAATCACTAACGGTGTGAGTGTAGCATATCAATCGTGCTCGTGCAACTTGAACCGTTAGTGAAAGGGCAGTGTCATATGCTATCATTTCTATATGCAACAAAAAGGTATGCTACTACAGTCCATATGAACATCTATACTAAATATCCTAACACGCCCTGACGCTTAACTCCATACGGGCGATTTTCCCGTAGATATTAAATCTACTCACCTGGTCGTGCGCTACTCGTAGCCGACCACCTGCTTCCCTTTCTTAGCTTCGTCCGACGTACCCGCCTGCGAACCTGAAATTTACACAAGAACCCATATATAAGCAACCACCTCGCAAGACGCGATATCTAAGCCAAAGGATACGCTCGCGTCGCGAACTAAACGCGCGTGTGAACGATACGCTAAAACGTGTGTACGCGCCTGAAGCCACTCCGACGCGTCGCGATACGCAGAAACCCCAAACCCACACACACGTATCACGCGTGTCGCGAAAGTTTAAAATACGGGAAATAGGGTATTAGATCCCAGATTTTTATACATGAACAAATTTACAAAACTATATATACCATAATACTACACATAGCAGCAGACTCCTGTGGTCCAAACCCCAACCCCCAACTCACTCATCTGGCCGCAAATTGCGGCCAGAACGCATTTTTCGGCGGCCTGCCTTGGGAATTGGGCTACCAGGTTTTGTGTGTGTACTCTATACCCTATGTACATGCTACAGTAATTACAGAATTGTTCTGAAATAATCGGGGCACAAGCAGATCCAACAGAACCCAAATTCTAGTTAAAAAGTCCAATTTAGCACTAAAACAATACTTTAGGGTATTTTTGTGCAAACTGAAGCAAACTCAAGTCTAAAACCACACTAATAACCTGTTACCAAGCTAATCAAGCCCTAAAACTGCTAATTTTAATACATCATCTCTAAATCCCTTCAATAGCACTAAAATTGCACAAAAAGGTGATATTTTGATAGAAATATTACAAGATATGGAAAAAGGGTGCTAAGGGTGAGTTAATACCTTCAAAAGAACTTAAGAAACACCAAAATTCCTAGCCTTTGCCTCAAGTGTGCAGACTTGCCAACAAACTCCTCCAAAAGGTCATTTTTCCATGGTTTTTGTGAAGGGAAAAGGGATTTTGGGTAGGGTTTTGTGTAGAGATCAAAGAGAAATGAAAATGGGATGCAAAGGTGATGAATTTCTGATGTTGTTGCTACCTCTCTGCAGAGTGTTCCAGAAAATGAGAAAGAAAGAAAAGAGAGAGAGAAAAAATGGGTCAAAAGTCAAATTTTCTCACCTAACACCATGCTTCTTTTTTTCTATTTGGATCTTTGAATTATTGAAAGGGGTTTTGATTTGATAAAAAGGTGGGGAATAAAATGAATCTTGCAAGAAGGAAATGTCTAACACTTTTAACCTAGGTCACAAAATGGCTATGTGTGCATGTGTGCACTACATAAGGAAAATTTTCCAATTAGGGTAAACCCGACTAGAAATAATTAATAACCCGATAATTACATATAAATATATATATATAACACTTCACAACACAATTATCACTAGCCAAGAAGGAAAATACGATATTCGGGCTTTTATGAAAAACACGCAAAATTGCTAATTATCGCGAAAATATCCTAAACGAATTCAAAGTGTTACACAGCAGAACCCCTTCTAAGCCTATCCGTGACAATCTCTGTATAGTTCGGTCTGTTCATATAAGAGTATCGCATATCGAGCCTAGAGGGTGGTAAACGTCAGACCCCTAATAGCGCAATTAGTCGTGTCGGTGTAGAGCCCAATACACCCTGAGAACTACTGGTGTACCTACAAGTAAATCTCACTTGCCCTGGCCAGGGACTTTATGTATTGGCTAACCGAATACAGCGTGATATCAACTCCAACCGGCAGAGACGAATCCTTTCTAACCCCTACTTCCTCCAAGTGCTTCAAGACTGCAACCAACTACTACCTGTTTGCACGATTCATTTAAGCCGTGGTAGGGCAGTAATCTAAGTACAGTGGGAACACACTCGAGACGAATAGTGATGTCAAGTCAATGGACTAACTTGTACTCATATCACCGGGGAACTGCTAACTGTCGATATGTATAATACCAACAAGCAGTTACCAACGAGTTCGTCCAGTGTAACTCATAACCCAATGAGCACCTGTATACTATCTCTGGTACCATATACCAATGGCTGCGGGACAGGCCACCTCCCCTGACGGGGATAAGAAGTGTATACACTAGTCTGCTTTGGAGTATCGATGCCCTGTCTCGATAATCCTACGACTAGGTACAAGCTTAAGGATTTGCTTCTAGAATACCCAACCCCACTAGTATGACTGCCATCACAACGCTGGTGATCAAGCTAAGATCTTAAGGGCTCTATCAATATGTATTAGCAATATGTTAAAAGAAACATATACACATATTAAGATAGAATTAAACCAGATAGCATACTATCATATTGAGCAAGACTATTATTATATTTGTGTATATCCCAAGCTTCCAAAATGTAATATACAATCCAGTATACAATAATGGCCTCTAGGGTATATATCACTAATAATATCCCACTTGCACTAAGGCCATGTATTGGCATATCGCAGACCTAGCATCTCGAATAGCCTCTCGAACTGTATCTAAGGGATGGCTTTTGTGAGTAGATCTGCAGTGTTGTTCTCCGTGTCTACTCTCCGCACCTCGATCTCCCGGCGATCCACGATCTACCTAATCAGGTGATACTACCTCAAGATATGTCTGGACTTCTAATGGGACCTTGATTCCTTCGCTAAAGCTATAACCCTATTGTTATCACAATACAAAGGTATTAGATCAATAATTGACGGAACCACTTGAAGTTTTGTAACGAACTTTCTCATCCAGACTGCTTCTTTTGCGGAGTCACATGCAGCGATATACTCTGCCTCCATTGCCGAGTCAGCAACGGTATCCTGCTTGGAGCTCTTCCAACAGACCGCCCCTCCATTGAGGGTAAAGACATAACCTAACATGGATTTGGAGTCATCCTTGTCACTCTGGAAGCTGGAGTCAGCGACGACCTCGATCTGGAGGTCTTTACTGCCGTACACCAAGAACATCTCCTTAGTCCTTCTCAGGTACTTGAGAATGTTCTTAACTGCTATCCAGTGCTTCTCTTCAGGGTTTGACTGATACATGTTTACTACGCTCAGTGTGTAAGCAACATCTGGTCTGGTACACAACATCACATACATTATAGATCCTACCGCAGAAGCGTAGGGTATAATACGATCCCTTTCCAAATCAGCCTTAGGAGACATCTCTTTGGAGATGGTGATCCCGTGACAAGTCGGTAGATTACCACGCTTGGAATCTTCCATACTAAATCTTTTTAGAATGGTGTCAATGTACCTGGACCATGAAAGTCCCAACATCCTCTTAAATCTATCACGATAGATCTAAGATCCCCATAATATAAGAGGTATCACCTATGTCTTTCATGGAGAACTTCTATGAAAAGAATCCTTTGACTGATTGTAACATATGAATGTCATTTCCTATCAGTAGAATGTCATTCACATACAAGATGAGGAACACTACAGTTCTTGCTATAATCTTACTATAAATGAATGGTACATCTGGATTTTTGATAGAGTCAAATTCTTTGAGTCTCATCAAAGCAGATGTTCCAACTCTGCGATGCCTGCGTTAATCCATAAATGGATTTAGGCAACTTGCACACTCTTCCGCTGCTCCTACTCTCTATGAAATCCTCTGGCTGATCCATATAAACACACTCTTCCAAATTTCCATTCAGAAAAGCGGTCTTTACGTCCATCTGCCAAATTTCATAATCAAGGAAGGAAGCAATGGGAAGGAGGATCCGAATGGATTTAAGTATTGCTACTGGAGAAAAGATTTCATCATAGTCCAAGCCAGGTCTTTGACGAAAACCTTTTGCTACAAGTCTAGCTTTATAGGTTTCAACATATCCATCTGCACCAATCTTCTTTCTGAAGATCCATTTGCAGCCTACGAGTTTTACCCCTTGAGGTGCAATGTCCAAATTCCAAACTTTGTTGGTGTACATGGATTCCATTTCGGTCTGCATTGCATCCAGCCATTTTACTGATTCTTGTTCTCGCCAAAATCTTCAGCCAAGAGCTATTAATTCATGTTTATGCCGGCTTAAGTTTCGTTTACAGATATGTATGAAAACCAAGCTCATTCATATACGCACATGCACACATCAGAGGAAGAACAGGTGTTCAATGACAAAAACAAAGCATTTAATTGAACATTTTATTCTACAGGAAATAGATCACCAAACATGGCATCGAAAGTACAGGGATTCACAAAACTATAGATAAAATTATCTAACTCCCTCTCTGCCTTCTCCACCATGACAAAACGGCGATCTTCACGAAGAGTAGCTACCCATCGTTCAGCACCGCACTCATCAGCAAAGGCCGACATGACGACCCGCTGAGCCCGTATTTGGCTTAGCAGCCGGGCAGAGCGATCCCTTAGAGCTGTGGTGATCAAAAGTGCCTTGTGGAAGCACTCGATCTTGTCTTCCGCGGCGTCGAGTATTGCCGGAGTCATCTCCGCCGGAGGAAGGGGAATATCATTGATCACGGATAAGAAAACCATCCGAAGCCAAATGGAGCCGATGGGGAGAGAAGATCCTACACAAGTCAAGAGCTCGTGCAGCACCGTGCCGCATTGATTATCCGTAAGAGTAGGGTTCACCAAGCGCGCAGCAAAACGAGGAACAATTTCCTCAATAGGCACCTCCCATGACTGACGGCGAGCATGTGGGCGATTACAAGCCATAGCTCTTCTCTGTTAAAATGATTCTCTGAAAATGAGAGAGAAAAGAAGTATTGCTTCAGATTATGAAGGGAGACATTTAAGTCTAGGCACAGAAAATGTTGTGCATGATGGAACTATTTCCAAGCTCTGGGAAAGAGAACCTTGACTCAGTAAAAATGGAGAAGGAAGGTGAAAAGTGTTGGATATATATGCCCTAGAGGCCTTCATTGTATAGGATGCTAGGGATATGCATGTACATAACAATCTTTCTTGATATGATAGTACGCTATTTGGTTTGTCTTTATCTTAACGTGTGATATATTTTACTCTGTATTTATAAACATGTTGATAAAGCCCATAGGGTGTTTGCCTGACTACCGGCGTTGTGATGGCAGTCATACTTGTGGGAGCTGGATAGTCAATAGGCACATCCTTAAATGTCCCTGGTCGCAGGAGTATCGAGACAGGGCATCGATGCTCCAGAGTAAACTAGTGTATACATATCTAGACCCTAACGAGGGGCGATGGATTGGTCCCGCAGCCATTGGTGATGTGCACCTAAGATTGTATACAGATGCTCACTGGGTTGAGTACACCGGGCAGGACTCGCCGAGAACTGACTGGAAGGTATTTATACCTAACGTCAGATAGCAGTTCTCAGATGACATGTGTGCAGATAGTCTGTTGACTTAAGGTCGTCATTTGTCTCGTGTGAGTTCCCACTGTGCTTTGATTACTACCCTACCATGGTTCAAAGGAGTCGTGCAAACAGGTTTTAGTTGGGCACAGTCCTGAGCCACATGGAGGCATTGAGCAACTGTTAGGGATTCGTCTCTCCCGGTATAAGGAGTTGATATCGCACGGTGATCAGTTGGTCATTACCATAAGTCCCTGGCCAGGGCTGATTGAGAATTACTGATGGACTGATCAGTAGATTCTCGAATGGTCTTGAACCATGCCGGCACGACTTGTACGGTTATTAGGGGTCTGACGTTCACCAACCCCTAGACCATACATGCGATACTCTTAGACGAACAGACCGGACTGCGCGGATATTGTCACGGTCAGGCTCAGTAGGAGTTCGGATGGGTTTCCTCATCGGCCTTCTTATCGACATCTACCTGGGGACCGTTACGTACAGCTAGTTCCGCTTGCGGTCTGTGGTTAAACCCACTGCCAGCGTAGTAGTCGAGTCTTTAGAGTCCCACACAGAGATTTCCCTACTCCAGGCGAAACGATATAAAGGTCGTATGGTTTTACGACAAGGGTTCGGACGCATACGTGTGTTTACGCACATACGACGTTCGGACAGTTTTTACTAGCCGGCTTTGGTTTAAGCCAGATTCTAGTATCGGGTTATTGGATTTATACAGTCTAAAGTTTTTCCGTGTTTTCAAGGATGGAAGGGGCGTTCCCGTAATTTTGCGGGAAGCTTCTAGAAGCATGGTGACTTGAGGGTTTATGTGGCATTTTCATTAAATGCATTTGTGACTCATTTTGTGTGATTCATCATATCATTAATGCATCATTAAATGCTTAATGACTCATATAGTGAATAACTCATATTGAATTATTGTAGCATGATGAATAATCACATTTATTCATTTATTTGATTAAACATTATGCTTCATATAATTCAAGTTAGAAACAATTCCATTATCATGATCATGTTCACATTCTCTCTCCTCAAACTCACTCTCTCTTCAAACCCTAATCCTACCACTCATGAGTTGAGATCAAGGATTAGAATAGACTAATTAATCCATAACCTAACTCTATATCACCTAAGTTTCTTTGATTAACAACTAGAGGAACTTAGTTACCTCAAGATTGGAGGTAAAGCTTGGATTAGGGCTCTCGGGTGGATCATCTATCACGTAGAGGAGGCCGAGGAGGACGTAGAGAACATAAAGACGAAGGACACGATTCAATAGGTATAATCTCTTTTCATAGTAGTTAAGAACTTCTATGGTTGTTGTTAGTTATCGTTTAGTAAAGATCTTCGGTTAGTCGATGTTTACATATAGAACAAGATCGTTTTTCAAATTTCCGTCTCCCTGCAACTCGTGGGGTGTTGCACTTTGACTTACAGTGGTATCAGAGCCTCACTAAACAATAATTAACTCATTTGCAAAGTCGTATGAATTTCGAATGCAAAACGAACCGGAAAATATATCGTATTCACATAGTTTCTGTCGAATTTATATTTAGGTCTAAAAATTTTTCAGGGTCCTCTAAAAATACAAGCAGGGAAACCTAAGAACACTGGAAAAATTTGGGGGCATGAATCGGCCAACCCACCGCGGAACCGCGGCCGATCCCACCAATCCGCCGCGGATCCGCGGCCGAGTTGAGACCGATTCACCCCAAATCTCCCCAGTTATTCTTCTGTGAATATTTTATATTTTCTGGAATGTTTATTTTTTTGCTCAAATCTCAGATTTACAGAGAAGTTTTGGAGTAGAATCTAATGTGTTTGATCGATCGAAATTATACAATGTTTGCTAATTTGATTATATCAGTGAACTGTATTATGTGTTCGTAAACCTCCCCTAACTGCTAGTATGTCGGTTAGCAGGGGGTTGCACATATCTGTAATGTTTTAACTGTTTGTGATTATGAACTATATTGGATTGTTGTGATGATTAGCCGGGGTTTTGTGATGGGTTATTATATTAATTCATTCGATGTAATTGTAATATGTTGTAATATTATTTTGTGGGGCACATCCAGGTTGCGGTTGTAGCCACCGTTGTATTATTTCATTTTACTGTTTATGCTCCTAGGATAGACCCAAGGTGGGGTGCACAAACTACCGGGTACTTTGAAGTGTTTAGTGGCCTACTCACGTTGTTGAGGGAGACCGCTTCACTTCGGGCACTTGGCGGGTAGTTTGCCGTACCCGTAGGGGTCTTGGGTGGGGTAATGGCTATTCATCACAACTATGTAATCCGTCTTTCGTTGCAGGCTCAAAAGAAACGCGGATTGCTTGTATATCGAATAATGTTCATCTGTGATCTAGAATGCCTATTATTGCGTCTGACGAATGTACAATATCTATATATAATAGCTATTTAGACGTCAATTATGTTTTACACCCGCGCTAGCCCAGCCCCCGCTCTGCCGTTAGTTAAGTAACCTAACGGGTGATGACGGGACCCCATGGCGAATGCGGATGGCATAAGAGGACGTTGTATTTTCGTTGTTTTCTGTAATGATAGGTTAATGATGGGACGCATTATTATTAATGCAAAGAAAATAAAACCTAATCTGAATCGTTGGAACAATTTCAAAACCACTCGGTTTTCTTCAAAAAGCAAATTTTAAATGCGGAGCTTAAACCACTCCTTTTAAAAAGGGCTATCTTGGTTCCTTCGATCATATCAAGTTCACTACGTT
This sequence comes from Agapanthus africanus, assembly GCA_030015575.1. Lineage (NCBI taxonomy): Eukaryota > Viridiplantae > Streptophyta > Magnoliopsida > Asparagales > Amaryllidaceae > Agapanthus > Agapanthus africanus. The sequence continues at coordinate 348,856,039 of JASDDO010000016.1, read as the reverse complement.
AACGGTTTTTTGCCAAAAACCAGCCGCAACCCTCCGTCATTTCAAATAAACATCACATCGTATTCATGCTATGTTTGTTGGCCTACGTCAAGGCATAGTGTATGGTAGCAATGTGTTGCTTATTTGTTGCATAGATAGATGCATTAGTTTAGGACAGACGTATAGCCTTGTTGGCCTACGTCAAGGGCATATACAATGTACCTAAATTAATCAGGACAACGACGGGTAGAACTTGACTTGTGTCTTATGATTTGTTGGCCTACGTCAAGGTCATAAGAGTTTCGGGTAAAAATCATATCGGGAGTTTCAAACATAAAGGAAACTTGCAGATTGAGCATACCTTCTGGAGTGTGGTGACTAGAGTGGCTTCCATCTAGGGCATCATACAATGATAGTTGGATCCCGATCCCACTGATGAGTAGGATTACTCTCGGGAAATTTTCTCACTTAACAATCAATGCTATAAACCAAGTAGGTGTCCAGAAAGGTGTTAGAGGGGCTACGCCTCCAGGGAAAAGAGGTTATTTAATTAAGGAACTTCGCGAAAACGTTGGAAAACCTCCCTCGAAGTACCAACACTGGCCTGGCTGAAAGGTTAAGCAAGTATTATGACGTGTCATTAAATCCTGACTAATTCTTCTTTTAGGTTTTGAAGAAGGATTTGAGGAAACAGTGGGAGCCATCCTGTTTAGATAAACTAATAACCAATCTAAACTTGCAAGAGCATATGCTGAGTGTTTCTTTTCTCTCTCTCTGACAGCTCCCATGACAGGACTAAAACTATTACTTGAAAAAAATATACTGACCAGGCAAAACTATAAAGATTGACTAAGGAACGTCAACATTGCACTGACTTATGACAAAGTAGCATATGTTACCACCGTTGTTCCTCCCCTTATCCCAGGACCAGATTCCTCAGTTGCGGACAAGGAGGTTCGCAAAACCTGGGATCTAGACTGTGAGAGAGCTAAGTGTATCGTGCTGGCGTCCATGAACAATGAACTCCAGAAACAGCACGAGAGTATGGATATTATATCCATCTTTCTCTATTGCAAGGAATTGTATGGGGAGCACTCCCGTATCGCGAGGTACGAGACCTCAAGGAAACTTTTCCAATTGAGGTTAGCTCCAGGATCACCTGTAGGAGAGCACGTCCTGAAAATGATCAGCCTCATTGAGGAACTCGCAAACCTGGGATGCGTGCTAGAGAATGATTTGTACATCGACTTGATTTTGCAGTCCCTTCCCCACACCTTCTCTCAGTTCGTGCTGAACTTCAATATGCACGAAATGGAAGCTGATCTTCCAAAGCTCCTTAACATGTTGAGGGTAGCAGAGACCTCCTTGAAAAAGGAGAAGACCCCCATTCTGTATGTTTCCCAATCATCCTCTTCTAAATCTAAAGCGAAAGCTAAAGGGAAGAAGAAGATGAAAGCCACCAAATCGAAGGGCGAGGTCAAGAAGGTGCAGGGAACGAACAAGGCAGGAAGGGTGAAGGCAGATATAAACGAATGCTATTATTGTCACAAGCAAGGGCACTGGAAGAAGGACTGTGTGGCCTTCAAAGCCAAGGACACGAAGCAAGCTGTTGCTTCTGCTTCAGGTGTGTTCGTAATCGAAAATTGTCTTTCAGTAAACTCTACATCATGGGTACTTGATACCGGTTCTGGTTCTCACATCTGTAATTCATTGCAGGATCTGAGAAATAGTAGAGCACTGGGGACAGGTGATATGACTCTCCGGATGGGCAATGGAATGCATGTAGATGCTATTGCAATAGAGGAATATCACCTAGGGTTGACTAGTGGGCACATTTTGGTGTTGTACAGCTGTTTTTGTATTCCCAGTATGTTGTGTAATATTATATCAGTATCTTTGTTATCTAATGAAGGATATAATTTTGCGCTTGAAAGAAATGTTATGAACATTCTCCTAAATCAAGAACCGATTGGGTTTGGCATACTGGAAAACGGCATATACATACTTAATCAACCTGCCACGTGATCTCTCACTCGTCAGTAGATGGTGAAGAAGCTCCTGATACAGAGAAACTGGGGTCAGATCCTGAACCGGAACTCCTAGGACCGTCAGACGAGATGATTAACGTATTCCTGAACGAAGCTTTTCTGAAAAACAAAGCTGATCAGGAGCGTGAAATCGCCGTATACGAAAAAGCCAAACGTCGGGGACTGAACGAAAGGATTGAAATACCCAACCGGATAAGAGAACTTCGGCCGCCAGCAAAAGCAAGTTCAAGACAAGGAAAAGGTTCGCCAAAGCCATATCGATGGGAATGAAGCTGCCACCCTCCGAAGAAAACACTCCTGATAGGATACACCTTAACGAAGAAGATGTACAGCCTAACTTCTGCTTATACCATCAGAGGATCGTACACCCTACTGAAGAGTGCATGGCCTTTAAAAACTGGTGGCAGGCATATGTTGCTCACCGACAACACGTTCAGCGAATGAAGCGCAAGGCTCGTCGAGAGCAGAAGAGCACGACAGATGAGCGCAAAAGAACTACCAGCAACTGTCACATGGTTGATTGCAAGGGATCGCAAGTTCTCACCTTCGGGAGCGATTCAGATGAAGAAATAACCCTCAGCCCTCTCTTCAAGGAATCCATCTCCGAAACAGAAGAGACAAAGACCTGCGAGAACATTCAGCTGCGCAATCGCACGCTTCCCGAAAAGAATCTCGGGCCCACAAATAGGGGATCGGATAGAAAAAATAAGGGGAAGGAAAAAGTCCCTGAGGATATCGCCCTCGATGATCGGCTCATCGAAGAGCTGACAGCCAAGTACCCGCTCAAGAAAAACAAGGTGGATTACAATGTTCTGGCACACCTGAGGAAGATACCCTCGCAGCTAAGCATTCTCGATGTCCTTTTGCTATCCAAAGAGACGAGAGATTCTCTGATCAAGGCATTACAAGAGCCTGACCAGTTTCAAGCTTTCCTCGCCGAAGAAATGATGAAGGACGAGCTAGAGCGCATACTACAGACGTCACTTTCGGCGATGAAGACCTCCTCCTCGGGATGTGCGAGCACAACCGTCCCCTATATGTCACCGGATACTGTCATAATATCAAGATAGGCAAAATCCTGGTCGACAATGGGTCCTCCGTCAACCTTCTCAATGTGAGAGTATTGAAGGAGATTTGCATGAGCATTCAACACCTCGCTCGGGATAAGATCACTATTACCGGTTTCGATTCCCAGTCATCACGAACGCTTGGATCTGTGATACTGACGTTATGCTTTGGGTTGCTCATCACTGACATCAAATTTCACGTCATTGATGCCAAGACTTGCTACAATGCTTTGCTCGGCCGGCCTTGGTTACACGAGTACAACATTATCCCTTCTACACAACATCAGTGTATGAAGTATTTCAAGGATGGTTTCGAGTACACCGTGACAGGGGGGTTGAACCCATTCTCCGTGAATGAAGTCCGAAAATACGAAGATGCAAAATACTTCTTGCCAAACTTCGAAGACACAGAAAGGTGCCATAAGCCGGAGAATAAGCAAAAAGCTATCACCAGGAGCGATACCGAGGAGGAAGAAGAGATAGTTTATTTGGGACCGCCCTAATGCAACAAGCCTGGACCCTCTACCCCTATGTTGGTCTTCGACAGCGACTCTGAAGATGAGGTCAACGAAGTATTCTCGGCTCGTCCATCAGTACAACGCTGTAGTATCGCATACCGAGCATCCCGAAGAGTCTCTCAAGCTGTATCTGGGGAATGGCCTTCGTGAGTGGATCCGCTGTGTTATTCTTCATGTCAACCCTCCTGACCTTGATCTCCCGGCAATCAACTATCTCCCGGATCAGGTGATACCGCCTCAGAATATGCCTAGATCGCTGATGGGACCTGGGTTCCTTGGCCAAAGCCACCGCTCCATTGTTATCGCAATACAAAGGTATTGGATGCTCAATGGATGGAACCACTCCAAGTTCAGTAATGAACTTCTTAATCCAGACAGCCTCTTTGGCAGCATCGTTGGCAGCGATGTATTCAGCCTCCATCGTCGAGTCTGCCACGGTTTCTTGCTTGGAACTCTTCCAGCTAACCGTCCCTCCGTAAAGGGTAAAGACAAATCCCAACTGCTACTTAGAGTCGTCCTTATCACTCTGGAAGCTCGAATCGGTAAAGGACTCCACTTGGAGTTCTCCGTTACCATACACCAAGAGCATCTCTTTAGTCCTTCGCAAGTACTTGAGAATGCTCTTCACAGCTGTCTAGTGACTCTCTCCAGGATCAGCTTGATACCTTCTCACTACACTTAGTGAGTATGCTACATCGGGTCTGGTACATAGCATCGCGTACAAGATAGAGCCTACTGCCGAAGCATAGAGTATCCCTTGCATGCGAGCTCTCTCCAAATCAGTCTTGGGAGACATCTCTTTGGAGAGAGTGAGCCCTGAGATCGTGGGTAAAAACCCACGTTTGGACTCTTCCATACTAAACCTCTTTAGTATGGTGTCAATGTACCTGGACTGGGACAATCCCAATATCCTTTTAGATCTATCTCTATAGATCCTAATTCCCAATATGCAGGAGGCATCACCAAGATCTTTCATTGAGAATCTTTGTGATAAGAAGAGTTTCACCGATTGCAGCATAGGAATGTCATTTCCTATCAAGAGTATGTCGTCCACGTACAAAACGAGGAAGACAACCTTACTCTCTGCTAACTTCTTGTAGATACAAGGTTCATCTACATTTTTGTCGAAATCAAACTCTTTGATAAGGACGTCAAAGCAGATGTTCCAACTCCGCGATGCTTGCTTTAATCCATAAATGGATTTAAGCAGCTTGAACACCTTCCCGCTGCTCCCACTATCTACGAAGCCCTCTGGCTGAGTCATGTACACGCACTCTTCTAAATCACCGTTTAGAAAGGCGGTCTTAACATCCATTTGCCAGATTTCGTAGTCATGATATGCAGCGATGGCAAGCATGATCCGGATGGATTTAAGCATAGCCACTGGAGAAAAGGTTTCGTCATAGTCCACACCTGGTCTTTGACGAAAACCCTTTGCAACAAGTCTAGCTTTGAAAGTCTCCACTTTCCCATCTGCACCAAGTTTTTTCTTGAAGATCCACTTGCTCCCAATGGGTTTTACCCCTCCAGGAGCAACTTCCAAAGTCCACACTTTGTTGGTGTACATGGATTCCATCTCGGACCGCATTGCATCCAGCCATTTCACTGAGTCCCCACTTGTGATGGCCTGCTCGAAGCTAGTTAGGTCATCATCAACCATGATGCAATCCTCGCTCCCACCATCCATGAGAAAACCGTAGTATCTCTCAGGTGGGTGAGGAACCCTACTAGATCGGCGGAGAGGCTGAGTTCGTTGGGAACTACCGAATCCTCTGGTTCCACTAAATCTTCAGTTGCAGTTTGTGTATCTGGAACCTCTTCCAGCTCTACCACTTTGCCACTAGTTTCTTTTACAAGAAATTCCTTTTCTAAAAAGGTGGCATGTTGAGCAACAAACGCTTTTTGTTCCTCACTGTGGTAAAATAAATACCCATATGAGTTCTTTGGATATCCCACAAACTTGCAAAGAACTGACCGTGCCTTGAGTTTGTCCGGATTTTATCTTTTGACATAGGCCGGACAACCCCATATCTTATCGTTTAAGATATGGTCTCTTTCCACTCCATATCTCATATGGTGTGGTAGGTACAGATTTAGATGGAACTTGATTCAATAGGTATGCTGCTGTCTCCAGCGCATACCCCCAGAAGGAAATAGGTAACTCAGCTGTGCTCGTCATAGAGCGCACCATATCTAATAGGGTGCGATTCCTCCGTTTCGATACACCGTTGTGCTGTGGTGTATATGGAGGAGTCAGCTGAGAGAGAATCTCATTCTCTTTTAGGAAGTCCAGGAATTCATTGCTCAAGTATTCACCTCCTCGATCAGATCGTAGGATTTTAATACTTTTTCCGGTTTGGTTCTCGACTTCTTGTTTATATTCTCTAAATTTCTCAAAAGCTTCTGATTTGTGTTTCATCTGGAACACATATCCGAATCTAGACAGATCGTCAGTGAATGTAATGAAGTACGAAGAACCATCCCTGGCATGTGTAGACATGGGACCGCATACATCACTATGTATCAGTCCCAAGAGTTCGGTAACTCTTTCTCCGTGTCCCGTAAACGGAGTTTTGGTCATCTTGCCTTTGAGACATGACTGGCAAGTGTCATAAGATGAAAATTCAAACGGATTCAAATATCCATCCTTATGCAACTTAGCGAGTCGTGTCGCATTGATGTGACCCAGTCTACAATGCCACAAGAAGGATTCGTTCAGTTCTGAACTCTTCCTCTTGTGTGTGTTTGTTATGCTCAAAACTGTTGATTGATTTAGAACATAAATGCCATTGCACATCGTGCCTGATCCGACCAACTTTTGGTTTAGGAAAATGTTCATAACATTATCCTGTAATACAAAATTATATCCCTCTTTACTCAACAAAGAAACCGATATAATGTTGCATATCAGGTTCGGCATGTAATAGCATTCGTTCAGAATCAATGTATTACCAGTTGGCAATACAAGGTGATATTCCCCGACGGTTTTAGCTGTAACAATTGCACCATTTCCAACTGTCACGACCCGAAAGTACGGAACGTGACTGGCACTTAGATTACGAGACGTCTAAAGGCGTACCGTAACCTAAGTCAGCCAAAGCCCAGAAAAACCTAAACCAAAATCAAAAGAGAGTGAAGGAAAACCTTACATGAAAGCGATTTTTTAAATCAATTAAGTTGCATTGAACCCCTTTTTAAAAACATCAAAAATTTCCGAAAATTTCGGCAGAGTCTCCCTTGTAAATTCTATCCCCCAAAATGGGTACAACAAGATATATAACCCGTAATCATAAAATGGCATCCCCAAGCGGGAGTTAGCTCTTCGCCCAAGACGGATCACAACCACACGCAATATATATATATGTAATCTCAAGAAAAAGAGCATAAAGAAATGTGAAATGTAAGAAAACACAACGTCGGCTCAAGTGAGCTCGACCCAAAAGAAACCACATATACACAAATCTCTCAGTCTCATCACTAGGTCGCATATACACATAAGAAGTGGTAGATGGAGAATACTAGATACAAAAATAGTACAAATGAAAAGAGATAAAAGCACTCTCGCAACCCACCTACGAGCAATGTCGCGAGTCTGAGCAAAAGAAGTCACTAACAAGATAAGCCGCCGCTACTAGGCTGATGAGTCCGACCTACAAGACACTGTGGCACAATGGGGGTGAGTTGCCAGCTCGTAAGTAGAATATAACATCTAGTAAGGCAATCGTAAGAATGCACGCAAATGCGTCACAGCATGTATGTCCAGATGTGATGTAATACCTCTAGTATGCATGCACATGTATGCAATGTCATTACTAAATCTTTAAGTGTTTTAAATGCTAAGAGTTCTGCATTCTTAACTTTAGAAAAAGAATATCTGTATAATAGCTAAATACCATCAAGAAATCATCTGAAACCCGTGTCAAGTATCGACACCAAATATGAAATCACATCTGTCTCAATGTCTCACTGTATCAATGTCTCAAAATATCGGGCTCCGTCAGTCCGGATCGACCCATATCATCAAATCTCACGACAACGGTCGGTATCCTCCGGATATCCGCCGCGCCAGACATCACCGGTAGGTAGTCTTCACCTGCCAGGCTCATCATCTACAACTCGATCTTCTTGCCCCGGGGTACCATACCGGGTCCACCATGTACCCGAGACGGTTCATCCACTCCTCGAATCGGGTCTCGAAATCCAACAGAAAACATGAAAACTCATGGTGGACGACACATACATCACGAGAAAACCGCAACTTGTTTTCAAAATGATAAATATAAGCTTTTTGTTAAATTCTTGCGGTTTTCCCCAAAAATCCAGAAATCGCAGCAATACTGAAATCCTCAAGAAAATCATAATACCCAACATGTTGTATGTGATAAATGTCTATGATATCAAGGTATGCGATGTGATTTGTGGCTAGAAATCTATGTAAGTATGATGATGATGCAAGGTATATATACATGCTATGCGATTTCATATATCATGTATGATGCAAGTGGTGACACTGAGCTAAACAGGTTCTATGGTGCTCGTGGCATAGCAATTACCAAAGGCGTGTGTGTCACATGAATAGTGAGCGTGCAACAGAAGCAAATGGTAATGGTGTTCGTGTCCTAGGAAGTGATATCGCACATGTGTATATGAATATCCATGCAATCTAACAGACGATTAGTTATAAGGGTATGCAATGTAAATGAAGGGGTAAGCTAACTAACAATGCAAATCTTGCAAGAAATAAGGTAATCCTAACTAGGGGGCGCCTCGCGCCATCCAGACGATTCCCCCATAAATGAATACATCTACTCACCTGAATGCCTCGCTAATCCGATCCGACTACCGCCTTGCCTTTGCGCACCGCGTCCGATGTTTCCGCGACCGATCCTATAATTGCATAACATACAATATAAGATTACAGGTTCATGAAATGACGCAACTCATAATCTGAAAAGATCGAAACTCTCGAATTTATCACAACGTGCACTCAGTGCGCGAAAAACGCACGAAAATCGCTAAAACCTTAAATAAAATCGCCGTTTCGGGGCAATCGTCAAAACTAAAACCCGACTAGACAAAACCCGCGTTCGCGCACACTAATAGTCGTTTATGAAGCTAATTATATCGCTAATATAACGCAATTAGATCACATTCTAATTTTTATTAAAGGTTTTTAAATCACTCTCTTTTGTTTTTGGTTTAGATTCTTCTGGGCTTTGGCTGACTTAGGTTACGGTACGCCTTTAGACGTCTCGTAATCTAAGTGCCAGTCACGTTCCGTACCTTCGGGTCGTGACACCAACCCTTATGTCTTTATCACCTTCTCCAAGTTCTCGACCTTTCCTAAGCCCATGTAACTGATTACATATATGGGATCCTGACCCGGTATCTAATACCCAGGACGTAGAGGAAATGGAGAAACAGTTCTCTGTAACGAACACACCCGAAGAAAATGCATCAACATGTACTTTCTTCATTCGGGTGGCATGAGAATCCTGGTATTCCCCTATATCCTGTTCAGTCTTATAACTCTTATAAGAAAGAACGGAACCAACGTTCCCCAGCACAGTATAACATGCGGGTTCGGTCAATACATCCATATTATTATCTTTATTAAGGCATGATATGGTCGCTACCTGGAGAGAGAGAGAAGAAAACACTTTAGCGTATGCTCTTGCAAGATCAGATTGGTTATTATCTTATGTAATCAGGATGGCTCCCACTGTTTTTTATCAAATCTTCCTTCAAACCCTAAAAGGAAAGACTAGCCGGGATTAATTACACCCTACAACTTCGTCGATCTTTCGGCCAGGCCAGTGTCGGTACTTTGAGGGAGGTTCCCCGTGCTTTCGCACGGACCTAATTAAAGTAAACCTCGTTTTCCCAGAGGCGTAACCCCGTTGACACCTTTCTAGACACCTACTTGATCGGCTAATTGTCCTGTGTAAAACTCTCCCGGGAGTAACAATTACTCGCAGAGGGCATCGGGATCCAACTATCTCATAGAAGGTATGCAATCTCATTGCAAATTTCAACACTTGAAATTCCCGATTATATTTTGCCCCAAACGATCTATGACCTTGACAAGGTCAACAAACCATAGACCGTAAGTCAAGTTCAACCCATCATTTCTTGATTGAATTAAACCCACCCGCACGACTCTTGACAAGGTCAACAAGGCCGTACGACTACCCTAAAACAATCTACATCATATGCATAAACAGATAAATACTGGTCAGCTACCGCACACTACGCCTTGACAAGGTCAACAAACGCAGCACGAATACTAAGCAGGACTTATCTGAAATGACGGAGGGCTACGACAGGTTTTTCTGAAAACCTATTGCGTAATGAACTTGATATCGTCGTAGAATCGCATGAATTTTAAAATGGAGTGATTTTGAGGCTTTTATTAGTTTTGCTAAAGAGGTCACTCCCGGTGAATGGATCTCGGCTCTTTCCTTATGGAATAAGGTGCAGGATATATCATATACATCACTATGCAAAGCAAAACTCCAAAAGCAGTCAAAAGTCAAACCGAGTGTTGTAGCATCTGCCAGTTTTGCTAAAGAGGTCACTCCCGGTGAAGGGATCTCGGCACTTTCCCCATCGAATAAGGTACAGGGTATATCATATATACCGCTATGCAAAGCAAAAAACTGTAGCTACCCTTTTATTTGAAAATTTGATTCTACAACATCTTTTAGGTTTCTTTTCTTTCATTAATCACATTAATGAATTCCCATCATTTAAGTCACCTAAACATCACAGATAAATACGACGTACACTTATGCCATCCGCATTCGCCTCGATGTCCCCTCGTGCACCGTTAGGTTAGGTAACTAACGGCAGAGCAGGGCAGGGCTAGCGCGGGTGTAAAACATAAGTAATGCCTATATAATATATCATATATACTATATATAGTATTTATCACAGAACATCAAATGATCACATCACAGATATCGCAGCAGAAGAAACATATGAAACATTGGATATACTAGGACGTCCGTGTTTTATTTTGAGCCTCTATAAAACACGGATTCCACGGTCGCGACGAATAGCCAAACCCACACCCCTAGACCCCTACGAGAGCGGCAGGCAACCCTACCAATTCTGGAGTTAGGAGACCCGGACTCGACTCCTCGAGTTGGTCTCCCACTGGACTCCAGAACCCGGTTACTTGTGCTCTCCTCCTTGGGTCTATCCTAGTGCGGAAAAGTAAATAATATACAAAAGGTGACATCAACCTCGACCCGGAAGTGCCCCAATAAAAGAATATTACATACATTTAAATTTTACATGAATGAAAATAAAAACTCTTATCTCACATAAAAAAAACCCGGCTATTCAGAACGCGACGATCCAATATAACATATCCAGCAACACAGAACATCACATGTCATTAACGTAAGTCAATATGCGCATCCCAATTGTCATTGACATATAGCAATGAAATCGGCGATATCACATATTACATTTACGGTCACAGAAAAGAAAATGTAAAACTACAACATTTGGAATCCACAATCTCTTTAGACATCGTAAATCCGAAATATCACATATTTCGCATTTCATGCCTAACATGTATGAATTCCACATATTGTATCATATTCCAGATAAATAGATAGTATTAAACTTTCCGATCGAATAATCAAATACTCAAGATTTCCATAATAGCTCAACACTTGAGCGGAGTTTAAAGATTCCAGAATACGTCACAGTAGCAACGGTCCAGCCGTAGAAGGGTCAAGCCAACGCCTCACATGTGGCACGCCGTACTGCCCCAAACCCTAAGGTTCAAAGGGCAGTTCAAGACGGTCACATAATCGAGTTAAGATTTGTTGTCTTCTAGAGGGTCCGTCACTTTTCTTGCACGTTTTTCCGAAAGATTTAAACCCGAGAAAAATTCAACACTTGAATGTTTTTCGCGCCGGGAAAAATTGAGTTAATGATATCCGTTCGAACATTTTAGTACTTTCTAAATTATCCGGAATAACATAACAAAATTAAATTCTCCGATCGAATCGATGGTTACAAAATGAACCCCTAAATACTCAACACTTGAGTCAATTTAAAAATACCCATAAAATAACACATTCAGATATAAGAATTACAGTGCAAACCAACTGTCTTATTCTCACCGTACGGCCGCGGTTCCGCGGCACAAGCAGGGAATTGCCGCGGAACCGCGGCGGTCCGTACAGATCACGTCATCATTTTTGCTCCTTAATTCTTAGAAATCCCTGCTATATTTTTTAAGTATTTTTAATTCACAAAAATCCCAGATTTTCAAAATTGTCCAGAGAGGGGGTCGTTTCGTTGCATTCGGGTTCGTTCGGAGTTTTAACATTGTTAACACATCGCCTAAGGCTCTAGCTAGGCTCTGATACCACTGTAGGGTTACTAGGCACACTAAAAAGGCTCTACAAGGCATCAACCATGCCAAAATTAAATTTTTATGTGCCGAATAACACTAAGCAAGATCGTTAACTAGAGTTTAAGCGAATCTATAAGCAAGTAAACATCTTTACTCTAAAGGGAATTCGAAATACAACCTTTGTAGATCGGTCCTTCGCTTCTAAAGCTTCTTGATGAAGTCCCTTCGCTGCGATCAATGTTCTCCCGGGCTCTTGCATGGCTTCACGACGCGTGGGATGCGACTTTGCTTGAAGTCTCCAAGGCCGAAGATGATCTACGTCGAGGGAATTCCGACTCAAGCTCCTACTTCACTAATTTGAGAATTAGTGAAGGAAACACCCTATACAAGAGTGCTAGTCTTGATGAGGATGGAGAAATAGGAAGTGGGTTCTCTTTAGAATTTTGTTTCTCGCACTCTTTCTCACTTTGGATCAAACCCTAGTTTTCTTTCTCCTTTTCACAATGAAGAAGATGAACAAAAGAAAGAAGAAAGGATAATGATCAAGTGAGTTTGCTAACCATGGTGAGAGAGTATCATATACTAACCTTTGTAGAGACTTTACCATAGCTAAGTGTAAATGGTTAGGTTAAACAAAGATCTAAGGTAAAACAAAACAAGTGGACTTTTTCAAAGCAACCACAAGCTTCTACAAGCTTCATGCTTATGAAAGAAATTCCACAAATTTGTAATTACCTTAAATAAATATAAACCACCATTTAAAAATATAATGGTGTGAGTCTTGTACACCCATGTTTAGTGTATCATCAACCATGATACAAAACAAAACACTTTTAATATATATATCATATATATATATTCAAGTGTGCAAGTGTGAGAAAAACCCTAAAGTGAATAAGTGTTAGCAAATGTAAATTAGTATATCTAATATACAATTATACACTTAATTATTAAATCAACACTTGACTTAATAATCCGGTCATATCTCATATTACCGGCTAACATCCATCGTATCGACTTATCGAATCAACACTCAATTCGATAACCCGGTATATATGACCGACCGATACATAAAGTCGCGAGAATAGAATACGGTATCACATACACGCATTTATTCTCGGTCTCGCACATATCACATATGCGCTCCTATTTCGTTTCGCCTGAGCCAGTAAAACCTCTGTGTAGGACTCTAAAGACTCGTCAATACGCCGGCAGTAGGTGATGATCACATCACACATCCACAAGCCGTCAGCGGTACTAGCTGGACGTAACGGCTACCCGGGTATTGAGCAATCAGAAGATCAGCAAGCAAACCCGCTCCAACTCCTGTGAAAGCCTGCCGGCAACACTTCCCGTACAGTCCGGTCTCCTCATCTGATATGTCGCATATCAAGTCTAGGGGTGGTAAACGTCAGACCCCAATAACCGATAAGTCGTGCCGATGTGAGGCTCATAACGGGTCGAGAAACTACCGGTAACACTTACCAGTAAATCTCTAATCAGCCCTGGCCAGGGACTTCCCTGTTACGGCCAATCGAGCACAGCGCAACATCAACCCCCAATACAAGAAGAAACGAAACCCCTCCTATCGCTCATTGCCTCCATGTGACTCGGGACTGTACCCAAAAACCACCATTTTGCATGCCCTCATGGACGTGGTAAGGTGGAAATCAAAGCACAGTAGGAATCACACAAGACTCTATGACGATCTCGGGTCTACAGACTAACCTGCACAAGTGTCACCAGAGAACTGCCATCTGACGTAAGGTATAATACCATCTGGGAGTTCTCGGCGAGTCCGTCCAGTGTACCCAGTCTCCACTGAGCACCCGTATACCATCTATGATGTCAAACACCAATGGATATGGGATCATCCATCTCCCATCTCATGGGTCGAGAAGCGTATACACTAGTCTACACTAGTATATCGATGCCCCATCTCGATACACCCACGACTAGGGACCTTGAAGGATGTACTTATGGACTACCATGTCCCCACTAGTATGATCCGCATCATATTCCAAGTAGTCAAGTACACATCCTAAGGGCTTTACCAACATGTAACTATAAGACAGTATAAAGATACAAGTATACATGTTAAAGTAAAGAGCAACCAGATAGCATACTATCATATCGAGCAAGAAAGTCCTCTCTATATATGTCCAAGCATCCAATATAATATACATCATCTGTACAATACTGGCCTCTAGGGCATACATACAACTAACAAAAAGGAGGGACACACCGTGGGCATCATGCTCTTTTATAGAAGAAGCTCCATGGGAGGTTGCTCTTTCAGCCAAGACGAAAAGAATGATAAAGGATCTCCAAACATGCCCGGCAATCAGGTGGAAAAGTCCGCTGAAACCCGAGATCACTGAGGGAATGTTGAAGCCGCGCCTGACTCCAAGAATTGGTAGCGATAATCAAAACGCTCAGGCCCAGCCGTCAAAGTCTTCGAAGAAGAAGAAGAAGGTCAGGAAGCCCGCACAGCCTGATGACAAGTGCACGGACCTACAAAAGCATATCGACGCGCTGGAGGAATATAATCAGAAGGCGCGAACCCCGGTCACACTCCAAGAGTTTCTCAACCATGTCCTTGAAGATATAGATGGCGATGAAGATGAAGGAGAAAACTTGTTAGACAAACCTGAAGATTATGTGGCAAGCTGCCACGTGATCTCTCACTAGTCAGTAGATGGTGAAGAAGCTCCTGATACAGAGAAACTGGGGTCAGATTCTGAACCGGAACTCCTAGGACCGTCAGACGAGATGATTAACGTATTCCTGAACGAAGCTTTTCTGAAAAACAAAGCTGATCAGGAGCGTGAAATCGCCGTATACGAAAAAGCCAAACGTCGAGGACTGAACGAAAGGATTGAAATACCCAACCGGATAAGAGCACTTCGGCCGCCAGCAAAAGCAGGTTCAAGATAAGGAAAAGGTTCGCCAAAGCCATATCGATGGGAATGAAGCTGCCACCCTCCGAAGAAAACACTCCTGATAGGATACACCTTAACGAAGAAGATGTACAGCCTAACTTCTGCTTATACCATCAGAGGATCATACACCCTACTGAAGAGTGCATGACCTTTAAAAACTAGTGGCAGGGATATGTTGCTCACCGACAACACGTTCAGCGAATGAAGCGCAAGGCTCGTCGAGAGCAGAAGAGCACGACAGATGAGCGCAACAGAACTACCGGCAACTGTCACATGGTTGATTGCAAAGGATCGCAAGTTCTCACCTTCGGGAGCGATTCGGATGAAGAAATATCCCTCGGCCCTCTCTTCAAGGAGTCCATCTCCGAAACAGAAGAGACAAAGACCTGCGAGAACATTCAGCTGCGCAATCGCACGCTTCCCGAAAAGAATCTCGGGCCCACAAATAGGGGATCGGATAGAAAAAATAAGGGGAAGGAAAAAGTCCCTGAGGATATCGCCCTCGATGATCGGCTCATCGAAGAGCTGACAGCCAAGTACCCGCTCAAGAAAAACAAGGTGGATTACAATGTTCTGGCACACCTGAGGAAGATACCCTCGCAGCTAAGCATTCTCGATGTCCTTTTGCTATCCAAAGAGACGAGAGATTCTCTGATCAAGGCATTACAAGAGCCTGACCAGTTTCAAGCTTTCCTCGCCGAAGAAATGATGAAGGACGAGCTGGAGCGCATACTACTGACGTCACTTTCGGCGATGAAGACCTCCTCCTCGGGATGTGCGAGCACAACCGTCCTCTGTATGTCACCGGATACTGTCATGATATCAAGATAGGCAAAATCCTGGTCAACAATGGGTCCTCCGTCAACCTTCTCAATGTGAGAGTATTGAAGGAGATTTGCATGAGCATTCAACACCTCGCTCGGGATAAGATCACTATTACCGGTTTCGATTCCCAGTCATCACGAACGCTTGGATCTGTGATACTGACGTTACGCTTTGGGTTGCTCGTCACTGACATCAAATTTCACATCATTGATGCCAAGACTTGCTACAATGCTTTGCTCGGCCGGCCCTGGTTATACGAGTACAACATTATCCCTTCTACACAACATCAGTGTATGAAGTATTTCAAGGATGGTTTCGAGTACACCATGACAGGGGGGTTGAACCCATTCTCCGTGAATGAAGTCCGAAAATACGAAGATGCAAAATACTTCTTGCCAAACTTCGAAGACACGGAAAGGTGCCATAAGCCGGAGAATAAGAAAAAAGCTATCACCAGGAGCGATACCGAGGAGGAGGAAGAGATAGTTTATTTGGGACCGCCCCAATGCAACAAGCCTGGACCGTCTACCCCTATGTTGGTCTTCAACAGCGACTCTGAAGATGAGGTCAACGCAGTATTCTCGGCTCGTCCATCAGTACAAGCCTTTATTGGAAATGATCAGAGTTTGCAGATCGCCATGGTTCCGCGGCGGCATTACAAAGAGCTCAACGCACTTGATACCTACAGTGTGCAGGAACTGCAGACGTTCTACGTCCCTCCTAGGCGAAAAGATGAAAAGGTGATCCTCTTTTATCGATCCGCGGAAACCAAAGTGGAGAAAAAAATCTGGCATGGTGCCGATTCTACGCTTGACAGGCTCCAGCCCATCCGTCTGCCCAGATACTATACAGAAGGATTAAAAAGGCTATTATGGCGCCAAGGCGTACCCTTCAAACAGACTGCTCGACAAGCTCAGTTCTACAACAGGATCTGGAATGTCCCTGGAACTCAGCGAAAATTGCCCAACGGAAGAATGGAAACGATTGGGCTTGGATATGTTCCATCCAAGAAACAGGAGCGATTCTATGGCTGCTACGTCATACATGACTTCGATGAAGAAGGAGATACTTTGTTAAAAGACGCTAACCCTGAACCAAAACGAGGTCTCACTATGAAAATGCCAAGTCCGTCGTTTGAAGAACAGATGGATAAGCTAATAAAAGAAGCGGGTCAAAAAGTCCGGGATGATCATAGCCGCGAAATGGCCATCTACGAGAAAGCCAAGACGCAGCGCCTCCTTCAGCAGGCCACGAAAGATGACGATACCCTTCGTCGCCAGCCCGTCATACAAAAGACCCGACGTGGAGGCAAAAACAAACTAAAGAACGGAAAAAAACGTTCGACAGTGGCAAAGCGGGTCCAAGAAACCACGCGATCGAGAATTGGGCAGCCAGGATCCGTCTCTTATAAAGAAGATGAGTCGAGCATATTCTTTTCCCCAAGACAAGATGGAAGATGGGATACATACTACTGCAGATAACCTCAGAAAAATCGACTTGGGAATGGTAAATGACCCACGGCCGATGTTCGTCAGTGAGCTGTTGTCTGAAGAAAATGTGGCTACGCTCAGAGACGTGCTAATGCAGTATAAAGACTGTTTCGCAAGGAACTACTCCGAAATGCCGTGACTAGATCCAGAAGTAGTTGTGCACAAATTGGCGATTTCTCCGGACGTCAAGCCGGTCAAACAGGCGCCAACAAGAATGCGGCTCGAGCTTGAGATGAGTAACAACGAAGTCAAGAGGATAATAGACTCTGGCTTCATCCAAGAAGTTCAATACCCTGATTGGATCGCCAACATCATCCCGGTAATGAATAAGAACGGGACGGTGCGCATCTGCGTAGACTTTCGTGACCTTAACAAAGCATGTCCGAAAGACAATTTCCTCGTACCGGTCACCGAGCTGATGATAGATAACACATCCACTCACGAAGTCTTCTCCTTCATGGACAGATCATCGGGGTACAATCAGATAAAGATGCATCCTGAAGACCAGAAGCACACCACTTTCCGGACCCCACTAGGCATATTCTGCTATAAAGTGATGCCTTTCGGCTTGAAAAACGCCGGTGCTACTTATTAGAGGGAAATGACGAAGATTTTCGATGATCTCATACATGAAGTCGTCGAATGCTATATCGACGACCTTGTGGTAAAAAGAAAATCGCACGAGGAACATTGGGAGCATCTGAAGATAGTGGTCCAACGTCTTCGGAAATACAACTTCAAGATGAACCCTCTGAAATGCGCGTTCGGAGTTTCCTCGGGCAAATTCCTAGGATTCATCGTACGACACCGGGATATCGAGGTAGACCCGTCGAAGATCAAGGCGATCATGGAAATGCCCCCGCCAAGAACTCTCAAGCAACTGCAGTCTCTCCAAAGGAAGCTCGCGTATATTCGGTGGTTCATAGCCAATCTTTCCGGCAACTGTCGTCCCTACAGTCACTTGATGAGGAAGGGAACCCCGTTCGTTTGGGATCGCAAATGCCAAAGTGCACTGGAAGAAATCAAGCAATACCTGCAGAATCTGCTGGTACTGACAGCTCCGGTCAAGGAAAAGCCCCTCATTCTGCACACAACAGTCCTTGAAGGTTCTTTAGGTGCGCTATAGGCACAGAAGAACGACCAAGGGAAAGAGAGCCCTCTACTATTTAAGTCGAGTTCTCCTAGGGGTAGAAAACAATTAATCCCCCATTGAAAAACACTGTATGGCGTTAATTTTCGTGATAACGAAGCTCAGAAACTACGCTTTGGCGCATGAGGTCCATCTCATATCAAAGGTGGATCCTCTCAAATATTTGATGTCAAGAGCCATACTAACAGGGCAGCACGCTAAATGGGCCCTACTCTTAATGGAATTCTCGATAATTTATCGACCTCTCAAGGCAGTGAAAGGCCAGGCCATCGCCGACTTCCTCGCTGAGCATCCGATACCTGCTGACTCACCCCTAAATTGCGAATTGCCAGACGAGCACGCGTTTGTCACGATCGATAGGGAGAAAGGAGAGAGTGATACCCGATGGGAACTTTACTTCGATGGAGCATCTTCTATGAAGAAGAGAAAGCACAACACCCCCATAATTAAATCTAGGGTAGGCCTCATCTTCGTGACTCCACAAGGAGGGATAATGCGCTTTGCCTTTTCCTTGACAGAGCTGAGGACAAACAATGAAGCCGAAGATGAAGCTTTGATAGCAGGTCTTGAGATCGCTGTCGACATGGGAATCGAAAACCTTCTCATATACGGAGACTCCCAGCTGGTCATTAGTCAAGTAAACGGCGACTATCAAACGTGAAAACCGGAGTTAGTAAAGTACGGTCAGAGAGTGCAGCAACTGCTGACCCAAATCCCCTCCTACATGCTGGAGAGCATACCGCGCACGAAAAATAGCAAAGCTGATGCACTAGCCAAGCTCGCTAAAGAATTGGCTGATGAAAATCTCGATAACGTAAAGATCGTTGTGCAAAACCGTCAGGTTCTCGCACCGGCAGAAATATCTCCGGAGTCGTCTGAAGAAAAGGAAGCAACCAAGCAAGCAGCCCTACAGATAGAGGACCAGGAAAAGGTCAAGGATTGGAGAGAAGTCTTTATAGACTACTTCAAATCCTGTCGGACACCTAAAGATGCGTCCTCAAGACATCAGCTCATTAAAAGAGCTTTGTCTTTCGCCTTCGTCAATGACACGCTGTATAAGAGATCGTTTGACTCTTTATGGCTGAGATGCCTGGGACCTGAAGAAGCAAGGAGAGTCGTCTAAGAGACTCACGACGGACTCTGCTGTTCTCATCAAGCCGGGCCAAAGATGAAGCTGAAGATGAAAAGAATGGGATACTATTGGCCCACGATAATTCAGGACTGCCTTGAATACGCAAAGCAATGCCATTCGTGCCAGATTCATGGAGACTTCATCCACCAGCATCCAAACCCACTACATCCAACGGTGACTAGCTGGTCATTCGAAATGTGGGGAACTGACATAATCGGGCCCATTGAACCAGCATCGTCCAGAGGACATCGGTTCATACTGGCGACAACTGATTACTTCTCCAAGTGGGCAGAAGCAGTACCGCTAAGAGAAGTGAAGACGGAGAACATCCTCCATTTATTTAAGACACACGTCATCTATCGGTTCGGTACTCCATGGCGGATTATCTTCGATAATGGGCCGGCCTACAGAAGCCACAAAATCAGCTGCTTCGCGCAACAACATAATATAGACTGGTGATACACTTCGGTCTATAATCCTCTAGCTAATGGTCTACCTGAGGCTTTCAATAAGACCTTGACGAAGATCATAAAGAAGACAGTGTCCAAAAATAAGAAGGACTGGTACGAAAGACTGCATGAAGCTCTTGTAAGTCCATGCTACCCTTCCCCGGTTCTTACGGGGTTGCGGAAGTGGTGAAAAACGATTTTCAAGAGGGTGGTAACATGGACTACCAATACGGATCTTTGTTAAACGACTAACTAACAACCTAACAAGAGTTTACCTACTCGGTTAGGGGGCTATACCTTTCTAGAACTCCTTCGTCTTCGACTCCTCCCGGTGTACGGATCGGCCTCACCTCGTCGTCTCCTTGCGCCGAAGATGGATCCACCCGAAAGCTTCTACCTTTGGCTTCTTCTTCGAACTTTGAAGAAACTAGATCACTTGGCTTGCTAGGCCTTGTGAACTAGAATGAGTAGAGAAATGTTTTGGTGTCTTTTTATCTCTAAGGCAATGAGTCTCAACACATGAGAATGGTTTGCCTAAGAGCTAGAGAGAGCAAGAGGAAGAGGGAGAGCTTGAGAATGAGAGAGCTCAAGAGAGAGAAAGCAAAATGAAAGAATGAGCCTCTCTTTTCTCATCCAACCTCTCATAATCCAAAAGCCATCATAACAAAAAAATAATAATCAAGTATTGTGTGATGGTTTAAGTCAAAATGGCTATATCATTTCATGCACTCATTTTGCATAAATAAACAAGCAAGCAAAAGTCTTTGCCATGGAATAATAGCCATTGTCATGATGATGGTCAACTAGTCCAACCTAGTCAACCGGTCAACAAAGTCAACAAGTCAACAAAGTCAACCCCTCAACAACCATGTCACTATAATACTTAATTAATATTAATGTTAATAATATTTCTTATTCTCATTAGGGTTAAGCAAAAGTCAATGGTCAACGGTCAACAGTCAATAACCCCAATGAGAATTCTCTGCCTCTGTCTCTCCGTCAACTGTGCATACACACCCGCATCCGCGTTCCGAGGAACACGAATACAAACGAGATAAAACCAATCCCAAAACGTACACTAGGATCTGGCTTAAACCAAAGCCCGCTAGTGTTAACTGTCCGGACACTGTACGTGCACAAGTGCACAGATGTGACCGAACCCTGTCGCAAAACCATGCGACCTCTACTCTTTTGCCTAAAGGCGAATAGATTTCTGTATGGGACTCTAAAGACTCGACACTACGCTGGCAGTGGGTTTAACCACAGACCGCAAGCGGCACTAGCTGTGCGTAACGGTCCCTAGGTAGATGCCGACAAGAAGACTGACGAGGTAAAACCCATCTGAACTCCTACTGAGTCTGAATGTGACAATCTCTCTGTACAGTCCGGTCTGTTCGTCTGATACATCGCATGGCGGGCCTAGGGGGCGGTAAACGTCAGTCCCCTAATAGCGGTACAAGTCGTGTCGGAGTAAAGCCCAGAACACCCTGAGATAACACTGGAAACCTACCAGTATATCTCCCTTGCCCTGGCCAGGGACTACTCGTGTAATGGCTCTCCTAGACACAGCGCGATGTCAACCCCCAATACCGGGAGAGACGGATCCTGTCTAACCGCCACTGCCTCCATGTGCTTCGGGACTGCACCCAACTACTACCTGTTTGCACGACTCCTTTGAGCCGTGGTAGGGTAGTAATCTAAGTACAGTGGGAACACACTCGAGGCGAAGTGACAGTGTCAAGTCAGCGGACTAAGCTGTACTCATGTCACCTGGGAACTGATAACTGACGATAGGTATAGTACCAACCAGCAGTTCCCGACGAGTCCTGTCCAGTGTACTCGTAACCCAACGAGCACCCGCATACTATCTCAAGTACGACGTACTGACGGCTGTGGGACAGACCGTCTCCCACACTGGGATGAGAAGCGCATACGCTAGTCTACTCCGGAGTATCGATGCCCTGTCTCGATAGTCCTGCGAATAGGGACCTGCATAAGGATATGCTTATAGATTACTCAGCCCCCACTTGTGTGACTGCCATCACAACGCTGGTAATCAAGCAAAGATCCTAAGGGCTCCACTAATGTGTATAGGTGATATACTAAAATAAACACATATACACATTGAAGTAGAAACAAACCAAGTAGCATACTATTATATTGAGCAAGATTGTTTATACAAGGTGAATATCCCAAGCTTCCATTAAGTAATATACAAACTAGTATGATACAGTAATGGCCTCTAGGGCATATACACTAATAGCTCTCTGGGCGTATCAAACCACGTTCAAAACGGCTACAAACACAACGCCATATGCATTGGTATTCGGCGCTGAAGCGGTACTCCCCTTGGAGATAGAGCTACCCTCCTTACGAGTGGCAGTTCATTACGAACTAACGGATGAAGACAATGCTCATCTTCGGTTTGAAGAGCTCGACGCCCTTGACGAAACCCGGCTCATGGTGCAGCAAAACTTGGAAGCTTACAAAGAAAAGATGACGCGCTCATACGAGATTGACTAGGCCGAAAACATTCCACCAAGGCGAACTCATGCTAGTGGTCAAGAGACCTATGATCCCCAATCGTGCCAAACGGGGGAAATTCGAGCCGAACTATGAAGGCCCGTACATCATAGACAAAGTCTACCAGGGTGGGGCTTACTTGCTAATGGATATGCATGGCGAAAGACCCTTCAGGCCAATAAACGGCCGTTTCTTAAAGAAATACTATGCCTGACCGAGACGTCTATAAACTACTACGGACCGCAGCATCCCAAGGATGACGCAAAAAAAACGGTATGCCCATAAGCAAGATGGGCACGGATGAAAACCCGAAAGGGCTCCGTGAGTAAAAACAGCTGGGCTACCGGCGAGTTTGTGAAAACCCGAAAGGGCGCAATCTCGTTAAAAGACACTTGCAAGGTCCTCTCGACCTTGTAAGGAGAAAACACCTGCGTGGGATCCTTACGACTCACAAAGGAGAGACACACTTTGGGATCCCCACGATTCCTAAGGAGAAGTTACACTTACGAGATCCTCACGACTCGTAAGGAGAATTCCCCTTTGAGACCCTCACGGCTCATAGGATTCAAAAGCCTTAAGCTATAGGGATCTGAACCTGTTCTTAAGCCGTCATACATCCCGATTTTGCCCTACAAGCTGCTCAATTCTGACCCTTGTATATAATCCACGGGCACGAATAAACATTTCCCTAACAGAGTCCCACCAGCGACGAGGGATATGTTCACACGGTGAACGACCCTTGTAAGTCCTCTTGACTTATAAGGAGAAAATACTTTTGTAAGATCCTTACGACTTATAAAAGAACATGCACTTAAGAATCCTCACGATTTTTAAGGAGATAACGCACTTACGAGATCCACACGACTCGTAGGGAGAAATACCTTTATGAGACCCTTACAGCTCATGAAGTTAAAAGCCTTAGTCGATAGAATCCTAACCCTGGTTGCTAAGCCACCTTTGTTCGAACCGATAAAAGCAGATGATGATTTGCTCCTGGCAATGTCCCAGCGGCAGCGATGCTGATGCCTGAATCGGAATCAAATTTCAAGTCCTTTCACGGCAAATGATGATTCGCTTTTGGCAATATTCCAGTCGCAGCGATGCTGATGCTAAGACTAACATCAGATTCTAAGTTCTATACTCACGATAAAAATCAGTGAGCCAAAAATGCATATGAAATAACCGAAATGATGGCGCAACTTGCAACAAAATCAGCAAGTAAAACATATGTATACAAAATAGCCGAAATGGTTGGGCAACTCGCAATAAAAAACAATGAGTAAAAATGAAAAAAATAGCCGAAATGATTGGGCACCGCTAAAAATAGCTGAAATGATTGAGCAATCGCGGCTTTCGCGATATAAAAAGCTAAAATGATAGAGCATCACGGAAAGAAATAAAAAAAATGAAATAAAACTTTTTGCCCTACAGGTGAGATCACATCAATCCTCGTATACAATCCAGGGGCAGAAACAAAGAGGGAACCATATCATCCCACCAGGCTCCATTAGAAAGAGAGCGAAGTCTCGACGGCCACGTCTATACCCTGGAGACCAACAATAGCGTTCTTCCTCATTCCAACAGGATTCGGACGCGGCAATCAATCTCGGAGCCACGGCAGAGTTCCTAGTTCCAAGTCTTGATGGACACATCTACAGCCTAGAGACCAACAATAGCGTTCCTCCTCATTCCAGCAGGATTCGGACGCGACAATCAATCTCGGAGCCATGGGAAAGTCCCCAGTTCCAAGTCTCGACTGCCACATCTACAGCCTGGAGACCCACAACAGCGTTCCTCCTCATTTCAGCAGTATTCAGACGCGACAATCAATCTCGGAGCCACAGCAGAGTCCTTAGTTCCAAGTCTCAACGGCCACATCTACAGCCTGGAGACCCACAACAGCGTTCCTCCTCATTCCAGCAGGATTCGGACGGGACAATCAATCTCGGAGCCACGGCATAGTCCCTAGTTCCAAATCTCGACGGTTCACAGACAACCTAGAGACCACCTCGACATTCGTCTCATTACAGCAAATGCAACGTCAGCAAAGCGGAGCCGCGGCAAAGTTCCCAGTTCCAGGACTCGGCGGTGCACAGAGAACCGAAAGTCAATCCTGACTCCGTATGGCTAAAGTCAATCCTGACCCCTGTTTACCGCCGGAAACCAGGAAGACAAACGTCTTGCCTGAATCTGGGGGCAGATGCTATTTGGTGCTATCCGTCCACCTTTCTAAAGATGCCAAGTTGATTTATGGCACCGTGTATCGAAGGTTTAAACGGATGCGGCCGATGTAGCAGACTTTGTCAGATTCCCCCTTGTTTGAGGGGGTTTTGATTGTTGGGACGCTCTTCCCTGCAGGCGCAAGCCCCTGCAGTTAATTACACTACCGCATCACGGTAACAACTTTCTCCTTCTCCAGATGGTCACTTCGTGTCGTGGGTGGTTGTTTTGTTTGTGGTTGCCCGTGGATTGTATACGGAGACTAATTTATGTTGTCGCCCGTAGAGCATGGATTAGTCCAAATCCGTATCTTCTTAGATTTGGGTTTGAGGGTTGGGTTTAAGGATACATTAGCCTCGTTTGAGACTAAGATCAACTTAAACGTTTGTTAAGGATACGTTAGCCTAATTTTAGACTAAGATCAACTTAACAGGATCGTTTAGATCCAACAAGAGAGCAATTGGGCTCTATTGTTTAGTTTAAGGACGTTGCGGTCAATTACCAGTTTAAGGACATGGTGGTCCAGGTTATGGACATCGTAGTCCGTGGGTTTAAAGGGACCCCACAGTCCGAGGTTAAGGACATCATAGTCTGTGGGTTTAAAGGGACCCCACAGTCCGAGGTTAAGGACATCGTAGTCCATAGGTTTAAAGGGACCCCACAGTCCGAGGTTAAGGACATCATAGTCCATGAGTTTAAGGACCCTATAGTCCAGGTTAAGGACATCGTAGTCCATGAGTTTGAGACCCCCATAGTCCAGGTTAAGGACATCGTAGTCCATGGGTTTAGGGGCCCCACAGTCCAGGTTAAGGACATCGTAGTCCATGAGTTTAAGGACCCCACAGTCCGGTTTAAAGACATCATAGTCTGTGGAATGTATGGCTGTCGGGACCCGTCACCTCTCTGAAGACGTTGAAGGATTACAACGACAAATATCAGAGGACTTCATAGATGTACCCTTGAACCAATTTTGGTTGGGAGATCTATAGTCCAATTTGGGACTAAAGTCTGTTAAAAGGATTATGAGCATATGGGCTCAGTTGATATGAGTTGAGGACTTACGGCCAATCTTGGGCTAAGTCCAATAAATGTTTAACATTTTATTGTTCTGGCTATTGAACCTTTATTTGGGCTTGGCCCTTTTAATATTGCTGAGCATTAGATCCTGACATTACTTTTTTGTCTTGTATTGAATGCATAGAATTCATCAGAACAATGCAAGTTCTGAAAGTGCGCCACGTGGCGCGCCAGGAGCTTTGTGCCAATTAAAGAGCGCAGTGCGCTTCTGCCAATTAGCGCACACGAAAAGGACACGTGTCGCGCTTAGTGCTAAGCGCCAGTTTATAAGCGCATTGCGCTTTCAATTTATGAGTGCGTTGCGCTAGTTAGTGGCGCATACGTGAATGTTATGTGGCGCGCTTGGCGCTGAGCGCCAGCCCATGAGCGCAGTGCGCTGTTTCAGAAGTGCAAAGCGCAAGTTGTATCTGTGGTTGACACGTGGTACGTTTTGGCGCTGAGCGCCGGTCCAAGGAGCGCAAAAGCGCAGTTCATGAGTGCAAGGCACTTTTCAATAGCGCAAAGCGCATTTGATCAAATTTATGATCAGAGAACAAGTTTATGTTCTTTTTAAAGGAGGCTTTCCCTCAAGATTCAAGAACCACAGTTCTTACTTTTGAAAGGGCTTTGCCTTTGTAGATCAATGATCTGTGAATGAAGTAAGTACTTCTTTGTTTTTATGATGAGATCTTTTGATCTCTTTTTATAAAAGACCTTGGTATTTTGTAGATCTATGATCTTTTAAGAAGATAATTCTTCTGTTTTAATGAGATGATTTCATCTCTTTGTTCAAGAATCATTCTTTTTACCTTAAAGAAATGATCTTCTTTCAAGAGCTTGCTCTCTTTCTTTTGAGTTTTCTCAAAGTTTGTAGGGGGGTTTCTCTATGTCAGACTTGAAGTCTTGGGGCCTTTATATAGGGCAAATTGATTTGTTAAATCAGTTAAAGAGATCTTTCTCTGATTGATTTGGGGATACTTCCCCACCGTTGGATCTTTGATCCTAGGGTTTCTGTTTTACAGAAGGCATTCTTCTTGTTTTTAACAAGATTGGAAAAATCTTTCCATAACAGAATTTTAATTATGATTAATTAATGATTTATTATTATTAGATCTTTTGATCTAACGGTGCGGAATTTTTAATTCCAGCGCTGGCGCACCCGTGCTTTGCACGTGGTGCGCTGCTCAGAGCACAGCGCACTTTGCACTAGCGCACCTACGTTTGACACATGGCTCGCAGCGCAGCCTGTGCTAGCGCACCCGTGTTTGACACGTGGAGCGCAGCGTGCCTAGCACTAGCGCACTCATGGTGCACTGCCTAAGGCGCAGCGCACCTGGCGCTAGCGCACCCGTGTTTGACACATGGCGCGCAGCGCGCCTAGCACTGAATCTGAAGCGTTGCTTCAATTTTTAAATTTTGAATTTTAAAACAGAGCTTTTCTCTGATTGGGGGAAACAAATGCCCCCCCCCCTGTTGCGCTCACGTGGCGCACACGTGAGTGCAGCGGTGGCAGCATCTGAGCCCTTGGATCAACACAGAAGTTGAAGAGGTGGTTCAATTCCTATAAATAGGACCTTTGGTCCCTTGGATGATTTTCATCTTCTTTCTTGAGAATTTTTATTCAGAGCATTGCTCTTCAGAACTTTTCAAGAGTCAGAACTCTATCAAAACTTAGGTAAAATTTAAAAAATTTAATAAATTAGGGTTTCACCCATTAATCAGTGTCTTGCTCTTCATAGATCTTTGATCTAAAGAAAACCTTTTAGGGTTTCATTAACAGAGCTTTGCTCTCATGAACCCATAGATCTAAAGAGATCTTTTCTTGGGGTTTCTTAGCCCATGAATCAGAGCTCTGCTCTTTTGCTCACATGTAGATTTCTTAATCTTTGATGAAAAACTCTGAAGAGTTTGTTCATGGATCTTGATGATCCCAGTATTTTTTAATTCATAAAAATTAATTGATTTTAATTTTCTTGATGGACTTTTCCATCATCATTACAAAGCCAGGCTCTTAAGGAATTTTATTCCTTCATGATCAGAGTTTGACAAGTGTCACTCTGTCATAGAGCTTTGCTCTCAAAGGGAGATTTTCTCCTTTTCCCGGGGGATCTCTCATTTAATGAGAATTTTCCTGAGGATTTCCTCATTAATTAACAGTCTCATCCAATGATGAGGCTGTTTTATTAATTGATGCATTGTCATTTGATTTTGTGGGTCCCCCTTTTGTCCCCTTTCCACTGCATTGCAGCGTGGTACAAATTTTAAAGTACCAAGTGTCAGAATTTAAAATTAAATTATAGCACTGACAGTTGACTTCTGTCCTCTTTTTTTTTGCAGGCGACATGTCTTTCGATCTCTCTTTCCCGTTTGTTCGTTCAGAAGGAGGATTTCTTGGAGCACCTGTAGACCGGGAAGTCCTAGTTTTGATCAAAGATCATGACCCGGAACATAAGAAACTTCACCTCTGGGGGACATGGTATAATCAGATTATTAAGGGTCGAAAAATATTTTCGTGCACGGTACCCTCGGAGCCCATCACGGCGATCCATTATGCCGATCCACCCCCGGTGAACTATACCGTGGAGATGGTTAATTGGACTTCAGAAGGTCTTCTTCAGCCTGCTATAGCTTCGATACCCGTTCAGCCTCCCATGGCTTTAGATACCTTGGGACCATGTATTTGCAAAGGCGAGGCGCGACCGTGGGGACAACCATATATGATTAGTCTGATCCCTCGTCATCCGACTGGTTATCTGCAGTGGGCTCGCTACATTCTGTCAGCGAAGAAGTCGCAATTGTTAAGGCTTGGGTTGTATCCCGCCATTTACGCTTCTCTCTTCCAGTATCCTACGCTTCCCGCCTGATGGGTTAAGGCCTTTTTGGAGCAGTGGAATATTCCTACCCACACCTTCCTTTCGCTGGACCGAGAAGTATCAATCTCTTTAGAGGAATTTGCAGAAGTTTCTGGCTTACCGGTTATAGGGGAGCATTATGAGGAACTGAATCCTACGGATGAATACGTTTTTGGTGCCAAGCCAGTGATGACAGGCCTTACCCCGGTGAATGCCGTTCAACACCAATTTCCTAGCTTGATCAAAGTGTTGGATATCTACGAGGGCCTTTTCCTCGAATCTGGGAGCCGCGGGGTTAATTTTGAGGATTTCTTCGCTCGTTTTCTTCATCTAGAAGTCCTTTCGAAGGAGGCTATTAAATTCGCCACGCTTGACGACCCTTTTGGCTTATGTTTAAACAACCTGCCAATGGCGGAGGTAGATCAGAAAGGTTTCTTCCTTCCCAACACCCCAGTTATTCCTTTTGCGGAGATCGCAGTCCGTGGGATTGATGAAGAAACATTTTTCTTAGGATTTCTTAGGCTATGGTTGAGCTGGTTCGCGCTCCCGATGCACCTTCGCCGTATAAGGCCGTCTGTCTTCTATCCGGCTCACCGAATGATTATCGGGGTGAAAGTGGCTGTCGGGGTCGCCGGTTTAGCCCATTTGTATTATGGCCTTAGTCAAGCGGCAGATACTACTGAACCTGGAGTGCAGCATGTGAACTTCTCGATGCATTACTTCATGTCATGGCTCGAGCTACATGCACTTGGCGTTTTTGGTATTCATAAAAGGCCTTCATTTTACGACAGGTGCAGCTTCCCCCGAATTATGCGATTAGTCGGCGCATCTATTGTAAATCCGTCACCGCGGGATGCTAGAGGTTTGCTCCTTCGTTCCCGCACGGTCGAAGACGGCATGACCTTCACCGACAAGGTTTTAACCATCGGAAAAAAGTCTGCCACAACGGTGCGTCCATTGCGGGACACTTTTAAAGATGGAGCCTCAATTTTGACAGCCCGGGAGATCCTCCATTTATATTCTATCAGACCGGGCTTCCTAGTGTTTAGGCAAAATGATGCGGCGCTTTTCATGAGATACAATCCGCATCGTTTTACCCAACAATTGAGCTATAATCAAGGAGTTCCGCTGGAGGCTTTCTTGCTAGAACCCACTGCCATAAAGAGGGGATGCGAAACGCGCTACATCATTTGATGCGCTTGAACACGGGGTCCAATTTCTTTATCAGTGAACCGAGCTGTGTCCCGAAGGTCCTTAA
This sequence comes from Agapanthus africanus, assembly GCA_030015575.1. Lineage (NCBI taxonomy): Eukaryota > Viridiplantae > Streptophyta > Magnoliopsida > Asparagales > Amaryllidaceae > Agapanthus > Agapanthus africanus. The sequence goes on along the minus strand of JASDDO010000016.1, from coordinate 348,826,153 downwards.
TGTGTACACGTTGTGGTACCAGCATTCGACGGGCACCGTCATTAAGGAAGAGAGGCGGCTGCTGCTCGATCGCAAAAGTGCACCTCCTGCCGGTGATCGCAACATCCCTTTGAAGCAACGGACCACTGTCCCCCCTCCACTAAAAGAGGTCACTGCAGTTGAGCCTCCACGTATGTTAAGCCCTACGCGTGGGTTGCCCCCTTCCAGCGCGTCTGAAAAAGAAGTGGCTGCCACATCCCCCGAGTCGGACGTCGCAAAAGAAATTGGGACTCATCGTCCCAAGGTGCCTGCTAAACGTAAACTCATGCTTGGGACAATCGGAGCTCGCTAGCGGAAGAGGAAGAAGAATTCGGTCCTCTCTCTAGATGCTGTACTCGGGCTGGAGCCTCATGCTCCTTATAACGAGGGCCTGAGCGAATATGGGACCAACGAAAGTCTCTTTATAGCGCCGGAAGATACTGATCTTGAGGCCGCTATTGCAGCTTCTGTGCAATCCGCGAGCCACCAAGAGGAAATGGCCACCCTCGCACAATCAAGTGAGTATAAGCCATAAATTTTGTTATTGCATTGCATTCTTATTTTTATTGTCATGTATTGACTGACATTTTTCCTTCTGTAACAGGCTTTACCACCGAAGAGGCTCTGGCAGCTTCCCTTAGGACCTTTGAGGAGGAGGAGAGGAATCGCGCTTTGTTGGGCATTGGTATGTCTTGGCTCATTACATCTTCATTCTCCTTTCTTATGGACAATCTAACCCCTTCTTTACCTTATCGCAGGGACTACTTCTACTCATGCTATTCCGAGTGTGGCCCCGACTTCGCAGGGCGGTGCGGAGACGCTCGATGGGCCGGCTATCTCAATTCCGCCAGTATTGTTGAAAGAAGCTTCACTTAAGCAACCTATGACGGATGCCATAACGGCTCCAGAGGTAACCCTTGGCATGGATGACGACGTCCTATTGATGGAGGCGTTTAGAAGATCCGCTTTGACGGCCCGAGCGGAAAGGAAGCGCAGAATGCGCGCTGCAAGGGAGCGTACTGCTGCCTTGGCTGCGGGAGCGGGTCCGAGCACCGTTACCCCTGCCCCTACTCCTTCCGAGGAATCTCCGGCTGCCTTGTCCACTGCTTACAGACGGGCAGCACGTGCGGCTCGGGAAGCAGTCGGAAGACCGACTCAAGGTAATGTGACGCGGGTTCCGTTGTCAAAGTTTTAAATATCAGTTCTCATATATCTTATCTTGCAGGGCCGAGTCTTACGGAAGAAGTGGCAACGACCGCTGAGCCTGGGGTAGCGGTAAAGAAGGTAGTCGTAATTGTCGAACCCGAGGCGGCGGTAGGCGAGATGGCTGCAATTGCCGAGCTCGAGGTAGCGACTGGTAAGACGGTCATGATTGCCGAGCCTGAGATGGCGGTAGGTGAGATGGCTACCATTGCTGAGCCCGAAGTGGCGATGGGTGAGACGGGTACAGCCGCCGAGCCTGAGGTGACGATGGGTGAGAAGGCTACAGCCGCCGAGCCCGAGGTAATCACTCTTTCGCAAGAGTCGGGGACTGCCCCGATCGTCGCTTTTTCCGCCTGCGGCTCTTTGCTATCTCCTGGCATCGCAAGCGTTACGACGGCTCTCGTAGAGTCAGGGGATGAGGCGACGGGAGGTGAGACCATCCCGATGGAGAAGGGTGAAGCAGTCGCTATATCAAGTGACGCCCTTGTCGCGGTTCCGACCGGTGACTCACCAGGTAGATCTTGAGTCATTGCTTTTCTTTTTATTCTGCAATCCTTTTCCATCTTTCCTGACAGTTTTTATCTCGTTTTTAATGCAGTCGTGGCGAGCACTGAGGTCGCGCTACCCGAGGCAACGCCATCAGTTACCGTTTTGACGGTGACCCCTCATCTACCTTCTCTCGTACCGTCTCAGATGTTGGAAGGTATAGATTCATGACCCATCAGTCTTATTTTTAAGCTGTATAACTTATGTACTGATGTTGCATTACTGCGTCCCTGCAGGAGTCCTTTTTGACCACATGTATCAGGTGTTGCACCTACACTTCTCCTTCCTGTCAGAGATTAGCCCACCCGCTGGTGTCGGTGAGTATTTTTTTCTGACCGACGTCCTTCTTTTTAACGGGCAATCATGTTATTGCTAATCCTTCTTTGCATTGCTTGTAGCCTTACAAATTGAAGGAGGGGATGAGGGATTGTTGCACCACCGGAACTCCCAGCTCTGCCCCCTGTTGCAGCCGATATAGTAGACTCTATTGTTCGTGTACTTTTCTTTATTTCTTGAGCCGACATCTGATTGTGATTTGTTTTGTAGCGGTCACATCGATTCCAGCACCTTTCAAGTCTCGTATTATAATGCCGGCAGGCCCTTTTCCAGACGTCCATCCTCAAAAGGTGCTGTGACCAGTCTGCGTATGCTGAGCGAATACATCGAGGAGCTTGACGCAGAGGCTCCTACATCTGCAGCGGATTTTGCCGTGGAGGTTAACCCTATGCTGGCGACGCTCGTGAACTTTCATGGTGAGGGTGTCGTTGAGTCTTGGGTTAATCGCTGCAGGAAAATTGAGGCTTGCCTGCATAAGCTTGAGCTTAGACGTCCTTCTCCTGAGATTCTGGCTGTGAACACTCAACGGGCTGCGTGGGTCGAGCAGAGTGCTTCTTACTTCCGCCATCTTGAACAAGAAGTGGCCTTAAAGAATAAGGAATGTGAAGAAACTTCAAGCGAATCTGCTCGACTGCATGCTCAGGTTGATGCGAATGCTGCCCAGTTGAAAGTTATCTTTGAAGGACTTCTGCGATGCATCTCTGACGGGTAAACACTGAGGCAGAAGCTCGACGTCGTCGAGCGGGATGCACAAAATCGTGAAGTAGCTCAGTGGGCCGTCGAGGAACAATTTTCGTCTTACTTGCAGCAGCGAGTCCAGGTCGAAGCAGAGTTGGCCGCGGCAGCTGATCAAGAAAAGGATCTTAGGGAGGTGCGCGAGCGGCTGATCAGATTATTGAAAGCATTTCCCTCTCAATAATTGTTTTTTGTATCATTTGTAATTTTGAATAAAATGTATCCATTCTTTTATTCTTTCATATGATGTATTTTGTACCCAATTGAATTCATGAATAAAAGATACATTTCTTTCGCAATGTCTTGTGTCATCTCTCTGCTTTCTTCTTTCTTTTGTTATCAGAATGTCACCTTAGCAAACATAGCCGACAGATGATAGAGTGAGCATCTTGTTTTGGCTTCTTCGAGGGGTAATGATGGCTTAGAAAGCAGGTTCAGATCTACTGCCTAAGACTTTTCAATTTCATGAGCCGTGAGGGTCTCATAAATACTTTTCTCCCTACGAGTCGAGAGGATCTCGTAGGTGTATTTTCTCCTTAGGAATCGTGAGGATTCCTATGCGCGTTTTTTTAGAGTCGTAAGGATCTCACAAGAGAATTTCCCTTCTTACAAGTCGAGATGACCCGTAAGTCGTTGCTTCCCTCCTTGTCGAGATTCGACTTTGGAGAGTGTGACCCGTGAATAGTATGCAAGAGTCCGTTTTGGACTGACCTGCAGGGCCCCAGTGCTTAGGAAACAGGTCCTTATCCCCATTGCCTAAGGCTTTTCCCTACGAGTCGAGACGAGTCGAGAAGTTCTCGCAAGGATTTCCTAACGTCACAGTTAACTCTTGCTAATAGAAGTTCGTTAGGGCCTATGGTACTAGGGTTTTATACCCATCGCACCGTCGCGTTGGCTGGTGTATTCCTCGACGCATAATCTTGCTGTTCGAGTAGCCCCGCGACTGCCGTGTCTCTAATCCCTTCGGGGGCTGGACAAGACGTCTTTAAGCAATCTTCCAGGTGATATTACCATCGAAACAGAAAGCGTTAGGGATATTCCATGTCGCTTTTTACTTGAGGTTAGGCTCAGTTTGGGATCCCCGATGAGTCATAACCACTCCGCGCTGGTGTGGGATGATCTTCGATAGTCTTTCAGGCATTATATGAGTTGCCATGAAGACCCTGAAGCTAGGAATATTGCCTTCGCTTCGTTTACTGGCATTGCGTATGCTGTATCAAGACGAATGTCGCGGTTTATCTCTAGGTTGTTAGTGAACCGTCGGGACCTGGAACTAGGGACTTTGCCATGGCTCCGTTTTGCTGACGTCGTATATTCCTGCAGAGACACTGATTTCTCTGCGGGTCAACGCGAATTGAGATGCTCTCGTCAAGGATGCTGATTTCCCTGAATCGAGGTTTTGCCAAGGACACTGATTTCCCCGGAGTTGAGACGAATCGAGAGATTCCTGCAAAGACACTGATTTCTCTGCGGGTCGACGCGAATCGAGAGGTTCTCACCAAGGATGCTAATTTCCCCAAGTCGAGAGGTTTTGCCAAGGACACTGATTTCCCAGGGGTTGGTTGACTTGTTTTCGAGACAGAGTCATTGGATAACGTATTTCCGAGACGGGGTCATTTGATGACGTGTTTCCGCGGTAGGGTCATTTGATGACGCTGGGTTGTCTGTGAACCGTAGAGTCTCGGAACTGGGGACTTTTGCCGTGGTTCCGATTGATGGTGTAACATCTGTGTCCTGCTGGAATGAGGAGGCACACCGTTGTTGGTCTCTAAGTTGTCGATGTTGACGTCGAGACCCTGAAGCTAGGGATCTTCCTTCGCTTCATTTTTTGACATTGTGTCTGCAATATTGCGACGAATGTCGAGATTATCTCTAGGCTGTCGATGAACCGTCGAGATTTGGCTTCACTTCGACGAAGTCGGGTGGGATGATATGATTCCCTTCTTGTTTGTGCCCATGGGTTGTATACAGGGGTCAATGTGACCTCACCTGCAGGGCCAAAAGTTTCATTTCAGTTCATCATTTTTTTTCTTTCCGCGATGCTATATCATTTCATCTTTTATATCACGAAGGTCGCGATTGCCCAATCATTTCGGCTATTTTTCGGGGCGCCCAATCATTTTGGCTATTTATTTTATTTTTACTCGCTGCTTTTTATTGCGAGTTGCCCAATCATTTCAGCTATTTTGTATGCATACATTTTTACTTGCTGATTTGCAAGTTGCCCCATCATTTCGGCTATTTCGTATGCATGTGTGGCTCGCTAGCTTTTTTCTGTAAGCTTGGAATTAGACACCGATTTCGGCATCAGCACCGCTACAACTGGGATATTGCCAGGAGCGAATCATCATTTGCCTCTGTCGATGTCGAACAAAGGTGGCTTAGCGAACAGGGTTAGGATCCTGTCGACTAAGGCTTTTGACTTTATGAGCCGTAAGGGTCTCATAAAGGTATTTCTCCATGCGAGTCGTGAGGATCTCATACGTGTGTTTTCTCCTTAGGAATCGTGAGGATTCCTAAGCGTGTGTTCTCTTATAAGTCGTAAGGATCTTACAAGAGTGTTTTCTCCTTATAAGCCGAGAGAACTTACAAGGGTTGTTCATCGTGTAAACATATCCCTAGTCACAGATGGGACTTTGTTAGGGAAATATTTATTCACGCCCGTGGATTGTATACAAAGGTCAATACTAAACCGCTTGTAGGGCAGTATTAGAGGTTGTGGTGGCCGCTTAAGAATAGGTTCAGATCCCTATAGATTAAGACTTTTGAATCTTATGAGCCGTGAGGGTCTCATAAGAGGGTTCTCCTTACGAGTCGTGAGGATCTCGCAAGTGTAATTTCTCCCTAAGAATCGTGGGGATCCCTAAGCGTGTTGCTCCCTTGTGAGTCGTAAGGATCTCACGTAAGTGGTTTCTCCTTACAAGGTCGAGAGGACCTTGCAAGTGTCTTTTAGCGAGATTGCGTCCTTTCGGGTTTTCACAAAACTCGCCGGTAGCCCTGCTGCTTTTACTCACGGAGCCCTTTCGGGTTTTCATCCGTGCCCTTTTCGCTTGTGGACATACCGTTTTTCTTTTTTTTCTTTTTTTTATTCTTTTCTCTTTTCTTGTGTCAGCCTTGGGATGCTGCAGTCTATAGTAGCTAATCGACGTCTCGGTCAATAGCTAGTTTTAGGACATAGTGGTCCATCGTTAGTTTAAGGACGTTTGGGTCCGTTGTTAGTTTAAAGACGTTTCGGTCCGTTGTTCGTAGGTCGGACATGTTTAAAGATTTTTCAGCATTCTTTTAGTTTTTGCCGAAAGAACAATTTCTCATGGAGCTTCCCCTATAAAAGAGCATGATTCCCCCGGCGTGTCCATCTTTTTCCGAGCATGTGGTTGTGGTGGGTTCACCTTCCAGTTGTCAGACAATGCGAATTTGCCTTGTTGGTATTCATCTTCAATCCAGCCTTTGAAGACGTAGCAATCTTCGAGTGGATGACCCATTACTATGTGGTAGGGACAATAGTTAGGATGGTTAACGTCACCTGGTTGCGACGGATATTTTGGATCTGGAAGAGCGATGAGCCCGTTGCGCACTACCAGTTCGAACGGTCTCCTTGTTTTATCCCTGGGAAATGAGTAAGGACGTTTCAACTTCTCATCGAGAGATCGCGGCTTGTTGCCTTGACGAATAGATGGTCTTGGGTTACTCGGCTGTCACTGAGCGTTGGCGACAAAGGTCGCTTTTTTGTTGCCTTTTTCATTCCGAAAACCCACTTTTGAAGGGAAAGGCCTATGGCCCATCTGGTCCATTTGGGCCAATTTGTCGATCAAGGCCTGGAAAGTAGTCGGCTTGAAGAACATCATGAATTGCGAGATGGTCGCTTGAGGGTCAAGGGTACGGGTCGAGGGTACCTACAAACATACCTACCGCAGGTGCTTCTTCGATGCGATGTTCGCATTTCGACCACAGATTTCGCCATCGTATTGCGTATTGAACCCATGTTTCGCCTGGCCTTACCCTAGCATTGATCAATGCGGTGATCGGGGTGCGCTCGCTGGCGCTTGCAAATATTTGTGTAAACAGCAGCTCCATCTCCGCAAATGTTTTGACAGAGTCGTTAGGCAGCTCCGAATACCATTCGAAGGCCGTATCCGCTAAGCTGCCGACGAATTGGCGAAGCAACAGTTTGTCATCGCCCCCAGTGTTGCCGCATAAGGCCCTGAATTGAGAGACATGCTGATGTGGATTCCCCATCCCTTTATATACATGGAACTTAGGGATCGTATATCCCGGCGGGTAACTTATTTGGTCATACCAGCCTGGATAGGGTCGTCCGGTCTTGACAATTTGACCAGCCGCTTCATTCGCATGGTGAGCTCATATTTGCTGAGCAATATAATCATCGAGCGCAGCTTTTGAGATGGACTCCTTTTTGGCTGCTGAACAAGCCAGAAGGGGATTTGACGTCTCCGCTCGGTCATCTTCAATAATGATCGGAGGGTCTTCAGCTGGAGGATCCGGCTGTAACATCATCCCGACCATGTCTTGGAAGAGAAGCGCCATTCGTTTTATGTTGGCAACTTGTTCTGTTGCTTCTCTGTCCTTCTTTTCAAGGACTCTGCGGAGGAAGTCAGCATCAGTTTCTTGTTCATGACGCTGCTCTGATGACGCCTCCGGGCTTTCTTTTGGCCCGGTTAGTGTGGCCATTTGCGTCAGCATTTCTTGAAGCTTCTGTTGATGCTCCTGGGCTTTTGTCAAGGATCGGGTGAACGGTCGGTGACCCGTCGAAGCGCGGCTTTCCACTTTTCCGGAATCCATGTAAACAGTATGCACCGTTATGCCCCCAGACTTGGGGCTTTTGGGCTCAGCGTCTTTGCGTTCTGCCGTAGTCACAGAGGATTTCTCTGGCCTCCTCCTCTTTTGAGTGGTTGACGTTGAAGGGACCGTTACAGCGGGCACCCAGGTAGTTGTCATCCTTTATGGCTTGCCAGGACGGTTCTCTTCCTGCTGAACCTTCAGCTTCTTCTGTCGGCGAGGATAGTCTTAATCAATCACCAACTCCTGAACTCGTCGCCAGACTTTGTAAACTTTGGAGGACAGCCGCTGAGGGGGCTGATCCGGCTTTATTTCTGTAACATTCTCCACTGGTGGAGGAGATATTTTCAGTACGGCGGTAAAAGCGTTACTGTGCACCTTGTTCAGCAATTCAAAGCTATTCCCAGTTGGAACAGCATCATTGACTTCCACCGTTGGGGCTGGTGGAGTTAGCCCAGAGAGGGAGCTGCCCCCAGCCTTTCTTACTCGGCGCCAGTGGCGACGTCGAGCATGTCGAGCCGATAGTGTTGGTTCGGTGATGGGGATGGCTTTGTCTTGTTCCCTGTTCTGGTGAGGCATTGCTGGTACCAGCCTCTTGAAGACCGAGGTTCGTTGAGCAGCAGTATCCAATATGTCAAAGACAGACCTTTGAGCAGGAACGGGGGCCAGAACAGTCAGTCTTGTGAAGATCGACCCTTTGGCAGGAGAAGCCGCCTTGACGACTTCAGGAGCAGGGATGGCTATCCTCTTCGGAACAACCTTTTCTGGAACTGCAGGCTTCATCATGGGCCCGCATGAACTTTGGCCCAATCTGGCAAAGACTAAGGCGCTGGAGCTGGACGACCCGTTGAGAGGGGCCGCGGTAGTCGCAAGCCGATCAAAGACCGACTTTTTGGGAGCTTCTTGCGATGGTACAGAGGTGCTGAAGCTCATTGGCGGGAGCATGGTCCCGAAAAAAAATCCAGTGGTAGCCTGAGTGACCTGTCCACCGGCATCGTGAACAGGGAAGCCGCTTGGGGCCCGTAAGCTATGCCTCCAGCTGAGGCGGAGCGTGAGTTGCAATTGCAGTTAGAACACTTCGCGCAAGTAGACGCCATTGATGTTTCGTTTTCTGTGCCAAGCAAGACACCAAATCTTAGTACCTCGAACCCAAAGGCAACCATATCAAACCGCGATTCGTTCGCGAACACGGCACACGAAGTGTGGAGTGGAAAGAGGAAAAGGTCCCACCGGGCGTCCCAGAATCTGTTTACCGCCGAAAACCGGGAAGACAAACATTTTGCCTGAATCTGGGGGCAGATGCTATTTGGTGCTATCCGTCCACCTCTTCGAAAATGCCAAGTTGATTTATGGCACTGTGTATCGAAGGTTTAAACGGATGCGGCCGATGTAGCAGACTTCGTAAGATTCCCCCTTGTATGAGGAGTTTTTGATTGTGGGGACGCTCTTCCCTGCAGGCGCAAGCCCCTGCAGTTAATTACGCTACCGCATCGCGGTAACAACTTTCTCCTTCTCCGGATGGTCACTTCGTGTCATGGGTGTTTGTTTTGTTTGTGGTTGCCCGTGGATTGTATACGGAGACTAATTTATGTTGTCGCCCGTAGGGCGTGGATTAGTCCAAATCCGTATCTTCTTAGATTTGGGTTTGAGGGTTGGGTATAAGGATACATTAGCCTCGTTTGAGACTAAGATCAACTTAAACGTTTGTTAAGGATACGTTAGCCTAATTTTAGACTAAGATCAACTTAACAGGATCGTTTAGATCTAACAAGAGAGCAATTGGGCTCTATTGTTTAGTTTAGGGACGTTGCGGTCAATTACTAGTTTAAGGACATGGTGGTCCAGGTTAAGGACATCGTAGTCCGTGGGTTTAAAGGGACCCCACAGTCCGAGGTTAAGGACATCATAGTCCGTGGGTTTAAAGGGACCCCACAATCCGAGGTTAAGGACATCGTAGTCCATGGGTTTAAAGGGACCCCACAGTCCCAGTTTAAGGACATCGTAGTCCATGAATTTGAGGACCCCACTGTCCAGGTTAAGGACATCATAGTCCATGGGTTTAGGGGCCCCACAGTCCAGGTTAAGGAAATCATAGTCCATGAGTTTAAGGACCCCACAGTCCGGTTTAAAGACATCATAATTTGTGGAATGTATGGCTGTCGGGACCCGTCACCTCTCTGAAGACGTTGAAGGATTACAACGACAAATATCAAAGGAGTTCAGAGATGTACCCTTGAGCCAATTTTTGTCGGGAGATCTATAGTCCAATTTGGGACTAAAGTCTGTTAAAAGGTTTATGAGCATATGGGATGTTCACACCAGAATATTGCATTTATTACCGCCCACTCTTATGCTCGTTTGTTTATAGGTAGGTGCTTTTAATCCGTGTTTGCTATATAATTACAGGCTACAGGTTCCTAGTCCAAAATAACACAAATGATACAAAATCTCCACTGTTATGCCAAAATCCAGAACATCTGTTGACAACAGATAAAAGCCGGGTTCCGGTCATCCGTATCCATCCAGTGTCACGTACCAGTTCCAGAGATAAGACATATGACAGTGGCCATTCGTGTCTCGGACAAGCACAGAGCATGAAAGGGGCAGCACAAGAATCAATGGGTGCGCGGAGCTCGAGAGAGAAAGGTCAAATCAATCAAAAGTGAAGCTATGTTTGGACTGTGCAGATCTGAAGAAATTGTGAAGGCAATTTACAATTTGGGACATGTATAACAACATAAGATAGCAAAACAAGGAAACCCAGAAAATACGAGACCCCAATTCCACAAAACCGCGGCGGAACCGCCGCCAAATGTGGGTTTTAGCGGCGGATCCGCCGCGGTTTAGTGTCATCATCTGACCAAATTTTTGGGTTAGTTTGGACATTTCATTTGGGGCCAGAATGTGGCCCTAGGGTTTCAGCACTCAGCCTATAAAAGCCCAGTTTTGTGCCAAGCCAAGGGTCTTCTTCTCCCATCTCTTTTTGTAGGATTTAGTTTAGCTTCTCCTTCTTCTTCATTCTTTCCTCCATGAAAATTGTAGTGAAAGCTTTTTGAGTGGAAGATCAATGAAGATGAGGGATATTTTAATCTTGTCTCTTTTATTTATTGTCTTGTAATTTTATTATCTTGTGTTGTAATTTTATTATTTGTTGTTAACTAGTTGTTGTTATTTCTTTTCTTGTTCTCTTTTATCCGTATTTTCAAGCGATGATACTTGACGAAGTTCCTTGCTAAGGTGAGGACCCAAGAGTTAGCTTGCTTCACTTGTAAAACTGTATTTTCCTCTTTTCTTCCTTCGTGTTTTGTTTCCTTTTCTTTTATAATGTGTGAATAATTTCCCTCTTGTTAAGGCTAAGGAAGGTGGTATGAGGGACGGAGAAATCCCTTGTGCTTCTCTTCGCCAAACATCTTGAAACAAACCCTGACCAAACAAACGCAACCCCCTCACTTCGGCACGCTATACGTGACATGTAGCCGCGACCTAATTCGAGATGTCCTTTAAGCGCACTACAACGTGACATGTAGTTGTGACTTAATTGGATACATGGTTGCGGGTGTTTGGCCGAGGGTTGGAAATAAGCGTATTTAGCGGACGGACAAGGGGCACTAGGAATGGATTTAGTGTTGGAAAGCTTGCTTAAACACGCAAATCCCATTCCTATGTCCTCCTAATTCCCGCTACTTTCGATTATCCCAATATCGTCTTAAGAATGGCAAAAGACAAGCACAAGACTAATCCTAACTCTACTAACCGACCTTAACCTTAACAAGCTTACTTGAACATAAATACGAATACTTAGTATAGACTTGAACATACATATACACATTCTTTATTGACTCGTCTAAAACTCGAACGGACATACAACCATCTCCCTGTGGATCGACCCGTGCTCAACCGGCTATCTGCAAAGCGACACCGTCCTGATCGCGGTTATAACTTTAGAACTTTGAACATCCGACACGCCAAAAGCGTGCGATCAAATGGCGCCGTTGCCGGGGAGACGGCAACGTATTTTCTTTCTTGTTATTCGGGTTATTATTCTTTTTGTATATATATATATATATATAATAAAATCTTTTTTTATTTTTGATATTTTTTGTGTGCAAGTGTGCAGGCTAATCTGGAGCAAGTACAGTAATCCAATCAAGAAACAGAGGTTTTTATTAGGGTGTACAGAGAAGGGCACGTATATTGACCAAAGTTTCAGGCCTCAATACCACTGTTTGACCGCGGAACCGCGGTCAAAGAGGGGTTTCGGTGGCGGTTCCGCGGTCCTATTGTGGCTTCTGAGCCCAATTTTTTCTACACCTCTTCTCTTTCCTCTAGTCCCCTCTCTGAATTCCACTATACTGTATTTTCTGCAGCTATCCTTGCAAAGAATTGCTCCGCCGCAAAATAAATTTTTGTTGTTTTAGATTTTTGTTTGTTTACCGCTTTGCATATAATAATACGGACATTAAGGGGCTATAACACCAATTCAGATTGGGTGGGGATTTCATCACCCTTCCTAAGACCCCACAAATCACTAATTGCATACGCATTACCTTGAGCTAATAAAAAATATCTAGACCAAACCTATAAGGACTTTTGCGCTCAATTAGGACAAGTGAAGGTTGCGGTGAATCGGTCATTTATCTAAACTTGACTTTGTGGTGTCTGGGCTAGACAAGTGAGGAGGTAATTTTAAAAGGCCCGTCTCACGGTGATTCGTGAGCGGAACCCTCCTTACCTCACTTGTGCTTACCTGGACACAATTGGCAGTGAAGAGGCGATTCGAGGGTTATCCTGCAACTTGTCGCTTGGAAGTCTAGGAGCGGTCTAGTTGGACTATAAAGACCCTAGCTCTAGGTGTGTTTGTGCATATTGTGATTATGATTGTGCTTGTAAATTTTAGTCCCATAATTTTGTATTCTTTCAAACAAACAATTTTCAAAACTCCAAAAACCATTTTTTTTTCTTTTAATAAAAAAAATCCACATTCTTTTCCCCCTCCTTTTCTCTTCCTTTCTTTCTTTCTCTCTTCATATCATGGGTACCCCACCAAGAAAAACTCTTGCCGAAGTTTGGTATCCACAACCAGACATCACTTCTTACGGTTCTTGCTTTGGTCGAATTTCGAACGACCCCTCCATGCCAAAAATTTCATTGAAAGATCGCATAGACGCGTCTAGGACAAACATTTGCCCTCCGCAATCCACTTTGTATCAACCTTTTCAACCTCCCCCACCCTCTTATATTGACACCCCTTTTGCAAGTCGTCCTTTATCCATTACTGAACATATTGAACAATCCCGTAGCCGATCTTTCACTCCTTTCACCACTATAGATTCTTGGGATCAACAATTCCATTCACCTTCTTATCCAAATGTTGATCCTGCTCCTGTCCATCCATTCAATTCCTACCTGTCCTACCCGACTATTGCACCTTCCCTAGACATTGCTTCTGAACTGTCATTTGGGAGTTTTCAGTATTCAAACAACTTTGAATATTTTACTGAAACCCCTTCACAACCCATGTCTAGTCTAGAACAGTCATTGGAAGACTTTAGGGTAGCGTCGTACCAACAGATGATGGATTTGAATGCGTCCATGTCCGCCCTCATACAACCTAGTGACCCGGTAGCTAGTTTTCAACTAGCTCCAAATTTTCCAATGTATGAAGAGGCGGTAGGACAGGTTGAGAATTTGAGTGGAGAGAGTGAGTTGTTCCCCCTTCCGAATCAAGCCTACCCGTTTCAACTTGAATCCCACAACTCCGGTTTTGAATGTCTATCTAGTGTTCCAAATGATTCATTGATTAAAGATAGAACATATAATGAATTGTGTGACTTTGTAGTGTTTGATTTCCACGATTGTGAAGGGTACCTTTCGAGTGAAACCACACCCAATCCTTTTGACCTCTACACCTCCACTCTAGAACCTGAATTGATTGATATCCATGCTTTTGTTGAGGTGTCTGAGAATATAGATTTTCACTTGATTGAGGATATTGACGCTGGGAATATTTTAGATGATGAACCCGTAGATTTGGCTGAGTTTTTCTCTCCAATTCATCATCCCGAGTCATTAAATGTTTTTCCCGAACCGCATATGCGTCTGGATTTTGAGGATAAATGCATGGATGTGCTGAATCTTGAGGAAAATTTTGAGGATATTTTTTAGGATGAACCAGTTTTGCTTGATGAGTCGGATTTTCCAATTCATCATGTCCTTGTCATTGACCGTGTACACCCTCCTGAACCTTTACCTGATACCCTTCCTCAATCACTTCCCTCCATACTTTCTATCGTTCCGACCTTGCAAGAAACCGTATCATTTTCACTTCCTGTGTCTGGTTTACCAAGTTCGGCGTACCCATGGTTTCTCACGAATCTTGAGGGATTTGACCCAATTTCTCGCCATATTGATAGATTAGTACAATCCATCTTTTCACATCGATCATTACAGATTGTTCTAATTTATTCAATCCATTTCCACGCTCAAGTTCGTATTCCACTTCTTTCTCCCTTCCGCCATTCTTCTTCTCATATACCGAGACCGTATCCCGCTTCTATCTCCATACGGTCTCGCGTATTCTCCATTTCTTACCTCTCCGCATTCTTTCACCAACCATCATATTATAGAGATAAAATCTTTGAATGGTTGGTGCTCACTTTTGGCCTGTGTAAGGTCTTGTATAGCTTGATACTGTTCTTCCCCCACCCCCCCCCCCCCCGATCCTGAACTTCAACGCTAAACAGTGGAAACACTGTTTCACTTAAGTTTGGGGGGAACCTTTTGTGTATATATTTTTGGTTTTCTTTTTTTATTTTATTTTGTATAAAATTTTCCTTTGGAGAGCGCCGATAATTTTGACCCTCTTGGTGTAGCCTGACAGTGAGGGCACTGTCAAGTTTAAGTTTGGGGGTATGCTCGGTAAGCTTTCTTCCTTCGCATTCATTTGTATATTCTGCATTTGCACACCTTATTTAAAAAAAACCATAAAAAATCGAAAATTTTCCAAAATATAAAAACTTTGTCGTCAAGTTAGCTAATAGGGTAACTTAGATTTTTATTCTGAAAGTTTAGTTGATATGTTAGAAATAACTAAATTCTAGGCTTAGTAATTGAAAATCCTAAAAATAACCCTCATTCTGTTTAAACTTGGTGATTATACGTCCTTACAGTTTTTTTTATATAGAAGTAGGTAATCTTGAGTTCAGTTCTTGAGTTAAGTTATGATGAGGGGAAAGTATTGAAACTTTACTGAAGGATAAGTCTGAAAAATAGTTTCTTTTCTTGAGTTCAAATTTAGAAAGTATACACCCTACAAACTGCACTTACACGCACCTTGAAACTTGGGATAGTAGAGGATACCTAGAAATACTCTTGCCTGAAAACCTAGTATGAAAGAAAAAACGGTATTTAAAGCTAAACACCAAAAGAGCATTATTGAAAAATATATCCGGTCTTGAAAAAGAAAAATAAAAAATAAAAAGAAAAATAGAATAAAGTCAAGACCTGGAAACTGCTATTTACGCTTTAAGTTCACACATTCAGTAATCGGCCGTTAGTGCCTCAAGAAGCATTAATAGTCGCATGAAAGGTGTGTGAGCAAATCCGTCCATCCTTAATGAAAAGAAGTAGTATTAGCTATTAGGGCAAGGGTATTATAGCTTGAATTGAATTCTTGAGTGTAGGGGTGCAAATATACACACACGTAGGGGGTATACAATCGATGTTTGGATAAAAGATAGAAATAAAAGATAAGACTTATGTTTTCTGTAAAGTTGATAAAAATCTCTGATTTAAGACCACACTGTTAGAAGGAAAACTCAGGAGAACCAACATCTTTCTAAACTTTTTTGGAACGTATAGGATCTAAAGTTAAATAGATAAGAGGCGTGAAAAATAAGAGTTGGATATTTCTAACTTAGGATGATAGAGTTTCTAACGTAGATACTAAACTATAGGAGTAGAATCAATGTTAACTTATGACACTAGCTTGACGGGATTTTGTGGGTGTAATCTGCTGAAAACCCTCAGGAGACAACACTCCTCCTACTAGGGACACCTAGAGGTTTAACGGCTTGTTGCACGAGCTCAGTGCAATCGCATTCCCTGCGAAAGTGAGGTTAGGACTTTTTGTGAATAATTGGTTTTGCTCGGGACGAGCAAAAGTTAAGTTTGAGGGTATTTGTTCATACCAGAATATTGCATTTATTACCGCCCACTCTTATGCTCGTTTATTTATAGGTAGGTGCTTTTAATCCGTGTTTGCTACATATTTACAGGCTACAGGTTCCTAGTCCAAAATAACACAAATGATACAAAATCTCCACTATTATGCCAAAATCCAGAACATCTGTTGACAACAGATAAAAGCCGGGTTCCGGTCATCCGTATCCGTCCAGTGCCGCGTACCAGTTCCAGAGACAAGACATATGACAGTGGTCATTCGTGTCTCGGACAAGCACAGAGCACGAGAGGGGCAGCACAAGAATCAATGGGTGCGCGGAGCTCGAGGGAGAAAGATCAAATCAATCAAAAGTGAAGCTATGTTTGGACGGTGCAGATCTGAAGAAATTGTGAAGGCAATTTGCAATTTGGGACATGTATAACAACATAAGACAGCAAAACAAGGAAACCCAGAAAATACGAGATCCCAATTCCACAAAACCGCGGCGGAACCGCCGCCAAATGTGGGTTTTAGCGACGGATCCGCCGCGGTTTAGTGTCATCATCTGACCAAATTTTTGGGTTAGTTTGGACATTTCATTTGGGGCCAGAATGTAGCCCTAGGGTTTCAGCACTCAGCCTATAAATAGCCCAGTTTTGTGCCAAGCCAAGGGTCTTCTTCTCCCATCTCTTTTTGTAGGATTTAGTTTAGCTTCTCCTTCTTCTTCATTCTTTCCTCCATGAAAATTGTAGTGAGAGCTTTTTGAGTGGAAGATCAATGAAGATGAGGGTTATTTTTATCTTGTCTATTTTACTTATTGTCTTGTAATTTTATTATCTTGTGTTGTAATTTTATTATTTGTTGTTAACTAGTTGTTGTTATTTCTTTTCTTGTTCTCTTTTCTCTTCTTCTTTTATCCGTATTTTCAAGCGATGATACTTGACGAAGTTCCTTACTAAGGTGAGGACCCAAGAGTTAGCTTGCTTCACTTGTAAAATCGTATTTTCCTCTTTTCTTCCTTCGTGTTTTGTTTTCTTTTCTTTTATAATGTGTGAATAATTTCTCTCTTGTTAATGCTAAGGAAGGTGGTATAAGGGACGGAGAAATCCCTTGTGCTTCTCTTCGTCAAACATCTTGAAACAAACCCCGACCAAACAAACGCAACCCCTTCACTTAGGCGCGCTATACGTGACGTGTAGCCGCGACCTAAGTCGAGATGTCCTTTAAGCGCACTATAACGTGACATGTAGTTGTGACTTAATTGGATACATGGTTGCGGGTGTTTGGCCGAGGGTTGGAAATAAGCGTATTTAGCGGATGGACAAGGGGCACTAGGAATGGATTTAGCACTGGAAAGCTTGCTTAAACTCGCAAATCCCATTCCTATGTCCTCCTAATCCCCGCTACTTTCGATTATCCCAACATCGTCTTAAGAATGGCAAAAGACAAGCACAAGACTAATCCTAACTCTACTAACCGACCTTAACCTTAACAAGCTTACTTGAACATAAATACGAATACTTAGTATAGACTTGAACATACATATACACATTCTTTATTGACTCGTCTAAAACTCGAACGGACATACAACCATCTCCCTGTGGATCGACCCGTGCTCAACCGGCTATCTGCAAAGCGACACCGTCCTGATCGCGGTTATAACTTTAGAACTTTGAACATCCGACACGCCAAAAGCATGCGATCATGGGCTCAGTTGATATGAGTTGAGGACTTACGGCCAATCTTGGGCTAAGTCCAATAAATGTTTAACATTTTATTGTTCTGGCTATTGAGCCTTTATTTGGGCTTGGCCCATTTAATAATGCTGAGCAATAGATCCTTGCATTACTTTTTTGTCTTGTATTGAATGCATAGCATTCATCAGAACAATGCGTGTTCTGACAGTGCGGCACGTGGCGCGCCAAGCGCTTTGCGCCAATTAAAGAGCGCAGTACGCTTCTGCCAAGTAGCGCACACGAAAAGGACACGTGTCGCGCTTAGCACTAAGCGCCAGTTTATAAGTGCATTGAACTTTCAATTTATGAGCGCGTTACGCTAGTTTAGTGGCGCATACGTGAATGACACGTGGCGCGTTTGGCACTGAGCGCCAGCCCTTGAGCGCAGTGCGCTGTTTCAGAAGCGCAAAGCGCAAGTTGTATCTGTGGTTAACACGTGGCACGTTTTGGCGCTGAGCGCCGGTCCAAGGAGCGCAAAAGCGCAGTTCATGAGTGCAAAGCATATTTCAATAGCGCAAAGCGCATTTGATCAAATTTATGATCAGAGAACAAGTTTATATTCTTTTTAAAGGAGGCTTTGCCTCAAGATTCAAGAACCACAGTTCTTACTTTTGAAAGGGCTTTGCCTTTGTAGATCAATGATCTGTGAATGAAGTAAGTACTTCTTTGTTTTTATGATGAGATCTTTTGATCTCTTTTTATAAAAGACCTTGGTCTTTTGTAGATCTATGATCTTTTATGAAGATAATTCTTCTGTTTTAATGAGATGATTTCATCTCTTTGTTCAAGAATCATTCTTTTTACCTTGATGAAATGATCTTCTTTCAAGAGCTTGCTCTCTTTCTTTTGAGTTTTCTCAAAGTTTGTAGCGGGGTTTCTCTATGTCAGACTTGAAGTCTTGGGGCCTTTATATAGTGCAAATTGATTTGTTAAATCAGTTAAAGAGACCTGTCTCTGATTGATTTGGGGATGCTTCCCCACCGTTGGATCTTTGATCCTAGGGTTTCTATTTTACAGAAGGCAATCTTCTTGTTTTTAACAAGATTGGAAAAATCTTTCCATAACAGAATCTTAATTCTAATTAATTAATGATTTATCATTATCAGATTTTTTGATCTAACGGTGGGGAATTTTTAATTCCAGCACCGGTGCACCCGTGCTTTGCACGTAGTGTGCTGCTCAGAGCACAGCGCACTTTGCGCAAGCGCACCTACGTTTGACACGTGGCGCGCAACGCAGCCTGCGCTAGCGCACCCGTGTTTGACACGTGTCCCGCAACACGCCTAGCGCTAGCGCACTCATGGTGCACTGCCTAAGGCGCAGCGCACCTGGCGCTAGCGCATCCGTGTTTGACACGTGGCGCGCAGCGCGCCTAGCGCTGAATCTGAAGCGTTGCTTCAATTTTTATATTTTGAATTTTAAAACAGAGCTTTGCTCTGATTGGGGGAAACAACCCCGTATGGCTAAAGTCAATCCTGACCCCGTATGGCCAAAGTCAATCCTGACCCCGTATAGCTAAAGTCAATCCTGACCCCGTATGGCCAAAGTCAATCCTGTCCCTATATGGCTAAAGTCAACCCCTGACCCCGTGGAACACGGCCAAAGTCAATCCTGACTCCGTGGAAAATGGCCAAAGTCAACCCTCAACCTCCCCGTCGAAACAATGCTTTGATTCGGGAGCAGGTCAAGTCATCAACCACTTACGAGTCCTCTCGACTTGTAAGGAAGAAGATTCTCTTGTGAGATCCTTACGACTCTCAAGAGAAAACGCACTTAGGAGTCCTCACGACCCCTAAGGTGAAAATCACACCTACGGGATCCTCTCGACACATGGGGAGAAAATTCTTTATGAGACCCTCATGGCCCATAAAATTGAAAAGTCTTAGGCGACAGATCTGAACCTGTTTCCTAAGCCATAACTGCCCTATGAAGAGTTCAAGATGAACTGTTATCTACCATCTATGGGTCACACTTGCCAATACATGCCACTAAAATGGAGAAGTTACTCATGAGCATATAGACTACTTCACGCCAGAGTAAGACATAAAGAATTAGAAGGGTGCGGCTCATGAGGCTGAAGGTTTGGAACTATATCCCTTAAGAGTCGAGATTTGAGTCAATGATAAATGACGACGCTTGTGTCCGCTCGTTATCTTCTCAGATCAAGATTCTGAAAGTTATATACCAAAACCTGAATCTGGTCATACTCTATGAATTACTCTGGACTACTTCACCCACGTATATACTTACGTGGGCAAAGTAGTTGGGGGCATTTGTTCCCACCAAAATCTTCAGCCAAGAGCTATTAATTCCTGTTTATGCCGGCTTAAGTTTCGTTTATCGATATGTGTGAAAACCAGGCTCATTCATATACGCACATGCACACATCAGAGGAAGAACAGGTGTTCAATGACAAAAACAAAGTATTTAGTTGAACATTTTATTCTACAGGAAATAGATCACCAAACATGGGATCGAAAGTACAGGGATTCACAAAACTATGGATAAAATTATCTAACTCCCTCTCTGCATTCTCCACCATGACAAAACAGCGATCTTCACGAAGAGTAGCTACCCATCGGTCAGCACCACACCAATCAGCAAAGGCAGACATGACGACCCGCTGAGCCCGTATCTGGCTTAGCAGCCGGACAGAGCAATCCCTCAGAGCTGTAGTGATCAAGTGTGCCTCGTGGAAGCACTCGATCTTTTCTTCCACGGCGTCGAGCATTGCCGAAGTCATCTCCGCCAGAGGAGGGGGAATGTCATTGATCATAGACAAGAAAACCATCCGAAGCCAAATGGAGCAGATGGGGAGAGGAGATCCTATACGAGTCAAGAGCTTGTGTAGCACCGTGTCACATTGATTATCCGTAAGAGTAGGGTTCACCAAGTGCGCAGCAAAACGAGGAATAATTTCCTCAATGGGCACCTCCCTTGGCTGACGGCGATCATGTGGGCGATTACAAGCCATAGCTTTTCTCTGTTAAAATGATTTTCTGAAAATGAGAGAGAAAAGAAGCATTGCTTCAGATTATGAAGGGAGACATTTAAGTCTAGGCACAGAAAATGCTGTGCATGATGGAACTATTTCCAAGCTGTGGGAAAGAGAAGCTTGACTCAGGAAAAGTGGAGAAGGAAGGTGAAAAGACACCTTCAGTAATGAGGCAGCGCCTCACGTGCAAAGCACGAGAGCGCTGAGCGCCAGCGCTAAAGAGTCAAAGACTCTGAAGCAGCGCACCACGTGCAAAGCACGTGAGCGCTAGCGCTAAGAGAGCTGCACTCTAAGCAGCGCACCACGTGCAAAGCACGTGAGCGCTAGCGCTAAGAGCGCTGCAATCTAAGCAGCGCACCACGTGCAAAGCACGTGAGCTCTAGGGCTAAGAGCGCTGCACTCTAAACAGCGCACTACGTGCAAAGCAAGTGAGCACTAGCGCTAAGAGCGCTGCACTCTAAGCAGCGCACCACGTGCAAAGCACGTGAGCGCTAGCGATAGAATAAAATGTTCTCGGCCCTTGGATCAAAGATCCAACGAGCATGATTAAAAATTATCAATCGACCAGAATAAAATTCTGTTAAGGAAACATTCCTCAGAATCTTTCCAAACAGGAAAGATTGTGCTTTGAAAATCAGAGCACCGTTGGATCAATGATCCAATAGTGATGTATGTTGTCTGGTGTCCAAATGGACAAAAGATTGGTACTCATACTTCGTTCTGTTTTCTTATGAGTTCTCTGGTTTTAGACACGCATTCTTGTTGAAATGAAAAGTCCAAAAATTTTGAGAAGTTCATAGGATATAAAAATAATGTAGAAAACCAAACATTAGAAGTATCAAGATTTTTCGAAGTGTTCGAAGATGTGGATACTTATGCTAGGTATTCCGTAATTATATAATCGAGAATTTAATTCTCTCTCATATTACTCATCCGTAGGTGTGCTCATTGATGAGTAATGATGAATAGCTTTTTTCATTTAAGGATATGCATTGGAAACAGTTGCATACCAATTGAATATGGTTCCAGCTAAATTAGAGTCTATGATTCTATATGTGATAAAGAATGAGAACATGTCTTAAGCTTGTTGAGACATGGAGTTATCCGGCCTATGCTTAAAAACGAAATCTAGAAGTAATTAGCAGTTTATGGGTTATCCCAAGCTTTCGCTAGGGTTTAACTTCTACCACTTTTAGGATCAAAAGTTTTTTTGTTCTCGACCGCAACCTTTTTATTAAAGGAATTTTTTGCAAAAGAAATTAATGGGGGTATGGTAGAGCTATAAGTAATTCCAGAATCATAAACGATTACCAAAGATTTAGTAGAACCTGGAAATTCAATTGACCCTGATAAAACTTGGTCACTCCGCTGATTTAGAAGGTAACCTTAGCCACCCGAGAATACTTCGGTTTTCTCGTAGACGGTGACAGGGAGGCTTGCATCATGTGATGATAACCCAACTATATCAGCAGGCCATAAGAAGCAGTGACTTCTGACTGATGGCTAGATGCATGATATCCAAGTTGGACTCCCCTCACTGTAATACCCAGATCCCTTGTAAATATTTTTCCGTATTTGTAAATTGTGTTTCCTAAATTTTCCTAAATTTAAATATTTCTATATTCTATTTATAAGCCCTGACCTTTAAATTATTTATTCTAATTTCTCTAAATCCTTAAAACCTAATCTAAACCTTAAACCCTTTTATTTTATTTTATTTTAGCTAACCCAAACCCACAGCCCAGCCCACCAATCTTTTTCCCTCACCCGGACCCGAGCCGACCCGCTTACCCTCTTCTCTTCTTCTTCCTCCCTCCTTTCGTTCCCGCACTTTCCACAACATCCCTCGCTTCTCTCGCTCACTCCCCCACGACCCGTGCCCACGCCCCAATGGCCACGCCCACTTTCCCCTCGCCTGCCTCGCTCCCTCTCTCCTCACATCTCAACCCCACAGCACCCACTGCCACCTCGCCATCGTCATCTTCCCCGGCACCTCATCCCGCCACCGAGCGCGACCTCATCTCCACCTCCTTCTCCTCTTCTCCATCTCTCCTTCCTTCCCTTCCCTTCCTCCACAACGACGAGACCCACTGCGACTCAAACCGGCCCTAAGAACCCGCACCCCTATCGCCGTCGCCCCACGCTGACGACAACCATCAGCAACCTCGTCGGAGTCTCTCGCACCACCGTCGACATCCCCCTGACTGCCAACAGCTCACTATTGCGCCTCCATCACCCTCACACGAGTCTCATCCTAACCCATCACCCCACTAGCTCCATCACAACCGAGAACCATCGTAGTCACCACCCCTGCCTCGCTATTGACGCCCGAGCTATCAACACCATCGACGGCGAACCCCGGCCAGCAACCCACAACACCCCAGTAATCACCCCACTACCACCAATAGACTCCATCGCCCTTGAAAGCTCTAGTGAACATCACCACCCTCTTCTCTCACCCAGCTCAGCCCTCACCTCCTCCTTGCCGTCCACGTCGCCTGTAATCCACCGCCGACACCCACGAAGACCACCATATCACCATAGCCATCCTCCTCCGCTTCTCCAAGCCGAGCCCTCTCTCAGCTGCTAAGCTTCACCACCCATCTCTGATGACTTCTGCTTCCCTTGCCGCCGACAGCTCCATTGCGACCACCGTCGTCGCCTCGTCAAGCCAAGCCTCATAGTTGCTGAGCCCAAGCACCCCATCTCACCGAGCTCACCTCGTTATTGTTGTCACGGCCGTGCCGTTGCCGGTGTCGTGTTGTTACTGCTGCCTCGTTGCACCCGCCAGGAAAGTTTCTGAACTTGCTATCATGCTACATATACTCAATTATACTTATGCATGTGTATGTGATAAATCAATATAAAACCCATAGTTATGATTATTAAAACTCGATAATCATCTTTTGAGATATGTGTGTGTGTGTGTGTGTGTGTGTGTGTGTGTGTGTTCCGATCAATTAAAACTCCTGTTTCGTGATATATAGACCGTGCACTGATAATTAACTACATATTGGGATCTAAAAGTTAATGTTTCTATATTGAAATAGTATCCCCGAGAACCAACGCAAAATCTGGAAATCCCCGTACATATCACGTTGTAAAATTAATAGTAAATTAAATACAAATTGAAATGCAATCTTCTATGGCTCGTATCGAAGCCAACAGATAATCCTACAGCACCCCATAGTTTATATTTTCATTTTGATAAGTTATAATAATGAATACTGAGGCGATTCGGGGCCCTGAACTGCAGTCAAGGGCAGAGCTCGTTTTGAATACCTGGCTTTGGAACACCTGTGTACCGCTTATTTAAACTGAAAATGCATGGAGCCCCATACGGTCGCGTATATAATTTAGTTATCTAACACCTGAATCTAATCCTATGCGGTTTCACCATCATTTGATATTTAATTTGCATTTTAACGTACCTAGGTATCCTTCAGTTTTCTGCAGTGACAATTTGTACACATTGATATTAAACTGAACATATCTCCCAGTATACAGCGGTTGTTATCGATCCGTATGATGCAGTGGAAACCTAACTGTTAAAGCTAAATATTATCCAACTGTAGCGTTGCCTAATTATGATCCCAACTGGGATTAAAACGTGTTACGAAATGGACTTCCAGTTCAGAAATTGGATTTCCAGCAGTGAACTAAAGGAAATGACCATAACATGCAAACCTGACACCCGATTGACGCGAAACAAATTTTGATGGATAGATAATTAAACATATTGCTTACCCCTTTTACCTTATTTCGCTAAATTCTGCACGTATGTTTTATAGTAAATTTTGCAAGTGGTATGACACTGGTTGCTATGTTTTATTCGTATTATGATTAATTGCATTCTCATCATATCATGTAACGGTTATATCCTCGCTGAATAGTGATCATATACATTGACAACCTAGTGATCGTGTACATTACCCAATGATAAGTATTAGTGATCAGATTGTGGCAAGTACGTTAGTGTTAAAGCGTGAATGAATAAGTGAAGTGACACGTACTTGTACACAATCAGCGGAACCAGTTAAATTATGGCATTGTCGACGCATATGGGACATATATAAGTGTAACTATAACTGGAATGGGACGGTTATGGAGCACTTATTGTTAGTTATGTATATGCCCTAGAGGCCATTGTTGTACATATGATGTATATTATAGTGGATGCTTGGATATATAGAGAGAGGACTTTCTTGCTCGATATGATAGTATGCTATCTGGTTTTACTTTGTCTTAACATGTTGACTTGTATTGGTTTACTATCTTGCTCTCACATGTTGATAAAGCCCTTAGGATATGTACTCGACTACTAGGACTATGATGCAGATCATACTAGTGGGGCAAGGGTAGTCCACGAGTACATCCTATAATTGTTCCTAGTCGAGGGTGTATCGAGACAGGGCATCGATACTCCAGAGTAGACTAGCGTATACGCATCTTGACCCATATGATGGGCAATGGATGATCCCACATCCATTGGTGTTTGACATCAAAGATGGTATATGGGTGCTCAGTGGAGACTGGGTACACTGAACGGACTCGCCAAGAACTCCTAGATGGTATTATACCTATCGTCAGATAGCAGATCTCTGGTGACACTGGTACAGGTTAGTCTGTAGACCCGAGATCATCACAGAGTCTTGTGTGATTCCCACTGTGCTTTGATTTCCACCTTACCACGTTCATGAGAACGTGCAAAACGGTGGCTTTTGGGTACAGTCCCGAATCACATGGAGGCAACGAGCGATAGGAGGGGTTTCGTCTCTCCCGGGATTGGAGGTTGATGTTGCGCTCTGTTCAATTGGCTATAACTGGAAGTCCCTGGCCAGGGCTGATATGGAGATCTACCGGTAAGTATTATCAGTAGTTTCTCAACCCGTTATGAGCCTCACATCGACATGACTTATTGGTTACTGGGGTCTGACGTTTACCACCCTTAGACTGGATATGCGACATATCAGACGAAAAGACCGGACTGTACGATAGTGTTACTGATTGGATTCACAGGAGTGTGTGCAGGCTTACTTGTTGATCTTCTGGTCGTTCAATACCTGGGTGGCTGTTACGTTTAGCTGACCGCTTGCAGCTTGTGGGTGTTTGATATGATCATCACCTACTGCCGGCGTATTGACAATTCTTTAGAGTCCTACACAGAGGTTTCCTGGCTCAGGAGAAACGGAGTAGGAGCACATATGTGATATGTGCGGGACCGAGATTAATAAGATATGTGATACCGCATTCTATTCTCAGCATATGTGATATCGGCCGGTTATATGTGATATAGCCGGGTTATCGGATCAAGTGTTGATTCGATAAAATGATACATATTATATTAGTTGGTTATATGTAATATAGCCGGATTATTAAATCAAGTGTTGATTTAATAATTTAATATAGAATTATATATATTAGATATATTAAATTACATTAACTAATATATTGCTCACTTAAGTTTTTCATTTTCTCACATTTTGATACATTTAACATATATGTGATATATGTTTAATGTATTCTTTTCTTATGTTACAAAATATTAGATATGTGATATGTGATATTGTAACATGTTAGGGTTACACTTGCAACTAGGGTTATGAGATTCTTACCATGGCTAAGATTAGGGTTTGAGATATATATATATATATATATATATATATATATATATATATATATATATATATATATATATATATATATATATATATATATATATATATATATTAGTTAATTCAAAAGAAAAGACTTTTGTTCTGATATTTGTTTATGCTGACTAAGTCTTCTCTCTTGATATTTTGCTAAGATATTTGTTTACCAAACCCTAACCCTAGACCATGGTCAAGTCTCTACAAGGGTTAAGTGTGACATGCTTAACCCTTGGTTGCATTTTTAACCTAAACAATAATTCATTTTCATCACTCATTTTTCTTCATCTTCTTCTTGCTCACAAAAGAGCTTGCTTGATTTTTCTTTTGTGATGAATTAAAGTGAGATAAAGAAAACTAAAGAGAGAAAAATTACTACTTCATCATCCTTATCTATTCTCGCCACCTAGATTAGGGTGTTTGCTTCACTAATACCTCATTAGTGAAGTGAAAACTTGGGTTAGTGTTTCCTCAAGGTAAATCATCTTTGATTGTGAAGTCTTCAAGCAAGGATGCCTCATTCACCTCATGGAACCTCTCTAGAGTCCGGGTACTTGATGATCACATCGAAGGGACCTCAACTCGGAGTTTATGAAGCGAAGGAATGGACTACAAAGGTTGTAATCCCTATCTCTTAGATGTTAAGTTGTTAACATATTGATTTAGTTTGATTCTCTAGTTAAAGATCTAGGGTTAGGCTTATCTAGAATGGCAAAAATTTAAACTTGGCATAGGTGATGCCTCCCGAAACCTTGCTGCCGTTGTAGGTAACCCAACACTTATATTAGTGTCATAAGTAAGGCGTCAAACACTGTCTATTTATCTTGGGTACCAGTCGAGACATGCTTGATGGAGATCATGTCTTCAGTTCTCGCGTAGACTTGTCATGGACCGACTAGTATTTGGGTTTATGGTCGGCGTGTGATGTAGACCATGGGTGTGGGGTAGTTTGAGTACGAGTTCAACGGAATCTCGGGAATCCCATTGCCGGCTTATATAGTGATTTTGGGAGTTGTATGGATGGTGTTACTGATTATTATCGTGCGTGATTCGGGCCCGTGTTCCTTTGCCCCTGAGGCTCTACCCTTAGGTTAGGGATACTCCTGCGTGGTTGACGCTCACACATGGACTGAAGATAGGTTTAGCGGCCTGGACAGTGAAACTTAGAGACTGATAGGGTTAGCAACATTGACATGCATTGATTACTGATCTGATATACCTACTTTATTATTTACCTGTACCGATTACTTCATGCGCGTCATCATTCTATATTTACTGCTTCATGTTCATCATCATTGCACCTGTTTACTTTTGCATTTATATATATTGCTATTGTGTCTCTCTGACGACCTGAGTATGCATGCTCGGAGTGAGAAGTGGACTTAGCTCGGATCAGCACCTGTCGTACCTTGAGGATAATGCGGACATCTAGATCAGCGACGTCAATGATATGTTTCCTTTGACTCTATCTGGTTAGTTTTAAATCTGTTTTGATTTAATGACTGCATTTCTCATTACCTGTGCTTTGATTACTGATTACCACGCAAAGCTAGAAGCCGAAGTGTGACTACGGCAGGATGTTTCCTCGCCCGCAGGAGCATGACTGGCCTTGTCAACCCTCATATTCCGTATTCTGGGAAACGGGGCATGATAAGGTTTTGTTGGTATCAGAGCTAGGTTTGCTATGATTGGGCTGCAGTTTCCTGGTAGGGCTTGACAATTGAAGCCGCCCTTTCGGTTTCGATTGTGAACTTGTTATCCTTGACTAAAATCCCTATTATTCGTCAAGCCATATTTTGATCTTATCCGCTAGAATTTTTGGGCGACTTAGTAGAGTTATGTGATTGTAACTATGAACTGCAGTATAGTCACAATACTGTACTCTGTTTGAGTGACTTTGGGTTCTACCTTTGATTCCCTCCTCGATTGAATATTACTTTACCGCATAATCTTGTTTTGATCGTCAAATCTCTATCTCCGTTTATATTTATACCGCTCCCAAGTTTTCAGATCTATTTTACATTTTCATCCTTATACTTTTCCTATTGATCCTACACCTGCTTGTGTTTCTTATTGGACTCATTGCATTCTCACATCTTTGTTTCCTCAAAGTTATCGTATCGCGTTGCATATTTTAAGTTCTTATCCGAATGGCACAGCAGAAGCTAAAACCTGGATTCCAACAACTCTCCGTCCTCCTCCACTCCTCAAAGTCAGACCGTCGAGATTTGGGGTGCACTACAAGTTTTGATGGAAGCCCAGGAGCGAACAAACGATCTCTCGGCTGAAGGACTAAGAAGGCAAATGACTCAGACACCCGCGGAAGTCCCCAATCGTAGGGGAATCCCTGTTAAACGAAAAGGTGGCATGCAGATGAAGCGCTCATTTGTTTATCAGCAACAGAAGCAGCGGAGAGCCCAACGTTGTGGTTATTGCAAGAGACCAGGTCACTTTCAGAAAAACTGTCGCCAGGCCAAAGGGCAGTGCTTGATTTGTGAATCCGATGAACATCTTGTCAATAGTTGCCCTCGAAAGAAAGAGCTACAAGGAGGAGATTCTCCCACACTCTCCACTCCTGCTAAGTAACTAGTTGTTTCGTAGTTCGAGCTTTAAGGATAGTACGGACCCAGCGCGGGATTCAACTCGGTGGACGAGAACGCAGTAGTCTAGATATCAATGCAGAATTATCACCCTTCTTGCTTTGAATAAAAACCCTGTTATTTTATTCAGTATTTGTTTCTTTTCGTCCGAACATTGTATTCTGTTGAACCTCTTAGTTAAATGGAAAAAAAATGTGGGTTTTGATCTATGCATCGTTCCCTTGCCACTCATTTCCCTTATACTACTTACTGCATCATTATTCAAAATTTTGATTTTTCAGTCCTTACCTGCCATATATTTTCCATATGCTCCACATCTTTAGTTATTTTCTTTGTGTGTTCCACTATCTGATCATGGATCTCTCTCTCTCTTTTCAGGCCATGGCTAATCCTAGAGCAGCGCCACCTCTCGATGAGGACACTCGGTCCTGCGTTTCCTTAGACTGCATGCTGGTGAGTTTAGATGACAAGGTCGATGGGCCACAGGTTATTTTCGGCAACATCGATTCCGAGGACGAGGGAGTCGCAGCCGCAGAAGTCGACATGATCAGCGACTCTGACGACGAACAAGAGGACCCCGAAAAGGACCCTATGGAGGAAGATCCTGAGGAAGACTCAGTAGAAGAAAATCTAGAAGAGGAAGTTCCTGAGGAGAATCCAGTGGAAGAAGGTCCAGAAGAGGTGAATCACGTAGAAGAAGACCACGATGAAGAAGCTCCAGTCGAGGGAGAAGGACCAGGAGAAGAAAACCCTGTAGGGGAAGAACCCGAAAACGAGGCCCCAGCCAAGGAAGAGTCAGAGGAAACCTCGAGTGAGGAGGAATTCGAGGTGGAAGAACCTCCAGTGGCGATCCCTGCGAGGCGCTATGGAAATGGACGCCCCTATCTTAGCGCGAGAACTTACCGTAATCGGTTGAACTTCCATAATCACGGCTGACGCGACTTATCTTGTTTCTTCTGGCCAAAATAAATCTATGTATAGCGTAGGGCCACTTTTAACTTTCAAGTATGCCTTGTTTAAATTTTTCTGGGAAAATAAATAATAATAAAGTTTCTGAGTGCGCACATCTTTTGAGTATTGATTCGCATGATGCATTGAATGTTTTCCCTCCCCAATAAATATCTTTCCCTCCTGAGATTCATTACTCTTCATCCTTGCACCTTGTAGTGACCTGACCCCTGTCTCTTAAACATTCAGATTAAAGTACTGCATTCCGACCTTTTTGAATGGGCTATACTGCACTGTAATCCATACCCTGGCTAGCCCCTTATACATTATTAGTGCTATCTCTTATTACTATAATTACATTCAGTGACGTTGCTATTCGAAATTTAGTTTTCGTTATTTTTGTTTATCAAAAAAATTGCGTGTTATTAACTACTCTCGTTTTACTTATTCTGAATACTTTACTATTCTTCACATTTCAATAGCGCAAATATATGTCGCACATACTATTTTGTTTTATTTTCTCTTGTTTCGCCATATGGGTTTTCTTAAGTTATTTTAAATTGCTTGATCGATATTTTGCTAAAATATTTTTGGCTTATCAGCCAATCCTTCACTATTGTTAATTATTGATATTCTATTTATCCTTGTATTGTGTATATAGTTTATCATTATAAACGGTTATGCCTTGTGCTTAGTATGACTATTCCTTTAGCTATACTGTTTTATTTATATATATATATATATATATATATATATATATATATATATAGATAATTGATTTTCATCTAGTTGGTTTTATCATTATATAATACCTGATTTTTGTTGCTGTCGCATTGCATTTTATAGCTTATTGTATTTTGAATTTCGAGGACAATATTTTATATAAGTGTGGTATGATGTAATACCCAGATCCCTTGTGAATATTTTTCCGTATTTGCAAATTGTGTTTCCCAAATTTTCCGAAATTTAAATATTTCTATATTCTATTTATAAACCCCAACCTTTAAATTATTTATTCTAATTTCTCTAAATCCTTAAAACCTAATCTAAACCTTAAACCTTTTTTTATTTTATTTTATTTTAGCTAACCCAAACCCACAGCCCAGCCCACCAATCTTTTTCCCTCACCCGGACCCGACCCGACCCGCTTACCTTCTTCTCTTCTTCTTCCTCCATCCTTTCGTTCCCGCACTTTCCACAACATCCCCCGCTTCTCTCGCTCACTCCCCCACGACCCGTGCCCACGCCCCAACGGCCACACCCGCTTTCCCCCCGCCTGCCTCGCTCCCTCTCTCCTCACAACTCAACCCCACAGCACCCACTGCCACCTCGACATCGTCATCTTCCCCAACACCTCATCCCACCACCGAGCACGACCCCATCTCCACCTCCTTCTCCTCTTCTCCTTCTCTCCTTCCTCTTCTTACCTTCCTCCGCGACGATGAAACCCACTACGACTCAAACCGACCCTAAGAACCCGCACCCCCATCACCGTCGCCCCACACCGACGACCACCATTAGCAACCTCGTCGGAGTCTCTCACACCACCGTCGAGTTCCCCCTGGCTGCCAACAGCTCACTACTGCGCCTCCATCACCCTCACACGAGTCTCATCCTAACCCATCACTCAACTACCTCCATCACCACCGAGAACCATCGTCATCACCACCCCTGCCTCGCCACTGACGCCCGAGCTATCAACACCGTCGACGGCGAACCCCGGCCAGCAACCCACAACACCCCAGTAATCACCCTGCTGCCACCAACAGACTCCATCGCCCCAGAAAGCTCTAGTGAACATCACCACCCTCTTCTCTCACCCAGCTCATCCCTCACCTCCTCCTTTCCGGCCATGTCGCCTGTAATCCACCGCCGACATCCATGAAGACCTCCATATCACCAGAGCTATCCTCCTCCGCTTCTCTAAGTCGAGCCCTCTCTCAGCTGCCAAGCTTCGCCACCCATCTCCGACGACTTCCGCTGCCCTCGCCGCTGACAGCTCCGCTGCGACCACCGTCGTCACCTCGTCAAGCCAAGTCTCGTAGTTGCTGAGCCCAAGCTCCACTTCAAGCCTAAGCACCCAATCTCACCGAGCTCATCTCGTTGCTGTTGCCACGGCCGTGCCGTTGCCGGTGTCGTGTTGTTACTGCTGTCTCGTTGCGCCGTCACCAGGCAAGTTTCTGAACTTGCTATCATGCTACATATACTCAATTATACTTATGCATGTGTATGTGATAAATCAATATGAAACCCATAGTTATGATTATTAAAACTCGATAATCATCTTCTGAGATATATATATATATATATATATATATAGATATATAGATATATATATGTTCTGATCAATTAAAACTCCCATTTCGTGATATATAGACCGTGCACTGATAATGAACTACATGTTGGGATCTAAAAGTTAATGTTTCTATATTGAAATAATATCCCCGAGAACCGACGCAAAATCTGGAAATCCCCGTACATATCACGTTGTAAAATTAATAATAAATTAAATACAAATCAAAATGCGATCTTCTATGGCTCGTATCGAAGACAATAGATAAACCTACAGTACCCCATAATTTATCTTTTCATTTTGATAATTTATGACAATGAATACTGAAACGATTCGGGGCTCTGAACTGCAGTCCGGGGCAGCGCTCGTTTTGGATACCTGGATTTGGAACACCTGTGTACCCCTTATTTAAACTGAAAATGCATGGAGCCCCATATGGTCACGTAGATAATTTAGTTAGCTAACACCTGCATCTGATCCCGTGCAGTTTCACCGTCATTTGATATTTAATTTGAATTTTAACGTACCTAGGTATCCTGCAGTTTTCTGCAGTAACAGTTTGTACACAATGATATTAAACTGAATATATCTCCCAGCACACAGTGGATGTTATAGATCCATCTAATGAGGTGGAAACCTAACTGTTAAACCTAAATATTATCCTACTGTAGTATTGCCTAATTATGATCCCAACTGGGATTAAAACGTGTTACGAAACGGACTTCCAGTTCAGAAATTGGATTTCCAGCAGTGAACACTTAAAAGGAAATGACCATAACATGCAAACCTGACACCCAATTGATGCAAAACCAATATTGATGGATAGATAATTAAACATACTGCTTACCCCTTTTACCTTGTTTCGCTAAATTCTGCACGTATGTTTTATAGTAAATTTTGCAAGTGGTATGACACTGGCTGCTATGTTTTATTCGTATTATGATTAATTGCATTCTCATCATATCATGTAACGGTTATATCCTCACTGAATAGTGGTCATATACATTGATAACCTAGTGATCGTGTATGTTACCCAGTGATAAGTATTAGTGATCAGATTGTGGCAAGTATGTTAGTGTTAAAGCGTGAATGAATAAGTGAAGTAACACGTACTTGTACACAATCAGCGGAACCAGTTAAATTATTGCATTGTCGACGCCTATGGGACATATATAAGTGTAACTATAACTGGAATGGGACGGTTATGGAGCACTTATATTAGTGTCATAGGTAAGGCGTCAAACACTGTCCATTTATCTTGGGTACCAGTCGAGACATGCTTGATGGAGATCCTGTCTCTAGTTCTCGCGTAGACTTGTCATGGGCCAAGTAGTATTTGGGTTTATGGTAAGCGTGTGATGTAGACTGTGGGTGTGGGGTCGTTTGAGTATGAGTTCAACAGAATCTCGGGAGTCCCATTGCCGGCTTATACAATAATTTTGGGAGTTGTATGGATGGTGTTACTGATTATTATCGTTCGTGATTCGGGCATATGTTCCCTTGCCCTTGGGGCCCTACCCTTGGGTTGGGGATACTCCTGCGTGGTTGACGCTCACACATGGACTGAAGATAGGTTTAGCGGCCTGGACAGTGAAACTTAGAGACTGATAGGGTTAGCGACATTGACATGCAATGATTACTGATCTGATATACCTACTTTATTATTTACTTGTACCGATTACTTCATGCGCGTCATCATTCTATATTTACTGCTTCATGTTCATCATCATTGCACCTGTTTACTTTTACATTTATATATATTGCTATTGTGTCTCTCTGACGACCTGAGTATGCATGCTCGGAGTGAGAAGTGGACTTAGCTCGGATCAGCACCTGTCGTACCTTAAGGATAATGCGGACATCTAGATCAGCGACGTCAATGATATGTTTCTTTTGACTCTATCTGGTTAGTTTTATATCTGTTTTGATTTAATGACTGCATTTTTCACTACCTGTGCATTGATTACTGATTACCACGTAAACCTAGAAGCCGAAGTGTGACTACGGCAGGATGTTTCCTCGCCCGTAGGAGCATGGCTTGCCTTTTCAACCCCTTGTATTCCGTATTTTGGGAAGCGGGGCGTGACACTCATTCCAGCAAATTATTGATTTTGTTGGATGCTTTTGAAAGGGTAAAACTCATAAGGAGCAAGTAGATCTTTCGAGATCAGTGCAAATAGAAGGGTAGTAACCTAATAAGGCTAAAGTTGCAGTAAGAGGTTTTTATCAAATAACCGGTGTGGATTGTGATGAAACTTTACTTCAGTGTATGTGCCGAAGTCCATACAGATATAACTTGCCATTACTGTTTTCCATAACTATGATATCTGGCAGGTGAATGAATATAACTTCTTTCTAAATAGGGATTTAAAAGTGGACGTATATATGACTCTTCTAGAGCGTTATCGTGGTCAGTGGGAGCAGCGGAAGGTGTGCAAGTTATTTAAATCTATTTGTAGACTAAATTAGGCATAGCGGAGATGGATCATCTATTTTGATG
The DNA here is from genome assembly GCA_030015575.1 of Agapanthus africanus. Taxonomy (NCBI): domain Eukaryota; kingdom Viridiplantae; phylum Streptophyta; class Magnoliopsida; order Asparagales; family Amaryllidaceae; genus Agapanthus; species Agapanthus africanus. Next base: position 348,791,634 of record JASDDO010000016.1, on the reverse strand, counting down.
TCACGATCAAAGAGTTTGACTTCATAAAAATGATAGATGAACCTGGTATTTGTAAGAAGGATGTAGGGAGTATTGTCATGTTCTTCATATTATATATGGATGACAAACTCCTGATAGGAAGTGAATTTCTTATACTATAGTTAGGTCAAACAATAGTAGTCATAAATGTTTCTCCATATACGATTTGGATAATATATCAACTGATTCTGGTGATTAGGTGTAACATTTCAGAAAATAAAATGTTATTTTTGGGAATTTAAATAATTAAAATAATGAATTTCATCAATATTATTAAAGTATGAGAATTAGTTTTAATGATATGGTATAACTATATACCGATAGTTTGGAAAAAATTTGGAAAAGATTTATAAGAATTATTAATTTTGAAGGTATTTTTGTGATTTGGGAATTTTACAATATATTATACAATTATTTGTATACGAGTTTATTGCTAAACTCGATTAATATTTCACTAATCTTGCATTAATGTGCATGGCATGCAACAAAGCATGCTGCAAATACTTGTTACATTTTAATTGATATGCACCATGGTTTCTTCTTCTTTTTAAATAATTCTTGTTTTAAAAAAAAAGGGGGAAAAATGAATTTGTGAGATATTTTGTGAAAAGAGTGGGACCAAGAGGCATGGCATGAGAGGGGGGGAAGAGAGAGAGTGAGAGGCTTCTACACATTTCTCATATCTTCATCTCTTCATTTCTTCATCTTCTTTCTTCTTCTCCTCATTCTTCACCTCCCTCATCCTCCACCTCCTTTCCACTACAAACCACCCAAAACTCAAACTAAACCTTATACACCCATCACAAAAATTGACCACTAGCTCACCACAAACACCATTTGGAGGACTTTGGAAAACTCAAGAAAAATTCTTGAGTTGCCAAATGAGATAATTTCTACACCCTCAGTTTAGAATTCAAGTTCCTTTAACTGCTATAGTAGTTTAGAGTTGAAAAATTGAGATTTAGTGATCTTGGAAATTTTCAAGATAAGGTTTAAGGGAGATTTTGAGTTATGATGGTGTGTTTGAGGATTTGATAATCTAAAACCTTTCTATTGTATGAATCCTGGACCAACCGAGCATAG